>OX439475.1:53829758-55029758 GCA_949320105.2 Crepidodera aurea
AGATAGATAGATTTATTTATTAAATAGGAACCCCTAATATACATATAAGATATAAATTACAGTATATAAAATAAAAAATACAATAAACAGTTTGTTAAAAATTATTCTACAACTATTTATTAAAATAGGAATTAAAAAACGAATTTTACATGCAACACAATAAAACTATTGAATTGACAACACTAAAGTTATTACATATTAAAAATATAATACAATCCAAAAAAAACTATTACTATTGGACAATTTTATCTGATACTCATAAATTCTTTGATCTTTATTTTAAAGACATTGAGAGATTGTGAATTTTTTACATCTATTGGCAGATTGTTAAAAAGTCTGAGAAAACTTTAAAAAACAATGAATTCATTGTACTTTTATCGCAAGTTCGCGAAATATATATGTTATTCATATTTCTTATGTTGTGTGAGTGAACATCTTTGTTAAGAATAATATATTGATGCATGGTCGTTTTTATATAACCCCCAATTTAAAACTAATTTTTGGAAAAAAACAAAATTTGGTAGAGATGTGAAGAAATGATGTAGAAATGTTTCCATGCAAACGAAACTTTAATATCTTCATTTATTTTTCAACTGCTGAGCTGTCAAAATCAAAAGTTGGACTTTTGTAAATTTGACAGGGTCATTTTTATATCACCCCCTAATTTAAAACTAATTTTTGGAAAAATTCAGAATTTGGAAGATTTGTGAAGAAATAATGTAGAAATGTTTTCAAGTAAACCAAACTTTAACATCTTCATTTATTTTCAACTGGTGAGCTGTCAAAGTCAAAAGTTGGATTTTTGTAAATTTGGCAGGGTCGTTTTTATATCACCCTCCAATTTAAAACTATTTGTTGGAAAAATGCAAAATTTGGAAGAGATGTGAAGAAATGATGTAGAAATATTCTCAAGCAAATCAAACTCTAATATCTTCATTGATTTTTCAACTGGTGAGCTGTCAAAGTCAAAAGTTGGATTTTTGTAAATTTGACAGTCGTTTTTATATCACCAACAATTTAAAATTAATTTTTTGCAAAAATGCAAAATTTGGAAGAGATATGATGAAATATTTTCAAGTAAACCAAACTTTAATATCTTCATTGATTTTCAACTGGTGAACTATCAAAGTCAAAAGTTGGATTTTTGTAAATTTGACAGGTTTTAATATCTTCATTAGTTTATTTCAAAGCTAACTAGATATAAAAACTAACTCGTAACTGATCACAAACGCCGAAAGAAAATTGCGTCAACGCATTTAGTTTTCCTTTCGACCTTTTATTTGTATGGAACGAAATTGAACTAAATAAAAAACTAACAAACCCTCCGGATGTTTCTGGCAGTATATATTTCCAAACTACGATTTAGAAAATACTTTTTGCATTTTCGCAGATACGCCCGCCCCTTCATCATTTGTCTTTCGCTATAAAAATATTCTGCGGCAATTTCTTAAGCGAAACGAGAGTGTTTTGCTATTTCAATATTCATTAAGCGATACGTCGCGAGTCAAGGGAACGGATAATGTTTTTTAGAAGTCGACCAATATTAGTTCCAACGTTTAGAACGTGAGACCATTAAACTTCTTGTAAACAAAACGTGACTTTAAACTTAATGCGATTTTCTAGAGGAGACGAATTTTATGGAAACAAAATTAAAAAAAAAGATTTCATTTTAAGGTTGAGAGAATATTTAATGTAGTTCTTAAGAAAAACTTCCGATTTATTGTGATATCAATTAGATAACAGAAAGAAAAATACGCGAAGGAGAAAATTTCAATTCAATTTACACTAAAATAATTAGTATTAACTTGAATTTTCAATTAGTAAAGTTTCAAAATTGAAATTTAGATTTTTAGGCACCACCGTACCGAATTTAGACTCCCCCTCGTAAGTGTTTAGGCTCCACCCACCAGTAGCGAATTTTATACCTCTGCCTCACCCTTTGTTACAGTTTGTAAAGTATCATTTCCACTTAATGTATATTCTTAACATTTAAATGTCTAAAGAAAGCATTTAAAATTGTTTTGCTGAAGACCGCATTTTGAGATCCCGCCACTGGTAAAATTTTCCAAAATTATTTAAAGTCCTTTTTTAATTAATGGCAATTTTTTATTTTAAAATTTCAACACCGAGTATCTCAGGAGTTCTCAGATGCAAAACGTGAAGCGTCGTTTAAAAAATACACTTTTCTATTTTCTTTATTCTTTTTATTACGAATTATAATTGATATTCATAAAAGAACAACATTTTTACTTAAAATTCAAGTTTTCACCTCAGGTTTTCTTTTATACTATACCATATCTTAATCCTTTTTTAACTTTTCTCCGCTGGAAAATGTACTCATTAAAAGTTTTATTCAATCTGTGCTTAATTAAAGAAAGCTACCTTACAAATGGAATATTTTTTTAATTTTGACTTTATTCTTAATTTAAAAATTCTAAGCATACTAAATTCGTACTAAATAATCATTTGCTGTCATAGTATGCACTTTTTGTAAGTGAAAGGGATACAGAAGAATATTTGGGGATTCTTTAGTGTAGAACCTAAATAGGCCAGTAGATATAGACATGATTTTTACAAAATTTAACAATAATTACAAAAGTTTTAAAACTTCAGTTGAATGAAGAGTAAGTTCAAATGATATTGTGTCTGATTTTGCAACCTTTTTTTCTGAACGGAAGATATTGAAAATCACGATTTAATGCATTTTCGCATTAATAGCGCGAAAAAAATTCCAAAAGTTCTGCAAACTTTCGAAGTTTTGTAAAATAGCATTTTACATCATCTGTTAAATTTGCAACCATTCAAACAATACGGAAAGATTTCTTTTATCGAAATTAAATTGTTTTTCATCCCAATTTTTCGAAAAAAATTCCAAAAGTTCTGCAAATTTGAAAAAATAACTAAAATAATGTTCTTGAGAAGTGCTGTAATTTGCAACCTCTTGCGACAAACGGAAAACATATTTTTTTATGAAATTGTTTTTTTCTATTAAAATAAACATCGAAGTTTTTACAAAAGTTTTGAATAATGGTTGCAAATGAAAATGTCCTAACGTACGTTTTCATTAATTTGCAACCTCGCCTGTAATACGGAAATGGAGGTAAAACTAAAAAAAACATATTTTCGTATTTGTACTCTACTAAAAAAGCAACTTGGCAACATGGCAGCGACTAAGGCAGACGTGTGTGAAAATACGATAAACCAGTACAGCGTATAAGAAATGTACTCTATGGATAATCAAGTATTTAACTGGACCACTGTCCCACTGTCGCCTTTTTTTGTGTTGCACTAATTTATTCAGCTATATTCCCAAATCAATGAGTAATCTTAAAACTATTTGCAAATAGTTTCCAATGTATGGTCACATGGCGAACAAAAAACAAAACAATTGAATAAAAAAATGTTCCGTTGAAAAAAGACGGTTTCAAATCTCTCTCAAAATATTAGACGTTGTTATAATAGTCCAGTCAATGAACGATTAAAAGGGGGGTGTAGAGTACGTGAGCGAACGTGCAAAAACGGACTTAAGGGATGTATTTGGAGTAGTTAAGAAATAAATATACTAAAGGTCCCGGAGCGTAGGAGGTGCGAGGGCTGCAGGGGGCACGGAGAAGGTCACTTTTTTGGCTTTTCGCTTATATCTCGAAAAATATGCACCATAGCAAAAAAGTCGCCCAATATCATAAAATTTTCTACAAGATTATTTAAATTCATTTTTCCTATCTCTCTTGGTTCTAAAGATATTTGCTAGCAAAAAATGCAAAGTTTTGAAAAAAGTTTTTTTACCTCTCGCCCCAAGAGACTCAAGACAACTCAACATTAATTTCTTAAGTAATATTTTTTAGGTATAGAAGGTTATAGCTCTTAAATAAATAACAAAAATTAAAATGTACAGTTTTTTTTGCGAATGTAGAAATTTGCTGTAGCTTTTGATTAGTTTAGGTTAAAATTCTTTTATTTAAAAATAGAAACATATGTGAAAACAAAGAAAAAAAATTATTTGTCTATTTTTCTGAGAACTTTGAGGAAATCAAAGACGATAAAACTTTCATGGGTTTTAATAATAAAAAAAAATTACAATAGTTGAAGGATTTTTAAGAAAACAAACAATATTGCTGAAGACTAGAATTATTATGAATGAATTAAAAAAAATTAAATAAGATGACTAAATATTTTTTAAGAGTATCTTTACAAGAATTTTGGCGATAATAACTGAGCTTGTTTTCTGTGAGTTGGATGGATCTCACCGTTTGCCCTGTTGGAGGTTGGATTGTCAGACGGTTGACGAGACTGGTAGCAGTTCTGGGTCTAAACTTTGTCTGTGACCACGAGCCACAACTACTTTGGCTACCTGACTGGCCTGTTGGCTTATTGCCAGTGCCATTAAATTATTTAAAAAAAAAAACTACTCCACTCTACGGAGACAAATAAATATATCAATTAAAAGATCGTTAAATCATCTACAACTTCTTTTAGGAAAAGTTTGCTGTAAAACTAAAAGTTTAGCCGCTAAATAATTAAAAAAAACATAAGTTAAAAAAACTTTTATCAAAAATATGCATTTTTTTCTAGCAAATATCTCTAGAACCAGAAGAGATAGGAAAAAATGAATATAAAACAATCTTGTAGTAAATTTTATGATATTTAATTTTGTATTGGATAACTTTTTTGCTACGATGCATATTTTTCGAGATATAAACGAAAAGCTAAAAAAAGTGACCTTCTCCGCGCACCTCCTACGCTCGGTGACTTTTAGTATATTTAAATAAGTTTGACAAATTGTTTTGATCGTTTTAACTTACTGGCCTATTCCTTGAAAAAGAAAGTGTTTTTATAAGTCGTTATCTTATCTGTAGAAAAGTAATGTATAAAAAATGAATGAATATAGAAATAAAAATTAAAAGTTAAAACGATCAAAACAATTTGTTCAACTTATTTTGAAGGCAACTATACCTCCTAACTACTCCAAAAACAGCCCTGAAGTCCGTTTTTGCATGTTCGCTCACGCACTCCACAACCCATTCATTGACTGGACTATAACTGCAATTGGCAGAACTAATATTAGTAAAAAAATTAAGGTTCCGTTTTTCGTATGGGGTTGCAAAGTTACATATCCACTGAGACCGATATTCTCTTTATTTGCAACCATGATAAAAAACTTTTGTAATTAGTTCGAGGCTTGTGTGTATTGAAAATGGCCGCGCCGAGAAAAAAGGTTTGATAAATAAATGATCCGTTTTTCAGAAATGGTTGCAAATGTACCAGTACATGTTACAGTTTTTTTCCCGTTTACTTACCCAATTTGCATAACTTTTGTAATTTTTTTAAACAAATTACAATAAAAAACTTAATGCATGTTGTAAAACATTATTACAGCGATATTCCTAGTTTGCAGAACTTTTGCAATTTTCAGTGTAAAAATAAAAAAATAAAGCGTTTTTTGTAATTTAAACAATGTTCCGTTTATCGCAGACTTCTGCAAAATTTTATAGTTTGTTTTCATTAATGCACTAATATACCATCGAAGTTTCAAAACTTTTGGAATTAATGTTAATTGATTGTCTATATCTACTGGCCTATAAAGCAATGATTGGTCGAATCATGATAATTTATGCAGAAAATGCTTCGCACCTAACCTGACCAACCTAACTGTTATGATAAATAAAGAAAAAATATATCTAACCTAACCTGACACGTGTCAAAATGTGACACTTATCAATATGCGATCCCTGTCAAAATGTAACAACTGTCAAAATATGTCAAACGCGGCACCTGTCAAAAAGTGACACCTGTCATAACGTGACACCTGTCGAAATGTAAGGACTGTGAAACGTACCAAAATGTGACACGTATCGTACTTTTCTTTATTTATTAAAAAAATCTAACGAAGACAATAAAAGAGATGAAGATGAAGAAGCAAAAGGAACGATTATAGGGACCGACTTATGGAAAAGGTATTTGAACCTTGAAGATTATGGCTATGTACACTTTACTGTCAATCATAGCGAAGACTTTGTCTGTCCTAAAACTGGTGCAAACCTAAAATATCGCTATAGAAAGTGGACAAGAAATCAGAATTTTGAAGATTTTTTATGGCAGTATTTAATCTGCTAAAGTTTACGATCCTTATAATCCTTAAAAATGATTGATTACTGTGTTAAAGTCATAAAAACCTAGGAAAAATTACTTATAATAAAATATTGAATTGTTCCTCACTGTTTTTCATTGGAAAATGTTTAGGTCCTATAGTAACGAATATTTTAATTTCTCATATGCCGAAAATAAACAAAAAATACGTACAGGGTACTCTTTGAACAAGCTTTAATTTCCACACGGTATGAAGTTTATTTTTGTTCAAAAAGAAAAAAAAAGAAGGAAAATGAAAGGGTATTTCTTTTTATGGAATAACCTTCTAGAAATTCGAGTCACGAAAAAAGATCCCATGCATTTTACTCACGACATTACTTTATTGTCCTCCGAAGATTACGCACAGATCCCGGAGATTCAAAGAAGAATGAAATTGAAATCTGTCATTGCACGTCGCTCGCAGATAGATTTATATGATAATCCGGATAAAATTCCTTTAATGCTTTAATAGACAAATAAAAAACTACAAATAGGATAAATATAATGTTGATTGTAACCCGCTATACCAGGCGGTTCATGACCAAAGTAATCAGATTCTAAATCCAATTTTAATTCACGGTCCAACCGCTGAATTACCAGCAACACTTCCCAAATTATCATTAATCCAGTAAATGAAGGAGGAAAAAAAGGCCAAACTTTAGATTATTAGTTTCCATTTTTATTTTCTGGTTGAAAGTGGCTTTTGGTACCTCATTAAAGATGAGACAAAGTTTGCGTGAAAAGTTCGTGCGACGGCCGAGAAAATGGCCCCAAAAGACCAGGAAAATCGGTTTTCCGCGAATATCTCCCAAAATATGGCAGTTACAGATTTTCAGTTCAGATAAAAATTGAAGATCAGTTAATTTTTTACAAAAATGGTCCCTATGATTTTTTTCGCAACATCAATATTTTCTTCAAAAAAATCGGGTTGAAAAATCGGAAATTTTGAGACTCATGAAATATGCAATTTTTTTACTAAATTTGAGATTTAATGGAGTCGATCTGGCGGAAAAAATCCCATCAAACGAAGTCGCTCTTTTCGAAAATTTTTTTTTGTGATTTCATAGATTTGAGGTCCCTCTTTCACGTGATCACTATATGAAAGCTAAGGGAGGTGTGGAGGGGGGGTAAATTAACATGTAGAGATATGGAAAATCGATTTTTCGCACGTAGCTCTCTGAGGTTTCTTCGGATCGAAACGACTTCTATATATAAAATAAAGTACTCGCGAAAAAGCTTAAACTGAATATTAACTCGTCTAAATCGGTCTAGCGGTTCTTGAGATATTGCGATTTGAAAGTATATGGATTTTCTCCGCGGCGAGAACACACTTCTCTGAGGTTTCTTCGGATCGAAACGACTTCTATATATAAAATAAAGTGCTCGCGAAAACGCTTAAACTGAATTTTAACCCGTCCAAATCGGTCTAGCGGTTCTTGAGATATTGCGATTTGAAAGTATATGGATTTTCGCCGCGGCGAGAACACACCTAGACCCGTGTTCGCGTTTTTCGCAAGGAACAAAGTTACTTCGAGACTTGATTTTTTTTTCTCCGATAGATAGTCATGACCCAATCATTGTGTCTAAATTTAAACCCGGTAGTTTAATTTGGGGGGGAGAGGGAGGGCAAACACTGATTAATTTTTGACTCGAGGTAACTTTTTTAATTCTTGATCAATCGGTTCATTAAAATGGCAAACTCTTTCATGAGGACACTGCTACAGGATGTATTAAGGAGATGATGCCCTACAAAAACTCGATCCGATAATCAGGAATGGAGCCCCCTCCCTGTAGAAAGGCAAGATTAAAAATCAAGTCTCGATGTCACTTTCTTCCATGCGAAAAACGCGAACACGGGTCTAGGTGTGTTCTCGCCGCGGCGACAATCCATATACTTTCAAATCGCAATATCTCAAGAACCGCTAGACCGATTTGGACGGGTTAAAATTCAGTTTAAGCGTTTTCGCGAGCACTTTATTTTATATATAGAAGTCGTTTCGATCCGAAGAAACCTCAGAGAGCTACGTGCGAAAAATAGATTTTCCATATCTTTACATGTTAATTTACCCCCTCCACACCTTCCTTAGCTTTCATATGTGATCACGTGAAAGAGGGACCTCGAATCTATGAAATCACAAAAAAAAATATTCGAAAAGAGCGACTTTGTTTCAAAACCAGATCTACTCCACTAATTTGGGGTGTTTGAAATCCATTATTGTCAATGTTTTGGACTGTGGAAACCAATTGTAGATGGCGCCACCACATTCTATCCATTGCCAAAATCCTCGTAAACAATAAACTTTTGAAGGATATTTATTTTTCCGGTGGTCCTGTTTTCCTCGCAGATGAGGCCTCAAGCTATAGGTACTTATTAGGAAAACAGGCTATAAGATTAATTACAGCAGGATGGACCCCACCAATTGGCCTGAAACTAGCGACAATCAGCTTTGCACATGTGGCAAAATATTGAAGCTCATTAGGTTTTTGGTAAGGAAAACTCAAAATCTCTCAAGAGTGAAGAATATTTACCCATAATACTCAACAACAATTTCTTGCAGATTCTCTGCAAATTTTTGAAAATTTTTTTGCAACCATCCTAATTGAGGTTTTTGGAATAAAGATTTATAAACTTTCTTCAAGTTTCTTTTATTATAGAAAAATATATTTTTATTTTTTTATTTATTTATTTATTTATCAATGTGAGAACCATACAAGAATAATATATTACAGACTACAATATTATATAGAAAATTTTTAACGAAAGTACAAAAGATTCACGGGTTAGTTGTCCGTGAATTGATGGAAAAAGTATATAAAAATACATTGCAATTATGACATAAATCTGTTCGTCACCAGTCCCCATCTAATTCTTGGTCATCAACGGTGTTAAAAGTTAATTTTGACGAAAAACCTCAATATTTGGTCAATATTCTTGACTGTTGTCACTTTTCTTTCTATAATTGACAATAATATTTATCAAAATAATGAAAGAAAACAAACACACTTATATCTCCAAGCGTGGCCGCATCGACTGTAGCAGACGACACGAGCGCCGCATAGAGCGCACACGCGACGAACGAGAAAACAACGAAAGTAAGAAATTATAGCGTGTACATTAATACTCGGGTTTTTTCCCACGGATCAAATGATATGACTTTATATACATTGATGGAAAGGTGAGAATTTCCCCTTCACACTAGTGAAGGTGTTAAAATGTTAGAAATAAAGATCAAGGAGAAAAAAGCCACCAAAAAAAGTGCGTTTTTTCCTTGAGCACGCGTTTTCCAATTTTCTTGAAAAATTGACGACTTCGTGAAGAAAATTAATTGCACAGCCGAAAAGTAGACGTTCTTAGCTTTCAAATGATGTGTCATAGAGACCAATCCGATCATGTATACATTTATAATTGGTGGTTGCTTACAAAATTTACCAGCGCTCCAAAAACAGCAAAAAATTGGGATTCAACAAACAAAGATTTAATCAAAATGCAAAAAAATTAAGTTTACACATTTCTCAGATGACAAAGGTCCTTCTGAGGACCCATAATCAAGAAAATTTGGAGTAAATTAGTGCAATACAAAAAAATAGGAACAAATTCCTGGCAAGGTCAAAATTGCCCGGGAGCAGAAAGTTTGACCCGTGTTCCGATATGGCCAAAGGAGTCAAACCGTGACTCAATTCACAGGGTATGATAGCGGCAGATTTCCTCTTTCACATGAACTTTGAATCATGAGAAAATATGCATTTTTAACAAAGTTATTGGATAATTTGTCCGCCCGCTCATGTGTAAATGCACGAACTGTGCTCTCCGGCATACAACACCGAAGCTCATTATTCGGGGTGCGCTTGGCCCCGTTTCTCTCGGAAACGGGCAAATTTTCGAAAAAAATCATAAGGGCCATTTTTAGAGAAAATTAACTGATCTTCAATTTTTATCTGAACCGAAAATCTCTAACTGCCATATTTTGGTAGATATTCGAGGAAAACCGATTTTCCTGGTCTTTTGGGGCCATTTTCTCGGCCGTCGCATGAGCTTTTCACGCAAACTTTGTCTCATCTTTAATGAGGTACCAAAAGCCACTTTCAACCAGAAAATGAAAATGGAAACTAATAATCTTATGGTTGGCCCCTTTATTTACTGGACTACATGGGAAAAAGTAAATCACGCTGTAGATACACGTTCATATTAATATAGCAATTAATAATACGAAAAAGGATTCTCTGATATCCTTAATAGCCATCGCTAATATCGTATTCGGTTTCGCATGATCGGTGGGACAGTTTGATGTCCGAAGACCGGGATATCGACGTGGAAGATAAATCCTCTTTTGCTCCTCATTTGTTCGTTTAAATCGATCGGAATTATGAAACCGCCACGTGTTGATATCTGAGATGGTGACTGTTAAGCTGAATATTACGCCTGTCGATCGTCATATATATGGGGTACGTATTCGCCAGGATGAATAAAATACATATTATTTTATCGATTTAAAAATTACAGTGCATCACGAAAAGTAGGATGTAAAGAGAATAAAAACTGCCAATACTGTGACGAAATTATACAGGGTGCGCCAATTATTTCCACTCGATCTCTAGCACCGAAACTAAAAGAGATATCAACAAGATTTTTTGTAGGGGTAGACAGTGTCACTCGGACTATAATTTTAAAATATTTTGATGTATACAGGGTGGCTAATTTTTGTGGAATGAAAATTAATTTGGTTTTTTTAAATTGAACACCCTGTATACGATTATGTCTTCTGATTCTACTTAATATTAGATTTACGGTAGTTTTTTGTATTTGTAAATCCGAAGCGGCGTTGACAAGTTATTCCTATTTTAAGCAGATTTATTGAAAAAACAGCACTTCAGAAATATTAGCACAAAAACCATATTTTTTAAAAAATTCCTCCTATCACAATAATCATACAACATTTTCATCTGTTGCACAGGGTGTTTGCCGATGGCGTGCCAATAGTCTAGTTTTGAAATGGCAATAACTTAATTTTTTCAAATGGGACACCCTGTATATTTTTCTTCAGTTAGAAGCTCTTCCTAATACGCATTAAAAAAATATAGGGTTTTGCACATCTAACTTTACTATTTACTTTAATAATTGACGTTAAGTGGCAAACAACATATTTTACACAATTTTTAATAAGAAATCAAGTTACCTATGAAAATGACAGTAGGTATATTTTGTTATGGCATTAATTGTCAACATAAAATTTTGTATTGTATCACGTCTACTATATTTAATCGGTATTGTGTATAAAAAATGGATTTTAATAAGAATTATAGTGTTCAAGAAAATATTGATATGATAGTAGGGTCTATCGTCAAAGATACCCAGAAAGACGTCATCCACAAAAGGATACTTTTGACAATTTAAAGAATAGATTTGATAGAACAGGAACCGTCAAGTATGAAAAACATTCACGTGAAACTACAGCTGTTACTATTGACAACGAATATAAGGTAATGATCAGTATAGTTGAAGATCCCAATATAAGCGCAAGGCAATTAAGCAATCAATTAGATATTTCCAATACCACAATTAGACGCATAATAAAAAAGAATAAATATCACCCCTATCATATCCAGCTTCATTAAGAATTGTTACCACGTGATTTCGCGCGTAGAGTATTGTAAATAGACACAACTTCCATTATTATTCGGACCACAATAAACATTTATTTAAAACCACATCACAGTATCGATGATCTTTGAATGTGTGGGCGGGAATAATAGGTGATTATGTAATTGGTCCCTATTTCTTTGATGGGACTGTAAATGGAGCTATATTTTCAGATTTTTTAGAACCTGATTTTCGCAACTTATTGCAAAATGTGCCTCAAAATTATCGCAACGGAATGTGGTTTCAATTAGATGGTGCCACACCACATTACCTATTAGATGTGCGCAATTGGTTAAATAGGGAATTTCAGTATCGTTGGATAGGAAGGGGAGGACCTATAAATTGGCCTACTAGATCACGTTGCTTACACCTTGCGATTTTTTCTTATGGGGTTTTATTAAAAATATTGTTTACAAAGAAGAGGTTACCACAAAAGAAAATATGAAAGAAATAATTACTGCAGCATTTAGACAGGTGACCCCTGCAAGAAAATGTATAAATGAATTTGTAATTTTGAACACCTACTATAAATTTTAACTTTCACTATTGTAGTTTCCTTACGATTAAACTTTGTAAAATTTTGTACTTATTAAAAATTGTGTAAAATATGTTGTTTGTCACTTAACGTCAATTACTAAAGTAAATAGTAAAGTTAGATGTGCAAAACCCTATATTTTTTTAATGCGTATTAGGGAGAGCTTCTAACTGAAGAAAAATATACAGGGTGTCCTATTTGAAAAAATTAAGTTATTGCCATTTGAAAACTAGACTATTGGCACGCCATCGGCAAACACCCTGTGCAACAGGTGAAGATGTTGTGTGATTATTGTGATAGGTGCATGTGGTGCATGTGGTTTTTGTGCTAATATTTCTGAAGTGCTGGTTTTTCATTAAATCTGCTTAAAATAGAAATAACTTGTCAACGCCGCGTCGGATTTACAAATACAAAAAACTACCGTAAATCTAATATTAAGTAGAAGAAGACATAATCGTATACAGGGTGTTCAATTTAAAAAGCCATATTAATTTTCATTCCACAAAAATTAGCCACCCTGTATACATCAAAATATTTTAAAATTGTAGTCCGAGTGACACTGTTTACCCCTACAAAAAATCTTGTTGATATCTCTTTTAGTTTCGATGCTAGAGATCGAGTGGAAATAATTGGCGCACCCTGTATTAAAAAATATAATCATCATTTTGAAGCTGCTTATCTATTGCAACCCTGTTCTTTTTTTTATTTTGAACGACTCTTTTTTGAGAAAACTGCTAAGATTATTGTGAAAGAAAACAACAGTAGTTCTAAAAAACAATTTAATTTTTAACGAATATACTGTTCAAAGTGCCCACCTCCAACTTCCATGCAATGGTTCAAACTGTTCTCAAATGCTTGTCTAACTTTTCGCAACATTTCTGGTGTAATTAAACGGCATTCTATCACGATTCTTTGTCGAACGTCTTGAAGAGATTCAGATGATGTAGCATAAACTTTGAACTTTAAGTAGCCCACAAAAAAAAATCCATAGCAGTTAAATCGAGCAACCTAGCTGGCCATTGTCCGGGAAAACGAGCATCTAAAAAGATGCTCCATTCTGTTGAAAAAAAAGTTGGTTTTCATGGAGATTTAGATCATCTTCCAGTGTTTGGGTTATTAAAAGATCAATAAGGTCTTCTAACAAATCCAAGTAAAGGTCGATCCGGATCATCTTCGTTCAATTCTTGAACCATTATCATCAAAAGAAAATCATTCAAAATAAAAAAAAATAACAGGATTGCATTAGATAATGAAATCAGCTTCAAAAAGATGTGTCATTTAAGGTTTTTCAAGGGGTGGTTCTGGGCGCTAGAGGGATGAAAAAAGATGTTTGAAACTACGTTAAAAATTGAGCCTCCTTTAGCTTTAGTTGGGACACTCTGCATAAACCATAAACAGTTCTACGTATATCCTTTTGGCGTTTGAAACGCATTGAGCGATGGTGTTTGCGTAATAAACTTCCTCTTAATGCAAGTAAATGTAATGTAATGAATGCAAGTAAATGTATTCACATTGAAAAATCGGCCACTTTTATATCGATATATCAAAATTGTCTTTTGCCCCTCATATTGAAGCCGCTCTGTCTGCTGCAAACAGAATGTATTGATTCATTGTGCGAATCTCGAAAGATTGCTCCGACCCATCTACATCGAAAACGTTATACCATGCCTTCGTCGGATCAAAATTAGAATATGCATCTTTAATTTGGAACCCATCTCATCAGTTATATATAGAAAAGGTTGAATAGGTTCAGCGACGCTTCCTCAAACTTTTCTCCTATATACAAACAACATATATCCACCAATTGGCTTACCCCACGCATTCTTGGCTAGACACGCTATGAACAGCCTAAGGTGCTATCGTGATTGTCACTCCACAATTTTCCTGTTCAAACTTATTAACATATTCTGCAAAAACTCAATTGTACCTAGACTATCGTCGTTTTATTTATCTACACCAGAACACCACGAACAGATATTTTGAAATAAGTTATAAAACATTTTTCTGTTTCCTCTTTTAGAATCACCCAGTATAACAAGTATCCTTAACGTGATGCTACTACAAATTAAATAATGACGAACGGCTGATTCGATTGGAGATTTATTGATAATTACATCTGGATTAGTAGGATTTTATTGCTTAATGTCAGAATAAGTAATCGATACTTATGTGTGATGAGAATGGAATAGAAAATTTATTCTATTATTATTCCGTTTCGATCAAATTATCTTTAACATTTTTTGTCAAATTCTCACTTATAATTACACGAGAGCTTTTTTTTTGTTGAAGTAAACTTGACATGTATCCATAAGAATTTTATTGCGTGGCAATTAAACGAAAAAAAGCCTCTGAAAAAATTAGGAGTCCGTAGGACGAGTAATTTTTTCTGGCAGTTTTTTGAGTGGAATGGAAAAGTACAATTGTTAAAAACACAATTATTAAAAATAGCTTGATTTTCAGAACTTTCGTGTCTTTGGTTAATATTTTGATGCATGCTAGTATTTTGAGCGGTGGTAGTAACTGTTTCCTGGATGGTAGTACGAATGGAACCAATGACTTCTCTATGATGTTCTTCATCTAACTGAAGGTACGGTTTTAATGACGATGGGTTGCTATGTCCCGTAATTTTCACAAGTTTTTGTTCACCTATACCACTCCTGGACAATTCAGTTACGGCGGCAACTCGATTAGAATGGTTCGTAATTTTCACCCGCTTGATATCAATTCCAATATTTTTCGCCGAAGATTTGGTCCATTTAGATATTTCGTTTATCCCAATAGGAGAATTCTTATACCATCCTTTCGAATTTGTTTTTTGCCAGAAAGGATTTGGAATTAAAAAAAACTTTTCACATGTGATATGGTTTCCAAGTCTTTCCATAATTTGTTTAAACAATCTTACTGGACAAACACAATCTTCTGCAGTGTTTGCTACCAACCATTTACTGTCGGCCAACTTCTGATTTCCCCCTTGTGCTGTCTTCGAAAACACTGGGTTATATTCAACTCTTCCGGTCTCTCTTCCACGGTTGTCTGTCTCGATTTTAAAATAGAATACCTTACAATTTGCTGCTTCTCCACCTCTCCAAGCCAATTCATACGCAGCAATGTTATAAAATTTTCTTTGGAGGCCTACAGGTTCTTCTTCACTCCAGGACAGTGCCATTTCAAAAATTTCTCGTTTTGTGAGAGCATTAGAACTCACCTTCCTTTTTTCTGGGATTGCTTGTAAAATTTTGCGTTTTGTGTCGCGTGCATTTCTCGCTTTCTTAAACTGTATGTCCGTGAACGGATTAAAAATTCTTTTATAATCTTTAAAGTGCTCCAAATCGTCTTCACTGCACTCTCTTTATAATCTTCTCCATTGTTCTTCTTCATGTTGAATGCCCAGTCACATAAAATAGAAGCTAACTCTTCAGACGAAGTTTCTGCAATGAGTTCATATTTTTTTTTCCAAACAAAAAACATCGCAAATTGTCGCCAAATTAATGTAGTTGAATTCACAGTATTGCGAGGCACATTATCATTGATGGCTTTTTCAATCTCTCCACTCGAAGACTCTCCAAATCGCGACATTTCCACAAATGAAAACTTTTCTGACAACGCAAGTTTGAGAAAAATTGACATAACGTCATCAAAAATTTGTTTAGAATGCTTTCAAAAGTTAGGTTCCGTTATTGTCGCTAGAAAAGTGATAGTTGTAGCGACCTGAAAATTTCTACCCCAGATGGACTGAAACATCCGTTACCCGAACCTTTTAATAAAAATCCTTTCAATTGGCATCCTGTAAACGAAAAAACAGGTCAGGTCAGATCCTTGAACCCCCAGATTTCAAATTTTGTGTATTTTTAAGAGAAAATAAGGGTTTCTTTCACTCGGCATATCTAGGTATAAAAATGTTATCGTATTCCGAATTTTTTTTTCTCATTTCAGGATAACACTCAACAGCGCCGTCTACTTTCATCAGTTCGAAGTAGGCTAGGGCAAATAGCGTCGACACTTCAAGCAGCTGTTAGATTTCGTAGATTTTCCCGTAAAGAATCGAATAGCGCTCCAGACTGGTTCGTCGATAAGAGCCACCTCGACGACTGCACGAACGAGGATGAAGAAAAAGGACCCACTTGTTGGGGACACAGGATTGTAGTCGATCCCACACGGTTGTCACATTACGTGGTTAGTATACAGCTTGTCCCAAATTAAGGATGGTGTTTTTTAAAAAATGACCAATATTTGTATTCTTCTTTTATAGTGGCTGATGGTAGTCTCGTTGGCAGTTCTATACAACACCATATTTGTCTTAGGTAGAGCGGTTTTTTGGGAACTTAACAATAAATATCCTCCGTTGTGGTGGACCCTGGACTATATGTGTGATGCTATTTATATTATTGACGCTTTAGTCCATGCCCACGAAGGTAAGTCTTTTTTTGTGACAAGAATAATAAATTACACTCTTTTACCCAGTTAATTCCGCTGGGAAATGAAACCCGGTTACGCAAAAATTTCGAGTAGTTAATTTATCGGTAGATTTTAAATTTTTTCCCTCAAGTCCTGTACGTTTAGAGGCTTCAAAAGGCGCTATCGAAAATTTTATACGCAAGTTCTTGAATATTCGGCCCAAAAATAAGAGGAAAATTATGCATAGCATAAATAAAATTGGGTCTTTAAGTTGTTTTAATTACCGGTTGCAGTGAAAAATAATTTTGTCATTAAATTTATTTAACTTTTAAGAAAAAGAAGAATTGAAGTCTGGACATCCAAACCGGCTTCCCCGCTTTCGATCTGTCTTTTAGGAAAAATTATGTCCAAACAACGGCGCACAATTAAACTGAAGCCTTTACGATAGTTTTTTATTTAAACGATAACATGCAAAACCTCCACATATCCCTTAAAAGTAAATTATTTGCATTAATTACTCCATCTTTTGAAAAACAGGATTAAACCAAGGCCATAGCCAGGGGGGGATCAAGGGGGATAGATCCCCCCCGAAATGAAATAAAAAATATAACATATTTCTTTATTAAGTACTAAGTATACAGGGTGCGGCAGATAAACGGTCAATTAGAAATATCTCGAGAACTAAAGGTATCTGAATTATGAAAATTGGCATGAAGGGGTTTTGAATAATGAGCTATTTAATGAAAATATTGCCCCGTCACCATTCTACGTCCGGTTATACCGGAAGTTGCACATAACTTTGTAATTTTTAATGAAAGACCCTGTATATTTTTCAATTTTAGAAATATTTACGTTATTCTGAATATTTTTTGTTAATAGTTCCCTATACCTATTTTGAACCGTTAATGAGTTGTAATGTTTTTTTATATGAAAATTACACTTTTTTACCATGTACATAAAATTCAATATCCTCTAATGTAATTTGAATAAAAGTTTAAATTTCTTAGGAACTATTTACCACATACCGCTTTATCGTTTACACTGTGAAGTTACCTTTCTTATCGTACAGGGTGCTGTCAAAATTGGAATAAAAACGGAATCCACAATCCTCGCGTAATTCCTTTTTTTTCAAATTTTACAAAGTTACGTGCAACTTCCGGTATAACCGGAAGTAGAATGGTGACGGCAATATTTTCATTAAATAGCTCATTATTCAAAACCCCTTCATGCCAATTTTCATAATTCAGATACCTTTAGTTCTCGAGATATTTCTAATTGACCGTTTATTTGCCGCACCCTGTATAGTATGTTTTTCTACCCCAAGTAGCATTATAGTGACAGAAACTGATATCGCAACTTCGATTGGGTGGCTATTACGTAATAATCACTAAATCTACCCCTACACAGTAAGAATAACTTCATTTTATTTATGCCTAGTTGTAGTCACTTAAGGTTCACCGCTGGGAGCCACTTAACAGTTTTATAATATTTTTGTGCCACTAAAAGTGTTATAACTAATCGAGACTACCTCAAAGTTGCAGAAACATTAAAGTGGAAAATAATAGTTACGGTCACCAAACCATATCACTTAAATACCACTTAGAAGTGGCAGCAATCTTAAAGTGGGCGTGATAGCTTTAGTGTCGTTTTGCATGGGCGCCGTTACTTATGGGCGAGGGGGGGCGGACGCCCCCCATGGATTTTAGATTTATTAGTATAGATAAACTTAAATTTGCTAGATTATCAAATTTCCATTTCGCAATGTTTTTTAAACCACACTCGTAGTAAGTATTGTTCAAAAGGATCTTCATTTCAATTTATGGTCCATTAAACGAAGGTGCCAACCCGGGCATCAGGTCTGCCCGGCACCATTTTTTTAATTTGGAGGTATTCATGGGTACATTCACCCCCGAAAATCTCAGCTGTCTGAAATTTGTGGAAGGGCAGGAATATGGCCCGTTGGTCACAAAAATGTGTTTTTTTTTTCGCCTATTTTCGCCGATATTTCCAAAAATATGATACTTAGAGAATTTTTGTTTGGACGAAAATGAAGATCAGTTCATTACCTACAAAAATGATCCCTATAATTTTTGTCAAAAATATGATACTTTTCGACATAAGCGGCTCCAAAACGCACCCTCCTTTTTTAGCTCCTGCCCTGCATTTAGAGAGCACACTCTAAAGCAGAGTTTCTCAAAGTGTTGTCCGCGGACCCCCAGAGGTCCACGAGTCCATACAAGGGGGTCCGCGGAGCTAACTTAAGGCGTAAGGAATGTGAAAAAAAATTATAGACTGCTGTTAATAAACGTTATTTTGTGTTTGAAATTAATAGCAAATGTAAAATTGATAAATTATCTACTTTGATATACTGTATTATTTAATTATTATTCTAATTAAATCTAATTTATATATTTTCAAGATGAATATAAACTTAATATTTTTTATCTCTGGTGTTTCATCAAATTCAAAATTAAATTAAACACAAAACTATATATTTACACATAACGATATGGGCAAAACTAAGAATAATTAGCATAATGCGTTTTTTTGGAGGTTGGGGGTCCTCAAAAACTGTAGGTTTTTAGGTGGGGGTCCGTGATTCACTTGACTTTGAGAACCTCTGCTCTAAAGGAATGACACTCCCAAGCGGATTACAAATTTTTCAATAAATCACTTAAAAATTAATATTTTTTCATAATCCAAAGTTCAGATCAAAGAAGGAACCTGTAGCAATAATATCATGTTACTTTTTCCTTTTATCTATTTGAATCTATCTGAATTATTGAAAAACCGGGCCAAAGTTTGTTTTTGCTCGATATTTTGACCCTCCTATAAATTTATTCATATTTTTTTTATCAAGATTAATTTTACCGAATGCTTCTGGATAATGGGGCTTTGCAAGGTGTTAAAAAATATATTCAGAAAGATTCAATAAATTATTTTTGTGTATTTTCATAACAGCATGTTTTTTTAGGGCGAATTAATAGATAATCAAGGACCATATCGGTTTTCAACGATAGCATTTTTCATATTTTTTGGTTTTCCGGAAAATTGAGAAAATTCTCACCCCTATAAAACATCGACATTTTTTTATGAGGATTATTTTATTTTCGTGCTAAAATTTTTTGGGATTAGGAATTGTACTAAATAAAAGATCACATTCTGATCTTTTCATCAATATATAATAACAAGTATTTTATTAAGTGCACGAGAAAAAAACTCTGCCTTCAAACTTTCTCAAATTGGATTTTTTTACAATAAAGGACCCCGCAGTTTTTGATGGGAAAATGGCTTTCGGTGGATTTCTCTCAAACTTCGGAAATTTATTCTTCATCCCATCCCGATCAAAAGTGTTCCCGGGCCCAACTCAATCCTATGTACAGATTTCGAGCTAGCGCGAGTTTAAAATGATTAGGGGGAACTCGATATATGCGCATTTATCGGCAAGTTAGGCGTTCACCTCTTTACGTTTATGGTTTATATGATGGATATATGTCATACACACCCAGATACACACACACGCACACATTTAGCGTCTTTTAGGAGATTTTATTTTGATTTCTAAACTATTTTTAAAAAAAATTTTTTTATTGACATTACATTTCTCATTTTTCAATCATTTTCAATTTTGTTACCATGAATACAGCTAGACTATGTCCGACATGGGCGTTTCATTAACAGGGTTAAACACAGCCGAACGGACACCTTGAAATAAATACAAAACTAAATGTTCAATGGAGAAATACTCTTTGTAAGAGAACACTTAATAATTATGTCCATCATAAAATTAACATTGCTAATGAATTTAATAAGAGCTTTAGCAAACCAAATAAAAAGCGATGAAAATCTATTCCTAATTGCACCTATTTTGAATAGATAACACAAAGTCTGAAATAATTAAATTAAACTGTGATTATCTTTTAAAACCATTTACACATACTCTATCTAAATGTATAGAACAATTGTTACTCTATTACATAAAAAGGGAGATGTAACAACATCAGCAATTACCAACACTTATGATTAATCACCCACTTCTCAAAAAAGTTTGAAAAATTAATTAAAAATAGATTAGTTTCATACCTAAACAAATATGAAATACTCTCAAAACAACAGTTTTGGTTTTAGATAGAAAACATCCACACAAAACGCCGTTAGTGTCCTAACTTCACAAGTACCTAAGTGAATCACTTAATGAAAGCAAGCCCTGTTTGTGTATATTTCTGGATCTTTCAAATGCATTTGACACGGTTAGTCATCATCTTATCCTGCAGAGGGTGCCATGGCTCAGCGTTAGCATATACACTTCTCAACGAGACGACCCGGGTTCGATTCCCAAGAAAATCAAGTGGTTCATAATATCGGCAACCCACCATGGCTCGGTGAGTACGTATAAACCGTTGGTCATGGCTATGTAACTGTAGTCATTAAGCCATGCAGAAAGCGGTAGTTGATCTCCCAAAGATTACGCCAAATTGTAGTTAGATTAATAACACATGTGCTATAAATAAATAAGAATAATAAACATAATGATTATGCTGCATTTTTGCTCTATGCGAGTCGTGGAACCCTTGTAGGAGTATAAAAGAGTAGGGTTTAGATGAGATAACGACAAGTGACGCTTGTGCTGGACATATTAATTGAAGCGTTCTCTTACAAAAAATATTTCTCCATTGAACATTTATTTAGTTTTTTAATTTATTTCAAGGTGACTGGCTGTGTTTAACCCTGTTAATGAAACGCCCATGTCGGACATAGTCATGATAACAAAAAAGTGATTGAAAAATGAAAAATGTAATGTCAATAAAAAATAAATTCTTAAGTAATAGTTTAGAAATCAAAATAAAATCTTCTAAAAGACGCTAAATGTGTGCGTGTGTGTGTATCTGGGTGTGTATGACATATATCCATCATATAAACCATAAACGTAAAGAGGTGAACGCCTAACTTGCCGATAAATGCCCATATATCGAGTTCCCCCTAATCATTTTAAACTCGCGCTAGCTCGAAATCTGTACATAGGATTGAGTTGGGCCCGTGAACACTTTTGATCGGGATGGGATAAAGAATAAATTTCCGAAGTTTGAGAGAAATCCACCAAAAGCCATTTTCCTATCAAAAACTGCGGGGTCCTTTATTAATCAAGTGCAAAAAGTGAAAAAAAGTTGATTATTATTGCCTTATCTTTTGTCTTCAGACAAAAACGGGAGGATATTCATGTTTTGGGAGGATATTCAAATTTTCTGTTTTCATCACAATACTTTTGGAAGGAAGCGTATTTTCAGATTTTCAAAATTGCGAATTTTTGAAACGCCGTTTTTGCAAAACATATTAGTGTAGCGAAAAAATCGTAGGGACAACTTTTGTAGGTAATGAACTGCTCCTTATTTTTTGTCTAAACAACAATGCTAAGGGTCATATTTCGGCAGATACCGTCGAAAAACGGATTTTCGGGAACTCTAGAACCATTTTCCCACCCTTCCACAAATTCCACGTAGCTGAGATTTTTGGAGGTAAATGTACCTATGAATACCTGCAAATTAAAAAAAAATTTAACGGACAGACTTGATGCCCAGTTTGGGGTTTTTGTGGCGTTAATTTACTGGACTATTAATGCAATACTTGGATTTGAAAAAATGTGCCCCTCCCTGACATTTTTTGTAACGGCGCCCATGTCGTTTTGGGAACCATTAATATACCTTTAAAGTGGCGGCACTTGATTATATGATTGCAGTAATTCTCGCCACGTTTTTGCCACACAAAAATCACTTTTAAGTTTTATTATCTAAACGCAAACATTTGCAGCCATTTTTGAGATCGCCATGATGAGAAAAATAAACGCGCTATTTAAAAAACTTTTTTTCGTCAATACAGCTTCACATTTACTACATTTCCATACATAATTAATGATTTTAATAACACAAGATTGATAAAAAAAAACACAGTTTGAAGCATCTAAGTATTTAATTTCCATGATGAACAATTTGCAGATTTGAACTTTTTTCTTAAATTATCAAGTATTCCAATGACGCATGCCCATATTTCGAGCCACAACACATATTTGACAGTAAATTTTCAATCGTTCCAACTTGTTGAGGGTTCTGGAACTATCCCTATGGTGCCTTTTTAAACTATATCGTAGCTCCTAAGTGGACTGTAATAATTTGTGTCTTCCCAACTCCAATAACAAAAACAAACACCTTGTATTTAACGGTTTATTAAAATGTTGAAGAAATAACTCACAAATTAACAATGAAAATACTTTAGTAAGTAATGAACGAACAACGCACAAATTATTAGTAAACGTATTAGTTTTAACAATCACTAAACCATATTAGTAAAAAATTAAAATAATCACGTCATTCAGAAAATATTTATATTGCGCGTTTTAGGTGTTTTGCCTATGAGTGATGATGTTGCACTAATTAAAGTTTGCAAAGTCTAGTCTCTTCGACTCGGTCCGAAGGTTCTAGATTGTTATCGCGTGGGCGAATCGATTTCGGCTAAATGGGTGAGTTTTTTATGTCTCACGCTGGAGAAGACAAGGATTAATTTGGTGGCGAAGTTATGAGATTTATGGTGGACGTGACAATTTGCATGTCCTAAAAAACATCCGTTAAGACTTCTGTGTCTCTCGCGGTGTTGTCGGATTGTTTGATGCGATGTTGTCGATTTGAGTTTATGTTTAATTTGTTTTTGAAAGTTAAACACAACTTTTTGCCTTTATTTAGTATTGTTAAACCAATATTGTTGTATTTCCGTAACAATATAATAATTATACCTAATTATTATTCAATACCTACGTACCTACTTAAGTTAACAGTTATGTCAGGTTAGGGAAAAAGCAAGGAAAGTGGAAGAAATAATATGCAGGACAGAGAACGAGCTACAAATCAAAAAGACATGCGCAGTGAACAAAGTTTCATGTTTAGTGTCGACCACCACACCACCACGTAGCTGCCACCAAGAAAGTGTTCCTCATTTTAGTCACCGCCACGTTATAGAACCGTTTCTATTACGTGGCAAAGATTTTGGCAATACACTTTAAAGTTTCTAATGTCGTGGCCGCCACGTTCCGTCCACGAAGAATGCTACTTGAGGCTGGCGCACCAAACCAAACCCCCCTCCGAAATTGTTTTCTGGCTACGGCCTTGGATTAAACTGTTTTAAAAATGTATTATCTAAGTAAACCAGTAAGGAATTTTAATTTATTAGATTCGACATCCTAAGACCGGTTTCTGTCTTTCGACTTCATCAGTTAGGCTTTTCGAATCCAATAAATAAAAATTCCAAACTCGTACAAGTCAATAGCTATATCCGCTATAAGATAACATTTTTAGATGTGCTACCATCTATGGTAAGAAGAGAGTATTGACATTAAGTTTTGACTGAATCTAGTCAAGATGTCACTCTCTTCTTTTTTATCCCTTTCAGAGATTAATACAAAGTGAGTAAACCAGTATGGAATTTTAATTTATTATATTCGACATCCTAAGACCGGTTTCTGTCTTTCGACTTCATCAGTTAGGCTTTTCGAATCCAATAAATAAAAATTCCAAACTCGTACAAGTCAATAGCTATATCCGCTATAAGAGAGTGACATCTTGACTAGATTCAGTCAAAATTTAATGTCAATACTCTCTTCTTACCATAGATGGTAGCACATCTAAAAATGTTATCTTATAGCGGATATAGCTATTGACTTGTACGAGTTTGGAATTTTTATTTATTGGATTCGAAAAGCCTAACTGATGAAGTCGAAAGACAGAAACCGGTCTTAGGATGTCGAATCTAATAAATTAAAATTCCTTACTGGTTTACTCACTTTGTAGTAATCTCTGAAAGGGATAAGAAAGAAGAGAGTGACATCTTGACTAGATTCAGTCAAAATTTAATGTCAATACTCTCTTCTTACCATAGATGGTAGCACATCTAAAAATGTATTATCTAGTTGTTCTGTTTGAACAAACCACTGCGCATACTTAAGTCGAGCTATCATGTCATGAACTTTTTGTAAGTGAAAGGAATACTGATTCATTCATAATTACAACTATGTCTTGTTCTACATGCAAAATGAATAAAATTCTAAGCTCACTTGAATAAATTTAGAAAAAAATTAAAAAAGTAACTTATTTGTTAGTGTTTTACATCGACATCCTAAATACAAAATAAAATCGTAACTTTTTTGGTTTATACGTCATCAAACAGAAGTTTTATATCATCAAATTTCATTCGGGGTGGAAAAAGTCGATAAGTTATAACCTATTTTATACGGTAATCATAAAAATATGATACACGGGTTTTCTTTCCCTCTTTTCGATGTCGAAATATTACATTTCGCAGATTCCGTTCGAAAACATAAAGAAGTAAGAAAATATTCTATATACTCGCACAAATATATATTATTTATCCTAATCTAAGGTGGCTTATTTTGAGTCACCGATATTTTCTGAGAAAATAGCTAAAAACCGTATATAGTGATACCACAGCATTCTCAATATTTCCACTTTCCCCTAACGTTCAAAGTAGGTTGTTTTTTTCCATTATAGGGACGGCTCAATTCTTAAGAAAATATGTGTGTCCAGGCTCACGGCCATAAAAACGAATTATGGAAATTGCTGTATGGTTAACAAACAGAAAATGTAAATATTTAAGCAGTCGATAGGATATACCATATTCGAAAGCAATTTATCACACAGAATTATGATTCATAATTTTGCAAATTGTTTTCTTACGTCATGTCAATAATGTTTTCAAACACCACCAAACACTCCTTGTTTCGGCTAATTTTTATGACAGTGAATTATTAAGTCGAGGCATAAATTGCAAACCAGTGGCGGACGGAAATGTGAATAGCAATATGTAGTTGTAACCTTCGACAATACAAGGGCGGCTCCACCCCAGAGATTTGGGGGGGGGGTAACGTCGTCGGCTGTTAGGGTTATATATATATATATATATATATATATATATATATATATATATAGTACAATAAATTTTGCAGGTTGTTTTTGGTCAAAGGGATGAACTCAAAGGGTGGTTTTTTGGGGGTGAGTTTGTTTTTTTCCAAATAACTCCCTCATTTTTAATCTTACAAAAAAACTTTCAAGAGCAATTTTGTAGAGAATTACATTTGCAATAACTTTCAATTCTTGACTTTTTTTCATAACTGCATTATTTTGTTTATAACAATTGTTTAAAAAATTGAAAAGTGGTTTTTTTATACATTATATTTGTAGCTGTTTATATTCTCTACATTTTTTGTCTGAACTATTTTTTCATAGTCAACGTACTTTTTGCTCCTCAGGGCGCTCAAGTTGCGCGCTCCGGAAAATTCACCTGCGAGTCGCGGATGACGACGCGATTGGTACCTATCAGCTTGTAGGTCACTTGTACCATTATATTGAGATGAAATTCAGTAAATTATACGATTTTACTTTTTTAATAATTTATTTTTAATTTGTCTTTAACATCTCTCCATCCAAAAACCTTTTTTATTAAGTCCGCAACACATAATTTAAAATAACTAAATTCCTAAATAACAATTGACAACATTTACAGCATTACAATTATCCCCCAAAATTCGTTTAATTTTTCTTATTACTAGAAAAATTCAACGAATTTTACTAATTTAGCTACAGTTTATTTATCACTAACTTAATTCGTTTTCTTTCATTTTACATCTTTTTCTCTGCTCTTCAGTTAGATTTTCTTCTACGTACGAGAACCATAGTTGTACCTGTCGGCTCAGTATGTTTCTTACTGTTTCTCTCCATTCTTCCTCATTTTCTCTTATCTTGTTTCGCAAGATTCTGCAAAAAATCCTGTGGTATATTTTCCTAACATCCCCATCAAATTTAATCATGTTTTCTTGATAGTGGTAGACATTATTTATAATACTTCTTTTACTACTGCATCCTATTCTTTCAATATTACTAATTTCCTTTTGTAAAGTTTCTTTTGTTATTTTTAAGTTATTTTCAATTTTTTCCTTTTTATTTTTAATTAAATATCTTAGTTTTTGATTTTCTACTTCTCCTATGTTTAGGTTTTATGTGACTTCTTCTCTTAGATCTTTTTCCAATAATTGTATTTCCTTACTGTTTTTAATTATTTTCCTTTCGAACTCTTCTTTTCCTATTACGTTTATGCTTCTCCATTTCAATTCGTTTTTTATCTGTCCTTGTTCTTCTTTTATTTTATCAATATTTTCACTATTCTTCTTTATTTCTTCGGTGTTCTGGTTCACCTCTCTAGTTATTGCTTTCATTTCTCTTATCATTTCAACACTTACATGCTCTAGCTTCTTTTCCACATTTTCTTGTCCTTTTTTAATATCCTTCAGAAAGGCTAACATCTGCATCATTGTGTCTTCTTCTTGATCTTTTGTTATTATCTCGTCTATACTTTCTATTTCCTCCTGTGCTTCTATTGGTTTCTCTTCAATGATATTCGTTTCTATTTCTTTGTCTCCTTGTCCTTTCTCTTCTGACCATGTTTTGATGTTTCCACTTATGAGGTCCATTTTAGTATATTTTAATTGACTCTTTATTTTCGTGTCCCACGTTGGTAAGCCAAATTGAGATGAAATTCAGTAAATTATACGATTTTACTTTTTTAATAATTTATTTTTAATTTGTCAACTTTGACATTCTTTAACATCTCTCCATCCAAAAACCTTTTTTATTAAGTCCGCAACACATAATTTAAAATAACTAAATTCCTAAATAACAATTGACAACATTTATATCATTACAATATATATCGAATGATATGAAATATATATTATTTATGAAATATTTAGTGATAATAATTAATGATTGCAATTTTTTAAATAATTATTATAAACAAAATAATGCAGTTATGAAAAAAAGTCAAGCATTGAAAGTTATTGCAAATGTAATTTTCTACAAAATTGCTCTTGAAAGTTTTTTTGTAAGATTAAAAATGAGGGAGTTATTTGGAAAAAACAAACTCACCCCCAAAACCACCCATCTGCAAGGGGTTGAAGGTCGAAAACTTGGATTTGAGTTCGTCCCTTTGACCAAAACCTACCTACAAAATTTCAGCTTGCCCCTAATTTTTTCCATTTAGTCAATGGTAAATTGTCTCTATTTATTGTAGTAATATAAAAATTTAATATTTTGGGTTTGTTGATATAAATGGACCTAGAATCTACAAAAAAAATTCAAAAAAATTAAAATTTTGTTTAAGCACAATGAATTTTGTATAAGAAACTATTGGCAATATCAAAATTACCGAAAAAAATGTTTGGGCCATTTTTGAGGGAAAAAGTGAGTTTTTCGGATATAAATGGACCTAGAATCTACAAAAAAAATTCAAAAAAATTAAAATTTGGTACGCCGAATGAATTTTATCTAAGAAACGATTGGCAACGTCAAAATTACCGAAAAAAAATGCTTGGGCTATTTTTGAGGGAAAAATGAGTTTTTTGGCATATAAACGGACCTACAATCTACTGCACCCCTTGAAGCTGCCGTTGCGACATTATGGGTGTCACTAGAAGGTTACTTACAGGGCGGGGGGAGGTGGTCAGATAATATTGCAGTTTTCTGTATATTTTTACTATTACTTGTGATGACGTAATAAAACGAAACGTTATAACGTTGTCACGTTGAATTTTTTTTCAAGATATGGACATTTGACGCATTTATCTCGTCAAATTGTTAAAATTACCAAATTCTAGTGTTTATTCATCTATTTTGTTGTTTATTCATCTTACCAAAAAACAATGACTTTTTCATTTCAATCGAAAAACTGACCAATCAAAAAATAATTTGTTACAAAGATAAAAAAGCACTTGTGGTTTTACCGTTGATAAATATACTAATTCGTAAAAAGAATACTTGGTTTAAAAGAACTTCCTTCCTATTAATAAAACTAAATTTGTGATCCTTTCTCTAATTTTCGTCAATGACAATCTTATGCCAACAAGCCCGGGGAAATCCCAAGGGCATCGTGCTCTTAAGGACATCAAGACGACATCTGGAATATTGCTCTCGCTTGCGTGTTAAGGATAAGAGGTCTGTGGAGGGTTAATTACACCGACGCTAGGAACTTATTCAAGCTTATTAATTACGGCCATTAACTCAAATCGATTATAATTAACTTAAAGCGAGAAGCAACGATTGATTTTTTTTTCTAATGGTTTTATTAGAACCTGTTCTGAATATTTGTAATAGTAATCTCAACTGAAAAGTACATTATTTAGTGATGGAGAAGCTAGAAGGATGCTTGACAATACGGAGAAAAGAAGATACATCAAAACGAATCTATAAAACAGTAAAAACGAATATCAACCACTGACCTATAATAAAACTGGATGAGGACATCCATATAAGAAAATTTTTGGGACGTTTTTTAAAACGTGTATACTGCATTTGGAGTCCCAAAATAAACTCGTTTTGAATAATTTATAGGCCATTTTTGATGCATTTTATGGAAATTCTGAATAGAAGGAAATATTTAGAATAAACGCTGCCGATTCCAAAATAATCCAAAATTGACTCTAAACCTCGCAATTTTCACAAATGTCGCAGCCAAATACTTGGAAACCGAAATAGTCCAGTAAATGAAGGGGCCAACCTTAAGATTATTAGTTTCAATTTTCATTTTCTGGTTGAAAGTGGCTTTTGGTACCTCATTAAAGATGAGACAAAGTTTGCGCACCCCGAATAATGAGCTTCTGTGTTGTATGCCGGAGAGCACAGTCCGTGCATTTACACGTGAGCGGGCGGACAAATTATCCAATAACTTTGTTAAAAATGCATATTTTCTCATGATTCAAAGTTCATGTGAAAGAGGAAATCTGCCGCTATCATACCCTGTTAATTGAGTCACGGTTTGACTCTTTTGGCCATATCGGAACACGGGTCAAACTTTCTGCTCCCAGGCAATTTTGATCTCGCCAGGAATTTGTTCCTATTTTTTTTTGTATTGCACTAATTTGCTCCAAACTTTCTTGATTATGGGTCCTCAGAAGGTCCTTTGTCATCTGTGAAATGTGTAAACTCTAATTTTTTTGCATTTTGATTAAATCTTTGCTGTTTTTGGAGCGCGGGTAAATTTTGTAAACAACCACCAATTAAAAATTCATACATGATCGGATTGGTCTCTATGATACATCATTTGAAAGCTAAGAACGTCTACTTTTCGGCTGTGTAATTAATTTTTTTCACGAAGTTGTCAATTTTTCAAGAAAATTGGAAAACGCGTGCTCAAGGAAAAAACGCACTTTTTTTTGTTGGCTTTTTTCTCCCTGCTCTTTATTTCTAACATTTTAACACCTTCACTAGTATGAAGAGGGAATTCTCACCTTTCCATCCATGTATATAAAGTCATATCATTTGATCCGTGGGAAAAAACCCGAGTATTAAAGTACACGCTATAATTTCTTACTTTCGTTACTTTCGTCGTTCGTCGCGTGTGCGCTCTATGCGGCGCTCGTGTCGTCTGCTACAGTCAATGCGGCCAGGCTTGGAGATATACGTGTGTTTGTTTTCTTTCATTATTTTGATAAATATTATTGTCATTAAGCCAAGAATATTGAACAAATATTGAGGTACAGTGATGATAATACACAAACACTGGCAAAAATTAGATACGAGACCTTCAAGCGATTCACCAGAGACAGAAACAGAAACCCAACTGCGCTCAACCTAGCAACCTTGCCCCCCACATCTGAAGCTGCAAGGCAACACCTTTATCGGGTATATCTGCAAGTCCAGCAGTGGCTCGGAAACGAACTGTCACCAGAAAAATAGGGATGGAAACGTGTAGGGGATATACTCATGCCGACCGGTCCAAACCATTAAAGACCCAGCGTTTCCGGAACTCTTAAAGATGATATTTTGTCAATGTAAGAAAGAATGTAAGGGAACATGTTCCTGCAAGAAAGCAGGGCTACCTTGCTGTGTGGTTCATGTGAGTCACGCCAGTGTTCGAATTATAAAGACAGCCAAGATACGTTATCCGAAGAGGTAGAGCTAGAGGAAACTCTAGACCCAGAAGAAGTTTTTGGCGAGGGTGACGTTGACGACCAAGAATTAGATGGGGACTGGTGACGAACAGATTTATGTCATAATTGCAATGTATTTTTATATACTTTTTTCATCAATTCACGGACAACTAACCCGTGAATCTCTTGTACTTTCGTTAAAAATTTTCTATATAATATTGTAGTCTATAATATATTATTCTTGTATCATTATATTGGGTTCTCACGTTGATAAATAAATAAATAAATAAATAAATAAATAAATAAATAAATAAATAAATAAATAAATAACTAAATAAATAAATAAATAAATAAATAAATAAATAAATAAATAAATAAATAAATAAATAAATAAATAAATAAATAAATAAATAAATAAATAAATAAATAAATAAATAAATAAATAAATAAATAAATAAATAAATAAATAAATAAATAAATAAATAAATAAATAAATAAATAAATAAATAAATAAATAAATAAATAAATAAATAAATAAATAAATAAATAAATAAATAAATAAAAAAACAAAAATATATTTTTCTATAATAAATGAAACTTGAAGTAAGTTTATAAATCTTTATTCCAAAAACCTCGATTAGGATGGTTGCAAAATAATTTGCAAAAATTTGCGGAGAATCTGCAAGAAATTGTTGTTGAGTATTATGGGTAAATATTCTTCACCTAATGAGCTTCAATATTTTGCCACATGTGCAAAGCTGATTGTCGCTAGTTTCAGGCCAATTGGTGGGGTCCATCCTGCTGTAATTAATCTTATAGCCTGTTTTCCTAATAAGTATGGGTTGAGGCCTCATCTGCGAGGAAAACAAGACCCTCGGAAAAATAAATATCCTTCAAAAGTATATGGTTTACGGGATTTCTCATTTATGGCACCGAGGATTTTGGCAATGGATAGAATGTGGTGGCGCCATCTACAGTTGGTTTCCACAGTCCAAAACATTGAAAATAATGGATTTCAAACACCCCAAATCTCAAATTTTGTAAAAAACTTGCATATTTCATGAGTCTCAAAATTTCCGATTTTTAAACCCGATTTTTTTGAAGAAAATATTGATGTTGCGAAAAAAATCATAAGGACCATTTTTGTAGAAAATTAACTGGTCTTTAATTTTTATCTAAACTGAAAATCTCTAACTGCCATATTTTGGGAGATATTCGCGGAAAACCGATTTTCCTGGTCTTTGGGGCCATTTTCTCGGCCGTCCCACGAGCTTTTCACACAAAATTTGTCTCATCTTTGATGAGGTACCAAAAGCCACTTTCAACCGGAAAATAAAAATGGAAACTAATAATCTAAAGGTTGGCCTTTTTTCCTCCTTCATTTACTGGATTAAAAACATTGAACCAAATACCAAGTAAAACGACGCCACTTACGTAATGACATTGACATTAGGGTTCAATGCACATGCGCACTTTTACTTTGAGAGATTTCAATTTGTCATATCTTTACTATAGATACTGATAAATATATTCACCGCTTTCATATTCATCGTCCAATCATCAGAACGAATATTTACGATGTTTTCATTCATAATTTGATTCTCATTGATTCAAATCCCAAACCGATTATAATGTAATCAATAATTTGACCTATTTCGAATAGAAAATTGAATTGTCCGTAGAATATTTCAAAAAACATGTTTCGTAAACAAATCGAACTGTCACGTTCCATAATCTTCGTTTCAATAGGAAAAAGTCGTTTAGTTGGTGAAAATTTCCTGATATTAATATTCATGATTCAATGAATTTTCTCATTAAAATATATCCCGTATAATCTAAAAGAGGCGCATCTCTAATAAGAGCCGAATAAACCGTTCAAAAATCGATACTAGCTGTCAGCTTCGAGCTAATTACAATCGATTTTTAAAGGTTGTAATTAAAAGGTTTCTAAAAAGTTTGTCTCTTTCATAATTACGCCTTTATCAGTATCTTAGACTTCTACAGGGTGTTCACGAAAACGTAAGTAAATTTTAATGTTCAGAATGAACGTTCTCATGTACCGCATGTAACTCTGACGGGCAGCATATTTGACATTCGTCGGGAAGAAGAAGATAAATAAAGCTTAGAAGTGAACGGTTAATGGTAGAGATAAAAAAATGATTTATGAGTCGAATTTTCTTAGCCAATCGAATGCCTCCCCAAGCGACGAGCTTTGTTCTAATTGGTTAATTCAGTCCGCGTTTGAGTTCCTAACTCGTTTGTTTAGTCATTCACATTAACACATTCGCATTCATGTTTCCCAGAATATTAAACGAGCCTAACTGATAATTGAATTTTCTTAGAAAAAAAATTTCCGATCAAAATAGAGATATTGACAATCCATTAGTTTTTTTTACTACAACGACATGCCATCTTTGTTTATGAACATTGTGCGTGGAAGTAATAGCGACGCTTCAAATTAAAAAAAATATAATTGTAGCCCTGACCCAATTGACAGTTTAATTATCCAAACAGATCGAGAACAGTTTTTCCATAAATGTTTTTCTTTTCGTTTAGAACATCTGGAAGAAATAGGTCAATATCAATTTTTACGCAACATAAGTTAATTGGAAAATTCACAATTTTTCGTAAAAGCAAATTAAATGTAAAATGTATTGTTTTATAGGGTGAATATAATGTTTTGCGAACAACACTAATAGGCCAGTAGATATAGACATGATTTTTACAAAATTTAACCATAATTACAAAAATTTTAAAACTTCAGTTGATTTAAGAGTAAATTCAAATGATATTGAGCCTGATTTTGCAACCTTTTTTTCTGAACGGAAAATTAGGATTTAATGAATTTTCGCATTAATAGCGCGAGAAAAATTTCAAAAATTCTGCAAACTTTCGAAGTTTTGAAAAATAGCATTTTACATCCTCTGATAAATTTGCAAGCATTCAAACAAAACGGAAAGGTTTGTTTTATCGAAATCAAATTGTTGTCCATCCCAATCTTTCGAAGAAAATTCCAAAGTTCTCCTTTGAAAAAATAACTAAAATAATGTTCTTGAGAAGTGTAAAACTTGCAAACTCTTGCGACAAACGGAAAATGTATGTTTTCATGAAATTGTTATTTTCTATTAAAATAAATATCTGAATTTTTACAAAAGTTTTGAATAATGGTTGCAAATAAAGTACGTTTTAATTAGTTTGCAACCTCGCCCGCAATACGGAAATGGAGGTAGAATTAAAAAAACATATTTCGTACTCTACCAAAAAAAGCAACTTGGCAACATGGCAGCGAGTAAGACAGACATGTGTGAAAATGCAATCAACCAATACAGCGTATAAGAAATAATATCTGGTCACCGAGCTTCGCTCTTAATATTCAAATCTAGATTTTTAAGCAGCCCATTGAGTATATAATTTAAGTATATTTATAACATGACAAATTATTAATTAATTCGCAAAAATCACGGAGTGGGCGACATCTATTTGAACTACTGAAAGGGAGATAAATAAAAAGTTGATTGGCGATTGGCTTGAAAGTAGACGGGAAAATTAAAAAAGCTGTCAGTGTTAATTTTCAATTGGCTGCAGCTGTTGTTGACGTTTATCAACTGCTTGTCACAGGTTAGTGCATTAAAAGTTGCCTAGTTTCTGGGGATTTCACCCTTTTAGAGCATCTACTGACGCTTGATCTTCGCGAATAGTCACGGCAGACAGGTCCCGTTTCCGGGACGGGCAACAGCAGCTTGTAGGGCACAGGTCCCGTCAACAGAAGATCGCTCAGCTCACTCTATTTATCACTATATAAGAAAAACTCTATGTTCAATTGATTTTATTATTTATTGATCTGCAGTGAAGGATATTCATACTTGGGTAAAAACCTCCACAAAAACCTGTGACCAGACTCTCGACGTGTGGCAGATATTGATATCATATTTTTTCAAAGTTTTTCAGTTACAAAAATAGTTCATTCGTACATTACATTACAATTTGTTCTTGGAAAATACAAAGTCACAATCAACCTTAAAATGTACTATGAACAGTTGTCACGTTTTTACAGGTGTCACATTTTGACAAGTGTCCATTTTAACAGTGTTACTCAACGTTCCTATAAATATTTACCTAAACCCACGATTTCTGAAATTGAATTGGCAACGTTGTATTTTCAACTTCGAATTTATGAGATGGCTGTCATTTGACAAGCAAATTATTTATGTCCGTCAAATGACCCTTTCCTTTTTTATACTTTTCAGGTTTATTCTGGTTATAAATTGCTACTTGGGCATTTGTTGAAAAGTTATGTATGCGTTTGTAATGGAAAAATATGTTAAATAACCGTTTCAACGCACTGAATTTGTTTGTCTTGGGAGTGAGTATCCCAACATATATTTTTTCATAAAAAAATGTGAAAAATATTTTTCCGCGCAAAAAAAAAGTATATTGATTTTATCATGTTTTATAGCATCTGTGAAAATTTCATGAACATCCCAGTCGGCCCCATTTTCTTAACGTTTACCCAGAGATGTGCGTGTCAGTAGTTGTCAAAATTTGTAGGTCATTATGGATAAAAAGCGGCAAATTTAAAATTGAATTCTTTCAGATTGAAACGCCAGAAATTAAATAAAGTCAAACCTTTTTACTACTATTATATACTATACAGAAAAAAGGAGTGCAGTATTTAATTTGTAGAACGTACAGGTTCAAGAGGTAGATATTTTATTTTTACCTCATCCTTCAATGCTTATTTGTAGTTAAAATTTAAATTTTAATACATCTGATCGGCCTAATATAGTTTTTTTCTAGATTTAGTCTTGTTTCCATGGTAATAAACCTGTTCTTTTGACAGATAAGTCAGACTTTATTTATTCATAGCCGTATCGTATGTATTTTAATTGATTCGGAATTTTGTATTAATATATATTTCATGATGGCTTCATTCTAAAAATATTATCAGTCCTCCTAAATCCTTGAAGGCAGAATTATTAGTAATGGCAAGGCAACATAAAAACAAATTCAAAAAATATATTATAGATGAGATGGCCCGAGAAAATGCAATTAAAATTCTCAGATTGCCTCCTTACCACGCAGAGTTAAATCCCATTGAACTGATCTAGTCTCAAAACAATAAAACATTTAAATTTCCTGATGTACGAAATTTGTTTTTGAAGGCAGTTTCAGATGTAAATAGAGAACATTGGGGAAAATGCATTGATCATGTTATAAAGGTGGAAAATTCATTTAGGAAAGTGGATATATCAATGGAAAATTTAATAGAACCTATAATAATAAACATAAGAAAAGACAATTATAGTGACACCAGTAGTTTTAGTGAAGACAGTGACTTTTAAAGATAGTTCTTGAACTAACTTTTTTTTAATCTTTGAGTTTAGGTAAGTACTGAAGCGTACTTTTAAGCCAAGAGATTAAAAAAGTTTAATCCCAACATAAAGTGTCAGATGCATGAGGTTTATTTTTATTTTTTGTAAATAATATAACTTCAAAATTTAATCTACGAAGTGCCTATATATATTTTATATGCTGTGAGCTTATTTATATTATAGAAACTTATTTTGCAAAGTACGCCTATGGAATGTGACGTTATATCCCCACTCTTACTGCGCTCCTCTCTCCTTTATAGTATATATTACTATAGAAACAAGTCATTTTTTGCCGATTTAGATAGGAATTAGTCTACCCTGAAAGTTTCATTGAATTCTGACGAGTGGATTTTGAGATCCTCCAGACATACATACATACAAACCTTGCTCGTTTAATAGTATTTGATACTTATATGGATAATCAAGTATTTAACTGGACCACAGCTAGATTCCAAAATTAATGAGTAATCTTAAAACTATTTGCAAATAGTTTCCAATTTGTAGCCAAATTGCGAAAAAAACAACAAAACAATTGAATAAAAACGGTTTCAAATTTCTTGCGTCACGTAACATATTAGTCGGTTTATAATAGTCCAGTCAATGAAGGCTTAAAAGGGGGTGTAGAGTGCGTGAGCAAAGTGCAAAAATGGACTTCAGGAATATATTTGGAGTACTTAGGAAATAAATATACTAAAAGTCCCCGAGCGTAGGTGGTGCGCGGGCTGCAGGGGGCACGGAGAAGGTCACTTTTTTCGGATTTTCGCTTATATCTCGAAAAATATGCATCGTAGCGAAAAAGTCACCCAATACAAAATTAAATATCATAAAATTTACTACAAGATTGTTTAAATTCAGTTTTTCCTAACTCTTTTGGTTCTAGAGATATTTACCAACAAAAAATACAAATTTTTGAAAAAAGTTTTTTGTACCTTTCGCCCCAAGAGACTCAAGACAACTGTATCTACTTTTAAATATTCGCAACTATGCCTGATTACTAAATCATTTTTAAAACTATCTTTCTTTCCATTACAGGTTACTTGGAACAAGGCCTTCTAGTTACAGATCCCCAGAAGCTCCGAGCCCACTACCTCCAATCCAAATCATGGAGAACTGACATTCTCTGCGTCATCCCTACAGATCTAGCATACATCTGGTGGGCTCCGTTCAAGTGCGACCTTAAAGTGCCGTGTACTGTTATCGTACGACTAAACCGCTTGTTCAAACTCCCCAGACTCTGGGAATGGTTCGAGAGAACCGAAACGGACACTAACTACCCGAACGTGTTTAGAATATGTAAAGTGGTGCTCGCCATCTTGGTGTTGATACATTGGAACGCTTGTTTGTATTTCGCTATTAGTTATTTTATAGGTTTCGGGACTGACAATTGGGTGTACAATTTGAACGGGCCGCAAAACGCTTCATTAGCCAGGCAATATATTTACAGTTTTTATTGGTCTACATTGACTCTGACCACTATCGGTGAAACCCCAGTGCCTGAAAACGATGCCGAGTATCTGTTTGTTGTGGCGGATTTCTTGGCTGGCGTGCTTATTTTTGCTACTATCGTAGGTGAGTGCAAATTTACTATTTGGTGGCCACCTCACAAACCCCATTTAACGACTCAAAAAAAAATTGGAACAAAAAAAAAATTGTCTAGTTATTTTCAATTCTTGATTATATTCGAGTGTGAAGTATAAGCAGCGTAAAATACGACGCCGCTCGAATTATCTCGAGCGTGCACAGTTTAGCCTGTTTAACGCGCTCGAATTAACTCGAGCGCACACATAAATGGGTTAAATTTTTTTCAAGAAATACTTTTTATGGAATTACCTCAAAAGTACTCTTCGCAAATTCGATTGCTTTGGCTTCAGAGTTTTGAAGGACCCTGTATAAATTTCCATAAGTTCATAAATCCAACTCGATTTTGTTTACTTTGCGGCTACGATAAAAATATTTTAATAAATATTTACCGAATCTCTAGATGGATTAGTTGGATATCGGAAATGTTTTCCGATCAAAAATTATTCTAAATTGATCTAAAATATCTGTTATTACTGTAACAACCGTACAAGTTTAATTTACTAAATTATTTATTGGTATTTATATTTAATTTCTATAAACACATTATTTTATAAAATCAAATCGAAGTTAATTTAAATATTTATATGATACCAGCAGTTACGGGAATTTCTAAATTAGTTCGATACGAGGAATAGAATGATAGTTTTTAGATTTTTAAGAAAATATTAAGAGGAAACGATTTGGGACATAAATTATACGAAATTTTATACTATAGAATCACGAAATAAAGTAACAACACTTTTTTTTTTATTTTTCCACGACTCTTAGAGCCGGAGATATTTAAAAAATAGTGAAGCAATCCACTCGAAAAATACCAAAAATGCCGTTTTTGGCACACATCTCGCGAAGCTCCAGTCCAAATTAATTGACACATTTTTTACAAGCTTTTCTTTATGTATAAATTCGAAAAAATTAAAAAAAAAATTTAATAAATATAATTTATTTATACATCATTCGTCAGGTAAAATAAAACAAGAGATGGTCATAAAACTGTCGTGAAAAACAAAAAAATGGCCGGAAAGGATAAAATTACATCCACCTCCAATAGATAATCTCTTAATATATTGTAACGGTTGACTAATGCGAAGAATTAAATAAAGAGAATACAAAGCTTATATTAAATATAAAGAGAAATAATGACACAAATAAATTAATCAAAACCAATAAATAACTATTTATTTTAATTCAAATAATCATTAGACACGATGAAATGTAGAAAATGAAGTTTAAAACTAATTTTAGAGTAGTAATTCCACAATAAAATATAAAATTTTAGATATCAAATTTTAACATTGAAATCCCATAAGGGATGTTCATCGACAATTTTAGTATATTTACAAATAACTTAACAAAGATCTAAATAGAAAAAGTTAAAGTAGAACAATCTCAGATAAGTCTGCGATCACTACAACAATGAGAACATTGTTATTTTAATTGTTATAAGAGAAATAAATTTTAAACTTAACCTAGAAATGCAATGTCTTGATTTATCAATATGGTCAATTTAAATTCAGGGGAAATACAATAAATAGGGAAAATTAAGTGTTGGGACTTCTAAAATTAAGGTATTACTGTAAAAAAGGCAGTAATAATAATGTTTAATACAATTTGAGAAATCGATAATGATGAAAGTAAAAAAGTTGTCATGTAACCTTAATGTAAGTAGAAATAGTAAATAAATTATATCAAAATCATTCTTTTTAACTCGAGAATCATGTTTTGATAGTTAAAAAGTGTGTAAAAATGAATAATATTTAATTTTATAATAATTTTAATTTAAAATTCTGTCAAATCTAAATCGAGTTGGCCTAGAGATATTCGTTCATGAAAACCAAATTTCGCTGTCAAGCGGGGCTTTTGCCAAAAGACTCTTGAATTGTTCGCTTCAGAGCTCGTCGTAAAAACAAAAGAATCTTTAAATCAAAACTACAACGATTAATATAAAGAAGTTAAGAAAATTTTACCTGTCAAATTTAAGTGAGGTTAGATTTGTATAATCCAAGAATAAAAGAAGTTAATTAAGAAAAGAACTCCAAACATTGATTCCTGCTTTTGCTCCTGAACGAGAATCCAGATCCTGTTTGTTATCCACATCCAACAGTATCCTGTAGTTTTATCCTGTGTTCCTGATTGATTTTGGAGAATATTATATTCGTTATTTTGAAGGTTAGAAAGAAAGTAACCAGGAGTAACTAAAAATTGATGATTCGTTAATAAAAAAAAGGTACCAATCATTTAATAATAAATATCGATATTTAAAAGATTAGAGACGTCTATAAAAATAAACAAGGCAAATAGCATTTTATTTAATTAGGTTAGGTTTCATTTTAACAAACAACTAAGTTCAGATTAGAATAAGTTAAGAGTATAATTATATCATTAGTATTATTATTAATTTCATAAATACGAAAAAACAGTACACTTACCTTTTTTCTTTTCAATAGATTTTCACAATAACTATAACGTCAACCATTTTTTTTTATTTTATTTTTAATTGTTAATAATAATTTCTGCATTTCCAAACTGTTCATTATTATCGATTTAAAAGGTTTCACCGTCAATTACTGAAGCACGACTGAGGTTAAAGTCTCAAATCTATCTACCGATTGGTAGATGGCGCTCGACAATACATTCTGACTAAGATTACGAAAGGAAATAAATAAATAAAAAAACTATTTAATATAATTTTTAAAAAAAAAATAAAGTCAAGATTAAAAGATACACTAATTAAATCTCATAACAATAAAATTAATAATTTTTTTTAAAGTGCTTACAAGAAATTAAATCTTAACTTAAGTAAACCAAAGTCAAAATAAAATATTAAATATAAGTTAAGTATTTCTTTCGATTTGTTTCACTATCCAGACTAAAGTAACAGATCGTAACTAACAATATATTTTGTTGGTTCCAGGTAACATTGGTTCAATGATATCCAACATGAACGTGGCCCGCGTGGACTTCCAGAACCGGATGGACGGCGTGAAGCAGTACATGGCGTTCAGGAAGGTCGGCAGAGAGCTAGAAGCCCGCGTAATAAGATGGTTCGCGTACACGTGGGCGGAGAGCGGGGCCCTTGACGAGGAAAGAGTTCTTTCGGCTCTCCCTGATAAATTAAAAGCCGAAATCGCCATCAGGGTGCATTTGGACACGCTCCGAAAAGTACGGATATTCCAGGATTGCGAGCCTGGTTTGCTGGAAGCGCTCGTCCTCAAACTTAGATTGCAGGTAAATAATATAAGTATTTTAGAATTATTTATGTTTATGTTAAATCAAGAAATGGTGGCAACTTTTCCAATCAAATTAAATCTTATCATACATTTTGTTCGGAAACTCAACAATTTTTTTTAGTCGGTTTCCTGCCTCGATTACCTTTTTTCGTCAAATTTCAAGTTTCCCAATTAAAAAAACGTTTTTGGATGAATTTAGCAAAAAAAATTTGTAACGGTGGTGGAATTTTTTGAACCATAAAAATACCAAAAAAGGACCAAAACTACCTAAGGTTGTGAAATAAATCACACTTGTTCCCAAGATCAAAGACATTAAATGTCCTACACTGCACCAGCGCCTGGACTTCAACAACTACTCCTTGGGCTATATGCCCCCCCAGGTATTGAATTACGAAAGTCCAGACGTGGTTTGGCGCCCGACTAAGTCGGGGCTTTAAACCAAAGACTTTGATTTTATTATTAAAGGAGCTTGCCATTCTTAGACCGGTTTCGAAATTATTGTTCCTCTTCAGTAAGGAGCACGTCTGGACTTTCGTAATTCAATACCTAGGGGGGCATATAGCCCAAGGAGTAGTTGTTGAAGTCCAGACGCTGGTGCAGTGTAGGACATTTAATGTCTTTGTTCTTGGGAACAAGTGTGATTTATTTCACAACCTTAGGTAGTTTTGGTACACCCATGGTCCTTTTTTGGTATTTTTATGGTTCAAAAAATTCCACCACCGTTACAGTTTTCTGTAGTTTTGCAAGCTTTGATTTTATTATAAAAGTGAAGAGATGGTGTTGCACTCACCTCCTCTTTCTCGACTTAACCGTTTGCACTAAGAGTTGGTGGGTTCAAAGCGATCTTCAGAATTTCTTTAGAGATAGAAATTCGAGCTAGCCTGCTTCTTACTGAAGAGGAACAATAATTCCGAAACCGGTCTAAGAATGGCAAGCTCCTTTAATAATAAAATCAAAGTTTTTGGTTTAAAGCCCCGACTTGGTCGGGCGCCAAACCACGTCTGGACTTTCGTAATTCAATACCTGGGGAGCATATAGCCCAAGGAGTAGTTGTTGAAGTCCAGATGCTGGTGCAGTGTAGGACATTTAATGTCTTTGTTCTTGGGAACAAGTGTGATTTATTTCACAATCTTAGATAGTTAAAAAAAATTTGTCGAATTTCAAAAAAAATCTATAATCTACAAAAAAATGGAAAACTTGAAATTTGACAAATAAAGGTAAAGAGGCATAAAAAAGACTGGCATGGCTGAAATTTATAAAAATACATTTCAGGCTGAAAGTGGCTGAAAAAATTTGTTGAATTTCCAAAAAAAAAAAATATAAACTCTGCAGAAAAAAAATGGGAAGCTTGAAATTTGACAAGTAAAGGTAAAGAGGCATAAAAAACGACTGGCATGGCTAAAATTTATGAAAATACATTTGAGGCTGAAAGTGGCTGAAAAAATTTGTTGAAATTTAAAAAAAAAAAATTGTAAACTCTGCAGAAAAAAAATGGGAAACTTGAAATTTGACAAATAAAGGTAAAGAGACATAAAAAAAAGACTGGCATGGCTGAAATTTATAAAAATACATTTGAGACTGAAAGTGGCTGAAAAAATTTGTTGAACTTCCAAAAACAATTCTAAACTCTACAGAAAAAAAATGGGAAACAAACGGTAAACGAGACATAAAAAACGACTGGCATGGCTAAACTTTATGAAAAAAGGTATTCTGATCAAAATTTGTTGAATTTCCAAAAAAAAAAAATTAAACTCTACAGAAAAAAATTGGGAAACTTTAAATTTTTTTCTGTCTCGTTTACCTTTTTTTGTAAAATTTCATGCTTCCCAGAAAAGCTGCAGAAGGTTTTTTGTGCGTTGTAAAATTTAAAAAAAAATGTAGCAGGAATTGTCCAAGAATGTGAAAATATGACGTCAAAACAGTTTAAGCAAAGGACCCTGCACGGAATACATAGCATTTTGGTTGATTGCGGAATTTAATGAAACTCTAGTATGTTGTACATCATGACCTCTCGGTAACACTTTAAATGGACCATAATCAAATCGTATGATTAGTTTCGGAGAAACAGGGTGATTTTAAAAGTAGTTACAAAAACAGAGAATAAAGTTAATTTACCACAAATTGAGCCTATTTTTGGTTTTTTCTCGTGATTTGGCTGAAATATGGCATGCCTTTGGAAACGCAACACTATTATGATCCAAATCAGTATTTAGTTTACAGGGGTCATCACAAACGTACTCAAGAAATCATATTACGTCGTTTTGTTTACTTCACCTATCAGAATTGAGATTTTTTCTACTTTAATTTCGAGATTTGTCTGAGTAGTGTTGACAATTTGGAAAAGTAATACTATTATTATACAAATACATTATTTTAGTATATCGCCGTCATCAGAAAAATACTTAAAATATTCTATTGCAAAGTTATTCACTTCGTTCTTTCAATAGAAACCATAAATAACATATGTTTTCAACTTATAACGTTAATATCCTTAAGCCATAATATGTGATAAACCTTTAGCCAAACTTATATTTTTAAAATACAAGGGTGCTACGAAAAGTAACTCTACATATGTACGTCACTACTTGATGTGCATGTAATAATAATTTAGTATTTCAGGAAACTAATTTTCTTCTTCCGCCACCTCACGAATAGCGACATCTTGAAAGTATTCCAAAGTATTGTTAGTTGGAAACTTTATATTTTCCATAATATGACTACTGTACCTGAGGTTCCAAATGGTACTTGCCATATGACACATTCCCTCCATCCTGGCACCAGACCGACATGTGCAGTAATGTCCTGTTATTTCGTTAGCATCCTAATCAAATCTTATGAACAACCAATCGATATTTAATATTGTTTCTATGCCTGGAAAATAATCCGGCTCTAATAAAAACATTTTCATTGAGTTTCGCATCTATATCAATGCCGCAACTTGAAAACTCTAAAAACAAAAAATAGCGCCATTGGCGAACATCCTGAAAAAAAAATACAGAGAATTTAGAGAAACTCCAAAGATATAGTGTCGCAGGATTTTTTTAGTAGGGATCTTATTATTATTATGTATTTTAAAAATATAAGTTAAGGGTTTTCACATATTAACGTTGAATGTTAAAATATATGGTTATTTAAGATTTATATTGAGATAATGGAGTAAATAACATCGGAATAGGATATCTTTAGGTACTTTTCTGATGACCCTGATATGTTATAATACTATATTTGTATAATAATTATATCGCTTTTCCAAATTGTCAATACTGCTCTCGAAATTAATGTAGAAAAAATCTCAATTCTGAAAGTGAAGTAAACAAAACGACGAAATATGATTTTTTAAGTACGTTTGTGATGACCCCGGTAAACTAAATACTGATTTGGATCATAATAGTGTTGCGTTTCCAAAGGCATGACATATTTTAGCCAAATCACGAGAAAAACCCAAAAATAGGCACAATTTGTGGTAAATTAACTTTATTTTCTGTTTTTGTAACTACTTTTAAAACCACCCTGTTTCTCCGAAACTAATCACACGATTTGATTATGGTCCATTTAAAGTGTTACCGAGAGGTCATGATCTACAACATACTAGAGTTTCATTAATTTCCGCAATCAACCAAAATGCTACGTATTCCGTGCAGGGTCCTTTAATATTCTAACGTATTTCGTGGGCCATCGTGATTTACTTTTATTTCGCAGCAAAAAAACGATCTAAACGTTTAGGAGCTGATTTAATAAGTACATTTCGCTGTTATTCCCATTATTTTGATCAATATTTACTACGCCTCATAAACACTGAAAACATTTATTTCTCAGAGTGAATATATGGACATCTTCATTAAAATCGGTGTTATCTCATTTTAGTAATGTCCCTGATAAATTTTATAACATACCTCGAGCGTCATAAAATGCCATGATTCGAATGACTGAATTTTAACCCAATGGAAAATATAGAATTTAAAAAACTGCATCCAGTGTATAACTATATTTTTTAACATTAAATAGTCAATCTTTCCTGGTGGACAATGAACCACAATATATTGTAACGGTTGACTAATGCGAAGAATTAAATAAAGAGAATACAAAGCTTATATTAAATATAAAGAGAAATAATGAAACAAATAAATTAATCAAAACCAATGAATAACTATTTTTAATTCAAATAATCATTAGACAGAATGTAATGTAGAAAATAAAGTTCGAAACTAATTTTAGAGTAGTAATTACATAATAAAATTTTAGATATCAAATTTTAACATGGAAATCCGATAAGGGATGTTCATCGACAATTTTAGTATATTTACAAATAACTTAGCAACGATCTAAATAGAAAAAGTTAAAGTAGAACAATCTCAGATAAGTCTGCGATCACTACAACAATGAGAATATCGTTATTTTAATTGTTATAAGAGAAATAAATTTTAAACTTAACCTAGAAATGTAATGTTTTGATTTCTCAATATGGTCAATTTAAATTCAGGGGAAATACAATAAATAGGGAAAATTAAGTGTTGGGACTTCTAAAATTAAAGTATTACTGTAAAAAAGGCAGTAATAATAATGTTTAATACAATTTAAGAAATCGATTAATGATGAAAGTAAAAAAGTGTCATGTAACCTTAATGTAAGTAGAAATAGTAAATAAATTATATCAAAATCATTCTTTTTATCTCGAGAATCATGTTTTGATAGTTAAAAACTGTATAAAAATCAATAATATTTAATTTTATAATAATTTTAATTTAAAATTCTGTCAAATCTAAATCGAGTTGGCCTAGAGATGCTTGTTCATAAAAACCAAATTTCGCTGTCAAGCGGTGCTTTTGCCAAAAGACTCTTGAACTGTTCACATTAGAGCTCGTCGTAAAAACAAAAAAATCTTCAAATCAAAACTACAACGATTAATATAAAGAAGTTAAGAAAATTTTACCTGTCAAATTTAAGTGAAGTTAGATTTGTATAATCCAAGAATAAAAGAAGTTAATTAAGAAAAGAACTCCAATCATTGATTCCTGCTTTTGTTCCTGAAGGAGAATCCAGATCCTGTTTGTATCCTGTTTGTTATCCATATCCAACAGTGTCCTGCAGTTTTATCCTGTGTTCCTGATTGATTTTGGAGAATATTATATCCGTTATTTTGAAGGTTAGAAAGAAAGTAACCAGGAGTAATTAACAATTGATGATTCGTTAATAAAAAAAAGGTACCAATCATTTAATAATAAATATCGATATTTAAAAGATTAGAGACGTCTATAAAAATAAACAAGGCAATAGCATTTTATTTAATTAGGTTAGGTTTCATTTTAACAAACAACTAAGTTCAGATTAGAATAAGGTAAGAGTATAATTATAGCATTAGTATTATTATTAATTTCATAAACAATAAAAAACATGACACTTACCTTTTTTCTTTTCAATAAATTTTCACAATAACTATAACGTCAACCATTTTTTTTATTTTATTTTTAATTGTTAATAAAAATTTCTGCATTTACCAACTGTTCATTATTATCGATTTAAAAGGTTTCACGGTCAATTAGTGAAGCACGACTGAGGTTAAAATCTCAAATCTTTCTACCGATTGGAAGATGGCGCTCAACAACACATTCTGACTAAGATTACGAAAGGAAATAAATAAAAAAATATTTAATATAATTTTTAAAAAACATTAAAGTCAAGATTAAAAGGTAGATACACTTATTAAATCTCAACAATAAAATTAATAATTTTTTTAAAGTGCTTACAAGAAATTAAATTTTAACTTAAGTAAACCAAAGTCAAAATAAAATATTAAATATAAGTTAAGTATTTCTCTCGATTTGTTTCACTATCCAGACTAAAGAAACAGATCGTAACTAACAATATATATCCCCAAGCTCATCTCTCCCTCTCATATTACATATTACGCTTTTCCCCCCGCTCAGATCCGCCAGTGTTTGTTACATGATGATTAAACCTGATGTTATTGATTGATACGCCACTAAGATGAAAGTAACAAAGTCTATTAATGTGGAAGCTTAATTTATTTAGAAAAAAATATTGCTTTGTTGGAAGAATTACATAAATGTTTAGAATATTTGTTGAAATTTGCTAGGAAGACTCCACAATGTAATAAATAGAGTGAAAGCTCTGGAAAGATTGTCTATTCTTAGCTCAAAATATTTCAAAACAGAATTCACTTATAGAGGCGTGTTTGGGATGATAGAGCATTTTCCGGATTAGCTTTTAAAATGTTATTTAACCGCGAACATTTTGTATTTTTTTTGCGTAGGTGATTTCTGGTTTTACCAAATTGCCTCTGGTAAATCCACAATGTTTGTGGAATGTAACCCGAAGCATAACTCATTTTAAATATCCTTATATATTAATGGATAGCTACAATACAATACGAAGAGCAAGAATAGAAGAAAGAAATCAGAATATTGCAACAAAGAAAATCAAACTTGATGAATCCAGAGAACAAAGCAAGGAAGAAGTACCTGCAGAATCAGCAGAATTTAAGGACAATCAGCCCATTAACATAGAAGCATTGCAGGAACAAAACACACTCATCACTTGTCCATCTCCTGCAATTGTCCCATTAATTTGATGGAGAAAGTTACTACATCCACTTTCATTAATTTTTTTCCCGCATTTAACCAAGTGTTCAACGTATAAAATGCGTTCAGCTTGTTTAAAAATTAGTTTGCCATTCGCAGATTTGGTCAATCGTGATACTCATTTTTTACATCTAATACACGACCAGCACTCATGTCACATTTACATCTTCACCCTAATTGACGCCATCTTGGATAGGTCACGCTCCCATGTCAGATCCCAATAGTAGTTACTGTAAAATAAGTCTGTAAGAGACCTCTAATATTTTTCGCGACTTTCGGTCGACTTGCCGACCTTTTAAGAAGCCCAATTTCACTGGTGTGACCCTTAAAAGACTTTTTTTTTTACGATAATGTCGATCGTTTTGGAGACAAATATTCAAACACAGAGACTGACATTGTATGTTGATATCTGTGCTTTTATCAAATGACATAAAACTCATATTTTTTAGCTGTAAATGGTTCCACATTTTGATCGTTTGATATTCCAATAATAGTTCATTAAAAAAACTAGTTTGAGCAATGCTTTTATCCCCGCCTATGACACTACGAATCCGAACTCTTAACAATCTGCCAGATTTCTACAAAATACATTATTCAGCGAGAGAATATCATTATGACATTATATCTTTGTAATTCATATGCGCGCCTGAGCTGGATGACAGCGTTTTGCTTGGAACAATAAACTTGCAAATTAGGTGTTAAGTGTTCCCGAGCAGCGTTCCTTTGTTTTTTTTTGTTTGGCTCCCCGTGAAAAAAACAAAAATTTAGCAATATTTACTATTCCTTACGTCATAAATCGATAATTCATCCTTTTAATGGCGATACTGGATTTCTGTAATTTTTTATTGCAGTTTATGAACATTGATAAAGACAAAACGGGGTGCATCTCTGTCAGGGACAGCCGTGAAAATACGATTAACCCAAATTTTAACCCTTACAGATCCTGATCCTGATCCTTTGTTTTGTTTAAGGTGTTTTCTCCAGGAGACTACATTTGCCGGAAAGGCGACGTTGGGAAAGAAATGTACATAGTTAAACGAGGAAGATTACAGGTGAGCCAACTCTCAAACAACTTTTGAGTATAGAAAATAATGTATAAACACTTCACTGTACTTACAGGCCAACATGTTAACGGACTTTAACGGGACAGGGCTCCGCCTTTACTTTGCAATTCCGTCAACAAATTCCAAAGATATTGCCTTTTAGAAACAAATAATTCGCGCATGCGCCACTTACTACGATTTTGAAGCACATGAAGAAGGTCGCGATTCTGGATCTAAACGCGATATCTTTGGAATTTGTTGATGGAATTGCAAAGTAAAGACGTAGTTAGACCTCTCTTGAGTTTGTTTCCAAATGCCAAAAAACGGCGAGGGAGCTAACGTTAACTTTGGCCTGTAAGTTCGGTAAAGTTGCTTAACGAATCGGTTCTCGCATACCTCACAACGACGCCCGGCATAGTGATTTCATTTTCGCGATCCTGAATTCACGCTCTTTTATTACTACTTACTACTATTTCACAGGAACAATTTCTCATTTATTCTACTTCAGGATAGCGACGAATAATCGAATTTACTACTTCGCGACATAAAAAAAAACCATCAAAATCATATACTTGAATTTATCATCGCCTACATTGTAAACTTCTTTATCTGTAGGTGATTTAGAGGGCATAAAATCCGGAGTTTCAATTATTAAAGTTACATAAAGTCGGACAAATTATGCTGAATGTATACAGTTTTAAAGCTCGATGAATGATACGTTATGAACTTAAAATATCGGTCGAATTTTCAAAACTTGAACACACAAAATTTCCTGTGTGAATAATTTGGACGCACTTTTCGGGAATTAAAATACTTTTTATATTTTGCATCTATAATATTTCACATTATGATACGCATTTGAGAACTCTAATGTTTCATTAGAGTACGCAACTTTTTGTGTTATACGGTTGGTAATATGAATCAACAAATGACATGAATTGACATTTGTCTATTGAAATTAAATCTCAAATCTATCAAATTTTAAAAATTCTACAACAGTGCGACCAACTCATTTTTTTAAAGCAAACTTTTCTATAATATACAAAGTATAAATTTATTAAAAAATTAATAAAATGGCAAAATATAAAAAGTATTATAAGCAACTTATTTCATATGGAATGCCATATGAAATGCGTTGCTTAATGTACTATTAAACCGTTTTAAGATGTGATAGAACTTTAAACTTGTTAACTGTATTTACTATTTTGATTGAGTAGGTGTTGCCTCAGTTGGGTCTGGGAAAATTTCCTATCTCAATAGCATTGTAGGCCACGTCTCTTTTTCAAGATGGCCGTGCGTCACACTGGTCGCCATTTTTTATCCAAATTGCAGCGCCATCTGAGAGTCGGAACCTGTAATCTACGTAGAAATGTGTAATCTACTTAGAACCACCTGTCAATGAGTGTCGGAACCTGTAATCTACGTAGAAATCTGTAATCCACGTAGCGCCATCTGTCAATGAGTGTCTGTAATTGCCAACTCAACAGGTTTACCAACTCAACATGGGGAAATGGGGAAATCAGCACCACCTGAGTGTCGGAATCTGTAATTATCAACTCAACATGGGGAAATCAGTGCCACCTGAGTGTCGGAATCTGTAATTGCCAGCAGGGTTGCCAACTGTGGAAAACGCTGCGTACGTTCGTTTGGGCGTTCGTTCAATTTTGACTGAGAATGAGGTTGAAATATCTTACGTAAATAAAAATAGATTCCGACACTCAGGTGGCACTGATTCCCCCATTTTGAGTTCATAATTACAGATTCCGACACTCAGGTGCTGCTGATTCCCCATGTTGAGTTGGTGAACCTGTTGAGTTGGCAATTACAGACACTCATTGACAGATGTCGCTACGTGGATCACAGATTTCTACGTAGATTAGAGGTTCCGACACTCATTGACAGGTGGCGCTAAGTAGATTACATATTTCTACGTAGATTACAGGTTCCGACACTTAGATGGCGCTGCAATTTGGATAATAAATGGCGACCAGTGTGACGCGCGGCCATCTTGTAAAAGGGGCGTGGCCTACAATGCTAATGAGATAGGAAACTTTCCCAGACCCAACCGAGGCAACATATACGATTGACCTTGTCCAAGAGAGCAATTTTAAAAAACATCCTGTATTTTGAGGTGGTGGCTGATGATGGTTTCCTCGTCTTAGCCACTCTAGGCGCTGGCTCCGTTTTCGGTGAAGTGAGCGTACTGGACATCGCAGGAAATCGAACAGGAAACAGAAGAACTGCCAACGTCCGCTCTTTAGGATATTCGGACTTATTCTGTTTAGCAAAGGATGACCTGTGGGTAGCGTTAGCTGACTATCCGGACGTGAGTAAAAAAATTTAAAGCTTAAATGTCTAAGAACTCTTTTCTGATTCATCTGCTTCATAATCAATTATTCCAACGTGGCCTTGTCCAGATAAGGACAACCCTAACTACTGTCCTACGTTTATGTGCCGTAAATAAATAACGTTTAAACACTTTATTTATTTCATCTAACGTCCTACCTCTCTAGCTGACTCACTCGCTCCTTCCTTAAAGCAAAAACACATAATCGAAACCACTGGAAATCCCCCAAATAAATTCTGCGAACTCCTAAACCGCATAATTGATAAAAATGTTCGCAGGCCAGAGCGACGCTCACAGAACGAGGCTGCCAACTTCTCCGTAAGGATGGCCTCCTAGACGAGGAGCAGTTCCGTAACGCAAAGGACACTCAGGAATCGATGAACGACAGCATCAAGAAATTGGAAAGCACCGTGGAAACTTTACAAATCCGATTGGCCAGACTCTTGGCAGAATTCACCGCAAGTCAAGCCAAAATCAAACAAAGACTCACCAGGATAGAAATAAGGTTAGTTTTTTTGTTGACGATTGATTTATTATGTTTTCGCTTACAGGGAGATTCTGGAATGGATGATCCAAAGGGAAAGTATTGGCCTAATTTTATTTCGATATTTAATTTGAAAAATGAGGCCACATTTGAGATATGGAAAATCTGTTTGCTTCAAAAACTTGCCAGACTGGCTAATATTTTCCTAACCTGCTTGATGAGTTGCTTACCTGCAAACTTTGATTTCGTTATTCGAGTGAAGAGGGCGTTGGATAAAAATACACCGACTTCTTCACTTTCAGTGGTTATAAGTACCCGGTGAATCCAATGCATTCGTCAGGCGTCGTTTAAAGATACGATGTCGAGGTTGGCTACTTCTCACTGATGAGGCACAAAAATGCCGAAACCGGTCTGAGAATGACAAACTCCTCAAATAACAAAATCAAAGTTAACAACCTTCCAACTCGCGTCTAAAGTGAAGTAATTCAACGCCTGTGGGGGCTTTTGTCCCAGGAGTAGTTGTTTTCAATTTTTTTCGATATTTAATTTGTCAAATTTTATTTATTGTGGTCATTCAACTTTTTACAAGTAAAAGAAGGTGTTTTTGTTTTCAGACCTGAGAAAGAAAAAGAGCATCCACCTATTGAGCCGGCACCGCCTACTACGGAAACTCTTCCTGTTCCGCAAGGTAGAAGAAGGCTCAACTCGTTTGAGGTGCAAAGGGAATCGACCAGTTCGTCCTCCAGACATAAGACCATGTAGTCAATAAATATTACGTAATATATAGGTTTTGTGTAATTTCAGCAAAGTTTGCTGTAATATATAGTGGAGTCGATCTGACTTTCGAAAACAGACAGATAAAATCGAGTAATTTTTTTTCCAATCGAAGTCAATCCAGGCGGCGATAGGTTAGAGGGAGAAATCCTCTATCTAATGAACTTTAACTTGTAACGAGAGGTAAAAATTTTTTTTTCCCTAACCCCCTTCTTCATGCCCAAAATCGTGAGTAAAAAATTATTCATTTTTTATTTTGCGCACCAAGCGCGCATTTATGGGGTGCTATTTCGGTAGTGCTATCTTTTATCGGATGAAAAAGTGAACAGTGTGAGCCCTGGCTGGTTGCGCTAGCTCAATTACTAAGGAAGTTACAAGCGTTTCAATAATATTTGTTTTCCCCCATATCTCCCCCTACTTGTCCCACCACACCCACCTTTTAGCACATGAAAGTACTCACTATTACCCTTTTATTCAGAAAAAATTGAGGTCTCATCTCCATTTCCTCTCGAGAAATAATTAATTTTTTTTTTTCATTTTTGAAATTTAAAATAGCGATATATCGCGAATTAATTGAGTTTTCGGGTTCAGGTTGGAACTACACTATAACAGATAATGTTTGAGAGTAATTTAGAATTTACAAGACCATAAAACAAGCAAAATAGCGTAATCAAAATAAAAACGGTAAAGTTGAAGGTTGTGGCTAATTATGGATAATACACAATAAAAGAATGATTGAACAATATTATTTAGAAAAAAAAAAACATTAATGAGTAATACTTATAAATCATTTCCTCCCCATTTCAAATAACTTATTTTATTTATTGCTTATTCTTTTATACAACTCATGACAACGCTTTACAGATCTATATTTTTGTCTTTGTCCTTTTCACTGATAAGTACATTTTAACCAGCGATTAAGTAGGAATCCTGCTAATTCCACGAACGTATTATTGTGGGGTTGATTTTGAATAAGGAAGAATTAGAATAGCAAGTAGAGTGTGCCTATATTATACATATGCACATAGTTAAATTATAAAACCGTTTTCAAGTTATTTAGATAAAGGATTTCTCCCTCCTCCACCGCCGCCTGCGTTGAACATTTCATGCAGGAATGATGGGGGATCTGACTTCATCGATTGGGAAAAAAAAATCTCGATTTCATCAGTCTGCTTTCGAGCCGCTTTTTCTGCCAGATCTACTACATTAATAAAAGTAACAAACAAAAAAACGTTCTGCCTAAATGTAACTGTCAGTTTTTGAAGCAAATCTTATTATTTTAAAAATACGTTTTGACAGATGAACACTAGATGAACATTTGATATTTAATTTGATGCTTTGTTTTTAAATTTTCTAATTTTGATTCTTAATTTTTTTTCTAAAAATTTATTTAATTTCGCAAAATTTGAGACTCATTACATGTTGTGCATTGAATTTAAGGCACGAGATTTTTTAACGCGCGGTTTTTTCTGGAAAATTATTATTAATTAATATGACTTTATTATTTGATAGCAAACGAGTTCTAAATCTATGGAATTTACCATAGATGGTAGCACATCTAAGAATTCCATTATTTCGCAAAATTTATTACACGCGGTATTTCTGCCGCACGTTTTTTAGAAAATTTTATTTTCCAAATTTTTTTGGGAAGTTTTTCCTAGAATTTTTGTGGAAAATAGTTAAAAATTTATAATTTACGAACTTTTTTATTTTTATTTTTATTTCGGGCCTACGATTTTTTTTCCGCGCGTTTATTTCAGAAAATATTTAAAAAATCATTACTTACCAAATATTTGATGTTCTCTGGTTAATTTCGCAAATTTTGAGGTACGCGGTATTTTTACCGCATGTTTTTATCTGGAAAATGGGTAAAAATTCATAATTTAGCAAATTTTTAATATTCTGATTTTAATTTTGCAAAATTTAGGGCATGCAAAATTAAAGTTTATTGTAGAAAAATATTAAGATGTTCTGTGGTTAATTTCGCTGAGGTACGCGGTTTTTTTACCGCATGTCCTTTTTTCTGACAAATAGTTAAAAAATAAAAAAACAGAAATTTTTGATGCGATGGTACGATTTTTTCTTAAACATTTGGCACAATTTTCTGGTAATTTAAAAATATTCCTAATACCTCTAATAACAAATACACGCCACTGTTGAAATAACACAAAGCCTTTAAATATCATATAAAATAAATGTACCTTCTTATTATTCTGATGGTAATTTCAAAAAGTCCTTTTACTTGAAATTCGGGTTATCTCTACTGTACACCAACTCTAAAAGTTTTCACTCAAAGTTACTTCGCTTTAACTATATATTGCATTTCATTGATTCCAGTGTAAACCGAGATACGTCTACAGACAAGCGACTAAACGCGGTTTTCCTGATATATACGATTTGAACTGAAATTCAAAGCACCGATTTACCTCACATCTAAATAATCTCTTTAGAGTTTTGGTATTTTCAATTTAGGAATGTTTTACGATTTAACTTTACTCTTTTTTGTTTTATAAGATTGTCAAGAATCAGCACAAATTGGTTTTATTTAACAATTGTAACTGACTCGTAAAAATGGATCACAAAAATCCGGACAAATTATTTTAAATCGTATGAAAATTTATGCGTCAAATTCGAGGGACACTGTATAACGATAACCATTTTTTCAATGTTTACAAATACTGAACTACTGAACTTTATAAGGTTGGTACCATAGTCATTCATTTCAAACCAAAGTCGCCATCTGTACGCCAGGTCTGGTACTTCTGAGATTACCCTCGTAATTTTGAAAAATTAATTATTTCGGTTATATTGTTGAAGATAACGACCAACCCTCGTATTACACCGAATTTTTATTAAAGAAAAAACCAGACCAGAATATACAGTTTATGAATCGTAAAAAGTTGACTTACAACTTTATTCAAAAATATGCTTTCATTTTTCATAGCTATATATAATTTAGCACACGGTTTAACACGGATTTTTTTGAAAAATCATTGTTCATCTGGCTTTAATTTTACCGCAATTCCTTATAATTAAAAAATATATATTAGCATATAGGTATTTGATGTGCTGTCTTTAATTTCGCAATCTGCTTTTTGAAATTAGCCAGTTTTGTAACGAACACACTGTCCAAAGAAGGAAAAGAGACAGGAGAGACTAAGAGAGCGCTGAAATAGATTTCATTTTGGTATATAAAGCCTTATTTATTTTAGCAATGTCAAAAATCTGCAGCGTTGCCAGGTTGAATTTTTTTTCGTAAAATTATGCGTTATTTTTTTCTTAGCTTGAATATAAGTGCATCTAATGTGCTATCAACTTAAATAAATAAAGCATTTTCATTAGTAAGAAAAGTGTTTTAAGATTCAAATAAAAATTAATAGTTATTTAGTTTTGTAATTTTTATTGTAATATGCCACACGTTGGAGGTCAATTTGTAACTACTCTAAATAAATCAAGAATTTCCGATATGTCACAGAGACAACGTCGTGAAGTGTTGCCAACCTTTAACAGTAAATTTCCCCTGCACGTTAGGTTTAAATCTTATTTGCTCTTAGTGTTTTCGTGTTTATTCCGTTGACAACAGAAATAACTAGAAATTACGTCACTGTCTTGCTAAAATAAATAAGGTATATCTGTTCTTAAACTTGTATTGTAAATTTGAAATCCTGAATTCTTGGTAAATAAGCACATTTTCTGAGGCTTTTCATGGTAATTATTATATAATGTTATAGAATGATACAGAGCTGTTCAAAAATGATTTATAACAGTTGCTGTTTTTAACAATTAATATTTTTACTGTTAAAATTTAAGGTAATATAAGTATATGTGTATATAAACCAATGAATATAAATTTAAGTAAAATTCCACATAAATGTAAAATGTAAATGTAAACATATCTATTTTACACTGAAAAAAATGTAGTAATATTTTTTACAAATAACTACAAATAACTGCTTCGTTAATTTAAAAAAATTGTTATCGGGGAATTCTACGCTAAAATCTAAACAAATAATAATTATTAGATTTTTATATAATTATTATAAAAATACAACAACATTCAATGTAACAACAGATGTATATGTGTGTATTGTATTGTGTATTTGTTATGTAAAATTAAATTTTATTAATGTCATTTTTCACCTTAATATCAGAGTTGCCAATTCGCGACCATTGACGAACTAGCACAAATTTTAAATGCCGTGGAGGAAAGGCTCGTCCATACTCATTCGAATAAACGCAATTTTTTTGGACATGTTACAATATTTCTTGGAAGGAAAACGCAAGAATACTTCCAACCTCATTTTCTTACAGATGTCATATGTCAAAACACAAGACCAAAGAATTAACAAAGACACATTTACTAATTATGTACTATTATTTTTGTGTAATTGGTAAAATCAAAACAAAACTAAATTCAACAGATTTTCTGTAATTACTTTTTAAAATGTCAAGGCAAATTAAAACTGAAGTTTTAGGTTAGATAAATGGAGAAGGTACAGCTCCCTCTGACATCTATATTCTGTGGTTCCGTGATTTGTCCGCCATTTTGTTCGCAGAAAAATTGCGCTATTCGGATGAATCTGTTTCCGCCTTTACTACTTTACAGAAAGAGAAAAAATAGATGACCTCTCTCTTTCACGCGCAAGCAGAAAGTCGTCTGCTATAGTGTATGTAACACAGAGGTCATCCATTTTCTATTTGTTTCTGCCCGCTTAATGTTTCCTTGTTGTATGCTTTTACCTCTCCATTCGAATCTGACAATGCCTACTTTAACTGTACGGTCGCGAATAACGACTGAAGTATAGAAAAAATATAAGAGTACCAACTTAAAACAGAAACGTAACAAATGATCACTTTTTAAATATCCGCTGACAGGACTCACTGATTTTTATTTGACAGTTAACACACTGCAGTAAACCATTTGCGATCTCCATGACAACGGTTTTGGATTAGATGAATTTTCATTAATACGTTCTTCCAATTGTTTTACTTTAATTATAAGTGTGGTATTCACTTTTCTATGGCTCGAATCTCGGCTAGATAAACATGATAAAACTTTTTAAGGGATTTCTTACAATAGAAACGGATTTTATATGCAGAACGCATGGCGTAACCTCACTTTTATAGTTCGTATTTTTATTACTATGTGTAAAATAATATTTTTTAATATTAATGAATATATATATAGTTTATTTTTTAAATAAATAAGATGGATCGTTTTTAAGAGAACACATGGTATAAAGTGTGTTTTTATTTAAAAAAAATAATACCCCGGTAATCGAGAGCCTTATTAAAATTGTGATACAAATACTCTTCTTATGTTTCTTAAAAATAAGTTATAACATATGTTAAAAATAATTTAACAAATGTAAAGTAGATAATTGTAAAATATGTTATTTTAGGAAGTATATTAAATAAATGTAAAAATTTTAAGTCAAAAACGTCTTTACTTCCAAAAATTCTCCTCCACACAATAAACCGATAAAAAATATTTGTTAGGTTGGCGACTAATCATTAAGTTGGCAACCCTGGGATTGTTGAAAGGTTTGCCAGCCTGGCGATATCGATCGTCTAGACCCGGTTCAACTCAACGATGGCTTTCTTCCGTTCAAACTAACCTAACTTTTTTAAGTTTGTTATTGACCTTAAAACACTACATTCTGGGTGTCGTGAGACGAGAGAATGATTGTTTTAATGCTTTTATTTACACATAAAATAACTACAATTATCTAAAGAATAATATTTTCGTAAATTAGAATTGAATTCATATAATATTATAAATCGGATATTTCTTGAATCCAATCGTAATAAGTTGAAATTCTAGAATACACATTCGGATGCATCCCACAGAGCACAGGATATTCCCAGAATATCCTCACAAGATACCAATGTTCTTTTTGCAGAATATTCCTAAGCAAATATTCTGAGAACGATCATAGAATGTAATGGATATATTAAAATATTCTATGAATATTTATATATTATATTCCTAGTACATTAATATAGAATATTCTAAATACATACTAATTATCTTTTATTAAAAATAATATTGATGGATTTTTTTATTTTCATATTTTCAACAATAAATAAGTGTAAAAACATAAGCGCGTTAATTTGAAACCTTAGGAAAAATCTATGAAACATTTTGTAGTTGTAAGTTGTAAAATCTAAGTCGTAATGTAAATCAAATGCGCAAGCTCAATACAGCATTGCCACCTTGTAATATAAAGCTAACATGAACAAATTAATTCAAATTTTTATTTATATACTCCTATACTAAAAAAATTTAATTAGGTTTGTACATTAATTTTTACTGACAAGAGTTACAATAAACATTTAATTAAAAGTTAAAACCAAAAATCAACTTATGATAAATACTATACGGCAACGTTGTACTGTGGCAACGTGTCGCTGTCACGTCACCCGTCACTCCCGTCAGTTTTTCCGAGTTTTGCGATTAGGTGTTAGGTGTTTATAAGTATTAGTTTATTGCAGGGCTATTACTATATATATACTAAGAACCATGGTTTATTGAAAAAAAAAGCCATGGAAGGTAATTAAGGTAAGTCATGACATATTTTTTTAGTTGTAAAATTGGAGCCCTACGCCTACATTGACAATCACTTTTTAGATAATTATGTTTTTTTGACAAATTATTATATTGACGGGATTCTTTATAAAAATATATTTTTGACAGATTATATTGTGTATAGTTCGTATAGATAATATTTAAATAATAAGTAACAACGTTAAAGAGTAAATATAGTAGAGTTTTTATGTTAAAATGCCAAAAGGACGTCCAAGGTCCTACTACCAACAGTCAACAGAAGTTAAAGAAAACTCTAGCAACTGAAGATGCTCATGTAGTGCTGTTAGATAGTGTTGATGGCAAGAATGTGGACGAGAATGTGGATCAGTGACTACCCTTTTGTCCATTTTGTCTAATTTTGGCTTTAATTTCCTATTTTTAATTTTATTACATATTGTCACTTTAATAAAAAAAAATATTAATACTGTGGGAGTCTCATATACTTTTTATTTTTAGATAGTGTAAGAAAACAATTTGGGACATCCACAGAGTCAGACATGCATGGAAGCTGCCATCAAACTATATGGCTAGCGAAGAGCAACATGTATCAAAAATTTGACGTTCTAAAACGTTTTTTATAACTTAAGTTTTAAGAAAATATTTATAATTTTTTTTGGTCTATCCTCCTTTTATTTTACAAAATGCTATAAAAGTACCTAAAAGTATGGCATAGAATATTATAAAAACATTCTAATGGATGTCTCAGAACGTTCTCAGCACATTCTAATGGATGTTCTCAGAACGTCCTCAGCACTAGATAAGACCCTGGCCTTTGCCACATTCTAGGGACATGCATAGAAGAAATAAGTATATTCATAGAATATTCAAATATACTTTTTCAATATTCTACGCACATTCTAGTAAGGTGATTGTGCTGTGTGGGATTTGATTAGCGATCCCACATAGGTCAGTTATAAATGAAGCAATGCCAACTTGAACTCCATCAACGATTAAAGCTGTTCCCGAGTCACCTTAAGAGGGGCCTTGCCACTGACGACCTCGTTTACAGTTGGAATACTGAATATGCATAAAAATTTGACGATTTTTTGAAGAGTAAGGCTCGATGCAGACGGGCGAGTTCTATCGCTGCGAGCTCGCCGCGAACTTTTCTCGCGCGAGGTAGCGGACCAAAGAAACAAATGGTGCGATTCACACGTAGGAGAGCTCGCAGCGAACTCGCCGCGATCTCGCGGCGAGATTTCCTCGCCGGCGGTGTGAATCGCACCATTTGTTTCTTTGGTCCGCTACCTCGCGCGAGAAAAGTTCGCGGCGAGCTCGCAGCGATAGAACTCGCCCGTCTGCATCGAGCCTTACTCTTCAAAAAATCGTCAAATTTTTATGCATATTCAGTATTCCAACTGTAAACGAGGTCGTCAGTGGCAAGGCCCCTCTTAAGGTGACTCGGGAACAGCTTTAATCGTTGATGGAGTTCAAGTTGGCATTGCTTCATTTATAACTGACCTATGTGGGATCGCTAATCAAATCCCACACAGCACAATCACCTTACTAGAATGTGCGTAGAATATTGAAAAAGTATATTTGAATATTCTATGAATATACTTATTTCTTCTATGCATGTCCCGGCGAGGAATTCTCGCCGCGAGATCGCGGCGAGTTCGCTGCGAGCTCTCCTACGTGTGAATCGCACCATTTGTTTCTTTGGTCCGCTACCTCGCGCGAGAAAAGTTCGCGGCGAGCTCGCAGCGAACTCGCCGCGATCTCGCGGCGAGAATTCCTCGCCGGGACATGCATAGAAGAAATAAGTATATTCATAGAATATTCAAATATACTTTTTCAATATTCTACGCACATTCTAGTAAGGTGATTGTGCTGTGTGGGATTTGATTAGCGATCCCACATAGGTCAGTTATAAATGAAGCAATGCCAACTTGAACTCCATCAACGATTAAAGCTGTTCCCGAGTCACCTTAAGAGGGGCCTTACCACTGACGACCTCGTTTACAGTTGGAATACTGAATATGCATAAAAATTTGACGATTTTTTGAAGAGTAAGGCTCGATGCAGACGGGCGAGTTCTATCGCTGCGAGCTCGCCGCGAACTTTTCTCGCGCGAGGTAGCGGACCAAAGAAACAAATGGTGCGATTCACACCGCCGGCGAGGAATTCTCGCCGCGAGATCGCGGCGAGTTCGCTGCGAGCTCTCCTACGTGTGAAGTTCGCGGCGAGCTCGCAGCGATAGAACTCGCCCGTCTGCATCGAGCCTTATTCTCGATGCAGACGGGCGAGTAGATTCGCGACGAGTACGCAGCGTTCTCGCCGCGAGCTCGTCGTCCCACTATGCACACGGGCGAAGCTTTTCTCGAAGATCGCAACTATGAATCATCAGTATGTTGTCGACTTCAAACATGGATGCATCAAGACGTGTTGCAGTGGCGTACTTTACTTACCATAACTTGTACTATAACTATTAGAAAGAATTTAGGTTAAAAAAACGTTAAATAAAACTTGCATCAGTTATCAGTTTTGTATCCAATTATACAAGACGATCCATTATACAAATAGGATACATAAGATTACCAAATTATACACGTTTTGTATCCAATTATACGATCTGGCAGCCCTGAGTACGAACCACCACTGATTAATTTCTAGATGCGAGCACAAGCGGCCGGCGAGACGTGTGAACTCCCCAATGTCTCTACAGGTACTGCTTAACCGCCGGCGAGGAATTCTCGGCGAATTAGCAGTCCCTGGCGAGCGTCGGCGGCTAGTAGCGTGCACGCGGCGAGTTCGCTGCGAGCTCTCCTACGTGTGAATCGCACCATTTGTTTCTTTAGTCCGCTACCTCGCGCGAGAAAAGTTCGCGGCGAGCTCGCAGCGAACTTCGTGATAGAACTCGCCCGTCTGCGTCGAGCCTTAATCTCGATAACGAAATTTTTGTTTGTGGAAATATTTATACCCGTTATACCTTATACCTTGGAATAGGACATCTCCTCTTTTGAGTCAATTTTAGGAGATTAATAAAAAAGATATCAGCCATTTAGTGGAGGTGTGTTTTTGACAGTTTTGACAATTTGTGATCACCAATTTTAACGTGAAAAGGAGATGTCCTAAATGAAGTATAAAGATTTAATTTCCGAGAATACTAATTCTCAAAACTTTATACTTTTTGAGATTAACACTTCAGAAAAAAAAATTATGCAAGTTGCCTATATCCCAGTAAGATTTTCTCTTTCCATAGTTCAGGCATTTTCCGCCTGACACTTTGAGACAGTGGCGCTTTTTGGTTTTATTTTGAACGATGTATGCAACCACTATTACGAAGAAAGAAAGTTTACAATTGACATTTTAGGTTATGTTAACTAATTTATTCGTGTTTTGCAATTTTTTTAATGAGTAAATTAGTATTAACTAAAACCAGTTCTTCAGTTTAAAGTATTTCAATTAATGCCGTATACCTCATTTAGGACATGTGTAAAAAAATTAAATATACTGCAATTTTTTCATTCGGATAGAGACTTACTTAGATTTGTAAGAGCCACAATCGCTATTATTTATATTTCAATGAGCTTTTTAAATATTAATTTTGGATACTGCACTCTGAAAGATAAAACAAAAAAATATACTGCAATTTTTCATTCGGATAGAGACTTACTTAGGTAAGGGTCACAATTGCTATTATTTATATTTCAATGAGCTTTTCAAACATTAATTTTGGATACTGCACTCTGAAAAATAAAAAAATTAAATATACTGCTATTTTTCATTCGGGTAGAGACTTACTTGTCACAATTAGCATTATTTTGTTTTCTTCACTGTTATGTACTTTTGTATTGTACTTTGATTATATGAAAATAATAGAAACAATGGTAGAAGTATTACTTTCCGAGCTCCCTATCTGATGTATTTAATGAGATTAGTCGCGTGGCAGCGCTATTCACATTAAAAAAGATGGATTTATACGAAAACAATTGAAAATTAATTAAATTAATAAAATATAAACACTATTTTGATGCTAGAAAAAAAATAGTAAACAAAAAAATAAAATTTCTCTGGTGGCTGGTGCAGGAATCGAACTTATGACACGCTCTCTGCGACCCGACTAATCGTGAAAATAAAGAAAATTTATTCTCTCAGATTCCTCAGATATCCCAAATAATTTATTATATTTTAATACTAGCAGTGCCACCTAGCACACAGGAGATTCACTGAAGTCTTAAGTCTAATTATTGCAGAAAAACAGTGATATACTGACAAAGTGACTGTCGATTGATGAACGCGAAGGATGGTGATTTCGCAGGAATTTTTGGTGTTTGTAGTTTGACATACCTGTTGCAAGGCCCCTCTTAAACAAAAAAACAATTGGGCGGAGTAGAATTTGATGAGACCTCTGGCGGAATAAAATCTTAAGCTTCGCTGTGGGTAAAACAAACCGTTTTGCATTGCTTTTGTATTATATGCAAGTCAGCGAATTGTATTGTAAATTTTATTTTATTTGTTTGGTTTTGTGTCACTGGAAAACTTAAAACTGTGTGTTTCCATTAGCGAACCAGTATACATTCTTCTGTTATCGGTTTTGGGGTAATATTGTTATATTCACCAAGAGGTTATGTGATGCTATTTTTTATTTTCTTTACAGATATTGTTTATTTAAAGTGATATACTTCGAATTATGGCTCTATATAATCGAAACTGTTGTGTATTTGGTTGTACTAGCCGAAAAGGAAAAAATCCCGATTTGTCTTCCCATAAATTTCATCCCATCGGAAAAATGGTGAATATTGAAAATACGTTTGGAGTTATGAAATATCTCAAAGAAAAGTTTGGACAACGAAACTAAAAATGGGGAAACCGGTTACTGATAATATGCCTGTGTGTTCTTTACATTTTAGGGGCAAGAGAAGACTACTATAATCAAGGTTAGTACACATTGGGTAGTTATGGGTACCTACGTATTAATAATGATCATGAATCGTAAATTTGTAAAGGTAAACAACATATAAATGAGTAACACCTTTTTCAGGACTTGGTAAAATAAAGTTTCTTTGTTTAACTGCAGTACCTCTAGTGTAAAACTACCAAAGTCTAGTCATGAAGTATGATCCCGAAAACAAAAACGTCCTAAGCATAGAACATCTGAGAATTCTTATATTGAGGCTGCTGAAATAAGTGTCTCAAGTTTGTTTGAAGTGGATGAAATTTCTTTCTGAAATATTTTATACATTGGTTTTAAACTATTGATAGAATCTTTTAATTTTGTATAATCTACATAATTATTTGTATTAATTGAAAATGTGTTTTTGTATTAATATCATTTGTAATTGAACTGTAAAAAAAAGTGAACAGTTAAATTAAGTTAATTTAATGTGTGAATTAAATAATATATTCAATGATGATTCAAATTTCACTTCTCCGATTGTTTTTTTTTCTGTTTGAGATAAAAAAATTATTTGTTATACCTACTTCATCAGTGCTTTGAATTTTATACTATGATCTAATGATTCAAGTGACATTTAAACAAAAACCTCTTTATCTGACTGTATTCAATTTTTTATCAGTAGATGTAAGTTCATCCTATGTCTGGAAAAGTATCTATTTACTAATATAAATAAATAACTAAGATGTATATATATTTTTCATGTTTAATTTGTTATTGAGTTACTAATGTAAACTTTTATAGAAATTATATAAACTGAAACACTCGATAAAAGCCTTTATGCCATGGTTCGTAGAATATCTTTATATAAATCGTTTATTAAGTAAAAAAACTAATTACAGTATATATAACAATATAAATGCTTAAAAATTACATATAACAGTTAGCAGTATTAAAAATAAGTCATTAAATAATTGGTAAAAAAAGTTATACAATAGATAAAAATGCCACAATAATAACAGAGGTAATTAAAATAATAAATCACAAAATATAGTACCCCAATAAAAACCTTTTTAATTTTGCTTTAAATATACCTAACGTAGCACTGTTTTTTATTTCACAAGGTAACTTTGTACTCACTAAATTCTTTAAAAACATTATTGTGGATTGATATGTCTAGCTTTTAAAACTGCTTGACCCTCATTTATGCATCTAGAAGAAGGCTCAGCATTCCAAAATTCAAATAAACTCTGAATGTTTATTGTAAACTCCATAAAACTAAACAGTTATTCTGTTTGTTGACTTTTCACAAATATCACCCATACTTATTTTCCAAAAATATAAATAGAGTTTTATAACACAAAATATTTAGGCACAATCAAATAAAAAGCATAAGATTTACAAAATCACACACCAAAAACAACTAAAACAGTAAAATAACACCACAAAAATAGCAAAGGGCTTATATGGAGGATGGTTTGTTTTACCCACTCCGCTAATGACATTGACATTTTGCAGCGCCACCTATCAAATTCTACTTTTCCCAATAGATCAATGATCTAAAATACTTTATATATGGACAGTGTTGCCAGTGACTTTGAACCCATATAAGTTGGTGATTTTTTTTAATACTGCATATGCTGGTAGTCCTGGAATAACTGAAAATGACCTTGTGATAATTGTCAACTCATGCTAATATTAATGATAAATAAAAGTGTTTTGAACCTCAAAGAAATTAAATTATCTTCAATTAATTATATTTCCCATTAAGGTAAGACCGCACTAGGCTGAACGGAGCGTCGATGCAAAATATTCTTTAATGGAATCTATATGACCTAACCCGCACTAGACTCGCGTCATAACACCTGCGATGTCGCTGCGATGCAAAGTTGACTTTTCTACCAACTCTGCATCGCTGACCATCTCAGTTCAGATACGCTGGTGCTAGTGCGGTATAGCAAATGGCAGCAGCGCGACACAATACTTCATTTGTCATTCGTGTTGGGGGGAAAAACTTATTTGTTGTTAAGATTTGTTGCTGTTAAGATGGTGCTGGATGAAGAAAAATTAATTAATTTAATTAGTGAATATCCTGAAATCAGCCTATCAGCCATCTTGCTCAAAAGACACCTTATATAACTGTTCAACAAAAATTTAATGTTGATAGACAACAAGCACAAAAAAGTATCTTTATTGCGTTAAAAAAATACATTAATAATTTACTTTAAAATATATCAAGTATGATTTTGACTAACTGATTTCTAGTACCAACACTACTCTATGTCAAATGTAAAGAAAACTAACCTAAAATATAAAAAATATTTCGCTCCGTTCCGCTGAAGTGCAGTTAATAGTGCGGTACCCCTATATATTTTGCATCGACGCTAAGCTGAGCTCAAGTGCAATACCGCACTATAGGCGGGTTAGGTCATATAGATTCCATTAAAGAATATTTTGCATCGACGCGCCGCTCCGCTCCGTTCAGCCTAGTGCGGTCTTACCTTTAGTCTATTTACTGACTTCAAAATTGAAACTAGAACCGCTTAAAATTGCTTAATCAAAAAAATCTTTTTGAAATCCCCAGAATTACGTTGGTAATTCTGAGGAAATTGATGTATGTTGTGTTGGCTGCATGATAGTCAGGACTGACTGAAACTAAATTAAAACGTCGTCATCGGTCATAGATCAAGGTTCTGTATATCGTAAAACAAAAATCCATTGATTTATATGACCAGTTATCCTCTGAGGTGTTAGTGTAGCACAACAGTTATTATAATATATTAAGAAAACATGACTATACAATACACCTTAGCCGAAGTTAAAAAACACAACGACAACAAAAGTACTTGGGTTGTTATCCACAACAATATATACGATGTAACACCTTTTTTGAATGAGGTAAGCAATTGATTTACTTTTCAAATTATGTGCAATTAAGAAAATTGCTTTATCATTGTGCGAAGTTCAAATCTTCCTAATTGAACTTCTTAATTTCCAGTAAGTAAATTAGGCATTTATAATTACAGGATGCATTAGTTATCAAGTGAACTTAAGTAATTTTTACAAAGATAAAGGTTTATCGTAGTGATAACAAGTTTTTTTCGTAATAAAATTTTCATGGACTAATTAAGACAGTATAAATTAACACGTGTTTAATTTAGTAATAATTGCCTTACAAGTCTGCCCTTATTGTTAGAATTAATTAATAAAAGTATAATTTAAAAAAATATAATTTCTCTACAATATGTGCAGTAATTTGTCCATAGTCATACAATCTTAAGCAATATTTATAATGCCCTAAATGATATGATTTGTTAATAATAATTAATTATACAAATATTTATTTCAGTACAGGAGTAAACATATATTATCTATCCCATCTGAGAAATCTACCCCTACTCTTTAAATGTTTATAATTCACCTGTTACTACTAAATAAACTATCCACATAATACCTGAATGGTCAGTTTTAATCTTACATAACAAATGTTGTGTTAGTTTGTCATTGAAGAAAATAAGTAGTTTCAAATAATGAATCTTTAACAATACTATTAGCTTTTTACTGACCTTACATGTAACATATATTTAAAGTTTTCATAGTGGATCATTGAAAAACTGAAAATACAGTTATAAGATATTTTTGGCACTGTAAAAAAACAGTTATTAAACATTAATACAAATAACTACATAAATAATTAAAAAAAGAACAGACAGGATAAAGTATGGTCTATAGTAAAACTGTAGCAACTGTAACAATTAATTACAAAAATACAAAATTGTTGTAAAGAAACATGAAACTGAAAAATGGTTTAATTGCCAATCATTGAAAGTTTAATCAAGTTAAAACTCGAAATTCTGAACCAACAATAAACTGACACATCAGTCATGTAAAAAATTATCCATCTTCGACAACACTCAAAATTTTCTAATATATCATTTAGAGATTTATAAAAATCAAATAACTTTCAAAAAAAATTGTGATAGCTATAGTTGTTCTGTGAGAAGTGGAATGGGTGACATCACAAAATTACTGTTTTCATATTCTGCTTTTAATATAAATTATTAAATCTATCAAAAATTCATAAAGAGAAAATTTAGCAATTGTAAAACAGCTGTCCAGTATATATGTTGTAAAATCGAGTATGAAACGTCTCAATTGCATTAGTCATAAATATTTTTGACACACAGTGGAATACCTAATAAATGTAATAATTTTAGTTTATATAACGGAATTTTTGTATAAATATATTGAGATGAATTCAGTAAATTATAAGATTTTACTTTTTTAATTTATTTTCAATTTGTCAACTTTGACATTTTTTAAAATCTCAACACTTTTAAACTAACTTTCTATTAAGTCCGCAACACATAATTTAAAATAACTAAATTCCCAATATATATATTTTTTTAATATTTCACCCAATAGTAGTAAGAAAAGGAATCATAATTCTAGGCCGTTTATCAGTGTCAATGTTTTATAAATGACTGCTTTGTTGTTTCACTGGATATTAATAAAGTAAATTAGTTGATAAGGCTTCCTTGTAAAATTCCATGTAAAGTTTTTTGCCCAATGTTTTATATATTATTAAAAATTTATCATTCCAGTTTCTGATTGATTTGCTATTAAATAAATAGATAAATATTTATTTATTCCAATTGTAAAATCATAACAATATACATAACTTGGTCAACTATACAAAATTTACAATGCACAGTGTGAAAATTAACTCTTGCCATTCCACCCACCTTCGAACTTATCTTTCCGAAAAAATTACGCATAACTACTGTTTGTTTTTTCAAGGCTGCCAGCTTCATCTGCATTAATATTTATTAAAAGTGTCTAAATCTTAAGAATTATTATTCTCCGTATCGTAAAAGAGTTATTGAAGACCTTTTCAAATATTTTAAGAAATATAGGGCATAGAGAAAATTTTGTTTTGAATGACCCTGTACATAAATCACCTTCAGTGTAGAAATTAGTATTGTCATTAAAAACATTGAGTGGACTTACAGGGTGATCAATCTATCACAATTTTAACATAAATGTGGTTGTAATTTTTGAGTAATCTTATACTTAGTAGGCTTAAACAAGTAAACGAAAATAAAAATGTTTTAAATGCATTTAACTTAATAAACTACGTCTTATATAGAGTGTCTAATTATGTTTAAACAACCATTTTAATGATAAACATAAATAGTTCAAGGTCTCATTGACAAATGATAAGAGAAAGAATATCCTTACAAATAAAGACTAGGTTACTATTTTAAAATTTTTTCGAAAATACAGAAATTTAACTGAAATTGCCATCTACTTGCCCAAATCTATATTATTTTCTAAAAAAATATTTTGATGTTAAAAAAATTCTCGAACAATCTGATACAGAAAGGTCTTATATAGTAAATAATAATTATTGTAACATTTAATAGTAAAGTTTATTTAGTCATTTAACTTTGCAATAATAGTCATTCAACCTTTATCATTAAGTGTAACTAAAATAAAAAACGAAACAAGTTATTTAACAGTTAATGACATAGTAAGTAAACATATAATTAAAGCAACAGTAGAGCGTATCCTTCAGTATTTTACAATAAATGACAAAACATTATTATAGTTATGGGGTTCCTGGCAAAGTTTTTTTCAACGATAAAGTTGTAAAAAAAATACTTTCAGTAACACTGAATAATCGGGGAATAATTGAATGTTAATTACAGATTTTACAGTGCCGGTTTTTTTGCCTTCGTGGTTGGGCCTTTAAATCAAACAAGGTACGCAATCAGAGAAAATTTATAATAAAAGCCGAGAAAAAAGTACCACTATTCTTTGTGTCACTTTGACGGGAAGCAAAAGATATTAATATTAAGAATGTATCATTATTTTGCAGTTCTTTGACAAAGAGTGCAAAATTCTGATAATCATAAACAAACGAGAATTTCTGGAAATACATTACATATGCTTAGTTTGTTGTTATTTGTTAAAAATGATATTATTTAATATTCAACCTGTAACATTTGTTTATATTTTTATTTACGCAACTGACCAATTCTAACAGGATGATATAATATCATATCAACACGGTATGTTCATTAAAAGTTAAATCGTCAACCTTGTACATTGACCTTGGTTTACCACTTAACTTTTTATTTAAAAACATAGGTGTAGGTCGCCGAAATTTTACTATACTGTTTCATTTTTTTTTCCTCTAAATTCCTAATACAAGTTTAATTATTTAAGCGCAGATTTTATAAATTATTTTCAAGGAAGTCTAAATAAATTATACCGACGTAGCAGTTTGAAGCTAAAACTCTTCTAAAAAATAGGGTCCTATATATAATTTAGTGTCCCACTAAATTTTTTACTCTACCGAAAAACTAACTACCCATTTTTTTTCAGCACCCTGGAGGTGAAGAAGTCCTTCTCGAACAAGCAGGCAGAGAAGCGAGCGAGGCCTTTGAAGACGTCGGCCATTCTAGCGATGCCAGAGATTTGATGATAAAATACAAAATTGGAGAAGTCGTTGAAGGAGAACGCACAGCTGTTAGAACAAAAAATGTCGACTGGGGTGTATCGTCGAATGCTGACAGTTCATCATCACAAAAGTAAACATTTTTATTTCCATTTTTCTTTTCTAGCTTTAGTTCTTCAGCTACATATATTTGTTCTCGTCTATGACAGCGCACTTGAATATTATTATCGGAAATTGTTGATTGAAATTATGTACTTCAAATTTAAAATTAGAGAGTATTTATCAAATGGTTTGATAAGAAACCGTTTTCCTTTCCTTTTTTTTAATTTAATGACTGTATTTCTTTACGGGGAAGATCATTGGGTACACTTAATGAATTTTAGTCACAGTACATTGACGTGGTTTTGACTCATGTAAGCCATGACATCCTGGATATGGTTAGAAGATGGATTTTTTTTTAGTTGAAAATAAACTATTTTCATATTTGTTTCAGTTCGTTCAAATCATGGTTAATTCCAATCGCTTTAGGACTCGTCGCCACCATTATGTATCGTGCCTATTTCCAATCCTGAAGAAGATAGTCTAAATTAATTATAACCTCCGATTGAAGCATTTAACGGTTCTAGGGACTATTATTCATAGCTTAAATGATTAAAACCTATCAAGTTTAGATTTATTATACAACTTTTTAGTTACGACTTCGATCTAAAATATGTTTACACTAAGTTAATACAATTAATTTTACTATTAATCGTGACTTATTTAATACCTTTATTCCTTCCTTTGACATAGCTAGATCAACAATCGTGTGCATCCACTTGTGCAAAACTTTTTAAATATGGCGGATAATTTCTCAAAATATTTGTGATGAATTTCATCTAAGATTATTGTGAGCAAAATAATTCTAATAGGTCTCGAGAATCAAGTGCCAAACAAACCTCTAAAGAACTGCTGTCTTTGTTGGAAAACGTCCAACATATTTAACAAATGTAAATAATAAAAGCCAATCCTGTACACTAACTAAAAATCAAATAAAATAATTAAATTTATAATAAAAATAAAAACATTTGGTCATTTGCGAGTTAACAATTCAGTGACCGTGAGATCGGTCCGGTATTATTCGGACTAGATCGCCCGAACAGTTTAGAGCGCAAAGTATAAACCAACAAAAACCGATAACTTAAATAGAGCGCGAAAACAGAACAAATAAAAATTTAATTTTTAGCACGTCCTCTCAAAAAGCGAGTGAGGCGTGCAACGATACGTTGCTTTGACCCACAGGCAGTCGTTACTCATGTCATATTGAAATTTTAGATAGAGATAGCAACCTCATTTTTCATTCTTTTCTTCGAATAACTAATTCATTCCACATGAGTACCTCTTCTGAGCAATAGCTTGCTAATGACTAAGTAAGAATTGTAACTTTCTTACAGTGGCTTAGCAAAGGGGGGGGGGCGGTCCCATCCGAAACTCCTATAAATTTATAAGAAAATGTGTTAACTATAATTATTTTACGTTTTTGAACCAGCGATTAAGTTATATTCAGATTACAAACAAATAATAGTGGAGTGAAATTAGAATATTATATGGATGTAAGAGCTAAGTTAAATTTTTTTGATATTATACATAAAGAGAAGCTTGTAAAAAAAATTTCAATAAATTTTTGGTATTTTTCGAGTGGATTTTTTAAATATCTTCGGCTCTAGGAGTCGTGAAAAAAAAAATTAAAATGACTGTGATGAAGTAGAGTATCGATCCGTATAGTAGGGTTTTTTTTTAAAAATGTATCCTAACCTCAAGAAACGAATACGCGAACATTAGTTTTTTTTACCGAATTGGCAATAAATAACCAAATAATTCTCGAATTTTCCTAAAAATTGGAAAGAATATGTATTTTTATGTCGGGAAGACATGGTAAATATTTTAAAAAAATGTATTGGTCCAGCAAAAAAAGGCATTTTTCGAAAAAAAATTGAATTGATCGCCATTTTTGGAAAAACGATAGTAGAGAAAATTTTTTATCTTAAAAAGAAGAATTTTGTGTGTACTTTTGTCTAAGAAAATCCAACATTTTACTTTATAAAGTGCCCAATTTAGGAAATAAAAAAATTCGATTTTCATTTTTTATATTGATTCGTTCCCTCACAAAAATATTTTAGAACCTGAAATATTTTTTTAAACATTCTTTGGACTGAAATATAGTTTTTCCAAGGAATCAAGCATAAATATCGCGATAATAAAATCGGAAAAAAATGAAATTTAAATAAAGAAATAAAATGTTGGATTTTCTTAGACAAAAGTACACACAAAATCCTTCTTTTTAAGATAAAATTTTTTTCTATGCTATTGTTTTTCCAAAAATGGCGGCCAATTCAATTTTTTTCGAAAAATGCCGATTTTGGCTGGACAAATACATTTTTTTTTTAATTTTTACCATGCCTTTCCAACATAAAAATACATATTTTCTCCAATTTTTAAGAAAATTCGAGGATTCTTTGATTATTTATTGCCAATTTAGTAAAAAAAAAGAATGTGCACGAATTCGTTTTTGAGGTTAGGATGCATTTTTTAAAAAACCCTATCCAAATTGTTTTTGAGCAATTCATAAAAAAACTCTGTTCTAAAACAAAGCAAGTTAGGACCCATGATTATGGGAATAAAAAATCTTATTTTTTCCCGAAAAACCGATCCTGAACCTTTGACGGTTTAACCCTGGGCCACCCTGTATATTTACCCCATCCCTGCTGAAAAAAGTATTTATAGTAAGTATTATCTACGAGAAATGGTGGACCCCCTCCGAAAAAAATTCCTGACTACGCCACTGCTTTCTTACTCTTTTTTACATTGTAACTTGTAACCTGTTTTGTTATGTGTCGCATTTTATTCCACCTCTTCAAAGTCTACGAGAACACTTTTGTCATTAGCCAACTCTTAAGAGCTGGAACAGCACAATTTCCATCTAATACCGGACAGTCTAGAATGCCAGAACGACAAGCTGCTGTACAATAATGGAAGTAAAGAAAATGAAATTTTAAAAAACTTAGTTTATCACCTTGAAGAACAGATTAGTGACCAAGAAATTATTAATTTATTAAATAATGAGCATAAAACTAACCTGCCACCGACACCTCAAGGTGTACCTGATATGTTCCTGTACAGAAAACGTATAATTCACCTTCTACCAATTATTCTAATGTCTTTTAACTCACCCAAAAAAAACAAGAAATAGTAAGAAAATGGTAATTTATTGGTAATAAATACAATATTTAATTCAGAAAGCCAAAAATTGAACCAAGAGAAAAATATGGCAGTCAATGTTTGGCCCGTTTTAGAGAAGTTTCCAAAAAAATTATATAAATAGTAAAAGTCAATTATATAAATAATAATTATGCACCCATATTACATCAAAAATAATTTTATATTCAACAAAAAGACTAGGAATTAGAGCATACAATGTACAGAAAAAAAGAAATATCAATATTTCATAAATTTCAAATTAATTTATAAATTTACAACTTTATTAGTGTAAATACTTACAATCGACTTATTTCATAAAATTAACTTATTAATTGAAAATCCAATTATTTTTATGATGAGCCACAGTAGCAAAGTTTATTATTATATCTAACCTGTGATTTTATGTAGATAAAAATTACTTGGATATATTTAAATAATTGTATTTTCAGAGGCTTATATTGTAAATTAAACTGTTTTTGTATTTTCATAGATATGTGCATAGATAAATATAAAAAGCACTTAAGTACTTAAATTTGTAGATTTTATCTCGCAAAAATAAAAAAAACCGAATAACTTTTTGTTCTTTTAATCGTTTTTTAGCGCGACTAAAGATTTTTAATACATATGAACTACTTCCGAAGTTTTATAAATTTTTTTATCTAATTAGCAATTAATTTAATTAATTAGTGATGTATTGACGAGAATTATTGATATTTCTAATTTGTACATCCTTTATTGTAGACATATGGGCACCAACGGACAAAGTAACTAGTTAAAGAAAAAAAAATTAAAAAATATTTTATGTCACATGATGCCCTTTAAGTCACACACAAAAATTTGTAACAAAAAACAACTGATGAAAACGTTAACAAATTTCGATGACATAATGCCAAATAAACAATTTTAATTAATTTTGTAAATGCAATCAATTAGGTAATCCCAAAACAAAAATAAAGTCTTATGATAGGACAATATACGTAAATTACTGCTCCCCAAAATATATTCAGAAAATATAAAATTTCAATATGAAAATCTCACAATGCTGCAGAAATACCATTTAAGATCAATTTTAATATATACCGTGTGTTTTATTTTTAAATACCTGATTCTATATAAATGGAATTGAAAAACCTTAATATTTGTATACTGCATAAATTTTAGAAGCCGTTTTTGGTTTCATTATTATATGGTAGCGAGATTCCTCTCCTTTTTTTTATAGAGAGCGTAAAATCTGGCCTATTGTGGAAATACGAGGTGTGCCACTTAATATGACATAATTTGCTTACTGCATTTTGTCAAACACATTTTTTAAAAATAAATTCAATATTCCAAGTTTTACAAAAATTGCCATTAGCAAGTTGACGACGCTATCCTGTTTTTTTAAACTTTTAGTTTTTCTAAAAAAGGGCAACGTTTTTGACAATTTATTATTTTACCATAATTTAAAAGTCGTTAAAATATTTCAAACAAGAGTTTCTAAAAAAAGTTTTCATTTAGAAGCATTGCCTTTTTGAGAAGTATACATTTTTATTCATTTAATAAAAAAAAATCTTGAACCAAGTTTTGTAATGGCATTTACAAAAAACATTTTAAAGTATGTTGTGACTCAACCCAAAAAATAGCAACATTGAGAAGACCGCAAAACTAAAACACCCAGTATAAGATCATAAGGTAACTAAAAACTATTCAAATGTCTAGTATTTCTGTACGACTTCAAGAGAGCAAAATAAAAATTTATTAAAAAATGTTAATTAAAATACGACTGACCCTGTATACATCTTGTATACAACTGTGCGCAATAGAGATGTGCTGTATTGATTTATAAAATATTTACAACACTTAAGTTACAAAAAAAAGTAAATATTTGGCACGGAATTCTTAAACAGTAGGCAGATTATACAAAAAAAAACAATCAGAGTACAAATAAAAAAACTAACACCAGTTTAAAATTCCAAGGTGACCCACCAAATAAAATTGTGCTTTCATTATGAAATCGAAAGGTACATTTGACACTGTGGCAATGGTTTAACCCGGTTTCTACAGGGTGTTTTCAAATGACACTTACAACGTCTGCCTGAATATACCTCTCGTAAAATTGGACAAAATGATACAAGGAATGAGGGGTCCAACATGATTACTTTTCGAAATACAGGGCTAAAGGGCTAAAGCTAAAAAAAAATAAATGTTTTTTATGTAGAAAGTTTAAAACAGATTAAAATATTAATTTGAAATTTAGTACGACGTTTTTAAATTTAAAAAGACATATTTCAGTAAAAAATCATGTTTCATATCTAGATCCAGTGACGTGCAGTTTGAAGAGTATGTCACCATTTTCTACGCCCATGGTATTTGAAGCTATTTTTAATTAAAAATAAATAGAAAATGGTGGAAAAAGGGGGACATACTCTTCTAACTGCACGCCACTGGATCTAGATATGAAACATGATTTTTTACTGAAATATGTCTTTTTAAATTTAAAAACGACCTGCTAAATTTTAAATTAATATTTTAATCCGTTTTAAAGTTTTTAAATAAAAACATTTATTTTTTTAACTTTAACGCCCTGTATTTCGAAAGGTAATCTATGTTGGACCCCTCGTTCCTTATATCATTTTGTCCAATTTTACGAGAGGTATATACAGGCAGACGTTGTAAGTGTCATTTGGAAACACCCTGTATCTGAAGTGTCACATGAATCAAGTTATTTTGCAAATATAAATTTAATTAATTAATTTCAAATCGGATTAATATTACAAAAAGTAAAACATTGAACCAGTCAACTTTTTAAACTTTACGGAATTGTAAAAAAATATGAAAGCTGTTTTTTTTTTCATAGAAAAAAGTTGGACAAACCAAAATCTGAAGAAAATATGGAAAAAGATGAGCTAAAAGAACTTTTACTTAAGGAGTTGGAATTTGAGTAACGTCATTTTCTTGCGGGAAGGATTAGAGGGATAGTTTAATAATGTTGAGTTGCCGATAGTTCTAACGATTAAGTTTTTTTTTTTGGTAAATCGATTATAATATGAAAAAAATACCGATGAATTTTTGGTGGGTCTACCAAGTACAATGTGAGTATAGTTAGTAGAATAACAAAAACTTTTTAAATGTATTTATTGTAAACTATTTAAAAATTGGGGTTAGAAGTTAATAGACACGGAATGAAAGGCTTTTTTTTAAAGCGCCGATATATTTTTTTGTTATATTTTCAGTAATTATTTTCTACATGCACCTAAATCAAAGTTAAAAAGCTTTGATTGGTATCAAATATACTATTACTGGACGACGATGAGATATTTTCCAAAGAACATTTTTGGGAGGGAGACTGGGGCAATTTCATAAATTGTTAATGTCCCCTATTATTTGATAAATTAAGTAAATATTGCGGATCCATAAAAAATGACTTATAAAACTAAAAAAAAAATGGTTAATTTTACTTACCCATAAAGAATATCTAAAAAAAATATCTCACAAGCACCCACCATTTTCTAAATTCACAATTAAGGCTTAAAATTAGGAAAAATATTTTGCTAATAAAATTAAAACTAAGAAACTTGACTACATTATTAAAAAACTGAAAATAATACAACACAAAATAAATATCATATCGATAAGTAACATTAAAAAAATCTTAAAGCCTATATACAATGCACAATTAGTAAAAGTAAAAATTATACCGGATGGTCAATTTTTAAACTATCAACAATAACTATTGCAAAAAAAAATAAATCGGATTTAATAAGCAAGTTATTAATGATATAATTTAAAAAACAAATACAGGCTAATTTAAAAATCCCGATCTTTGAATTATCCTGCAAATAAATATCCAATGAATACCACAGTGCGACAAATACTTAGCAAATGACAGTAAAGAATTAAGAAAACTTCCTTGACAAGTGAAAGTGACAGATGGCACTTAGTGGAAGTGTCAGAGCCCGAAATGGACAAATAACAGATGGGTAGAACCGTTTGATAAGAAATTCATAGGCAGCTAAAAATTAACAGATGACAGTGGGACGAAAAGGAATCGAAGAAGATCTAATAGAAATATTGTTAAAGTTCTTTCACATCGCCTACACTTGACAATTGACAGATTGGGAAAATGGACAACTAATTAGTGAAATTTCTTCATAAGCAAATAACAGTAAAGAATTAAGTGTTTACTGACAAGTGAAAGTGACAGACGGCACTTAGTGGGAGTGTCAGAGCCCGAAATGGGCAAATAACAGATGGGTAGAACCGTTTGATAATGAGAAATTCATCTAGGCAGCTTAAAAGGAATCGAAGAAGATATCTAATAGAAATATTGCTAAAGTTCTTTCACATCGCCTACACTTGACAAGTGACAGATCGAGAAAATGGACAATCAATTAGTGAAATTTCTTCGTAAGCAAATAACAGTAAAGAATTAAGTAAACTTCCTTGACAAGTGAAAGTGACAGATGGCACTTAGTTGGAGTGTCAGAGCCCGAAATGGACAAATAACAGATGGGTATAACCATTTGATAATGAGAAATTTATCTAGGGAGTTTAAAATTAACTGATGACAGTGGGAACCGTGTGTTGAAAATTTCGTGAAATTCCCATAGGCAGCTAGTATAAAACTGACAAGTGACAGATGAAATAGGTTTGAAATGATTAAAAATCACACTACGCTAAAAATTTTAATACTGTATAAAACTATTAAAAGAGCGCGATTCAAAGATCAGGATTTTTAGAACAGCCTACTTAGAATTGACATTTTCTGCAGTGCATTGATAGACAAAACTTAAAAATATTACTAAAATATTTGTTCTGCTATTGGACCACTATATAAAAATGTTCAATTTTTATTTTTTCTCCTACAGTTATTATTTTGGGATAAATTAAACCATCCGTATATAAAGGACGAAACACCAAAAGTTTTAAGACACTTTGTATAAATATTTTTGGTTTGTTTAAAAAAAAGAACAAGTAAAACTAATATTTTAAAATAATCAATTTAAATTAGTGATTATCACTATATTAATTCGTCAAATTTCCGGAAAATGTTATGTCCAAGTAAAACTTGCTTAGGAAGTTTATTTATCAATATTAAAAATTAATTCAGTTTTTCAGTTCTCACGGGATTTTTATTTTCAAAGTGTTCCAAATGCACTCGTCAAATCGTGGAGGTACGTATTCAATGTTTTAACGGATGCTCCGAATGTTTTCGACGTTTCGACCCTCATAGCTTATACAAATAGTGCTGTTTTTAATCCACGCCTCCTCCACAATTGACAAAATACAGGACAATTTCTCTTAAATGAAGAAGGAATTCCCGAAGAATTTGACGAATTTAAAACAAAAATGATTAAAAATATATGGACAATTTGACGTAAAAATACAGAAAACTTTTTTCTCTTAATTATAAATCTAACCATCACGATATGTCAATCACATATTTAAATCACTGCCTACGAGAAATAAAAAAACTTAAATTTTTAATCTAAGCCTAAAAAAATATTCGTTAGTAAATAAGCACCTTTGAGCAATCTTTTTAATATTGCACAGGGGGCAGTACTCGTTATATGAGGGTGGTTGGAAACGTAGAGGAAAACCATAAAGAAAAAACTGTAAAGAAGTTTTTCCTTTTTAATTAATGCTTATTATCAAAAAGATATGTAAAAAAATACTTCTGTTTAATAAAAGTACATACATGCTTTCGGAATGAATAAAGATACACTTAGACAAGTGACAGTGACAGAAAAAGAACAAAAATCCTGTTAAAGTTCCTTCAGATAGTCTAAACTTGACAAGTGACAGATAAAAAACAAAAATACTGTTAAGATTATAAAAATCTTGTGAAATACTTAGATCAGCATAAAATTAACAAATTATATAGCGAGATACGAATGAAACCAAAAACTAATAAAAATATTGTCGGAAGTTCCTCGAGATAGCCAATACTTAATTAGTAATAGTGACAGATGAAGTAAATAACGGACTTAGTGAGTATTTTGTCAATACCTTCCAGAACGGAGTAAACTTGATAAGTAACAGATGAAACTTTATTTTCAAATTCATACTAGAAGATATTTAATGAATTTAGCAAAAAATAGTGGCCAGAAATGAAAAGAACATAATTTTTTTTATATTCTACAACCTTTTAAGATATATTTTGTTCACAAATTCAGCCTTTTTATACATTTTACCAACCTTTAATATTTCAACCCAATATTTATTTCAGGCTGTCAAAATTCAGTTGTTGGTAGCAATGATAAATAACAAGTGACGTTAATGACAATTAACATTAACGTCAGACATCACCAACCTAGTTTTATTTTTCTACAAAATAATTGAGCAACTGACCCACCCTCATACTTACAAAAATCGCAATTGCACGGTCTTTTTTTATGTTTTCCTAATAATAATTATTTTTAACAACCGCCAAATTAACAAGTATCTGCGTTGATAATTTCCATGATATAAACTTTTCCGGTACTATCGACAGACAGAAAAGAGTTAAAATCGTTCGAAGCAGACATATATTTTGCTTTATCTTTCAGTTTTATGAACGAGAGAAGATAGTTGGAGCCCTCTAGCGGTTTGCGATCGGACCAAAACGATATGTTCATAGAGTTGAGATCAACGGTTAGGTTCTCTAGAATGTCGAGGCTGTAAAGAAAAAAAAATTATAGATCTGTATTTCAAATTGATACAACACGAAGAGCAAATATATCCCAGTTTAAAGTTTATGCAATAAAAAACTTGGAATTATTACCTGTTAGGTCTTCCTTTTCGTTTGGCAGGTTTTTGGAATGATCTTAGCGTCCACCAGGCGATTTCATCCCCCAAACTGACCAAAATCGGTTCTTTATGGGGTGCGAAGATCAAATGCCGTATAGGATCTTCATGTACGTCCAAGGATATATATTGGTAGTCGTTCTCGAGGTTATAAACCTAGAAATGTGCGTTCAAGATGATGTTTTCAAATATGCTACCATCTACCAGTAAAACTGATAAATGAATTTTGACAATTGTACAATGCAACATATTCCAACTTGCATTGAAGAGATTAGAATCAGTCAAAGAATTTTACAACTGTTCAGACAGTTAATTTGTAGCAGCCATTCCGCTCTCAAAGGAATATAAGTAACATATACTTGACTTTACATGAAAATCATGTTATTAGTTTAAATCGTTAGGGCTTTCTTTTTGTTTTTTTGACTATTGTTCATACAGTGCGGATCATAAGTGTTACCCCCCCTATCTACCTCGTTACTGGACTCTTGTTATTGTTAGGAAAATCCCCGAGACAGGTCGACTTTTGATTTCTACAATGTACATTTTTGTATGAATAGTTTACCCCTAATTTCATCCCTTACTGGAGGGGAGCAACCCTTTCGAAAAATTTTAATAGCATGAGGTGGTGAGTGATAGCTCATTTGAAAGTGGGTTTTATTCTCTATTCAACCGTGTTATTTTTTTTATTATTTTTACTTTATTTTTTACTATTATTTTTATTTATTTTTTATTTTATTTTTTTGATGTTTTTTTTTTTTGCAAAACGTCAAAGCTGAAACTAAAAATAGACTTTATTTTTGCCAGGAGGTCAACGGGGAACATTTTGAACATTTATTGTAACTGTAATTGTAGTTTAGTTGCCTTCCTGTTTGTGGTGTTTTGTTATTTTTAAACATTAATAACTCATAACGTAATAAAGCAAATTTAAAAATTTTTGCACGGTTGAATGGAGAATAAAACCTCCTTTCAAATGAGCTATCACTCACCACCCCATGTTATTTAAATTTTTCGAAAGGGTTGCTCCCCTCGAGTAAGGGATGAAATTGGGGGTAAACTATTCATACAAAAATGTACATTGTAGAAATCAAGAGTCGACCTATCTCGGCGATTTTCCTAACAAGAGTCCAGTAACGAGTTAGATAGGGGGGGTAACACTTATGATCCGCACTGTATAATTTTAAGTTGTCATTTTTTTAAAATAAAATAAACGTATTCCAATTTAGTAAAAGAATAATAAACATTATTACAAAGGGTATCCCAGAGTAGATGTTAGGTTTTAAGCTGACCTTACGCCGACCCTGTCCGAAATTCCATGAAAATTTTACGTCAAGCGTATAGCGGACACGTGCGGATTTCAGTTATCCATGGAACAGTTCGCAGCGTGCTTACATAGTTGAGGCTTATTTTAAAGTCGACGATTCGTACACAGTTGCTCAGCGGCGTTTTGTCATACGTGGGTAAGAAAATGTAAACAAGGAGTTGTTACAAATGTCAAACATCCAAGTCAACCGAAAACCATTCCAACTCCTCCCAATGTTGAGAGGGTGCAAAAGGCTGTAAATCGTAATCCTCGACCCTCTCAATATTGGGAGGAGTTTGAATGGTTTTCAGTCGACCTGGATGTTTTGATATTTATAACAATTCCTTGTTCTCTAAATTTATTACCCACGCATGAACTAACATCGCCGATGGCACATGACTAAAACGCCGCTGAGCAACTGTGTACGAATCGTTGACTTTAAAATATGCCTCAACCACTGTACCATGGATAAATGAAAGCCAGACGTGTCGGCGTAAGGTAAGTTTAAAACCTAAAATCTACTCTGGGACACCCTTTACCTAATCAAACGTACAAAAGTTGGTCCTTAGAGCCGGATAGTTGGTTAATCAAATCGAAGAAATCGATCGAACAATTTTTTGTAAATAAAAAAGAAATTTCTCGTTGAATCGAAAAATTGTAAATGAGGAAGTTGTAGATAAAAAGATCTTTCGATTGACCATCTTGAAAGTATCGATTGTCGAATTATTTTTCGAGATATATCGAAAAAACCGTCAAAAATCGTCATTTTTTGGTCTTGTTATAACTTTTTTAATTTTTCATATAATGAATTGATATTTACAGTAAATATAGCTCTTGGCAACCCAAAAACATACATTTTTGAAAAATTGCAAAATATTTTTTATTTTTTGAGTTATATCGATTTCTCGAAAAAAAGACGTTTTCGAAAATCGTTCTCTTGCTCGTGAGGTGGACGTAGAAAAACGTTCGGAGGCGCATTTTGTTCGCAAAGAGCTGTACTTTCATGCTATAAAACGATTTTATTAATTTTAAGCACCTAAAAATGGAGTTGAAAAAAAAACTTTTTTTAGGTTATGTTTCTCTCAAATATCTTTTTTAATTTTTGTTTTGCGATGATTTCTTGGTCACAATTCCATGGCATTTTTTCACGAATTCAAAAAAAATGTAAATTTCACATTAAATTATGACAGATTGATTGGGATACTAACCCGGGTCTTTCAAGCAATATATCTCGAAATATTCAAGCCGATGGCCGCAGTGTGTGATTCACCGATTTTAAAAATGAAGTATTCTTACCTTAATCGCGCCCGAATTCATTCCTAAAGCAAGCAGAGCACCATCACAAGAAAACTTCACAGTATTGACCTTCTCGTTAAACATAACCATTCTATGTTTCTTATCCAATAGACAGCCATCTTTATCCAAATGAAATATATCAAAAAAATTTGAATTGCTTTGCTTGTAAAAAGCACCGATAAACGATTTGTGTTGACAGTAATCGGCAACACCAAGAGTCACAGGTTCCAAGATAAATGGATTTTTAATCGATAAGATATTTCCAGTTTCGATGTTCCAGGTGAAGATATTACAAGCAGAATCTAGCACAATGAGTAGTTTGGAACAATGAAAAATTACCGGTTTCGGTATTTTTTTCTTAAAAACCTTTTTGTCGTTGTAAATCGATACCGTATCGTTATTGGAAACGGCAACTATAATCCCAATGTAACTGTCCAAAATATCCAAACTATCTGAACTACCTCCAGATGTTACTATTGGTTTGCGATACTGGTAAGTATTACTGGGATCGAAGCATTTCAAAAAAGTGACTGGGGCGTCATTTGGTTTTTCTAAAGTCGTCTCCATTTTGGAACGTAGATCGAACATTCTAATGTGACCGTTTTTCATACCATAGATTACGATGTTGCCGCATACCGAAAAACATGTGTAAGTTATTTCTGATAGAAGGATGTCACTTTCTGATATTAGAATGTAGCCACTATAAACCTAGAAGAGAACATCGAAACGTTTACCATTCAAGGTCAATTATAAAAAAATCATAAGAGGTATCAAGGCCTCAAAATGATTTTTTGTATATTCGTTTATTTCTTATAGATAAAAAAGGGTAAAAAACCTTGAAAGTTCTAACAAAAGAAACGTCAAAAACTGCTGTCAAACGTCAAAAGGGGTGGAAAATGTCAAAAAGGGGCGTCAAATGTCAAAAACTGGTGTCAAATGTCAAAAACGGGTGTCAAATATTAAAAACGGGTGTCAAGTATCAAAAGCGTGCACAAATCTTCAATCAATTTTTTAATATTAGAAAAAGTATTACCTGCAATCTATTGTCGTTGCTGCTTATAGCAGTACGGGCATTCTTCTTCTTCCAGTAGGGAGTAAATACAGGGATATTCTCGATTTGTGGCTCCCTTTCGTGAGGTTGGATGTGGCATTGTTGCAACGTCTTTTTATCCGAACCGATGAGTAATATGTGAACTGACTTGTCTTCATCATAAAAAGTATCCAGAGACTTGGCCAATCTAAAATTACAGAGAATAATAAACCGTCTATACCAACTCATGTGACACTTGGCACATATTTTTGGGAGCTTCGTGGCTGGAAAATGTGATATTTGGCACTAAATTTTGGGAAATTTGTGACATTTGCCGAAATGTCTTAAGGAATTTGTGACATTGGAAGCTAAATCTTGGAAAATGTGATATTTAGCCCTAAATCTTAAGAAATTTGTAACATTTGGCGAAATATTTTAAAGAATTTGTGACATTTGGCTAAATCTCTTGATGAATTCCTGACATTTGGCGTAATATCTAAGAGAATTTGTGACATATCTTAACGAATTTATGACTTTTGGATTTGTGACATTTGGCTAAATCTCTTGGTGAATTCTTGACATTTGGCGGAATATATTAGAGAATTTGTGACTTTTGGCGAACTATCTTGGTGAATTCCTGACATTTAGCGGAATATCTTAGAGAATTTGTGACATATGGCGAAATATTTTGGTGAATTCCTGACATTTGGCGGAATATATTAGAGAATTTGTGACTTTTGGCGAAATATCTTGGTGAATTCCTGACATTTGGCGGAATATCTTAGAGAATTTGTGACATTTGGCGATATGTATACATACATGAAAAATCTAGTGAACTTGGAAGTATCAAACTGATTAATTACATATTTTGGTTTTCTCTTAAAAAACTTTCGAATTATATCTAAAGGGTTTGGACCGCATCTAAACCTAAAACAACTACTCCTTGGACCACTTGCTCCCACAGGCATTAAATTACATCAGTCCAGATGCGTGTCGGAACCCAAACTTTATTATTATTCTTTGATAATTAAATGACCGGGTTCGGCATGTGCTTCATCAGTAGAACCTCAACATGAAGTCTTAAAATTCGTGTTAGAAAATGGCACGGTACAAACCCTTTAATATAATTGGAAAGTTATTTTTCTTCTTTTACGTAGTTTTTGCACAATTTACCCCTTGTTTTCAAACTCCCTCAAAATCTTCTCTCCCTCTATATCCCAAATATATACGGTCTTCTGATTGGTACTGACAACCAAATACTTCTTGTCGTTGGTTAAAGTAGAGCAGATGTTTATCTTTTCTTCGATTTTATTCTCGAATACGACGGTTTTTTTGTTGTTTTCCCAGTGCGTGATATTCCTATCACTGACAGCCAAAAACGTATCGTGGCATTGGAAAATAGATTTGCAATTTTCGGTATTGTGCAAGGATAACGTGTTCTGCAATTGATTGTTGATTAATTTGAATTTTAAGATGGTGTCTTGGCAGCCGAAAATGACAGATTCTCCATCTATTAAAAAAGAAAGAGTAGAATCTTTGGTACTTCGGCCTGAGAAATTTTGGTATTTAAATAGCATGGAAATGCATCCTCCATGGAGTGGAGCGTACCATATTTTTAAATACAAAAAATTTCCAGGCCAAAGTACCAAAGCTTCTATTAAATTCAAGTATTCATTGAATCAACCTATAAAAACTGAATTACTAACCTTCGTTATCCATATACAAAACACATGGTGCGGACAATCCTCTTTTACCTGTCGTATAGAGGGGTATTTCGTTCAAAGCGTCCCATAGGATCACGTTACCTTTTTCAGTTCCTGTGGCTATTCGAAAAGTATCGGGGAAATTGTCGCAAAAAGCGGCTGATATCAAAAAATCGTCGTTATCGTCGATTTTGAATCTTTTGCGAGGCTGTATTTGACCACGGTCCGCGGTGTGCATATCTTGCCAGTAAGGTTGTTTCGTTTTAGGCGATACTAGAAGTAAAAATGCGAAAAACGATGATCACAGTGCAAGGAATATGATGAGTCGGTGTCTGTCAAACCAAGGAGGTAGCAGCACATCAGATGAACCTTTTTTTTTTCTCGGTCAAAATAGACATAAAAGTAGGGGTACCCTTGTATAAATTCCCAAGAAGCTGATACCATTATAATGAAATTGTGAAAAGTCCTCGTCGATCCCATGTGTGCAAAAAAATTTATGCGAGGTCAAAGTTCGCAAAAATGTTTTTTTACTTTTTAGCGAAACGGTTAGTAGTACGAGAAAAATAGCTCAAACAAAAATTGTAGACCATTTAATTATCTACAAAAATTGTCCTTAGACTTTTTTGTCTAAGATTCACCATTTCTAAAATTTACTAAAGTTGTATTCTCCATAATATGCATGACTACGCTGCCTATGTACATTGCTCATTCTTAGACCGGTTTCGGAATTAATGTGCCTCATCAGTAAGAAGTAGACTAGCTCGACATCGTATCTCTAAACGATGTCTGAAGACTGCATTGGACCCACCAGATACTTAAAACAACTGGTTGAGTCGAAGTAGGTAGAGGAGAGCCCAACGCCATCTTCCAAAGTTTGCAATTATATAGAAAACTATATCGCATGAAGAAATGAAATATTTCACATCATTTGAACAGTTTTATTACTCCCAGTAAAATATTTTGGTTCCAAAATATTTCATTTCTTCATGCGCTTCAGTAAAATAGACCGTGGAGTAGGCCTACCGGGAAAACCACTCTAAAAAAAACGCGCCAAGTACACTACCTCATAGGTGGCGTGGAAGCATGTGCATTTTAAGGAGAATACAATTTTAGAATCGCTTTTTCTCAGAAATAGTGAATCATAGACAAAAAAGTCTAAGGACAAGTTTTGTAGATAATTAAATGATCTACAATTTTTTGTCTGAACTATTTTTCTCATAAAACTAATTGTTTCGCTAAAAAATCCAAAAAACACATTTTTGCAAACTCTGACCTCGCATAAAAATTTTTGCACACATGGGATCGATGGTATCCCTAACGTTTATGCAAATTTTAATCTTATTGGGAATTTATGCAAGGGTCAATGTCTATTTTGACCGGGATATAAATTATGTTCAAATATTTTATTGTCATTTTTTTATCGGCAGTTTTCTGCAAATATTTGTTCCGAATAACTTTTTCGACAAAAAATAGAAATTCAAAAAGGATAGTGGAAACACCCTTAGAGGTTGCGCTACTGCTCCCTTCATCGAAGATTTTTGCATTCTTTTTTTTTACAAAAAAAAAGGAAATCCCACAAAAAAATCATACGAAACCTAAAACGGATCATTTATGCATTATTAAAGAAATTATTTGCGAGAAAAAAATGTCTGATAAATTGCATCAAATTCTAAAATTAATGCCAAAAGCATATTTTCGGTAAATTTGGAAAAATTTTCCCGGATTTTTTTCATAAAATAGTGAAATTTCTTCTATAAAATTCATTCGAAACGAAGTAATTTAGGATGATAAATTAAGTATTTTGCCGTGAGTACTACAGATTAATCGAAAAATTGATTTGTTTAAAAAAATACTTACTTGGAAATTCGTTGGTAAAATCGAGACTATTTCTCGAACTTTCAGGGGCGAATCTCCACATCATCACAGTGCCATCTATCGATACGGATAGAAAGTGACGTTTGTCAGGACTGACAATCAAATTTTTGATGGCTCCACTGTGACCAACGAAATTGGATATTTCTTTAATGCTTTGTTCGTAAAACAGCTGAAATTGTAAAAAAGAATTATACCAATATCGATATAGTTTAGTAAGAGAGAATCACCTTTATTTTGCCTTTAGTTGTCCCTATTAAAATATGGTGTGGAGAATCCACAAAACATGCCGACGTTATATCATCTCTGATGTTAATAATCTGTGAATAATCCAATTCTTCACATGGTTTTCTAAAAATTAAAATTAGCTTAATATAAAAAATTTTCTTCTACGATTCTACGCTTAAACTACTGGCTAAAGCTCTTCAAAACTGCTGAAATAATATTAATCCCAAAAGAGAGCAAAAATCCCAACCAACTTTCTTCATATAGGCCAATAAGCCTACTACCAATCCTATCCAAAATACTTAAGACTACTGCTACAAAGAATTAATTCAGACCCTGAAACAGAGGAATGGATACCTCACCACCAATTTGGTTTCCGAAAAGAACACTCTACGGTTCATAGAATAGTACACATCATAAATACTGCAATGGAAAATAAACAGTACTGCACAGCTGCTTTCTTGGATGTTAGCCAAGCATTTGACAAGGTTTGGTTTTCAAAAACACGAAGTATCTTCCCATCACATACCTGAAATTGTTAAGGTCCTATCTGAACGATAGAGAATTTTGAACAAGAGTAAATGAAAGTATTTCCAATAAAATTTGGTGTCCCGCAGGGCAGCGTTCTTGGTCCGCTGTTGTATGTGCTACATACAGCAAATCTACCAACAAATAATGAAACCATCACTGGTACCTTTGCAGATAATACAGTCATCCTTGCAGTCCATGAAAATCCAGTTACAGCGTCTACCATTCTTCAAACACAACTAAATGATGTCCAGACGTGGTTACACAAGTGGAGGATCAAAACAAACGAATCAAAATCCGTCCAAGCGACTTTTACTTTAAGAAAAGACCAGTGTCCTTCAGTTAATAATATCCAACTTCCATACTCCATTAGCACCAAATACTTAGGAATACACCTTGACTCAAAACTCAACTGGAAAGAACATATACTTAGGTAGTGAAAACAAATTGACGTAAGAATAAAAGATCTAGGGCCATTTACACAGGTTCACCTCAAAACTTATACTTAGCTAAGTAGACGAGAAACTTAAGGTCTACCTTAAATTCAATTCGGTTTGCAAAAGTCATTCTTTGAAAAAACTTAGCAAAGTCTAACTATGAGCTGACAACACCGCTAAAAACTAGTAATTTGTATTTAATAGTGACAGTTACGTGACAGTTTCTTTGATTTAGTCTGAAATGGGTGACTTAAGGCTCGTACATACATCCGAATAAACGCAATTTTTCAAATCGGAAAAAAACCGCCACATCGTTACAACTGAAAAAATACAAGTTCAAGGAAAAGAATCATATTTCTGTTGTGTAATCTATTCTATGGATAAGCTGCAACATATAACGATGTGGCGGTTTTTTTCCGATTTGAAAAATTGCGTTTATTCGGATGAGTATGGACGAGTCTGAAGTAAGTAGAAAAAGGGCCTCCAATTTTTCTGCTGCAGAAAAAGCTGTTCTTTTGAACATTATAAATAATTTTAAATCTATAATTGAATGTAAAAAACGGACGGGACAACTTGGAGGCAGAAAGACGAGACGTGGAATAAAATTTGTGCTGCGTTCAATTCCAATTGTATTGTTATTTCTTCTAAGGAAACCTTAAGCCGAGAAATTCTACAGCTTAGCTTAATTGCGATTTAAGCCGAGCTTATGTGTCAATGTGTCAACTGTGCAACGGAAAATATAAATCTAAGTTTCACTTAAGGTTAATCTTTGCTTATTTTCTGTTAAGTAGAACCTGTGCAAATGGCTCTTACACTGGTTAATCGGTAGAAAATCGATATTGAAAACAAAATTCTCATCTATAAAGCTGTCTTAAAACATATTTGGATGTATGGTATCCAACTGTGGGGATGTCCGAGCAAGCAAACATTATCCAACCTAACACTTCATGAAGACCTAAGAATTCCATTCGTACAGGACGCAATCACAAAAGACTAGAATCACACAGTAACCCGTTACTCTATCCCCTATTAGAACTTCAAGTCTACGAGAACGAGCAGGAAGCAGCATGTAACCTAATTATATAGTCAACTTTTCTCTTGGTAGTTATTATTAAGGCGATTAGGGTTAGAACAGCACAATTCCCCTCTAATTTAGAGATAATAAAGCAGATTTCATCTTTGAAAAACAATAGCTCTCCTGGTTGTGATGGCATAACTGCTAGACAAATTAAAAATATTCATATGCACATTTTAACACCACTTGCTCACATTTTTAATCTTACGTTTTTAACAGGTATTATACCCTCACAGTTTAAATCATCAATTATAACCCCTATTTTTAAAGCAGGTGATAAAACAAAAATTAGTAATTATAGACCGATAAGTGTTTTAAATAATTTTGGTAAATTATTAGAGAAATGTATAAAAGATAGGCTAATGCATTTTATTACCTCGAACAAAATTTTAAATGAAAATCAATTCGAATTCCAAACTGGTAAAGCCACAAGTGATGCAATGTATAGTGTGGTAAGTGAACTGGTTGAGGGCTTAGATAAAAACAAAAAATGTCTAGCAGTTTTCCTTGACCTGTCGAAAGCATTTGACACTGTAAATCATGAGAGGTTACTGGAGATTTTCAAAATATTAGGACTAATCAGTCAAACACAAGTATTACTGAGGTTAGTCAGGTAAAGTACTTAGGTATCGTTATTGATAAGAATTTAAAATGGGACATTTTACCAGTTATGTGAAATTCTTTCTACGAAACTGCTAATAATTATATACAAGGCTCTGGTTGAATCACTTTTAGGTTATGGGATATTAGTTTGGGGTGGGCTCTACGAAAATTCTCTTTACTCTCTTAAAATTATACAAAATTATATTCTTAAAATTATTTTTAAACGTAATAAACGATTTTCTACTTGCTTGCTGTACTCCAGTGATATACTCAATATTAGATCTTTATATTTTTTAACAGTCCTAACATTTGCTTTTAAAAGGGGATATTTCCAACAAATAATGTGCACTCATGAATATAACACAAGGGGTATGACGGATAATCGTCTAAATATTCCAAAAAATTTCAAAAATATCAGTCATCGATTTGTAACATTCATCTTACCAAAAGCTTTAAATTTATTACCACTGACTATTCGACAAATTTCTAGAGTAACTAATTTTGTAAATGAAATAAAAATATTTATTTACCAAAAATATTTCGAGTTTCAAAAACTTCTAGCCACATAATGCTTTCAATTGTATTTTTTTTCTCTTGGATTAACATCCATTTATTGTCATTGTATATTATTTATGTAAACTGCATGTTATGCATTTATTTTGATATTTCTCTTCCAGATGATTGCACTAATACAAGTGTTTAGTCACTTAGGGTGCAATGTTTTGGAAAACTTTTACACATCTCATTCTATTGTAAATTAAATTTTTAAATTATTCGTTAATTTCGACATATTTTGTAATTTTGTTCTACAATATTTCTTTTGTAATATAATATAATAATAATAATAATAATAATAATAATAATAATAATAATATAATAATCCCCAACACAAATAATATTTGTTCTAAGTGTAAAACCTTAAACAATTGAAGCTATTTATAAATTGGATACCTGTAGGAGGAAACAAGATCATTGTTGTAAGAAAAAGAAGAGCGTTACTTACTGCAGTTGGAAATAAAGATGAGGCGATTTTTTGGCGATATTTAGTGCATCTTTAAATACATGACTGTCTTTATTTTCGCGTAAGGCATATTGAATTATGTCAGTTTTATTGTAGGTATATAGATTGGCACCACAGCGTTGGATAAAGTCTCTATACTGCTTAAGTTTTTCTATCGAAGTACTTTCCTAAAAAAGATTGATTAAATAAAATTCTTCTACCGCGCAGATAATCGATTGCATCTGCAAAACTTCAACTCACCTTTCTGGTAATATACACCTCGTACTTATGCATATCTCTCAAAACGTCCTCTTTTCCCACGGCCTTCAATTTCAACTCCAAAAATTTCAAGTTAAAGTAAATTGTTTGAAATTTTTCCAATTCCTCTCCGTGATACAGATGATACCCGATAAACTGCAAAGTGTAGTTATCGTTTGGCAACATCGCGTAATTTCCGCTAGTGACCCTGTCGTAACCGGCTAGTAATTTTCGGTGTAAGTCTTTTTTGCTTTTAGAGGTTAGTTCCTTGAGGTAGGCGAGATATATTTCATGAATACCTAAATAAAAAGGAGAATATACATGGTGGCGCAAATTTAATTGAACACTATTGGGATTTCGGCCAAATATCGCTTAACATAGCGTATCAAATTTTTTAAACAACGTTTCGTCTTTGAAGGGCTACCTTCAACTATTTTTTTTAATACGGACCTGTACTTTTTATTTCATTATTGAAATCCCCGTTTTTTTTTATCTATCCAACCATGAAGAATACTTAATTCGTTTATTAGGTTCTTACAGTGAACTGCAGATTAGGAATTTTTCTAAGTACAGTCCTGTTCAGTTTTATCCTGAATGTTTTTTAAACAACTTTGCTTTTGAGCATATTATTTTGGATGTAAATTAAAATAATTCACAATTACTGTTTAATACATTCTAATTTCTAATTATCTGTTATAATTCAATAGTTGAAGTTTAAATAAATTTTATTTATAAAAGGATTTATAAATATTATCAGTGAAAATGGAACAGGACCGTACTTAGCAAAATTCCTAAAGTATAGTTCATTGTCAAAACCTAATAAAAATATTAAGTGTTCTACATGGTTGGATAGAGAAAAAATGGGGAGTTCAAAAATGAAATAAAACGCACAGGTCCGTATTTAAAAAAAATAGTTGAGGGTAGCCCTTCAAAGACGAAACGTTGTTTAAAAAATTGGTTACGCTATGTTAAGTTGTATATGTCCTTCAATAAAAAAGCTTTATAACGTTTTTTTCAATTTTTCAAAATTAAGGTGTTAATTAAATAAAACGAAAATCGTCAATTTTGGACAAATATCTCAGAAACCGAACCTGATATTTTAATTTTGAAAAAAACAATCAATTTGTCTTGAAAATACGCATCTTTTTCATCATTTAACCAACTTAATATCTATAACGGTTTCCGAAATCCCAATAGTGTTCAATTAAATTAAACTAGAATACAGGGTAATTCATCGACTTGACTAGATCATATGTTTATTAAATGTAAAAGTGAATATTATGATAGATTAAGCTCAGTAATTTTGACTAGGGACAAACTAAAAAATCAAACTAAATTGTCTGAAGAATAAAAGAATAAAAAAGTTAACTACACAAAATTGACAAAACTTGTATCACAAACACGATGGGAGGGTGTTCTGAATTCTAACGATGTGGAGACAAGTAGTGCAAACTTCATTAAGTTAATGCAAGATCAAATTGTCTCCTGTACCTATGATAGCAAAATTAGCAACAAGAATCGGAGATTAAAGCCATGGATCACAAAGGGACTCTTAATCTCTATACGCAAAAAGGATCAGAAAAAGAGACAATGTGCATTATGTCCGAGAATTGCAGAAAGAATGATTATAAAAACTATAGGAATACATTAACAAACCTTATTAAAAAAACCAAATACGAATTCTATAAAATAAAAATACAAAATAATGGGCAAGATTCAAAAAAACTACAAATGACAAAGCAAAATAAAACTAACATAAAATTAGAAAACGAAAGGCAGAAACCGGTCTTAGGATGTCGAATCTGATAAATTAAATTCCTTACTCGTTTTCTAACTTTGTATTAATCTCTGAAAGGGATACGAAAGAAGAGAGTGACATTTTGACTAGAATCAGTCAAATAAAAGCTTTGCAACACACAATGCAAATTGTGTATGCAACCCCAATACACCGGGAAATTTTTGCTTTTAGTAATTGTCAATACTCTCTTCTAATCATAGATGGCAGCACATCTAATAACATAAAATTAATTAGAAACGAAAATGAAGATCCCTGAGTGATCCTGGTTTGATCTTAGACGAATTTAATCAATATTTTAGTGGTATTGGGCAAAAATTAGTTACAAAAATTAAACAGCCAAAAAACATTATCGAAAGGAAAAAATTACACACCTCCTAGAGAAAATGACCTAATTGAACAAATTAAGTACTTAAAAACAATGAAAAAAGTGGGGAAGATCTGATCACTTCAGAGATGATTAAACAGAATCATCAATATCTTTTAAAACCTCTGTTGCATATAATAAATCTTGTTTTTGCTTCTGGAGTCTACCCATCTATACTCAAAAACACAATTATAGTGCCACTATACAAACAAGGTAACAGTGAACTAACTACAAATTACAGGCCAATAGCCTTAACAAGCACTATTAGCAAGGTAATAGAAAAATGCATTAAATTTAAAATGTTATCATTTATTGAGTCAAATACGCTTTTTTCACAAAGCCAGTTTACTTTTAGAGCTAACTCCAGTACATTGTGCAAAGTGACAGAGGTAATTCTGAAAAATTTAGATGAGGGGAAACAAAGTAATAGGAGTTTTTTTGAATTTGGCTAAGGCGTTTGACACCGTGGCACACCACATTCTGCTCGAGAGACTTGACGAAATGGGTATTAGAGGAATTGCAAACCAATTAATAAAATCCTTCTTAAGAGGGAGAAACCAAAAAGTAAGATTGGGAAATAACTTAAGTCAGGCCCTTCGAACAGAGTATGGAGTGCCACAGGGCACAGTACTTGGTCCTTTTTTGTCTAATGTTTATGTTAATTGTATTTTATCTATCCTGGTTGATGAGGATAGTGTCTTCTGCTTTGCAGAGGATACTGTGGTCATCATTTTTATCTATATATTTTTTATCTTAGTGTTTTTTGACGTGTAAAATGAAAATTGTTTCAAATTATTAATAAACTATCTATCTATCTATCTATCTCTGTTAGTAATTCATGGAGATCAGCTATCACAAACAGGGCCGCCCAAAGAGCGGGGCGACCTGGGTGAGGGAAAAATAACAAATATTTTTATTGAGTATATTTTCTAAAAATGTAAAGATTCGTTGTTTTGTAGTTTTAGAGATAAATATTCTGTAATATTGTTTTGTTATTGTTATTGTGATTAATAAATAAATTTCAATTAAAAAAAAAAATTTGCGCCACCCTGTATTCTGAAAATTCAAGAAATAAACAGGAAAAAAATTATTTCAACGCCACTCACCATAAATGTAAGTATTGAGATCGTTGTGAAAGAAAGGTACGATGAGCGATTTTTCAGCTAGTGTATTCATGATATTTTTAACTTCGGTGGGGCTCTTGTTCCAGAGAATTTGTAAAACTTCTGGAGGAATGTTAACGTCCTGTTCGAAGATAGCGAGATCTTGATAGAGATCTTTGAGGTTTTCGGTGAGTAGTTTGTCGACACATTTCTTTACTATTTGACGAATGTCTACTTCTTCGTTGTTGTATTCGTTCAGTCTAAACAAAAATTAATGAAACTTTAATACGGAACAAGAAGGTATTTTACAGGCAACGGTATAAGCTCGAAGAAAATTTAAATTAAGAGTATTACAACTATAAAAAATGTGAAATAAAATCACAATCTCTCAAAATACAACATTAGAAAATGTATGTAATTCATGCCTGTTGCGGTATGTAGCCCAAAGAATAGTTGTTGAAATCCAGACGTGGTGCAGTGTGTGACATTTTCTAATGTTGTATTTCGAGAGCTTGTGATTTTATTTCACATTTTTTAAAGAAGTTATTTAATATCCCATTGTAGCAGGTCCAGAAACACCATGTTCCTATCGTTTGGTAAATCTCTTACTAATACTATCCAAAGTATTCGAGAAACTTCTATTAAAAGGATCGCAGAAAGTAACATAATGCCGAAATACCATTTATTTAGAAGCAAATAATATAAGTCAGACGTAAGTAGCAACTATGCAGGCCATAAGACCGATACTGCATTATAACACTACAGAAAGAGAAATAAGAGTAGATGGCTCGGTACGCTAACCTGCGCTGCCCCATCCAATCAAAACATTATTAACTAACAGAACATTTTCGCAACGTTGTCAATCAATCTCACCGTAAGCTGCAACTTCGTAAAAAAACATTTATATTTTTTTCCCTGCTTACGTACCTATAATTTCCTTTCAAAAACAGTTCTTTTATATAAGGCCATATTTCGTTATCGCCAGCTTGAACACCTTCAGCATTTTCGTTCAAATAGGAACCGATGAGTGAAATGAGCAATGGATGACCTTGGCAAATGTTATGAATTTCTTCGGCGGCCGATGGCAGGTCATGGGTTATTTTGAGCGATTTTTTAAACAGCTGTAGGGATTCTATGGCGGAAAAACCGGTTTTAACCTAAAAATTCATGACAAAATGTCAAAATTCGCCTGTCAGCTCTTTAGTAAGCTAAATAGAAACCAAAAAGCGCCATCTTTTGATTCACGTCTAACTTACCTCCACAAAAATAATTCCGCTTTTGTTGTGGAAAATATTCCTGTTCTGAGTCGTGATCACAGTTTTGCATTTAATGTCAAAATTGGTTAGTACTTCTCTGTCACCAACATCGTCTAAAATAATTAGTGAGTTTTTCAGTCTTTCTTCCAAAAATAATTCGGTTAGTGAGTCTTTTAGTGCATTCAAGTCATCCGGGCAGTGCGAGAGCTTTTTTCCTAGGACGGAACTTGCCGTGTTGTACAATCTGGAAAAAAGATACAAACATTGTTTCCTTATAGCAAATTTCATGAGAATAAATCAAGATGAGTTTGTTCTCTTTCAGATGATAGTAACAAATCAATAAAAGAATATATTGCATATGCGTCATTTTCTAATGTTACCAGTAATTTTTACGCAGCAATTAAAAAATTTATTTGATGGTTATAAATAATAGTTGTTTGAGTTAATATTTAATGTATTATGTTTACCATCAGTATGAGGTTTTATTACTATCAAGAAAATCGAATATACTCTAGGTTGACACTAATTTTAGAAAATGAAAATGTGAAAATAACAACATAGAACAAAGAACAAGGCAAAATAGAAATAATTTGTAGTAATAAAATATCAAAAATAGAAAACCATTCATCAGTGAGTGAGTGAGTGAGTTAGTGAGCTAAATAAACAAATCTCTCATTGACACTAACTACAGTACAAAAATGTAACAAGGACAAAAGAAATGGTGGTTTCTTCTATATGAAATATATTTTTGATCAGTCTTGAATATGTCTCCGATAAATAGATATACCATTTCTTTCACTTCGTTGATTACCTATAAGTACTGCCAATGAGAGATTTATTTATTCAGCTCACTAACCCAGCTGATGAAGCAGAAACAACGTTGTCCTGGGATGGGAGTTGAATAAACAAAATCTCTAATAGCTTTCTATTTTTTATATTTTATAACAACAAATTGGATTTGATATTTAAATTTATTTAATATTTTTACTATTTTTTATAATGTGATAACCATGATAAAACTCACCTGTACATGGGCTGCCACACATCTTCTTTACTATGACAGTCACCTAGATTGATCCAAAATAGATTATTATCGAAATAATGACGGACCTTGTTATCTCTGAGTACTTCGTTGATGAGGCATGATTTGCCATAGCCCATCATGCCATGTATAACAAGTTTCTGATCCCATTTCAGGTCTTGCAAATTGAATTTCACGTTTTCCACCTAAACAGAAAGTCATTAAATAAAATATTCACTTTTTATTTGGTAAGAAGTAGGTTTTCTAATATAAATATTAATATGGGAAATTTTAAATTAAAATATCAATCAGAAGGTTAAAAAAAATAAAAAATCTACTTTTAGAAGAAAAAATAAACGAATTACAAAACTTCAATATTTTCAGCAAAATTTAAAAATATAGTTGATAAAATAAATAAAACAAATTTATTTAAAACATTTTTTATTCATATTATGATCTGCAAATAATTTCGATTAGATTTTTAGGCAAATATATTATCTAAAAAAGAGCCAAAGTTTCAATTTTAACATATCCCATTTTTCTCGAATCCCATTAACAGCGTACTAATTAAATGTAAATAAATCTTAATAAAAAAACATATACACTTCTAGCCTATATTTTTTCTTTATATAAGTATAACCAAATTAATGTGTAAACTGCGAGAGGCACATTTAAGGGAATTTGTTACAGAAATAGACACAATTAAGAAAATTGTTAAGCAAAATAATAATTATTGATGCTGGGAATTCTTAGAAGGTTAACGAAAATAAGCAAGTAATTTCATCGAATATCAGAACAAAAAATATGTAAAAAAATGTTGTGTGCAAATAAAATCAGTTGAGAATGCTCTTCTAGCATTGCCATAGACAGAACAAATTGTAATGAAAGTATTAATAAAATTTTAGATTGAGAGTTGTTATTCTAATCAACACAGCCACAGTCTGCTCACTTTTACCAAAATCACTGTCTACACTGTCTACTTTAAATTCAATGTCATTTTAAACTTCAAAATATTCATAATTTGGACCCCATTTTGAGGTGTTCCCGAAGAGGTACGGTACATCAAACCCTAAGCTTACTTTTTGATGCTCTATCAAAATCTGAAGTCAGAATTTTAAAATTCATAAACACAAAAAAGCTACACACACACAGATCGAATTCAGACACAGTTGCAACAATACCAATTACAGCCATTTCGACCAATGACTAGTAAAGAATGAATAAAGATTAGTAAATCAATGAATAAATAATATAAATTTTTTTTTGAAAATAAGTCACTTAATTATGTAATTTAAAGGTACCCATTTCTTTTTCAAAAATTCTGTATATTCAGGAAAAAATTCTGAAAATCCTTATTCGGGCTACATAATCAGCCACACCTTAAACCTTCAAGTAATATTTTTTCGTGGAAAATTGGATTTAATTTAGAAAATTTAGAATTTTCAATTTAAAAAATATTTTCTGGTTCCGATTTCAAATAATAGGTAATAAATATATTTAAAAAATGTTTCATCCAAATCATATATCTACTCTTGAGAATTGGAAGTATATTTATAACAAAAAACTGGCCTCTCAAAGTTTCGATATCTACAGAAAAAAAACTTATCATTACTACTATAATCTAAAACACACAAACCATTGCATCAAATCTAATTATAGTAATAAAGCCAAAAACAAAGGGTAGGAAGTACATTAATTTTGATAAGTTTTACCAATTTTATCCAATCCTGGTTAGCAGCATAAAAATAATAACCGATTAATATAGATAAAGGTAGTATGTTTATTTTGCAAAATATCTATTTATTGTTAACTGATTAAAAAGATAAAAGTTTTCCATGAAAATGTATACAAAGAATTTAATAAAATAATTTAATAAATAATCGACATGTCTTTGTCAACTTTAAAAACGATTTTCAATCTAAAACATAAAGTCCTGTTTGTTTGTTTATTTATTTATTTACTCATTTAATTCCTGGACAGAACAGTGATAATAAAAGGTTACAATGCAAAATATGGCATAACGTTAACAATAAAGTTTTAAAATTGACAATTATTTTGTTGCATCTTGTGGTATCAAAAAAAAACTAGACAATCAACCAAATATGCTATAATAAAATGCTACATCTCTAATTTTTTATATTCAATTTATTCGTTTTTATTTTTAAAAATATTCTTTTCTACTTCAAGTGACAAATATACAATTTTTAATTTAACTTTGTCACTTTAAAACAAAGAACCATTTACAAATTTTTAACAGAAAATCTTTCAAATTGAAGATTAAATATTACTTAATTTTACTTCTGAAACACCTGGTACTCTGAGTGAGTAATTCTATTACTATCTCTGCTGAAATGTTTCTAAAAAGCTTCAAGCAAATGACTCATCAACGTTCCAAGCAGGTAATACTTACAGAACCGGCTCTTAATTATTTTAGGGAAAAACTTTGTATTTGTATAATGGTTTACAAGGAATAGGATAGAACTGGAATTCATATATTTTTATTCGATAGTTTCTTTGCCACAATTTGGGTATTTTTATCTTTATAAATATATAGCAGAATTTTTTTTCTAATCTAATAAATTTTAATTTTATATTTTCCTAATAGTTATTGATTTTATTAACAAAAAATTACTCTATACTGCACCAATCTAGTTTTAATTATTTAAAATGTATGTAGGAGTTGTGCAAATCTAGCTTTGGGAATGATAAAATATTCTTGGTAAAATTAATATTTTTCTAAATTAATAATCACTATGCAATAATTAAAACTACCAAACAAAAGTTAATAATTTGTATCTCAAACCAACGTAGAAAAAACTGCTTTAGAAATATAAATACTATAAACTAAATTAATGCATAGATCTTTTAACAATATCATATATATATATATATAGCATAGTGTAATCATTTTTAAAATGTACAGGTAAATTTTGATTTTTGTTTTCTGGATTTAAATCAAGAGTTTTTCATGTGTTTATGCAACAAGTAATCGACTTTGAAATAAAAAGAATATATATTATATATATATTTCAGACTGAACAATATATGGTATGCATCATTTAATTTAAGCTAGTGTAGCATTTCTTAAAATGTCTATGTTGTTTTAATACAAATTTTTTCACTAAATTCTCCAAATTGTATTTTTTAATTGTTATCTCTAGGAGTAGATTAATATGTTTATTGTATAATTGGGTAAAACCCATGTATTTTGAGATAAGTAAAATAAAAAGAGCAGCTACTTGATAAGGAAGGTGTTATGCAACAATAAGTTCACCCATTAGTGGATTTCAAAAGAAAATAATTATTAGTTATTTTAGATTTTAATATTCTTTAAAAAAAACAACTTGTAGATAGAACCAATTGTAGCAGATCACATTTAAGGATTCTCATTTTATATTTAATAATCATCTTCAGTGAATATTATCTAATACAAAACCTTTATTATGATGGAATACTCCAAATACTAGGAATAATGGACTAAAAATTAAAATGCCTATAATCAATTCTAAAAAGTTGAAACTGCTGTTTTTATTCTTTAACAAAAAGATACAAACTGTAATTAGGAAATATTAAATGATGTTCTGTAAATATTTTTTAATGGGTAATAAATCACCTGATAATATAAAAATGAATTTCATTATTTTAATGGTACACACATTCTTTTTTTTGTTACTATTAATTTGTTAATAGTGTCAATAACATGTTTAAAAAATGTTTCACTAAATGTATCTTTTTTGTAGTAAATGATGAGTCATATATTTGGAATGTTTTTAAAGAAATAATGTTCAATTTATCTGTTATTACTTTCTTACAGATCTATATCAAATCAGCACATCAAATTAAACCAGGTAAGTAAAATAATATATACAATCTAAATATAAAGAACAGTTAAACATGTGTCTGCGTTTTAAAAATATTTAAACCACAAGTCAAGGTAGTGTTTATTTTTAAAATGGCAATTTAAAATTTTATTTTTTGCAGTAATTAAGGATAACAAATATGTACTTACCAAACTCTTCCTTGGAACATAGTTTGGTGGCAACTCTGGGAAGTCACCTCTCACAGAGGATATCCGAAAATTCCTTTGTTCCTTAAGTTCTTTTTCGTGATTTGGGTACGTATGTTTAAGGTACTTCAACACATTCTCTAAATTTTCTTTAGAATAGATAATACTACACAATGCGCTAACTCTATCATGCTCCTGGAACAAAAGATTTATCAACATAACCTTAAACAACAAATTAAATGCCACCTTACTCTGAGATAAACTTCATTGTAATTTTGTTCGTTGATCACTTCAGTAGAAATCAAGAAATCTACGAAATCATCGAACTCTGCTTCTATAACCTTCTTGTAAGCGTTTATTTGAGAAATAGTTGATTCTTCCATAGCAGACAAAAGAGAATTAGAAAACTAGTTCATTTTCAATCTATCAAGGAACTAGGATATAGTTATCAAAATGATAAGATAAGATCTGTTTTAATGGCCTAACAGTTCGCAATCACACACACACACAAAAATAATTAACAAAATAAAATAACACAACAAAACTTGTTTGTACCTCTCTTAAGCCATTTGACGTTTTTGACGTTAACACTGACATTATCAACAAAGCGCGGTGTTGTCACTGGTTTTAAATATATCTCAGAAATAGTGTTTCCAACGTATTCGTCCCTTTATATTTATTGTATTTGTAATTATTAAAATAAATTTAATAGTTTCTATTGACTTTATTAGCTTATTTAGGTATAAATAACACGATGTGTCAACTACAAATAACTTTTAAAGAAATCATTTAATTTTAGGACACCCCTATAATTCGAACGCAGAAACATTAATGTGTTTTTCGAAAATATTTGAATAATAAATATATAAAAAAATAATTATTTATATTTTTTGTAAAATTTTTTAAAAAAAAACCTAAATCAAATCCCATTTAAAAAAAATCGGCAACGTTGGATTAAGGCATTTTCTATGGTGGTTTTTAAATTTCGTATTGGAAAATGAGTCATATCACATAAAAAAGAAAGGTCATTGATCATACGAGAATGCTGCAGTCTAAAATAAAATTATTTCTGTTTTAATAGGTAACTAAAGATATCTGTGAAATTATGCAACAAATCTCGTCAATGACGTCATTACAGGACTACCATAATTTTTGTCATAAATAAAACATTGTATAAGGATATTATATTAATAGCCTTATACAATATCCTTATACACAATGGTTTTAACTTAGATTTTTTTAAACTGAGTGAAATAATTAATTCAGCAATATTTCAGCGCACCGTAATAATTTTATATACTGTTGTTGAAAAAACAGCTCTTATTCATATTTTTCATTGATCAGTGACCACATTTTTACAGATCTGGCAAAATTTTAATGGAACATAGGATTTTCAATGTATTTTGGACAAGAGACCAGGACAAAATCTAAGAAATATGTGCGAAGGCGTATCAACTATTTAATTGAACCACTGTTCCCCTTCCTGCCTCGAGTAACTGGCACGTGATACTTGCCACTCAGTCAAAATAGGTTCCCGAAAGTCTCACCTACACACCTCCTTTCCTAACATTTTCATATTGCTGGCGGCCAGTGCTAGTAAGCTAACGCAGACACGCGCTCTGCTAGCCGAGAGTAGGGATACAACAATGTAGAGTGGTTCAATTGAATAGTTGATACGTCGTCGTTCAGATGTATTATATATTCTGCTGGTCGACTTCTACGTGAGCTCTTGTCCAAAATACATTGAAAATCCTATGTTCCCTTGAAAATTTGCCAGATCTGTATAAGAAGATCGACCGACAGTCTTACATGACTCGGTGTCATTGTGGGTTGCTGATCTTGTGAATTACTTGATTTTTTCATGAATTGAACCTGGAGTAGTCTAGTTGCGAACCGGGCACGCTATACTGATGAGAACTGAAGGCAACTTTAATTTACTAGGCCTACAAGTTCCGTCGAGCAAATAAATATATGTATATAAGGATCCAATGCAGTCTTCAGCTTAGAGATGCGATATCGAGCTTGTCTACTTCTCACTGACGAGGCACAAAAATGCCGAAACCGGTCTGGGAATGACAGACTCATTGTATAAAAAAATCAAAGGGTTGGATTGGCTAACAACCATCCAACGCACGTCTGGATGGCTGCTACTCAATGCCTGTGGGAGCTTTTGTCCCAGGCGTAGTTTGCGATTTAGACGTGTTGCAATTACAATTTAATTTATATTGTATTAGTAGTGGTACTCTATTGAGTTTTTCGATTATTTAAAAGAAAAATTGTAAAAAAATTAAAATTTATTTTCTGTGCAGCTTTTTAGACAAATCTCAAAGAAAGAATAAACAAATAAGGAACATTTCAAATCCACTTCTACTTGAAAATGGGGATAATAAAACAAAGCGACGGTGTTTAAATTTATATATTTTTTTCCTTCTTCACACCTGTTAGGTGTTCATTTTACAATTGGTGATCCAAAATATCACAAGGTGTATCAAGAACACAATGGATACATTTTTATTTAAAAACTCATTTGTTTTAGTACACCGATTTTAGCAAACTTATTCTAAAAAAATACTCAACTTTTGTCATAACTTAAATATAAAAAAAAAATAAAAAAATAACATATCGGTGGGATTTTAGGTATCGCTCTTCCAAAGTTTTATCGTCTTGTCATTTTCTAGAGCAGCTGATGCGATTATGTTTTCAGTTGGATGGCAGGTGGTACATAAGACAACATCTAAAAAGAAATTGAAAAGTTAAATCATTTTCGCAAATGTGGTACCATCTATCAGAAAAATGATAAATGAAGTTAAGAAGTTTTGACAACTTTGCAAAACAACAAATTCCCAACTTGCATTGGGGTTTTGACCGATTCTGGTCAAGATGTCACTCTCTTCTTCGTATCCATTTAAGGGAAAAATACAAAGTAAGCAAACGAGTTAAGAATTTAATTTATTAGATTCGACTTCCTAAGACCTGTTTCTGCCTTTCGGTGTCGTCAGTTATGTTTCTGAATCCAATAGATCAAATTCCAAACACTCATTAGTCAATAGCTATATCCGCTAATTAAATCAGCAAATATGCTACCATCTATTAGTACAACTGTTAAATGAAGCTTAGAATCGAGTTTTGACCACCTTGCAATGCAAGTTGGGAATTCGTTGCTAAAAATTAATTTCTATTTGTTCCGCCTTCGCAGTCTATTCAAATTATCGGTTTTAATTGGTTCAGACCTCGTGCTCTGTTGAAATTATGAATAATTCCTAATAATACCGGACCGATATTGATCTCATGGTCACTGTGAATCCTTTGTTTTCAAATTTGTTCCGACTTGGATTTTTAAAATTTAAATATGCTTGAGGTTTTCCAACAAATGTATAAACAAATACAAACCTGTGTGTCCTTGCAATTTTTGAACAATTTCTTTAGTCTGAAGGTTCCAAATATACACCATATTATCTTCAGACCCACTGACTATCCATTTTCCCCCAGTAACAGAAAAGTTAGCAAAAATACAGTATTTCTCATTTTTGTGTCCCGAGTAAGTTTTTAAACATTTTCCTTTCGCATAATCCCACAATTTGAGTGTATTGTCTAGGGTAGCGGCAAGGATATATTTGCCATTAGGTGAGAATTTTACGAAAGATACAGGAGGGTTGTCATCATCTATCAGTGTTTTCAGACATTGTCCAGATGCTGTGTCCCAAATACGGCTAACAATAAAAGAAACAAAATAAATAAAAATAAAACAAACCACACATTTCCTTACCAAAGACCGTCATAACTACTACTAACAATCAAGGATCCGTCTCTATTAAAATGAACAGCACTAACAGGATCTGAGTGAGCTGGCAAAGTTTTTAGACATTTCCCTGTCCTTACATCCCATATCCGGACAGACTCGTCAAAAGAACCAGAGACAATGAGGTTTGATTGTGGATTGAAATTACAACAAAAAACATAATTGCTGTGGCCCTTAAGTGTTTTAAGACATTTACCAGAGGAGAGTTCCCATATTTTAAGGGTTTTGTCATCACTAGCAGAAACTAAAATGTTAGAAGTGGCATGTAAATAAAAAATTATATAAAGCAGTCATAAAAATATAAGATTTACCTAAAAGTCTGCTATCACTAGACCACGCAACATCACTAATTCCTAATTTGTGTCCTGAAATTGTTTTTTCGAATTTGCCATCATAAGCACCCCAGATTTTTATAAGTTTATCAGCAGCTGCAAAATGAATGCATTTATGAAATTGTGCATTTTCTATACTAATAAAAAACGTGAATAATATCAATAGAAATCAACTGCAATTGATAATGCTCAAAATTTATTTTACTCACATGAACTAGCTAGCCATTCTCCATTCGGACTAAACTTTACTGAAGAAACTGCTTTTGTATGCCCGGCTAACGTGAATTTAAGAGTATAATTTGGTTTCTAAAATAAGAACCCTTTAAAAACCAATTGCGTTATTAACTTAGATATACTCACAAGGTTACTACTGGACTTGCTAGATCCACCTGTAGGGGTTAGACTGGCATTTTGAGTACTATTACTTTGCGGTAAAGTGTTAGAACCGTGTACAGGAGGTGCCCCTCCTATTGGCATCATTGTGGTATTGCTCCTAAAACGCAAAAGTGTTAAAATAGTTCTGAATACCTAACCTAAAAATAATAGTAATGCGTACATTTACATAAAAATTGTTTGAAATACAGCACCACGACGATTCTTGCGAATCTGCAAATGACTGAAAAGTAATTTTCGGTCTAAAAGATACACTTTGCTTTTATAATATTAGGTAATATTATTTGGCGCTTTAATAAATATTACAAACACGCCACCAACAAACGCCAACAATAATCCGCCATTTTATTTATTGTGATGATTTTGACAGTTAGTTCTACTTCTAGTTTATCCTTATAAATGTGCCTATTACCCCGATTCAAGTCAGCCCAGAATTGGTTTGATTTAACATGTATTCCATGTTGCATAACATTGTGAACTTAAAACGTATTATTCAGTAGATTTGGAATTAAAGTATATAAATATACACAACGCAACGGTTCTATAAACTATCAATAAAACTATAATAAATCAAGTCGAGAACAGAGATTTTACAACGCAAAAATTCCCAATTTGTATTGGAGCTTGGAAAGTTTTTAACCAAATCTGGCCAAAGTTTCGCTCTCTTCTTCAACGGAAAGATTAAGAATACTTCTATTTAATATTTTCTAAAAAAAATAATAGCATGCACATTACTTGTTAAATTGGTTTGAATTTATAAATATTACACTGTTGGATAAGAGTTGCAGAACTTACAGGCACTTTAAACCAAGGTTCCCATCTCACTTGTGAATTTTCAAAGCCATTCGTAATTGTAAAATTAATAAACGTTTTGATTTATTATGTTTAGCATCAGTAATGAGTTTTTATTACTATTAAGTAAAATCAAATATACTCTTAGATGATATTACTCAAGAAATAATGTTTGGAACATATTGTTGCGATCGCAATCTACAAGCAACAATGCTTTTCCTGGAAGTAAAATCCCCAGCTAAAATTTTTTTGTACACTTAGCAACGTCGCGCTGAAAGTTTAGCGTCGCGACGCACCGGCGCAGGTTCGCGGTCGGTGTGCGGCCCGGCAACATTCAGTAAGTGACATGATATCATTAGAACAGTTTCGTTACAAATACTATCCGCTCGGAGAGACATGTATGGCGATGAATTTACACACAGCAAGCAGATTATTTGTGGTAAGATACTATCCATAACTAAACCAATTACTTACCATAATATATTTATTGTTTAGTTTATGCTATTAAAGAGAAATATTTAAATAAACAATGATGCAATGGCATTGCAGAAAGCGTTCGAAGTTAAAATCGTGAAAATGGGAGGAGACGACTAAAATTTGAGGCTAATTGCTAAATTTTTTTAATTATTTGTTAGTTTTAAATACACGTTTGTTTGTGTATTTGATTCTGTACTCGTTTTAATTGGATGCTTAAGTCTTAATTTCGTGTGAAATCAGTGTGGCCCGGTAGATCTACAATGTGATACCTCCTGTGTGAATAGCACATGGATATAACAAGTATGAGAAACACATTGTTGCATTTTAGAATAAAAAATATGTTTTTCCAAAGTTGGAAATATTTTTATAACAGGTAGTATAAACCCTAATTCATATAATTTTCAAGATAATATTTTTAAATTCTAAGACGTTATTTGGCCTTTTTTGAGTAATAATATATTTTTTAATTATTTTGAGCTTGAGCTTATTTTAATTGGTTTTTGGATAAAATAAAAAATTGTAACCAGATCGATGTCAGTAATTCATTTTTATATTAAAATATACAAGGCGTTGTTCGAAATAGAAAAGTTAAAGGCACTTGAAACTGAAAGAGAAAAATACTGATAAAAATCTAAATAGGCCACTAGGTTGCTATATAACGTCCTAAAAAAAAGTTCTACTCGGGAATGGATTTGTGAGACACTAATAATTTTTTATTTTTATGTGTCTTTAGCTTTGACAGTTTTTTTCTTCTTTCAGATCTTTTTAAAAAACATTCTTTTTCATTCTTTTTTACGTTGAAGTGAGAGCCTGCGAAGAAATCTCTACTTTTATTCTCATCAAACCAACAGTGGCTTCAATGGGGGGCAGTAGGGGCAATTGCCCCCACCCCCAAAGTTTTTTGTAGATTCTAGGTCCAGTTATATTCTAAAAAACTCACTTTTTCCCTCAAAGAAGGCTCAAACATTTTTTTTCGGTAATTTTGACATTTCTTAGACAAAATTCATTCTTCGTAAACCAAATTTTAATTTTTTTGAATTTTTTTGTAGATTCTAGGTCCATTTATATTCTAAAAAACTTACTTTTCCCCTCAAAAATGGCCCAAACATTTTTTTTTGGTAATTTTGACATTGTCAATCGTTTCTTATACAAAGTCATTCTGCGTAAATCAAATTTTAATTTTTTTGGTAGCTTCTAGGTCCATTTATATCCTAAAAAATTCACTTTTTGTCTCTAAAAGTGCCCAAACATTTTTTTCGGCAATTTTGACATTGCCAATCGTTTCTTAGACAAGATTTATTCTGCTTAAATCAAATTTTAATTTTTTTGAATTTTTTTTCTAAATTCTAGGTCCATTTATAATTTATATCAACAAATTCAAAATATTAACCTTTTATTTATATTTATATATAACCCAACAGCCGACGATGTTGCCCCCCCCCAATCTCTGGGCTGGAGCTGCCCTTGCATCAAACACAAAATGTATTTTATTTTTCCTAATTTGTCAAAAATTAAAAAAAAAAAATGTAAGTTTACAAGAATTAGGTTCAAAATAAATATAGAAAAAGTAAAAAAAAATAAAACCCATTTGGACCTGAAAGAATAAAGAAAGTGTATTAAAGCTGGATAAAATACGGTTAATTCTTTTATGAATCACCCTGTATACACTAACTAACAGGACAAATAATTTTTTCTAACAGCTCCTTTGAAAATTGACTTTTCCTCCCTATTTTTAGAGTTGAAAGTGGCACTTTTCCTCCCTATTTTTAGGGTTGAAAGTGGCACGTTTCCTCCCTATTTTTAGGGTTGAAAGTGGAACTTTTCCTCCCTAAAAATGAAATAAGGTTTCACATAAATACAGGCATTTTTCTGGTAATAAAGACACATTCAGTAATTTGGTATCTTCCCGTATGTCGTTGGGTATAATATTTTCTTCGAATTCGTTTAATTATGTGATTTTTGGTCGGTGGAGGGGTTGGTGAGGGTCGGAAGTAATCTTCAATACCACCAACGTGCTGAGCATCCTCGAAAACGGGAGAAAATACGTTTTTTACAGGGAAATGATGTGCTTTTCGTTTAACCGCTGTAGGGGGTAGTTTTTGGCCGTTTTAGGGGTTCGTCGGACGAAAAGAGAAATTCTGATAACGCCATCATCTTCAGCATCCTCAAAAATGGAGGGAGGGAGGTACTCTCGATCCTGGTAAATTTTCGTCTATGTTCTTCCGACTTAGACACGCCACTATAACCTGTAACAGTGCAATAATATAGCACGTAGCAATGCAGTGCTTGCATTTGTCCCCTGAACCAGCCTTGCAGGAACAAACAACACTCATCACTTGTCCATCTCCTGCAATTTTCCCATTAATTTGAAGGGAATTCGACGTTGATAAACAGAGAGCTACCAAGTCCACACAGCTACTGTCACTTTCATTAATTTTTTTCCCTCATTAAACTAAATGTCCAGCGTATAAAATGCGTTCAGCTTGTTTGAAATTTAGTTTTCTAGGGTCTGTTGTAGCACTTTCACAAATTTTGTCAATCGTGAGACTCATTTTTTATATTTAATAAGAGAGCAACACCCATGTCAAATTTAAATCTTCACCCTAATTGACGCCATCTTGGATAGGCCACGCCCCCATGTCAGATCCCAATATTCTTTATTATTAATTGGTGGTTTTATGGTGGAGATGTTAGAAAAAATCATACGTTTTACACTGGAGTAAAGTCTTTTCCTTCGGATGCGTTTGATGCCCTCGGCAGCAAACCTTGCATGAAGTGACGGCCTAAGAGCAAAATGTTGTGCATAAATGAATTTTGGTGCCCCTTACAATGAAAATGGGTATAGAAAACCCTCAAAAAAATGTTATTTGTGCTGTAAAACGAACAAGAGTTTTGAACATATTCAAATCGCTAATTTGGATTAAAAATAAAAAATTTTTTGTTTTTTCTCATTTCGGCGCCCCTTCCCAAATCGCACGTGTGCGACCGCACACGTCGCCCTCGCAGACGCCTTAGGCCGGCTCTGCTTCCTTCTTGCAAGCGGAAGGAAAAGTAACACTTTCCTCCCTACTTAAACAAATAGCTATTGTTGACAAATTCAATTCTAATGTTCATAATCCATTCAAGTAATAGAACCGTCTGAAAAAAAAATAATATTATTATTTTTCAATTGATGAAAAATTGATTTTCATTTGATGAAAAATTGATTTTCATTTTCCGGGTTAATATAGTTCCACATGCGATGTGTTTATAATTTAGGAAAAAAAACAAGCTAAAAATGTAAAACTGGAACTGGTTTATTTACCAAACAAATAAATTCATCATTATATGGAACAAAGAGACCATATTCATATTTTTAAATGGAAGAATTTCAGCAAAAAACTGACCAATAGACAAATAAGTTGTTTACTTGTAAACGTGTGACGTTTTTATGTGTTGTTAATTTGTGAGTTTTAGGATGTACATATTTAATAATTATAGATCGCAAAAAATATAAATAATACGTCGTAATACGTAAAAGGGGAATTTTATAAATAATTTAATATACATAATGTTTAGTACATAAGAAGTCACTATTCCGTTTTTAGACTTGGAATAATTAATAATTAGTCCAGAATTATTTACAACTTTTAATGTATAAAATTATTTTATCGAACACGTTATATACAGGGTGTATCATTGGGAAGTTCGCATCGTTGACGGTAACAATATTACCAGCAAAATCAGAGAAAAACTGTCTGGTAATAAGTTTGAATTCCTAAAATTATGAATTATTATTCGATTTAATTTTTAAAAAGAAACAAAAGATGTGTAATTTATAAACAATTATATTTGTTAGGTATTATTAAAAGCAAAAACCTGACCTACGGACAAATAGTTTACTTGTAAACGCGTGACGTTTTTAAATATATGTTAATTTGTGAGTTTTAGGACACATTTAATAATTATAGATCGCGAAAAAGATCAATAATACGTCTAATACATCAAAGGCGAATTTTATACATAATTTAATATACATATACATAATAAATCGCATAGTCCATGTAAATGGGTCCAAAATTGTTACTCGGGGGTTTTCGGCGATGCTGAATTCAATTCTGGCATCGGAATATCCGGGGCGCTCAGGGGTGGCTCTGTGGGGGTGCGCGGGGGATGAATTGGGACAGGAATGGCAGCGTGCATGAAAATCGCTCCAAACTCGTTACTCGGGGGTTTTCGGGGATGCTGAATTCAATTCTGGCATTGGAATATCCGGGGCGCTCAGGGGTGGCTAGGAAATGGTAAAGCAGCAAGTGGAAAATTACAAATTATCAACATAACTCTTTATTCAAATAACAAATAGAAGTTTTTATTAGTCTTGAATTATTCATTATAAACTCAAATTTTCAACTTAAGACCTAAACATCTTGTTCAAACTCTTCTTCTTCTTCCCGTTCTTCTCCTTCTTCCCCTTCGTCATTTTCTTCCCCTCCTTCATCTTCTTCCTCTCCTTCATCTTCTTCCTCGTCACTACTCTCGGCCTCATTGGCAACGTCTTTTTGGTTTGAGCAATTGCCATCGCAATGCTTGCATGCAAGAGAGCACTCCAACCCATTTCGGCGGCACCCGCACCTCGGGCCACAATCCGTTTGACAAGAACAAGAAATTTTGCTCAAAATTTCCTCGGGACCGGCTTCCTGGGTCATGGTGACAGGACTGAGCTCTCCACCCACCATTTCCCAGCCCCATTCTACCGGATTTAAGGTCTCGACTTGAGCGCCCCCGGGTAATTCCAATGCCAGAATTGAATTCAGCATCCCCCGAGTAACGAGTTTGGAGCGATTCTCATGCACGCTGCCATTCCTCCCCCAATTCACCCCCCGCGCACCCCCACAGATCCGCCCCCGTGCATTCGCGGGTAATTCTAATGCCAGAATCGAGTTCGGCAGCCCCGAAAACCCCCGAGGAACAATTTCCGAGCGATTTTTCCGCGTTTACAATCGCTCCCATAACGGCACAAATAATGATGCAATTGGAAAATGCATTTTCCGGCCCAGAAGGCGTTTTTCAAAAAACTGCATACCCACATTTTCACCAGTCTTTTCTGGGACCTTCCCCAACACAATGCAGAAAACCGCATCTCGATATCTGTGGTATGTCAAAATTTCCGCTATTCGGGTGATTTAGTGCTAAATGCCCTGGACTAATTTTTGAATGTATAATAGTGATTTACGTAAATCCATGATTTCTGAAATTGAATTGGCAACGTTGTATTTTTAACTTTGAATTTATGAGATGGCTGTCATTTGACAAGCAAATTATTTATCTCCGTCAAATGAACATTTTTTCCTTTTTTAATACTTTTCAGGCTTATTCTGGTTATAAATTGCTACTTGGGCGTTTGTAGAAAAGTTATGTATGCGTTTGTATTGGAAAAATATGTTAAATAATCGTTTCAACGCACTGAATTTGTTTGTCTTGGGACGTTATAAAAAAAAACAATATATCGTTGTTTCTGTATAAAATATTGCGAAAAAAAATCTATGTAAACAAGGACATTTATTAGGTATTATGATTTTGGCAGCAATTATTTTTATTAAAATTATGTAAATGGCAAATGTTGATGCAGATCATTAATTATGTAAATCGAATTTTATTTTTTTTAATGCTCATTGTATTCTTGTTTATATTTATTTGGATGTACGTGGAAGATTTGAAGATATTGACTAACCAGATCAGCAATTGTTATTGTACAAAATGAAATTTTATACCCCCTTTGTTGAATTTACATTTTGCGGCATTTAGTTATTTTTTATAATACTTTATTAATCTGAAATTATGTATTTTTTACACTCAGTTAACAATAGAATTTTTTATTGCTACTTCTTGAATGACCACATTATCGTTCTCGTGGATTTTTGCACGTAGGTATTCCGATTGTTAATCATAAACATAATTGAAAATCTTTCGTTAATATTTGATTTACATAAATCAATATTTGCTCTGTTTGTTAAATAACTTTGTATATTGGTAAAATGAAACGCATAATATTTAACAGGATATTTTGCAAGTACCTATTAGCCAAAAATTGAAGGGATGTAACATGTCAGCTAGATATACGCGGTATTCCATTAAAAAAATGAAGTTATCGTTCAATTTTCACCGAATAAATTTGTTCGGTATCTGAATTCGTTCTGTGTGTGTGTAGCTTTTTTGTGTTTATGAATTTTAAAATTCTGACTTCAGATTTTGATAGAGCATCAAAAAGTAAGCTTAGGGTTTGATGTGCCCCTCCGTACCTCTTCGGGAACACCTTCAAAATGGGGTCCAAAATATGAAAATTTTGAAGTTTAAAATGACATTGAATTTAAAGTAGACACACACTGAATGACGATTTTGGTAAAAGTGAGTAGACTATGACTGTTGATTAGAATGAGAACTGTCAATCTAAAATTTTATTAATACTTTCATTACAATTTATTATTATTACTTTATCCTGTATTAAAAATCAGAATAAAAATCCCCCCTTTTTCGAGGATGCTGAACACGATGGCGGTGGTGAAAATTCTTTTGGAGTTGACCCAACCCCCCAAACGGCCAAAAACCACCCCCAAAATGGGGAGAATCGCGTATTCCGCATATTCCATCGGTAAAATATTCCCTACTCCCCCGTTTTCGAGGATGCTGAACACGATGGCGTTATCCAAAATTATTGTAGACTTGACCCCACCTCTGAAACGGCCAAAAACCACCCCAAAATGGGGGAATCGCGAATTCCGCGACTTCCACCGGCAAAATATATGTTCCCCCCCCGTTTTCGAGGATGCTGAACACGATGATAGGTAATATAAAAGTACAGAGTGGGAAAATTTGTCTCAGTTTTTAAATGTATTAGATATCGTGCTGTTTTTATAATTAGTCTGTGGATGGATCCGTTCTTGTTTTCTTCTTATTGGGTGTATCTATATCCGATTAATCTACATTTCAGCAAACATTCCATTCCATTGGCATTCCAACTATTATTATGATGGTTTCTATTTATTCTCTTGCTTCATCTAACACTTCGTGTAATATTGTATAAAATTCGAGTTTTTATTCTTTCGCTGATTCTTTTACTGGTCCCTATGTTTGTGTGAGTCTGGTTTTTCTTCTATTATTGTACATTTCATTTACTATTTCTATTTCTTTTCTGTTATTGTATTTATACTCCATGTACCTATTATTATCTCTTCTTCATTATATTCTGCGTCATGTTTTTCTCCTATTTCTTGTTCTTCCTCTGGTGTTAATTGGCTATATGATCTTCTCCTATTTTATATTTGGGTGTACTATTGTTTGCTCTTCCTTCGTCTGCTTTCTCACTCTCTTGTTGTTCCACTATAAAGTTCTTCGTTTGTATATTATTATATTTACTTTTCTCCCTTTTTTTCTTTAAACAATTGCTTAGGGTCTTTATTTGATCTCGTATTTTCTTTGGAAACTTTTCGCTGGGAAAAATTTTTGAGCCCTTCAGTTTTTTCGATTCTCTAAGAATGTCTACCTTTTTTGTGTCGTTTTTTATTTGGTTCTATAAATATTCTTTAATTCATCATAATTTACCAAGCACCCTGTATTTTTTTAATAGAAAAGAGTAGAAAAATACAATGAATATGTTTGAACAAATTTACCTGTAAAAATTTTGATATATATTCAAAAATTTTCTTTTTTCACTAAAAAGTAAGAAAAAAAAACTAAAATAATATACTAGCACTTTTTCGTAGATACTTTTAAGTCTTTTACTATAGCCTGTTTAATCAAATCGACCATGTATGTACATCAGATATTTTTCTACTGCATTAACTTTACACTCTACCAAAAGTTGGAAACGATCCATGTCATTTGCGTAAATGATTTTTTTAATACTATGGAAATCTAATAATAAATTTAAATTCTTGAATGATTCAATTCATGAAGCGATTATTTAATCAGAGATGCAAATGCGAATTTCAACACTTTTCATATTCATTTATTTTTAAAATATCTTGAGATTTGTACCAAATATCAGGTCTGAAAATACATCGTTTTTGTATGAAAATGGTAAAAATATATGCTCAACGCACGCATTTTTCATTTTTCCGGACTCCCTGGCCAAAAAACCGTTGCTCTTTTGAGGCAAAGTCTTTCCCAAGTAAACGCTCTAATCGATTCCTTGAACAGTTTTACGCTGTGCGCTGCTGCATTATCATGAAGCAAAATCACCTTGTGTTGCTTCTTTTGATTTTCTGCTGGTTGATCATCCAATTTGTTATCGGTAGTATCAGTTTTTCGCTATGCCTGCTGTCTATCATTCAGTGCATTTTTCCCACTCCCAGTCATATTGCCATGGTTTTCAAACGTCTTTCAAACATTTAATTCATCCGCGAGTTGTTGTTGTGCAATCCTCAAACTCAGTGGTCTTCCACATTATTTTTTTCTTAATTGTGTATTCAACTGTGAAAAAAAATTAAATTTGACATTATCAACATTGCATGCTTATCTAAAAATCTTAATAATCAATTACATATACTTAATTCATTATGTAAAAAATTAATAATATCATTTATAAAAAAAATCGTTGAATGGAGATACAGAGTGTTTAAAAACGGAAAGTGTGGATTATTACTTTCCAAACTAGTGAATTGATAAAATAAAACTTTCGGCATAAGAATAAGTACCTAGAAATCCATTGTTTCTGCACAAAATTTATTTTACAACCCATTTACACCCCACCAACACGTTCGCTCAAATATTCTAGATACGCCTCTGCATATAAAGTTTAAAAATGTATGATTATGAAAAACAGTATTTTAGCGATAACTCTCCAATATAAATCTTTGGACAGCACTGAAGGGTACAAAAATACATAATTCATTTCACGAATTTGCGTTTCCAAAAAATTCTAATTTTCGTTCATTCGGAGCTCATGTTTTTCATTCAAGACACAATCAAACGTTTCGCTAACAATCGGTTAAGTAATTTATGCTTTATTCAAACAAAATTTGTAGTCCGTAATTAGTCGGATTGAACTAGTGATCAAATAATTCAGTTAATTAGCCGGAATTGATTTTTTAAATTGAGGATGCTTGCAAAGTCTGGGCTTTCGAATAGTTTTCATTATTTTTAGCTGTCTTTTATTGTTGCAAAATTAGCATATGTGATTTCGAATGGAACTAAAAGAAATAGAATGTGGATTGTCTCCTCCTCGATTCAATTTGAACTCGTTCACGATCCGGGATCGTCACCCAGACATATTCTTACTAGGCTCTGTAATAGGCAATTTTGGCGCGGTACAGTATCGAATTTAGGGGTAAAATAGATGAGTACGATAAGAAAATCTATTACAAATGGTATACGATTTTTTTAATAACAATCTTTTGTTATGGATTTATATTTTTTAAAGTTTTTCACATTAGTCGCGGGTCAGTCTTGAGTGCATCATTTTATTTGAGCTTTTTTATGACCGCAATTGAGATCAGCATTAACCCTTTGACTCCCACCTAAAATATTAGGACGATCCCCATGTGCCAGCAGCGCCGATTGCGCGTGCTATGCATGCTTTATTTTATGGTTGTAATATTCATCTGGCAACAATAACAAAGACTGTTTGTGTGAAGGCACACAATACAAACTGTCTACTGACTTTTTACCCTCGGCAACTCCTTCAAAACGGCCAAAAACTACCCCCTAAAGGGGTTAAACGCGCTTGCTTTACAAGGTTTTCCTGTAGAAAAACACACTTTCCCTCCATTTTAGAGGATGCTGAGTATGGTGGTGGTGTTGGATAAAGTTTTTTTACCCCCAGATTCGGTTGCAGCGACCTCGAAAACGGGGGGGGGAAACTAAATTGGCCCTGTCGGGAAAATTCGGAAAAACACCTCAAATTCCGACTCTTCATCTCCTCTCAAACAGTTTTATAATTCATTGTTTATTTGTATTTAAATTTTTTAAATAAATCGTGGTTATTTTGTATATAACAGGTAAATATTTGCACTTTTCGTCCTCATGTTAATCGATTTTCATTCATTCATTATAGAAATGTCAGTTGTCATTTTCATAGCTTACTCTAATAATGGGAACTTTTCTATATTTAAAGCAACTCGCCTAACTAAGATATTTGACGTTTAACGGGTAACCTATGGTATATTTCCGAAATCACAAAAAAGTTTTTTGTTGTATCCCGTGAAATCTGCACGTCAGTCTGTGTTTTCAATAAAATCACGAATAAGATACGTCAAACTAAGTTAAGGACAAAAAAGTAGTTTCTTGAATCCTGTCCTGACTGAAAAAATAAGAAATTTATAAATAAGCCAATCTAAATTAGATCATGCAAAACTTCAAAATCGTCTCAGATTGTCGTGTCGCATTAATAAGAGTTCAAATAGCCACAATCAATTTGTATTAATTGATAATGAGTCGAAAGTGACGAAAGCATGCCATTCAATTGTTTTGATGATTTTCACGAAACATCTAGGAGGGAAGCCAGACACAATATTGCTAGCGTGTAGACGATTGGGGGAGAGAGGGGCAATCTAGCTCGTGTCTTCGTTGTAGTGACATGTACCCAGTTATTTTAAAAGAATTCTTATAAGCGCAGATAAATGTATTGAGTATTCTAGTATTCTCTATGCAATTAATTACCGAATGTTGTTTGTATTTTTACACTATATGGGTTTCAGTACAAATGCAGTAATGTTTTTTCAAGAAACCCTTCGGTTGCAGTATGTCGTCGAATAAGTTGATTCCTTTTAGTTGATAGTAATTTTCCAAACAATATAGGCAGCAGTTAAAGCATATGAAATGGAGGAACATCTTCAAACGCTTTTATACCAGAATAGAGTCATTTTCTTAGATCCAGAGTTATTCCTCTTTGCCCAAAGTTTCTGTACGGGAACGAACACAAACATCAATGAATTTGAAAATTAATGTCAAGGATAAATATTTTTTATAGACAAATATATAAAAGTGAGGTATATTTTCGTAAGTAATATCATAAGGATATCTAATTTTTCCGAAAAAAATCGAAAAAACACATTGCTAAGTAATATTTTAACAAGAAGCTGGTGGCAACAAAAATCCGAGCCGAAGACGAGGATTTTTTCACCTGCACGAATACATTTTGTTAAAAAAATATTAATTTGCATTGTTTTTTCGATTTTTTTCACAGGAAAACTTAGATGCCCGAATTGTATTTGACAAGACTATTTCATGAGTAACAGATTATTCTGCATACACATAGCTTACAAAACATACTACCTATCATATATGCAGACATAATAAATATGTAGGTATTAATTTGAAAACTGAAAAACAGGTAATTTATTTAATCACAAAATACTACAAGCTTAATTATTTATGGTACAATTAAAATATAAATTGCAATTTTGGTACACAGTAGGAGTATTGTTTGAAATCTTTGTTAATTCATTGATAACGTTGGGTGTAGGTAAATCATTAATGTTGTTGATGGGTCAAGCTGTAGAGTGAGAAGCTCGCGGAGTGGCTGCAGAATCTTCGGTTTTCTGTTTTTTAGCTGGATGTTGGAATAATGCTCATTATACATTTGCAGATAAGGCTTAATTAAGTTGGCTGAACTGTGGCCAGTAATTTTATTTGTTGTTCACCCACCCCTCCTTTAGTCAGGTTACTGACTGCTGTCGACCGCATAGAGTGGGTTGTTATTTTTATTTCTTTTGTATTTAATCCTGCCTTCTCTGCTGCTTCTTTAGTCCATTTCGAAAGTTCGTTTTTTCCCACTGGAGTGTTTTTGTACAGGGTGGCCAAATAAGAATGCGAGGTACTGTATCTGGGAAACTATCCATCGTAGAGGCTTGCGGAAAAAAAGTTATAATTAAAACGACCAAGAGAAAAACCTGGAAAATATTTTCAAGTTTCTAAAATGGCCGCTAGGGGGCGTAACTGCAATCTTGAATCTAAGAAAGTGATGTTTCTGTGAATTCCGCTATATTAACCTAACAAAAAAATACATGATCTTTAAAGTAGAGGATAATCTGAATCTTTTTTGTTTGACAATTTTTGCTGCATCTCTAAAAATAAAGTGGTGGGGGTATTCAAAGGTTTCAGTAAAAAACACCCTGTATATTCGAAACGGCTGAGCCGATTTTAACAAACTTGGGCTAGTTGAAAAGAGCTATTCTTGGGCTAAAAATGCTATAATATTTGAAGTTTTGTTAGTTTCAGATGTCGCCGCTAGATGGCTTTTTTCGACATTTCGACAGAAATGGCTAATTTTCTCAAAAAAATTTAATGGATCGGTATGATTTCTTTTTCATAAACAAGCTCGCGAAAACCGCATCTCGGTATCTTGTTCCTAACCTAAAATTTAGGCCAAAGAAAATTTTATACGGAAATCTCTTAAATTTTTATTTAATTAATTCCTTTTATTATGTAAGTTGTGGCCCTAAAAAGGACCGAATTAAAAAAGAAAGGTTTTTAATGTCCCCGTAAATGCTCGAAATGCTGAAGCCTCTCATGGGTAGACAAAACTGCAGCTTCAATTTCGGCTCTCGGTATGTTACGTAATGCATTACGAATCCGGTTTTTCGTATCTTTCTGGTCGTAGGTTGAGTCTGAAAATCAAGACAAGTTAAGTCTGGTGATCGCGCAGGCCATGGAAACAGACTTCCTCTTCCAAACTAACGCTGTTGTAATACTGCATTAATATGCTCTCACACAATAATGGAGAATTTTTATTTCTAATTCTTTGGACCGATGAAGCCACCTTTAAAATCTGCACAATATGCATTATTGGTCTGCAGAAAATCCGCATTGGTTGCGTGAAGTTCAGCACCAAGGACGTTGGAGTTTAAATGTGTGGTGTGGCATACTGGGAGGCAGAATTATTTTTTTTAGCAATCCCTAAGTGGCAATATATTTCTTGACTTTTTGGCCAATAAATTACCGTTGTTGTTGGAAGATGTTTCACTGTAAACACGTCAAAACTTGTTTTTGCAGTTGAATGGTTGCCCAGCACATTATGCTATTATTGTGCGAGAGCATATTAATGCAGTATTCCAACAGTGGTAAATTGGAAGAGGAAGTCTGTTTCCATGGCCTGCGCGATCACCAGACTTAACTTGTTTTGATTTTCAGACTCAACCTACGACCAGATACATATGAAAAACCGGATTCGTTAATGCATTACGTAACATACCGAGAGCCGAAATTGAAGGTGCAGGTTTGTCTACCCATGAGAGGCTTCAGCAATGCATAGAGCGTGATGATCAGCATTTAGAGCATTTACGGGGGCACTAAAAACTTTTCTTTTTTAAATCGGTCCTTCTTAGGGCCACAACTTACATAATAAAAGGAATTAATTAGTTTAAAAAATAAAAATTTAAGGGATTTCCGTATAAAATTTTCTTTGGGCCAAATTTTAGGTTAGGAACAAGATATCGAGATGCGGATTTCGGGAGCTTGTTTAGGCATCATTTAGCTACTTTTTCATGAAAAAGAAATCATACCAATGCGTTTAATTTTTTTGAGAAAATTAACCATTTCTGACGAGATGTCGAAAAAAGTCCTCTAGCGGCGACATCTGAAACTAACAAAACTTCAAATATTATAGCATTTGTAGCTCAAGAATAGCTCTTTTCAACTAGCCCAAGTTTGTTAAAATCGGCTCAGCCGTTTCGAATATACAGTGTGTTTTTTACTGAAACCTTTGAATACCCCCCACCACTTTATTTTTAGAGATGTAGCAAAAATTGTTAAACAAAAAAGGTTCAGATTATCCTCTACTTTAAAGATCAGGTATTTTTTTGGTAGGTTAATATAGCGGAATTCGCAGAAACATCACTTTCTTAGATTCAAGATCGCAGTTACGCCCCCTAGCGGCCATTTCAGAAACTTCAAAATATTTTCCAGGTTTTCCTTTTGGTCGTTTTAGTAATAACTTTTTTTCCGCAAGCCTACGATGGATGGTTTCCAAGATACAGTACCTCGCATTCTTATTTGGCCACCCTGTACTACCATCCACTTGATTTTTCTTTGTTCCATGATGGGTGTACTGTTAAGAATAATCTATCAGTTGTTATTATAGATGAACGTTGAACCATTAGAATTTTAAAAAGACGGACTAGACAAAAGGTAGGGTTCTTCGTGTTGGGGACCAGCCATGTACTATCGGCCATTTTTTTTCTCCACCCTGGGCCGTTTTATTTATTTATAAAAAGTAGGATTTTTGAAAATCAGTTATTTTAAAAAATATGTAACTATGTTATCTACCTGTTTTAATCCCACCTCTCCAGGCAAGTTCTACTGAAGCGATATGGTAAAATTTTCGCTGGTACCTGCCGGATTATCTTCGTCCCATAATAAAACCATTGCTTAGTATTCTTCCAATTTTAATGAAGCAGAGCTCAATTTCCTTTTATTGGCGCACATCTGCAAATTCCTTCGTTTCGCATTACGAGCTTCCCTACTAGACTTGAAAATAATATTTTTAAATGGATCAAAAATTATTTTCCACTTTATAAAATACATCTCTTGCATTTTTTGCAACGATGTTCCACATTGCCTTCAAAACTAGATCTTTGTAATTTTCACCGTTTTCTTTCTTCATATTCCACGCCCAATCTTTCAGGATTAGGTTTAGTTGCTCTAAACTTGTAGTTTCCAAATGCTCGTATTTCTTTGCCTTGCAGAATTCCGTAAACTGTTTCCATATTGACGTATGGGTTTTAACGGTATTGTACGGTACACTTTTCTCAATCGCCAGATCAATATTAGTCGTAGAATCACTTCCAAAACGACTCATTTTACATAAGCTGACTAGCACTGTTTAAAAACAATATTACAAAATTTATTGACAATAAAATCAGAAAAATTGTTTACCGTCGCTTTCTGGTGCCCTAAGAGACCATAATTACTTGTTATCAATGGTATTGTAATTTTTGGTGACAACAGCTGTCAAATTTTGCTGCGGGTAAACTCGAAAAAACTGCTGACAGGAGCTGTCATACGGTTTTTCATTTAGAAACCATTTGTAATTCAAAATTGCGCGTTTGTGATTGGTGGAAATTAAGATGAGGGAAATAGTCGAGGGCAGGGCAAGACTATGACAAATAGCCGACTATTATTTTCTGCCTAATTCTATCGAGAGTACCTTGTATTTCGAGACAATTTGATGAGACCATATGAACATTAATAATCTGAATAACTCCCGAGAGCTTTAGCTCGAGGGAGTTATTCTTTGATTATTAAAGTTTATATGGTCGAATTGAATAATTGTCTCTAAATGCAAGTTGCTCGAGATGAATTGAAGAAAATAATAGTCTCTATTTGTCATAGTCGAGTGATATTCAGGAAGATTATTTCATGAACCCCACCCAATCATTCGCTAAGAATGTCTCCAAACAGACTCCTTTCTCTTTTTGATATTTTCTGGGATAGATTTGCTTATATTTTTACTGATTTCCGTAGTGGAACATGAACCAAAACGAGACATTTTCAATTTTAAGTGAATCTTACGCCAAGTTTTGACACTTAATAGCACACTTATACAATCCACTAAAATAGCCGCTCATATTTCTTTATTTACCTAAATAGTCGATCATATTGCATATCATGTGACTAAATTCATGACTTTTCATTGGCGCAGCGCATAAAAAACCATGAAACAACTATTGGTACGAATGGACTTTGCGTTCTATCAAATTCACTCACATTATAACCGTCCAAAAGCTAAAAATAAGCGCACTCTAGATTAATTTGACTCGACTTTTTGAACGAGAGTGACTAAATGTCTTAATTCAATGCTTTGGCCATCTTGAACGTTCCAAGTGCAAATTGATAAGTCTCTGACGGCTGAATTACAACTATTCTTATGTATTAGTATATTTTTGACAAATCCGAATTATTAATATATGTTGTCCAAATCGGATTGCCAAATTTCAAAAATATCATCCACTTTTCTAAATAAACAGAAAGTCTTAAATTTTTCTTAATTTACAACTCCCAGATTAAATTTCGCCATGAAAATTTCACTTATTTGTGGGAATATTGGTGAACCCATTGCCATACCAAAGTCTTGTTGATTATTTATTGGAAATATAGTTTTAATACACAGATAATAATATTTGTTCTAGTTTTTTTTGTTATCTTTTGTTTACTTCCGTCTTATAAGATTAAGATTTTTACCGACAGGAACATTTGAAAATAAACTAATTAAACAAAATTTACCACGAACTTCCAAAAATTAGTGGGAAGCAGTCAATAGTAAATAAATTAGTACGATTGCTTCGTTTTAAGTCTAGCTTTCGAAAATGTTTATTTTCTTTATCAAGACGAATAACATGAAATTCAGAAAAAATTTTAAAATGACAAATGACAATTTCCAAAAAATCAGTATACAATTGAAACATACAGAGTGAGATTATAAAATGTATAAGTATGTATAAATATATAAAAAATCAATTCAAGAAGGACGAGTTGAGAAATTTTCTTTGTTTTTTTAATAGATATGTGTAACGGTGGTGGAATTTTTTGAACCATAAAAATACCAAAAAAGGACCATGGGCGTACCAAAACTACCTAAGGTTGTGAAATAAATCACACTTGTTCCCAAGAACAAAGACATTAAATGTCCTACACTGCACCAGCATCTGGACTTCAACAACTACTCCTTGGGCTATATGCTCCCCAGGTATTGAATTACGAAAGTCCAGACGTGGTTTGGCGCCCGACCAAGTCGGGGCTTTAAACCAAAAACTTTGATTTTATTATTAAAGGAGCTTGCCATTCTTAGACCGGTTTCGGAATTATTGTTCCTCTTCAGTAAGAAGCAGGCTAGCTCGAATTTCTATCTCTAAAGAAATTCTGAAGATCGCTTTGAACCCACCACTCTTAGTACAGACGGTTAAGTCGAGAAAGAGGAGGTGAGTGCAACGCCATCTCTTCACTTTTATAATAAAATCAAAGCTTGCAAAACTACAGAAAACTGTAACGGTGGTGGAATTTTTTGAACCATAAAAATACCAAAAAAGGACCATGGGCGTACCAAAACTACCTAAGGTTGTGAAATAAATCACACTTGTTCCCAAGGAGTAGTTGTTGAAGTCCAGACGCTGGTGCGCTGTAGGACATTTAATGTCTTGGTTCTTGGGAACAAGTGTGATTTATTTCACAACCTTAGGTAGTAATAGATATGTGTAAATTGTACTGAGGTCATTGATATCTGTTCTTTTATTCATTGATTTTTCATTGTTATTTATATGAACCATTTCAAGAAAGAGACGCTTATTGAGATTTCGTTCACTATCGAGAATTTTGGCATTATTATAGTCAATCACATGATCTTTATCTATTACATGTTCAGCAAGGCGACAAGATCTCACATTCCTTCTGCAGTCACTTTTATAAGAGGTTATTCTATCTTTAAGCATTCTACTTGTTTGACCAATGTATACTTCATCACAGCTGCCGCATGGGATTTCATAGATTATATTTGATTTATTTTTGACTGGTATAATAGGCGTTTTCAATTTAGAATGTATTTGTGAAATAGTTTTCAAATTGGTTTTAGTTATTTTAATATTGTCTTAATTTTTGAACAAATGTATGAGTTTTGATGTCAAACCATCTATATGTGGTAAATATTTAAAAATTGAAATTTGGTCAGTTGTTGAAGGATGGTTTGAATTTGAAACAGAAATAGAGGTACTAAATAGAATTTTATTCACTAAAGATTTGGGATATGAGTTTTCTAAAAGAATGTCTTGAAGTTCTTTTAGACACTCATCTCTCAAAGATGGATGAGTGACCTTAACCACTTTGTTTTTGAGGTTATTAATTAAATTTGTTTTGATTTTCATGGGATGGTTTGAATGAACATTTAGGAACCGATTACTATTAATTGGTTTTCTGTTTATCTAGTAATGATTTTATTGTCGTTCGTTCTTATTAGTTTTAAATCCACTAATTTTATCTACATAAATTACTATTGAACAATCACGAAAATATCCACTTATTTAATTATATACATATATCGATCTTCAAACAACGAATTTAATTTCAAAATTTGGATCAAGTGTCACGATGCTATTATGTCAGAAGTCATAAAATAGTATGAATAAAAAAGTTCAAACTTGTTAAAATAATTCAGACAATCGTTTAAATATCCCATGAAATCCTAAATGCTGCAATTAACGAGTTAATTAAATTATTAATTGCTTCTTGGAATTTGATAATTAACCATTCCAGCTTCTCAAAATATTTATTATTTCAAATGCTATTAGAATTCTCACTTAAAGTTAAAAGTTAACAAGTTTATTTATTAATTTTAAAATGATTTGTTTAGTTTAGACGTAGTTGTGAACTTTTATTTGAGTGAATGGTTTTTTTAATAACCAATTTTAATAATTACTAATTGTTGTTGTTGTTTTATTATTATCGAAAAATTACCGCTTTAATCTTAGTACTGATTAGGTTTTTAATGGGTCAGATAAAAAAATATTTTAACTGTCATCCTTTTTTTTTTATTCATTCTTCAGTAAAAAATTCAGAAGTTTAATGTATAGTTCTCCCAATACTATTTCAGTACCACATACACACACAGTAACTTTTAAACTTACTGGACAGACGACAAAAGGCTATAGGTGGTAACTCAAACAATTATTGTTTATAATAGGTAACCAGAAAATATATTTTTGTAAAAATGTTTTTTGCTCCAACAGTTTTAATTGCCTATATTGTTTGGAAAAATTAAAACAGGACGCATATGGAATATTATGTTTGTATACTTTGATTATTATAATTAAAAAAAATATATTCATTTATTTAATAATATTTTTTTCGAAATTATATGAAAACCCACTATTTTGGCGGGCGCGCGCTATTCGACAAGAAGCGCTCCCACCAAAATTGCAAATAATCCGCCAACTATATCATTTTCATCCAAAATTATTTATTTAGAAAACTGTAAGCGTGGTTTACAACGTATCGATCTATACTTTCGAAATACGGTCCTGTTTATACAATAAACGACGTTAACATTTCGAGGCAAAAGATTTTGAGCGGATCAGAGTGGCAAACTCGTTTCCTCCTAAACTATTTCAAACTGCAAGAATGGAGAATTCATTCAGGATAAGGGGAGAAAGCAGACTGAAAATAGAATCGATTATGAGATGGAAACTCCCACGCTGTACTCAGGTAAATTATTTCATGTTTATGAGAGGGTTATGATAACATCTCGTAAAATTATATTTTGATTCTGCTTTCTACTATAATATAGTGTTTAAAATTACGAAAAAATGAGGAAATTATACTTCCTGTATGCATATTTTAAATCTTCGATTATTGTAATCTGCCAGGTCGGTCATTTAGCCCCTGTTTTGACATATATTCAAGTGATATGCAGGATATATACTCAATAATATACCGGGTGTATCAACGATGCGTGCGTGGAGGATAGCTGCTTCCCTTTTGAAGATAGGAAAAAATGTTTCAAATAAAAGTTGTAAATAGCAATGAAAGTTATGTTCCAAAAATAACTACCAACATACAGGGTGTCCCATAAATGTGTGATTTATCAAAGTTATGTTTTTTTAAATGAAACACCCTATATATTTTTATTCGATTGAATTCCTTCGGAAGAGTGCTTCTCAAAAATATAGGGTTGTATGGGTTTATACCAGGTGGTTCTGAAGTTATGGTCACATTTATGTCCCAAAATGGGTTCATTCAACACCAAATATCTCAAAATCAGTAACTCGGAATAAAAAAATTTTTCACCAAATATCCTCGAAACTGGTGTATTTTGATTTCATATTCATAAATTTACCGAATGGCACTTTTCCCATACAGGGGCAACCAAAACTCGGGATCATTTTTTTCTCAGTTTTTTCAAATGGAACACCCTTTATATAGTGCCATACCAGAATAGTCAACACTATGAGCTTTCAGAAAATGTAGGGTTTGCCTACTTGATTTTCACCGGAAACGCATCTAATTCTTAAGGAAAGTATGAAAAATGTCATAAAAGCAATAATGATATTTTTTTATTCAATGATGGACAAACATGGAACAAAATAATCTCAAAAAAATGTAAAAAACTGTCATTTTACAGTAGATGTTCAGACAATCGCCCTTTTTGAGGTATGCATAAATTAAGTCTGTCTACGACTTCAGTTAAAGTTGATCTTGTAGTAGAGCGAAGAAATTCTCTAATTCTATTTTTCCTTCAGCGTCGTTGGTTTGCCGCTAATTAATTTTTTTGCTCACTTCTTGTGTTTCACATTTTCTGTTTCCACAAACCTCTCCTTCGAAAACTCTCGAGTCGCATATCGAACTGCATACATTCTACTGGCTAAAAGCAGTTTCTGTAACATCTATCCGGAATGTAGATCACTTTATCAATTATATCAAATCACCCCTGGAACATTTTAATGTTTCAGGTACTGTCAACAAAGATGACATTTTATTATCGAAGTGAATTTATAATTTATACCTAATATTTGATTTAGATCATGTTTATCATTTCTTCGGTGGACGATTTCATTTCGAAACGAGAAAATATTAGATTTAAACTATAAATTCACTTCGATAATAAAATGTCATGTTTGTTGACAGTTCCTGTAACATTCAAATGTTCCAAGGGTAATTTGATATAATTGATAAAATGATCGACATTCCGGATAGATGTTACAGAAACTGCTTTTAGCCAGTAGAATGTATGCGACTCGAGAGTTTTCGAAGAAGAGGTTTGTGGAAACAGAAAATGTGAAACACAAGAAGTAAGCACAAAAATAAATTAGCGGAAAACCAACGACGCTGAAGGAAAAATAGAATTAGAGGATTTCTTCGCTCTACTACAAGATCAGCTTTAACTGAAGTCGTGGATAGACTTAATTTATGCAAAGCTTGTTTGTTTGTTTGTTAATTTTAACGTCTCTTTTCTGACCTAATGGCCTAAACTGGACGGGATCTACAGCTTATCGTGGGCTCCGAACCACGGTCCTCAATCACCTTAAACTCAGGACTAACAATTGTGTAATTGTGTCACCAATCCCTATCAGTTCCACGAGATATCCGATCTCATCCGGCCTGTTTACCGGCGTGAATGAAACTTCGTATGACACAAATACCTTTTTGCACTTGCCCAAAGTCTTATCTGACTTTAATTACACTTGAATACGGCAGGATTCGAACCTACTCCCCGAACACTGACCAAGCTGAATCGGCAGACGCCTTACCAACTAGACCGCCGTGTCCGGTTATGCTTAGCTTAAAACGGGTGATTGTTTGAACACCTACTGTGAAATGACGGTTTTTTACATTTTTTTGAGTTTATTTTGTTCCATGTTTGTCCATCATTGAATAAAAAAATATCATTATTGCTTTTATGACATTTTTCATACTTTCCTTAAGAATTAGATGCATTTCCGGTGAAAATCAAGTAGGCAAACTCTACATTTTCTGGAAGCTCATAGTGTTGACTATTCTGGTATGACACTATATATAGGGTGTTCCATTTGAAAAAACTGAGAAAAAAATGATTTGTTTTTTGGTTGCCCCTGTATGGGAAAAGTGCCATTCGGTAAATTTATGAATATGAAATCAAAATACACCATTTTCGAGGATATTTGGTGAAAAATTTTTGTTATTCCTAATTATTGATTTTGAGATATTTGGTGTTGAATGAACCCATTTTGAGACATAAATGTCACCATAACTTCAGAACCACCTGGTATAAACCCATACAACCCTATATTTTTGAGAAGCACTCTTCCGAAGGAATTCAATCGAGTAAAAATATATAGGGTATTTCATTTAAAAAAACATAACTTTGATTAATCACACATTTATGGGACACCCTGTATGTTGGTAGTTATTTTTGGAACATAGCTTTCATTGCTATCTACAACTTTTATTTGAAACATTTTTTCCTATCTTCAAAAGGGAAGCAGCTATCCTCCACGCACGCATCGTTGATACACCCGGTATATTTTTATTGGTTCAATCACGAAGATGATAGTTGAAACTTAGTCTATAAACGAAAATGAAGCTAATTTTGTAGCTATTTAAAAAATGTGCCTAAGAGATTAAGATTATGAAGAGGGAACTAATATCAAAACAAGAAATATATTACTCCGTTGTTTATTTGAATCAAAAGTATGTTTAGTATTGCAGGACACAAATATAAAATTTTTCGAGTAAAAACTAAAAGTACAAGCGTCGTCGAAAGACCTCTTAGAGGTACTTTCCGGTATTGCCGTCAACACCTTTTGCGAATTTCGTTTGATAGCTTCAATCGATTCAAAACTTCTTCCACGAAGTATTACTTCTAGTTTGGGTAACATATCTGCTGAATACGGTGCTTGGTCGATTACATTCGTTGTTTTTGGTCAAAGATTCGCGTACAAGGATCACAGTTTGTGACGGTGGCATTATCCCGGTGCATAATCCAAGAATTGTTCTTCAACAAAGTCGGAATTGGCATGTTCAAGCATGTCTTGAGCAACCTATTTGAGCTGCTTGTTTCTGAAGAAAATTCAGCTCATCTCATGTCCAAAACATCAACTATAATAGTGCGAATGAATTTGTGAGACATTTCCATGTCCTAAATTCTCACTGTGACACTATCAAATTCGTTATAATAATTTACTGAATTAATGATGAACTAGGTTTAACGGTTCAATGTCCTGACAACTATCCTGTATTTTATTTAGCCAATTCCTTAGGCTACTATAATGTATATCAAATCAATAATATACCTAATAGCAGAAATGTCTTTTTAGATTTAAGCGTTCCAATAGATCCTTTATTTAATAACACTATTCATCATTTAGCATTATCGTTTGATTTACCTGTTAGTAAAGTTGAAAACAATATGAATTATGAGGAATTTTATTATGACTTCAAAAACGCGAATTACATAGCTATAAATGATTATTTAGCTAGTGTTAATTGGGAATTAGTTTTAGATAATGTTTGTGATGTTGATTATGCTACAGCAATATTTTATGACGTTTTATATACAAGTTTTAATCTATTTGTTCCTATAAAAAAATTTAAAACCAGTTCATTCCTCAAATGGTTTAATTCCAATCTTAGACATCTCACTATTGAGAAGAAAAGAATGCACAAATAGCAATTTGGTAGAATAAAAGATTATTTTATGTTCTCTCAGTTAAGAACCCAATGTAAACAACTTTCAAATTACTGTTATCGGAAATACTTAAATACAACAGAAAATAAATTTATTAACAATAAAAGAAAATGCTACATTCTACCATCCAATATGCACTATGGCAATAACATTGCTGAGAGCAATCAAGACACAGTAGATCCATTCGCAAACTTTCTTTCAAGTGTTTATTCCGATGTTAAAATTAATCAGATACCTCATTTCAATTATCAGCAATCCGCTGACATAAGTGGTTACCATATTGAAATATATGATATTATTGAAAATATTTTACAAATGCCCTGAAAATTAACTGTTGGCCCACCAGCTTATTTCTTTGAACAAAGGAATATTTCCTATCAAAGTTTCTTAACACCAATTCATAAATCAGGCTCTAAACACAATATTCAAAACTATCTGCATACAATCAGTCTTACCAAAACTTTTTGATTGTTTAGTAAATAATTATTTACTATGGGATTGTAGGAATTTAATAAATGATCATCAACATGGTTTTTCAAAAGGAAAGTCTACATCTACCAACTTAATACTCTATAATAATTTCATTACTAATGCTAGGGAATCTAGATTTCAGGTTGACTCTATCTATACAGCCTTTTCTAAAGCCTTCGATAGAGTCAACCATGAATTACTTATTGCTAAATTGAATAGTTATGGATTTGGTGAGAAATTGCTGTGCTGGATAAGTAATTATTTGTCGGATAGGTATCAGTATGTGAAATATGGTAACTGTATATGTCAGCAAATAAAAGTTACCTCAGGTGTGCCACAGGGGTAACATATGGGGCCTCTTTTGTTTAACCTATTTTTAAATGATGTATCACTTATAATCAAAAATGATTTTAAAATATTAAAAGTCATTAAAAATATACAGGATGCTGCTTTATTACAAAGGGATCTTAACTGCTTAACTAAATGGTACGAGGTAAATGTTCTCTATTTAAACGGAAAAAATGTTTTAAAATTACTTTTTCTAGATCTAAAGATACAATTCTTTATCCATATTGCATTAATAATGTTTTTTTATTAAACACCCATAAAGGTATTTAGTATATTACAATCTGGTCAACAGTGACCAATGATCAATTTAAAACTTAATCTAATAGAGTTTGAAACTTAAAACTAAGGTATACTCATCAGCGTTCCTTGGGTTCTGTAGCTCTGCTTTTGCACTAAAAACACTAAACTAACTCAAAGGGCTTGATCCTCTTAAGTCTTCTTTCTAACCCAGTATTGTCAAGGAGTTGGATAGCCTCGACATTGACATGATGATGAAGTCTTTCTTCATGACTCTTGGCTAATTTCTTGATGGTCTGGTCAACAGTGTCCATTTCCAGATCCCTATGAAGGTCCTATGGACGTCACTATTGCGAATGTACCAAGGGGCGTCTTCTATGTTCCTCAGTGCTTTGGATGATTGCTAAGTTGCTTGCTTTGGTGCATCCCCCTAGTTGGATACCATAGGTCCATACAGCATAAGCTTATTATGTAGAGACAGAGTTGAGTTTCTTCCAATTAGCCAGTACATTTTTCTATATTTCAGTCCAAGTTCTTCTCTTTTCTTTTAAACATGCACTTTCCATCGGAGTTTGGCATCTAAGGTAATACCTAAGTATTTTTCTGTGTTTGAATATGGAACCAGGTTATTGTTTATTCTGACTGGAATATGATCTATCCTGAGTTAATGTGGAGTGATTAATAATGTAATGCTAGAAGAAAAAAGCACTATAAATGACTTAGGAGTTTATTTTGATTGTAAGCTGACTTTCAGTTATCACATTAATGAAATTGTTTCTAAATCACTAAATTGGCTTTGTATTGAGAAGCATCGAACATTTTTCAGTCATGACTTTGAAACTACTCTATGTTAGTTTAGTGCGATCTATTCTTGAATATGGTTCTACGGTTTGGTCTCCTTCATATAATACCTATATTGAGATGATTGAAAGAGTTCAAAATAAGTTTCTACGTGTTTGTGCATACAAAATGGGTTTCACTAGGGAGCAATTCGAGTATGAGGACAGACTTAGGTCTTTGAATATAACATCGCTAGAACATAGAAGGTTGGAAGCAGATTTGTGTTTGTTGCATATTCTTAGAGGTAATATACAAAACGCTGAAATTCTTAACTTAATTAATTTGAGTGTTAATACTCGGAGAACCCTTAATTCAGATGTTTTCAGCATTCCATTTCACTATACTAACTATGAGCAAAATGAACCAATTACTAGGTTATTACGTTGGGCAAATGAACACTTACATGATCTTGAGATATTTGGAACGTCTGCTTTAGTATTTAAACGCGCAGTAAAAAATTTTTATTATTCTAAGCATCTTCTTTTTTTGAAGTGAAGTGAAAATTTCACCTTGGAAATTCTGTTTCTCGTTATATAAATACCTTTTACTCCATTTCTTTTCCTCCTTTTAACATCATCAAAATAACTTTCCGGGGTCTTGTTTCACTTAACCTCAAAGCCACCTTTTTGCAATTCCAAAACTACGAAGGGTATGTTTTATAGAATCTCGGGGAGTTTTAACACAATTTGTCTTTCGTCGGAAGGAGTCACTCAAAAACTTCGTGACTTACTAAAAATAATGTAAGTTGGAACCTTCGTCACGTTTCAGACAGACAGATTGGTCTTTTAAGACCTTATATAAAAATACCAGAGCAGTAAATTTGTTAGTAAATTAATTTTTCGTTTTACGGGCCATTTCGAAAATAGGTTTAATTTTTAATGCTAGACAATGCTCCACGTGGCTTATTTTTAAATGTGATTGGTTTCTTATAGCCAATGATGGTCCATATTATATTTTATTTATCTTGGACTGTAACAAAATTTACTCTCCTGAATACCGATTAATTATTATGGATTAAAATTATTGCCCCTGTAAAATGGACGCTTAAAAAGTTGAACAGTGTGTTAAATTTTTGTTTTTGAGTTCAATAAAGCTTTACTAATTGCTTAAGTTTTTTTCTTTCCTCAACCCAATTAGTTTTGGCCATACATTTTAGAAAATCCACCTCTGTGGCCCCCCAAACCCACCGTGTAAGCCTTATAAATATATCGTTCATGTATATTCTAATAATTTCAATCTGAATGATGCCACTCAAAAATTCCTGATACTGTATCTCTTGATGTACTGAGCAGTTTTATATTTTTTCTGCTTTAAAAAACATAGTTGTGTTTTGTAACCGTTTATTTATCTAGACATTTGCATTTCTCGGTGAAATAAAATTTTACATACGCATCACGAAATCTCAGCGACAGGATTTTAAACCCTGTCTACTCACGGGAAATCAAATGGATTATAAGTATGGTGAAACAGATACATATAAAACATTTTTTAGGCTTTATAGGAATGTAAAGAAGGGTAGTTAGTTAAAAAATAAACAAGTAGAAAATGACTCTTTAATTAATTTAACGAAGCGTTATTAAATTTTGTAAGCATATCCATAATGTTTTTCCAGAAAAAGAAACTAATACATTTATAAGTTTTTTTTTCTTTCATTTTATAGCCCCCAGTGGGTATTTTGGCATTAGATTAACGACCACTAAAGGTAAAGAACTTTTAGAAGCAATGAAAGAATATAAGTGTGAATCTTTATCCACTGGAAAGCCTACCTATTGGCCAACCGATCCCAACAATATTCCAAATCTTATTGATTTCTTTATAATCATAAACATATCATCTTTTTAGAAATAGAATAAAGATGGGACATGAATTCTGATCATTCCCTTACCATCTTAACACTTAGTGAAAACATTATTAAAAAAGAAAATAACCCTACATTGACTAACAAATTAACAGATTGGAAAAGCTTCAAAATCATCCTTAAAGAAAAAATTAATTTATCTGTTCCTTTAAAAAATAAACAACTAGACGACGAAGTAAAATTGCTTGGGAAACTACACCTGCTATTAATAGAAGGACGGTAGGAAACAACTATCCTAGAGAAATAAGGGAACTGACCTCTGAAAAAAGAAACGTTGAGCCCCACAAATACAACAAATTAAAGAAGAATCGATTAGTATTTACCTAAGAGAATTGGCAGAGGACAGCAGTATTGATTATTCACTCTGCAAAGCTGCTAAGAGATTGAAAAGGCCCGTAATGCGAATACCACCTGTCAGATTGGAAGATGGTAAATGGGCTAGAAATAATGAGCAAAAAGCAACAAGATTTGCAAATCATCTAGAAAAAATCTTTCAACCTCATGAAGATCAAGATGAAGAACTGGAAGAACATCCACAGATTGATCAAGAAATAGAATTTACCTCTCCCAAAGAAGTAAATACCGAATTAAAAGAAAATATCAATCCGGAAAAAGCTCCAGGTCCAAAAAAGCAATAATTAAACTAACTAATCTAATAAATGCTGCCTTCAGACTGAAATATGTACCCAGCCTTTGGAAAATTGCGGAAGTCATAATGATACCCAAACCAGGGAAACCACCACATGAGGCATCGTCATACAGACCGATCTCATTACTGCCTGTTATGTCAAAACTATTTGAGAAACTCCTACTCAAAAGACTAAAACCACTTATCTAAAAAAGAGATATTATCCCTAATCTCCAATTTGGATTTAGAAATAAGCACTCGACGATCTACGAAGTTCATAGAATAACCAACATTATAGAGAAATCATTATAAGAGAAAAACATATGTGCTACTATCTTTCTTGATGTAGCACAAGCGTTTGATAAGGTTTGGCATGAAGGCTTAATATATAAGCTCAAGGTTTTCCTTCCAAAACAATATACAGATATCCTCCATTCATGTACATCGGAAAGATACTTTAGAATTAGGCAAGAAGAAGCCTACTCCGATCTTAAAGAAATTAAGGCTGGAGTACCACAAGGAAGAGTCCTAGGACCCCTATACTTACTGTACACATGTGATATTCCAGAGTTAGAAAACAATACCATAACCACCTTCGCCAACGACACTGCCATTCTAGCAGTAGGAAGGAGCAATGCACAAGATGCAAACAGCTGTCCACCGTATCTATGACTGGACGAAGAGATGGAAAATTAAACTTAATGAAACTAAATCACTTCACATTAACTTTACAAACAAAAGGATATATCATATTCCAGTCAGAATAAACAATAACCTGATTCCATATTCAAACACAGCCAAATACTTAGGTATTACCTTAGATGCCAAACTTCGATGGACTGAAATATAGAAAAATATACTGGCTAATTGGAAGAAACTTCACTCTATCTCTACATAATAAGCTTATGCTTTATAAGCAAAGACTTAAACCTGTATGGACTTATGGTATCCAACTATGGGGATGCACCAAAGTAAGCAACTTAGCAGTCACCCAAAGATTTGTTTTACATAGTAGATGCCCCTTGATACATTCGCAATAGTGACCTCCATAGGGATCTGGAAATGGACACTGTTGACCTGATCATCATACAATTAGCCAAGAGTCATGAAGAAAGACTTCATCATCATGTCAATGTCGAGGCTATCCAGATCCTTGACAATACTGGGTTAGAAAGAAGACTTAAGAGGATCAAGCCGTTCGAGTTAGATTAGTGTTTTTAGTGCAAAAGCAGAGCTTGTGTGTGCACCTAAGGAACGCTGATGAGTATACCTTAGTTTTAAGTTTGAAACTCTATTAGATTAAGTTAGAATTAAATTGCTCATTAGTCACTGTTGACCAGATTGTAATATACCAAATGCCTTTTTCTACAAACGTCAGTAAAAGTATAATTTTTAACGCATGCTGTCAGTGTCTAAAATGCCATTTTATGACACTAGTGCTAAAAGTGTTTGAAGGGATGGAACACTCTGCCTTCGGCGTCGTGTTCCAAACTTCCCTTCTCACAAAATAAAATATCACTTTTAGCACTTATATCATAAATAACAATTATGGGTGTTTAATAATAATAAAAAAATTATAGCCGTTGAACTTTTTTAGAACTAAACCTATAGGGGTTATGATCTCTGACCGATTAGTTTCTTTAATTTTGGTATTATCCCTTCCGCATGTTTCCGCCAATTGCGTAGATTTCTGTTTGAGATATATTTGGGTATACCGTATACGCTTTATCCTTGTATCGTTTTTAGAGCCCTTAGTTTACCAGCTAGAATTTTCCAATTATGTCCTTGAATTTACGTTCGGCCTCCTTGTCAGCGGCTAATTTGTGGAGTATTTTTTCCATAATAAGGTTAGTGATTGTATTAGTTATTCTGGAGTGCACACCGTTCGAGTTTTTTTTAGTTACCTTTTAGGTCGACAATAATGTCAAGTGGTGGCAGGTTTTCTTTTGTGCATCCGTAATGGAATGACAGGTTGGTCCAGTGCAGTTCTTTTTTGATTCGTTTTAGGCCACCACACACTGTTTTGATAGTTAACTGCCTCCGCTGAACACCAGCTCACAAGTTTATAATTAATCAACTTGTTCAACGCTATATTAGCGAGAAAATTTGTAAATTTAGGTAAAATTGTAAAATCGATCCCAAAATCGGACAAAAAACACACACAAATTACACATTTCCGCTATTTCCAATATTTTTTTACGGGAAAAATGACTATTCAACAATGAAAATTAAAACGAACGTAAAAATCTGCATAAACGGGATGAAAAAATGATTTGCAATATCGGAATTTATTAAAATAATAACGGATTATTAGGGAAAAAGGTGTGGAAAGTCCAGAAAATAGTGAAATGTATCGCAATGCTATTTAATCCTAATACCGCTTTCGATATTTTAAATGACATGCAACTAATTATCCAGAATCAACCGTTAAAAATAACTGAAAGTGCAAAGAATCTAGGCATAATATTTGATTGCAAACTTCGGTTTGAAGAACACGTTTCCCTTTGGTTTTTAGAATTTTAGACACTTCTACGCCTCCATACTTGATATCCAAATACTCTAATGGACTATTTTGATAAGCCGTAACTTTAAAACCACCCTGTAGATTTCTCTCATACTTGGTACAGGTATAGTGTGTTAATAGCCCAATCTTATAGTGTAATAACTACAATTAAAATCCAGATCCGGATTAAGAAGAATTTGCAAAATTTGAAAATCCGCAAAACAACATCCAGTATATCAGATTTTTTAAAATTGGGATAGATATTTGAAAAGAACGGAAAAAAATGAGTTAAAGTGAAAAAAAATTTTAAGTGCACATCCCATTCTACTACTGGAGTTTTAATGTCCAATTACATCAAATGCATTTTTACTTTACCATAGGTAAAGTATTGTAATCGCAAAAAAAAAAGTTCAGCTTTCAGTGGATTTACATGTTTTGAGACCCCCTAAGTCATTTAAGACCATTTCCAGAAAATGTATGTATGGAGTATGGAGTATGTAGTCCGGAAAAATTTGTGTGCGCTCTAACTCCAACTGCGATCGAAATTTCCTAACCAAATTTTATATTTAGCATTGTTACAACATGCTAATGAGCTGATTAGATTTTGGGCAAAATCGGACAACCGGAAGTTGGGGTTTACTCTTGAGAATTTTCAGATTTTCGCAATTATTATCGTTTCTATTAAGTTTATGTAAAAATATTAAGAGAAAAAATTTATTTTAAATTAAATTTACTATAAATTTTGTTTAAAAACTTTTTTCAAATTTTGTATTATAAGCGAGTTAAAAATAAAATATGGAATAACATAGTTGCATAATAGCGCAAGCGCAGTAGAAGTGTTTTGTTTCATGGAGACAATTGTATGCTCTTGCCAGGCATGGCCTGCCTTAAATATGTACGAGTAATTGGATTATGAGCCCGTATGGCCGTTAAAGTATGGTAAAGTCATGTGCATGGCCACATCCGATTTTTTTCATTTTCACAAGCAGTAACTTTCGAAATACCTGGTAGATTTCTTTCATATTTGGTACAGGTATCATTTTTTAGTAGCCCAATCGTATAATGTAAGGACAATACTACAGTTAAAATCCAGATACGGATTAAGAAAAATTTGTAAAATTTGAAAATCTCCAACGCAACACGCTGTACATCAGATTTTTTTAAATTGGATCAGACATTCGAAACGACTGGAAAAAAGATATTCTGACATATTTTTATAAATGCACATCTCGTTCTACATATTACTAAACTTTTAAAGTAAATTCAATTAATGCAATACATATTGTCATATTTCATAAGCCATAACTTTGAAAACCTTCTGTAGATTTCTTTCATATTTGGTACAGGTAGATTGTTTAAATAGCCCAATTGTACAATACAAGAACTAAAGTTAAAATTCAGATCCGGATTAAGAAAAATTTGTAAAAATTGATAATCTCTAAAATAACACCCTGTATATCAGATTCTTTAAAATGTAATCGGATACCTATTTGAAAAAAGAAAAAAAAAGAAAAAAGATGTGTTATTGCCGAAGCTTACTTGATAGTTTAATGAGTTTTGTATCCAGAATTAATCCGAAAAATTAAATCTGTATTTTTTTTTTGTAGAACGCCTTTGTGCACTTATAAAAATATTTTAGTATAACACATCTTTTGTCTTTTTTCTTTTTTTAAATAGGTATCCGATTACATTTAACAAAATCTGATATACAGGATGCTATTTTAGAGATTACCAACTTTTACAAATTTTGCTTAATCCGGATCTAAATTTTAACTTTACTTCTTATATTGTACGATTGAGCTATTTAAACAATACCAAATATGAAAGAAATCTACAGGGTGTTTCCAAAGTTATGGCTTATGAAAATGACAATACGTATTGCATTAATCGAATTTATTTTAAAAGTTTAGTAATATGTAGAACGAGATGTGAATTTATACAAATATGTCAGAATATCTCAGTTTTTTCCATTCGTTTCGAATGTCTGATCCAATTTATAAAATATCTGATGCGTTGGGGATTTTCAAATTTTACAAATTTTTCTTAATCCGTATCTGGATTTTAACTGTAGTATAGTCCTTACATTATACGATTGGGCTACTAAAAAATGATACCTGTACCAAATATGAAAGAAATCTACCAGGTATTTCGAAAGTTACTGCTTGTAAAAATGAAAAAAATGCATTTGATGAAATTGGACGTTAAAACTCCAGTAGTATTTGCACTTAAAAAATTTTTTCACTTTAACTCATTTTTTTCCGTTCTTTTCAAATATCGATCCCAATTTTAAAAAATCTGATATACAGGGTGTTGTTTTGGGGATTTTCAAATTTTGCAAATTATTCTTAATCCGGATCTGGATTTTAATTATAGTTCTTACACTATAGGATTGGGCTATTAACACACTATACCTGTACCAAGTATGAGAGATATCTACAGAGTGGTTCTACAGTTAACGTATGTCGGTTTAACTATGAAACACCCTGTATAATACTTAAGTCATTTTTTGTTGAAACAGTTTTGTTAATATTACTACTACTAGTGAGGTTAAGTGGAGTAGCTAGACTTCGCCTCACATTTCAAACATATATTGTAAAAATTACAATATAAATAAAGACAATTTATTATTATTATTATTGTTATAATGTTTTTTTTCTGACTAGAATACAGAAAATAGTGTTGCTTATCGGCATAAGTGTATTTTTTCTGTTCCATTTTATTTTTTAATTTATTTTCGTTCAAGATAGTTGCCCTAATCGGCCATGCCTACATAAATAAATAGTTTTTATCGCTTTTTTCAGCTCGTTCAATTGAGTTTGGAAGAATTATTATACCTTTCCAGCTTTTTATATTTAAAAAACCATTAATCCAAAGGGGAGTTACGTCACCTAAGTGAGGCGGATTAGTGTAGTAATCGAAAACTACAGATTTTTCAATTATAAATAATGGTGAAAAGTTTGAAATTTTTCTAGAGATTGGAGTTATTATAATAAATGATTCTTACCTTTCTACTAAATTATTACGCCACCAATGGAATGGGTAATAACTTTACGGTGACAAATGGATTAATCAATAAATAGGATATTTATACAGATGTGCATCGATTAACTTTTTGGGTCATCACATTAAATACGTAATAGAATTTAATAGAGATACCTAGAATACGCCACGTATTAGTAAATTAAATGTACAGGGTGGTCTAACCCGTAGGAATTTTGACATTAAACTTTTGGATCTTATGTATTTTGACTTAAAAATGCAAAAATATAGAGGGTGGTCCACGGAAATTTAGGCTTATTACCGATTAAATAGGAAGTCGGATATTTTATTTTATTAAAAAGTTATAATTGTTCCCATGGGCGTAGCCACAGGCATTTTAATTAGGTATACTTGTAATAAAATCCACTATGTCATTTAAAGATTTTCTCTTAATCCGACACTGAAACTTCATCCTGAAGAATAACAAAACGATTGTCCTTAAAGTACACAATAATCTGATATAAACTTCTTCTGCAAACTACCCACATTACGAAAAACGACCCCCAACAGAATAATTTACACCCTATTTCCGTCACTTTGTTAAAATTGCAACGCTTCCTCATACATTTCTCAGACGGATAGCTCCATAAATTTTTCCGATATTACCATCTTGAAAATTTACAATGTTTGTCGATCATCCTTTACCAGGGGCGTATTTTCGTTTTTGCCCTACGTATCTGAGTAGAGAATTAAATTTCCTAAAAGTGTTTCTTAAAGTAATCTAGTGACCTCGATTTTAATTCCAGTGGTGTACCACTGTATAAAAAAATTGCACTGTTGAGTAAAATCGGATAGAGAATAAATACATTGCGTTTCTATACGCACAAATTGATTTACGTTGATATCGGTTTGCACAGTTACATTCGGTTGCTACGTGATGTACAAGAAAATACAAGGTGATCGAAAAAATACAGCGTATGGCATCTAAGCATAGGCGGATCCAGCCGATTTTCAAGGGGGGATGAGGGTTGCGAGCTTATGGAATATTCGCTGCTCAGCGGAGGGACTGAGGGGCCTCCCCCAGAATTTTTTTTAAATATACAGTACTTGAAAACTTCTTTTTAGGCTATTTTAAGTGCCTCAAAAGCACTTTAAAAGGGATACAATGTTATCGAAGCACAAGAAAATCTAAATTCAGACCTAGAAAGAATCTTTCTTTATGCAAAGAACCACAACTTGGTTTTGAATGCACACAAGTCGCAAATTTTAATTATTAGTAAAAATAAAACTGTCAGAGCACAAATTGAACAAAACCTACAATGATGAGGATGAGGAAAAGCGCGGTTGGACCAGTCTACCATATATCCATAAAGTCACGGATAGGATCGGCAGGCTACTGGAAAAACACAAGGTCAAGACTGTGTTTAAACCCACTCGTACAATACAACAGAGCTTGAGATCGGCTAAAAGACCACAGAGATCCCCTATCGGCGCCCGGAGTTTATAGAGTTCCATGTAGCTGTGGGTCGTTGTACATTGGCACCACAAAGCGCAGTGTCAACACGAGAATTACGGAACACAAAAGGAGTTGCAGGCTGGGACAAACACAAAAGTCATCCGTAGCAGAGCACGCTCTCTCTGAAGGTCACAACATTCTTTTTAACGAGGTGGAGATTTTACATCAAACGCAGCGTTACTATCCGAGACTAACCAGGGAAGCCATTGAGATATTTAAGCGTGACAACAATTTTAACCGAAAGGAAGAAATTACGTTCCTAAACCCAGACTGGAAGCGAGTTCTTCGACATGCATCAAGTACGCTGAAACCTCGCTCCACCACCACCACCATCCCCACCCCAGCCCCCCTACTGCAGCGCAACGGCGGGGGTATAAATACGACCGAGCGAACCACTGTCGAATCAGTCAACGTCGGGAAGCACGGGAGATCACTTCGCCCACTGCCTCATCGCCTTTGATAATGTCTACCGCAGCTGTAGGCGAAACGTCAGGAAGAAATTCCATTGGACCACGGCTTCAAAGCCCGGAAAACACTTTAGATTTTAAAACCTATAGTACAAAAAGCAAAAAATTTGGGCGTTATTTTTGATAGTGATTTAACTTTTCAACACCATATAAAAAATAAATTAATTGCAGCATATCTTAGATTGAAAAATATTTACAAATATGAAAATTGTCTATCCCCCAAACAAAAATATTATTTATGTAATACCCTAGTGCTTTCTTTATTTGACTATGGTGATGTTGTCTATGGAGACTCTATATCTTGGCTAACAAAAAAGTAAATTCAAATAATACAGAATAGTTGCATAAGATTTTCTTACAAAATTCCATATAGACACCATATAACACCATATTTTAATCAACACCAAATTCTCAACATGATTCATAGAAGAAAACAGCACATGTGTGCTTTTATATATAGAATAATAGCAACTGGTAAACCCCCGTATCTTAGAGAAAAAATTTTAACTATGGCTAGGGCACACCGTACTAGAAATTCTAAAAGTTTTATTATTCCTCGTCATAGAACAGCAGCTTTTCAAAAATCATTTACTTTCGTAGCCATTAAAATATGGAATGGTTTACCGAAAAATACTAAAAACTTATCACTTGTGACTTTTAAAAAATATATTAAAAGCATGCTTCTACAAGAACCACTTCGATTATAAACTATCAAAAATATTATTTACTTTCGTAGACTTTTTCGGAAAATACTGCATGCATCCACAAAAGCAACTTATTGCTTTTCAAAAAAAAAATCGTTTCTTGATGTCTGAGATTTTGTCCAGGTGGCGAGGTTTTGTCGGTCCGTTTGCGTCACTTTGGGCTCTCCGTATGGCTCCTGTAGTAACAACCCTTTATAATTTAAATTTAATATATATTGTGAAGTTAAGAATGTTACATAAGAGTATAGAATAATATTTTAAAAGAGATCAGCATATTATAAATTTAAATAATGTGGGGGAATTTGAAATGGAATTTTAACATTATCAAAATTATAATATTTAGATAAAATTAAATTAAAAATTAATGAAACCAAATACCCAGACTATGCCCAATCCAATATTTCTTCTTAAAAACATCTTGTCAGGTTAAATATTAAATGAAACATCACCTAAAAATAAAGAAATAGTATTATTAAAATAAAATTTAAAAGAATAAACAAAATGTTATTTTATTGATAAAGAAAAAAGTTAAAGTTTAACTTACCTAAGGGAATGATTTTATGTGAGATCAATATTACAGTGAAAATCCTTCTTAAAAGCTCTGATATTAACCTAAAAATTAAAACCAAAATTAAATAATATTCAAAATTCAAATTTTTTTTATCGATTCAATTTTGTGGACAATCTATATAACAAATTATAATGTAGGGACAACCTGCACAGCAAAATAAAATAAAAGTTTTGACAACAGTTTAAAATGAAATCCAAAGATACCAACTTTGCTAACTAAATTAGAAATTAATAAAATGTATAAAATTAGACACCAGAATATAAAGGAGAAGTATGTTAATTGTTATAATTAAAATTATGAAAATCAAAACACATAAAATTGATAATAAAATATAATAGAATCAAAATTTTGAAATAATTAGAACAAATTCAGAAACAATTTGGGAGTTTCTGTCAGAAGGTAACATAGCAACAGAAAAAAAGAAGGTAGTAAGTTTGATGAAATGAAAAAAGAGGCTAGTATAAAAATTTTAAGAAGATTTTTTTTAAAAATAATAAAAATTAAGAAAGTTTTAAAAGTTAGTGAAAAAATGGTAGAAAGGCTAGTAAAAAGAGAAATTTAAGAAATTTGAATTTAAAAGTTATAAAAGGAAGGAGAGTTTAGGATAGAAATTTTGGAAAATTATTTACCAAAATTTTACAAGAAGAAGGTACAAAATTAAAAAGGCATTTATATTTTGGAAGTCCAATTATTACTGCGACTTTGTTTTATGATTAGTAAGTGGATAATATCAATTAATATTCAAACAACTTACCTAGAAGTTGGTGGCTTATTTTGTGTATCATCTGGATATTGTTTCCAAATAATTTGCTCAATCCAGCATATATCACTTGAAGAATCAACAGAAATTGGAAACATCACATAACTAGAAGTCTAGTTGTAACATATCACTGGTTGTACGAGGTAAAAGAGGAAGAAACACTGATAGTTGAAGGTATAAACTCATTATATCATTTGTAACGTGCTGCATACTAAAAATAACGTGCGGAATACGTTTTTTTTTTGTGGTTAAGACAGACATAGTCTTAGTAACTCGGTGTGCCAACTTTAGTTTAAAAATTTATTGCGCCAAATTTAAAATCATTTTAGAAATAAGGTATCATTGAATGAATGGGTGTGAGTGCAAGTATTCCATATTAATAAATTTAGTCTGATCTTTTTTTTTATATTCGTTATTAAAATAAACTCATTTAATTGTCAATCCAACATTTTATTTTATTAAAAAGTACAGGGTATATCAGTAGCGTAGATTAAAAGGAAGATCTAAGAACTTGAACTCACAATTAAATAATCCCTGAGATAAAAAAAGATTTAAGGATACATAACATCAATTTGAGCATAGTCGTGGCGATATTCACAAATTACTTAAAAATTATATAACAAATTAAATCTACAAATTAACAAAAACATTTACCTGAAATTAAATCAAATCAAAGTCAAAATTATAAAAATTTTATAATAAATTAAATAAAAACTAAAATTATAAAGTAATAATAAATTGAAATATTATTACAATATTTATGTATCCTCTTCCATACATGCGCAATCCGGTTCTGTTCTTTTTTTAGTATGTTGCTTTTATTGTTCTTTTTTATTTTATTTTTCTCTCATTCATTTTTTTTGTTTAATATTAGTATAGGTAAAATTGTTTATTTGGTTTTATAAATTAGCAGGGTCTATTCGCATGAGTCCTTCTTATGATGGGCTCATGTTATCGGTTTAATAATCGTAAAAAGGTCCTTTTTTGCATTTTGTTAAACTACTGTAATTATTGTATTGTAGTATGTATGACTAAGGCAAAATAAATTATTTGAATTTGAAAATTATTGACCTATGCCATTCTCAACAAAAATGTTATTAAATTAAATCAACCTTTTATTTCTTGGCACACACTTTATTTATATGTTTAAATTAGAAAATTATATCTACTAGTATTACTAGGCCTCAAACTATTCCATTTTGTAAAGGTAACATTGTTATTTTTATCTGTACACAATAAATTTTCCGCAAATGTGTTGAGGACCCAATGGTCATTAAATCAGATATATTTAAAAAATGTTTTGGCTTCTTTCCAAGGTAAATAAGTACATCGAATTAAATATGAGAACTCGTGATTGGGCTTCTTACATGTTACCCAGCACGTATACATTTATTTTAAAAATGGCGCCAGTAATTTTCAATATCACAGACTGTTATTTTTTACCATTTTTACCATGTAGTTCCATCCAGCATAATGTGTGAAAAAAATAAAGGTAAATAAAAACTCTGTATGTGTAAACGAATTAATTACTTTTTAAATGCTATTATCAAGCTGTGCAGGTAAGCAAGCTTACTAAAAAAATTAAATAATTTGCCTAGTTTACTAATGGACCACCCTGTATACATGAAAATAATTTTAAAATGTTTGCTTTTAACCACGATTAATAGATATCTTTCAAATAAATCTGTAAGTTTTATACAATAAGAAAATAATAGAAATACGACAGATATTTACTAGTTGAAAGATGTTTTTAAATCTATGGGTACACATTTTAGGAAAACTGGTCATAGGATTACAACAAAATTTTGTTAAGTTAAATACTAAACTTTTGTTAATGTGAAAATGTATTAATTTATAAAGTTGACCGAGAAACTTTTAAAATACAGGGTGGTGCACAAAACACAGCTTTTCTAATTTTTAAAGTTTTTGCAATTAGTTTAACGCCTTCTATGACATACATTTGTTTAATATAATACAAAAATTTTATAACACATCGTTTATACGGGGTGACTGGTTAAAGCTAAAAATACTATATGCCCTCTGTAACCACATTTTCTGAGTCACCCTGTATTAAGTCATTACTTAAACTATTATTTTAATATTAAGGCCTTTATATTTTTAACTTTTATTCAAAACAAATATCAGGGTATTTGGTGAGTTCATAAAATATCTCTAACATTTCTAAAATTAAAAAAAACATTGACAACCTTTTATCCCTAACTACTGTCAAACAAAAAACTCCTTATTACACTATAAAAAAAACTATAACCTAACTTACACACTACATAACCCCCCCCCCCAACATTTCAAAAAATTTTTAAACAGTAAAAATATTTTTAAATGTTATTGAACATTATTTTTTTTTTTTTTCATTTTTACTTTCTTCCAGTTTCTTGTCTTTTTCTTTACTGTTTTTGTTTTCTTCCTTCTTCTAATTCTTTTTGTTTGGTATCCTATTATTTTATATTTACAACTTTTTTTAATTTTAGGTTTGTACGCCCCCCAGCGACGATTACCTAAATTTTGTACATTTCTTTTTTCAATTACTTATTTCTTATTGCATGTATCTTTGCTTTATCACATTTCTCTTCTTCTTTTTCTCCTTTCTCTTCTCCTTCTTCTTCTTCTTCATAAATTGTAAATAATTTTGTTTTCTTTACCATTACGTTTCTTTTAAGACTCACATATTGTTCTGTTTTTAGATTTCTAGCATTTTTCTTTAAATTTTCTTCTAATTGCTTTAAACCTACTTTACACTCTTCTTTGTTTTCTTGTATGTCCTTCTTATTTTCCTGAATATCTTTTTTTAATTCTTCCTGATTTTTATCTACTCTATTAGCCACTGCATTAATAGCAAATTCTTCTTCTTCTCTAATTTCTTCTATTTTTTTTATCTGTTTCCTTTTCTTGTTTCTCTAATCTCACTTCAACTCTTTCAAATTCTCTTCTTATTAAAATTATCATCTCCTCATTATTTCTTTTGAATTGATTTTCCATCTCCATTCTATTCTTTTCTAGATTTCTTTCTATGTTATTCTCCATCTTTTCTTGATTTCTGTTCATAGTAATTAACATTTGCATAATTGGATCTGATCTTCTTCCATCCATCTTTTTGTTTCCACTTCTTAAGTACATTTTTTTACACGTTTTTATTATTTTCTTTTACATAAAGGCCCCACGTTGGGCGCCATATATTTTAATATTAAGGCCTTTATATTTTTAACTTTTATTCAAAACAAATATCAGGGTATTTGGTGAGTTCATAAAATATCTCTGACATTTCTAAAATTAAAAAAAACATTGACAACCTTTTATCCCTAACTACTGTCAAACAAAAAACTCCTTATTACACTATAAAAAAAAACTATAACCTAACTTACACACTACACTATATATTCATAATGCAATGACATTTGCTCGTATTTTTATAGCTTATAGCAAAAAATGATTTCTTCAAAAAAACCGTATTACTTATTTTCCAACCACCCTGTAACTAACCAAATTCTAAGGTGATTGTTTATAAAATATTAATGCTAAATAATCTATAATTCATGTTTTCTACAACAAACGGCAATAAAACAGGTCTGTTATGAGAAATCTGGTTACAAAAAAGTGGTATTTCCGATGTTTAACACCCTGTACTTCGAAAACTAGGCATAGGATCGCTTTGGGCCAATGGACAGTTTTGTCAGAACATCGAGTTCTACAACATACCAAAGTTTCAGAAAATTTGATCGGGACGTTTTTTACATTTAAATGGTGCGGGGTCTTTTGAATAGGTTAGGAAATCATTCTGTTGGAATCACTATGAAAATAGCATCAAAAGTATACAGATACTCTTCTACTTTCCTGTATTAATGCTGAAAGTTACTATAAACATTGTGATGAGATTAAACTTTATGTTCAGGGACATAACCCACAAATTTTATGTTTAACGGAAACTTGTGTTACTAGTGATTTCACAGATTCTGAATTGCAGATTTCAGAATATGTAGTGACACGTTGTGATTCTAGTAGTCACCATACAGGGGGTGTTTTAATTTATACCAAAGATTATATCAAAGTAGATAACGTTAAAACATTTGTTATTGATAAGAATTTGTGGGTTTTGTCTTTAGATGTTGGGATTAGTGGATCTTATTATGGAATAGTCGATGTTGATAGATCGCCAAGTGGTAGTGTGAATGAATTCATTGAGGTTTTTTTAAAGTGGATAGATGATTATTATGAATTACATAGCAGTCGTAGTATAGTCATTGCCGGTGATTTCAACATACATTATGATAAGAATTGTCAAGGTAAAAGAAAAAAAAAGAATGTATAGAAAATAATGGAATGCAGCAACTTGTCAATGAGTATACTAGAATTTTTAAAGATTCAAAATCTATGATTGATCTTGTCATAAGTAATGACTATACATTAACTGCGCACGTAGAAAAAGATTACATAATATCTGATCATTCTATTGTTCAAGTAGTCACTAATAAAGTAAATAAAAAGGAAATAGTTGAAACGAAACAAATTCGTAGTAAAATTATATATGATAACATGGTAAACATGTTGATCGAGAAGGAATGGGGTTACTATTCGGTAAATATCAATGAAATTACTGATACTTTTATCACTAATATTTTAGATGTATTGAATAAGGTGTCACCAGTAAAAACAGTGAACATTAATAATATAGGTAATAAATGGTTTGACAACAATTGTAAATTGGCTGTTAACAATAAAAACATTGCTTATAAAATATTTTTGTTCACTAACGATGGAGAGGATTGGAACAATTATAAAAATGCAAGAAATAATTGTGTGAAAACTTTAAAGCAAGCAAAATTTCGATATTATGAGTCAAACATTGATAGGAATAAGGGTAATTCTAAACAGATGTGGAAGCATCTTAAACAATTAGTAGGGACTCAAAAAACTACCTCACAGTATCAAAATCTTGAACATGAAGGTTCAACTTATAGTGATAATTTGGCAAACATATTAAATCGATATTATGTTAACAGTATTAAAGATATTATCGTTAGTATTGACTCAGATAGTGATGTTGGCCAAAGTTTACGGACGGTAATTTCAATTGAAGTAAAATTGGAAACGTTTGAGAGCATAACTCTAAATCAACTGTATGATATAATAAAATTTCAATATAAAAAAAGAGTACGGATGAAATAGGTCTTGATATTATCAAGAACCTGTTTCATGTGTTAGGGTACCCATTATTGAATCTAATTAATAAGAGTTTAGAAAAGGGCGTGGTTCCACAGCGTTTCAAAACTTCAACTATAATTCCTGTTCCGAAAATTATTAATACTAATAAAATTGATCAGTTACGTCCAATAAATATGCTCCCATTTTGCGAAAAAGTTTTAGAAATTGCAGTGTATAACCAGCTTATTAAATTTATATCTTCTAATAATATCCTGTATAATTACCAATCTGGTTTCAGAAATTCTCATTCGTGTGAGACGGCACTACAGTTGGTGGTGTCAGATATGAAAGATATTTTAGATACATCAGGGGTAGGTATATGTGCAGTCTTTATAGATCTGAAAAGAGCATTTGAGACAATTGATCGGAGTATTCTACTTCTAAAATTAAAGAAATATGGTTTTAATGGGACTGTTTTTGATTGGCTAGAAAGTTATTTGTCAAGTAGGTACCAGATAACTAAGTTTAATAGTGAAATTTCAAATCCTCAGTTAAACAATATTGGATTGCCCCAAGGCAGTGTACTTGGACCTCTACTTTTCATATTATATATTAATGATTTTGGGAAATGTATTGAACAAATGTAAAATTCACCTTTTTGCTGATGACACATTAATCTATTTTTATGGGGAAGATTTTATTGAAGTGGTGGAAACGATAAACCATGAATTACACTTATTAACTGAAAGATTTAAGATCAATAAGCTGAAAGTTAATGAGTTAAAATCCAAATACATGTTTATTGGTAATAATGTTCTTTTTGGGAAATTCTTAAGTCTTGATATTAATATTAAATTAAATAATGAAAAAATTGAAATGGTACAGGAAATGAAATATTTGGGATTTATATTGGATAGTAAACACGTTGATTATATTTGCAGAAAAATAGGAAAAAAAATGGTTTTTTTCGAAGAGTATCACCATTTCTGAGTACTCAATCTAAATTAACAGTCTATAATTCATTAATATTGCCTCACTTTTTCTATTGTTGTTCGCTGATATATACAGGATCAAATTGTTCAAAATAAGGCCATGCGAGTAATACTAGGATGCAATCGATATAGTCGAATACAAGACATGTTAAATACACTAAATTGGCTTAGGGTGGAACATTTTATATATGTGCAGTCAATGATATTCATATTTAAGATGGTAAACCATATACTACCTGATTATTTGAACAATCAGCTGGTGCTAACTTCAAGTGTTCATTCACATAACACTAGAGCTGCAGAATCATTAAATTTTTATGTTAAAGCGACCAACAAGGCCCGTTCGATGAAAAGTTTGTTTCACAAGGGAATTGTGCAGTTTAATAATCTACCGAGGCATATTAAAAATAGCCATAATGTAGGTGTCTTTAAGAGAACATTAATCCACTTTATAAAAACCAACATTTAACATTTACTCATTTGGCTAATTTAATAATGTTATCTTATTTTCTTTTATGTAATTTGGACATTTATATGGTAAAATATGTTTTTTTTGTTGTTGTTTGTAAAAATTATCTATCATGATATTAAATAAATCATTTCATTTCATTTCATTTCATTTTAAAAACCGCCGCCTTTAATGAAAATCCCTCCTCAAGAATAATTCGGATCAACTTTAAATCATATTATTTCATCTTATATGTTTTAAAAAACACAGACAGGAAAGAAAGCCGTCTAAATATCATTATGTTTAAACAAATAATAAAAATCAGTTCACCCCTGACCAATAAAATTATTTCCCGCCTAAGTCGGCGTGGCACTTCCTCGAGAGAGGTGGTTTGGGAATAAATTAAAAATCCTGTGTTAAAAACGACAATTTTAAATCTGTAATTGATACTACGCACTAACTCTGCTTCACAATGGGCGTAAACACGAAATTGAAACAAGGAAATTTTCATAAAAATATCTACTGGTTAAAATGAAAATTCTGTGAAATTTAATTGCTTTACTACATCTCGAACAATACAACTGTCATTACTTCATTTTTCGGTTTATAATTTCAAAATTTTAGTGCCGATTTAAAAAACTAAACAATGAAATGAACTAATCCTGGCCCCTGTACGATGTATACAATCGAAAAGGATATCGCTTCTTTTATGAAAAGGATTATGACAAGAGGTTCTGCCCCAGCTGGCATTGTTTCGTCGGAAAGAATTTTGGATTATACGCATCCCACGACAGTACAACTTTTTTCATGGCATTTTTTCGAAACAAGTGCAGCAGCACTTATCGCTTATTTGTCTAGTCAAATGGTAGTTTTTTCCAAAACATGAGAGCGGTAGAAATTTTTTTAACGGAATTATATGTTTTTCGGGGTGCTGAAACGAATCTGAAGTTTGCTGCCTCGTAGCAGGACCGGAACAGGCCCAAAAACGCAAAAAAACCTCGAAATTTTCTGAGTTTTTCCGGTTTTCCGCTCATTTCTTGCAAACGACGCATCATACGGAAAATGCCACAGTATTCAAAGTTGAAGTGTATAAAATTCTGCGTCGAACGACGTCCCTAAAATCCTAACCTCAAAATTTATAAGGTCGCCATCGTCAATCGAAAAAAGCCAATTTTTACCAACAGGTACTTTTTGACTAGGCTATATCAGCTTTATTCATTTGTGAGATAATTCAAATTAAAATTTCTTCATGACATCTGACCTCAATATTAAAAGAAAAATTGTAAACAATGTCTCGTAGCCATGATCTTCAGAGACTCTAGAAAATAATGAATAGAATGTCATTTCAGTTTCACGGTTAAAAAAATATAATTGCATTTATTTCTGCATCAATAAAAACAAAAGCGAACGTGGTTAATCAGTATTCAAAAATTTAATGAGTTTCTTGAGCACGAAAAAGATTTAAATTAGTTTTATATACCGGCTAAATTCAAATTTCTTTTGTGAGCTAACGAAGTTATTTGTAAGCTAATCCATTCGTACATAAATTTTGAAATACCAACAAACAGAGAACGCTTTAATAGAGCAGTTATAAAAATGAACTTAATAAAGTCGGAATTGGAAAAGTTGGAGAAAACTTCTCAGATTCAATATCTTGAAGTGACAATAACAATTGCAAAGAAGAGGTGGAAATCATCAAAACGATGGATGAAATAACAAAAATATAAATATTTTTCCTATAAGAAAAGAAAGGATTGAGAAAAAGTGAAAAGAACAGGAAGTTTGAAGGACACATTTCCCACGCCGTAATAATATCATTAAAATTGTTCGCAGTCTAATTTAAGAAAAAATCATTAAAATTTGGGATAAAAATACGAAACAGTTTAAAAGCTAATAAAATACTCACATTAGGAGTTAAACGCTTTGTTAAAAATCCAATTTAATAGGAAGTTGTACAATACTATAAAACAGTGTAGGGTATACAAGGGTTTCGTAGTCTCTAACTTTTTAGGTTCATTTTTCATTTTGAGGGAATGAAAAAATAAGTACATATTGGCAAAGGCCTAATCTATGTTCTCACTTTTTCAAAATTTGATTTAGTTTTTTCTTTAAAAAAATCGCAAAATTCCATATTTTTTTGATTTTTTCCATTTTTTTTTAAAAAGAACCAAAGCAAATTTGGAAAAACTGAGAACGTAGAAACATAGATTAGATCTTTACCAACAAGAACAAATTTTTTCATCCACTACTAATAAAAAATAAACCTTAAGAGTTAGGGACCACGAAACCCTTGCATATCATCCACCTCAGAATTCAAAGGAAATAATCATTTATGAATAACTAGAGATAAAATGCATTCACTTCTTTTTTAAATGTTTACGAGGGCTAGATGGATGGGTGAAGAATTATAATTTACGTGGAATATTATAAACAAATCAGGAAAGTAGAGATTAAAAATTTGTTTTGAAATGAAATAATTATTATTAATTAATTATTGATCGGTTCTTCTAATTATTCCTTAAATTCTACATTAAATGTAAATAAATAATTCATTTTTTAATTAAATCTAGTACGTTGTTGGGTAAATAAACCGCCATTGCAAAATATTATTCTGAGGCTAACATTTTTTAACAACTATCTCTTGAAGGCCGAATTGCGAAACGTACAAGTCGAGATGTGTCCAAGAGCTTTGCTAACCAATCAAGTCATTTGAAAGTTTTACCCAATTTTAAATCCACCTATCCATGATTAAAAATAATGTCCTTAAGCGGTTTCATTAACGCGTAATAACTTCATACGATATTTCCCCTTGCCTAATTATAAATCTTTTCCAAACTTTGGCAACACAGCAAAATACATTTACCAAAAGATATTGCCACCGAATAAATAAATCATTTATGCATTCTTAATAGCCAGTGGCCAGGTGCAGAACTTAAAAATTAGGTGACCAAAACCATCCAATGTTTTAAATAGATAATGAATTGAGGTATGTTTTCTTTGATTCAACCTACAAAAATGCAAGATTTTGAATCTGTTACTCACAGAAAAACCTAGGTCTAATAATTAAAGAAATTATTTTTTCTTCAAAGCATTTTATAAAATCTTGTTTTTGTCAATATTTTTAATTTTTTTATATTGCGCTTGTTTAAGCTTGTTTTTAATTTTTTTAAGCAATTTTATTCATTGATAGGTACCCTTGATTTAAAATAGTAATCAATAAATAATTGAATAGAAAATGGGGGAATAAAATAAACGTGGTAGAAAAAAATCGAGATTTATTGGAATTTCACCCAATAATTGTAGGAAATTGTTCCTTATTTCCAACCACTTGCTGTTCTTGGATCCACTAACTCCGGTGGAAAATAATTGAAGAAAAACATTTTTAACTTTAGAAATCTAAAAAAAAACATGAGAAATAAGTACATTTTGAATTTAAAAATTATATACGTCACCTGTTCAACTAGACAACCTTTCGGGCTCCATATAACGAAAAAGCATTTCTTGTATTATGAGTTAACAATTTGTTATAAACAAATTCTGAACAACATTTTTTTCTGTAAGTAATTTACAGAAACAGCGATATGTAACAAATTGCTGAAAAAAATTGTCTTTAATTATTCCATTTCATCCTTATATTATATCGAATAATTTTTGGATTAAAAAAAATGTAATTCAAATTAATTATTATGAAAAAAATAAAAATATAGTTATTGTATATAAATTTTGAAGATAGAACCGAGGAAATTTGATCAGAACATCTATTTATTTTTAAATAAACAATAGCAGCACTTTCAGTTAGAAATCTATTATAATGAATCCAGGAAACTATTTTTTTTCTGTCAATACTGCATTATAAAAATTGTGGCAAACGATACTTTAAAAACTAGAAAATAGGCAATTCCTATATTTTAAAAATAATCAAATTCTTATCGTAACATTACTCGACGTCGGGGTTGGGACAATCTTTTGGTACTCAAGCATTTTTCTCGTTTACTGTTCTCTCCCTTTTGTTCAACTTATGACTCACAACACCAATCAACAATTGCCCCAATATCCCCTTCACCACACTAACTTACTTTACACCTAGATACGTATTTTTATCCCCATACGAATTTAAATTAAAAAAAAACCTAATTTTTCCATGTCTATTACATATATTTTTTTCACACCATCTTAAAGTCGAGGTTTCCACGAAGAAAATGAGCACTGATAAAGGTTAAAAAATGAAAATTTGTAAAATAACTTTTTCGATTGAAAATTAGGCTTTTTTTAATTTAAATTCGTATAAAATCGAAAAACAAATATTTTGCTCTGAAAAAATTACAGCTTACTTAAAAACAAAAAATAAAGTTTTTACAAAATTTTATAAAAAAAAATATTTTAGTGGAGAAAAAATTAAAAACGGTTTTTAGCGATTTTCTCGATAATTTTGAGGTTGTATTTATTTTATTTATTAAATTAATTAAAACTCAATGTGTTCTCTCCAACAATCATATTTAATAAAATATAATTAAAAAAAGTTTAAAAACTAATAAATTTCAAAAAACTACCAACTATAAAACCTTAAAGTTAAAACAAAAAAGTAAGAAAGTTCTACCACACCGATCAATAAAATCAAAAATAATTTGTGGGACGCCCCTGAAAAAGGATTAAAATTAAACTAATAGGATTGTATATTAATCTGATACACACCGAGACATACGGCGACGATCATGTAATTCGGGTAGAGTAAGCCTTAAACAAAGACAGCGACAAATATTGTTCTCGAAACTAGGTCGCGTAGTAATAATGACAATATGCGGCGTTTCATTTCTATCCAAGAATGTTTGAATTCTACAAACTTAGGAAAGGTAGTAGCATAAATCAGATAAAGATTTTCAAATCTTGGCTGCGTTTTTATTCAAAAACAAAAAAGATTTCATGAAAATTGTTATTTTTTAGCTAATCAGGTGGTATATAAGAATACCGGAAAGTCATTATTTTTACGATTGTGTAGGTTCATTCCATTTTTTTAACGTAGAAGGATATCATTGACTTTCCGGAATTACAAAAAATGAGACTTTTTTTTGTGATAAACGGTTTTCACTGAAAAAATTTCTGGGGCATGAGAAAGCACAACCAGTTTCACCAAGGTAGTGAACATTAATTTTTGAATTTAATAATTGGCGCCAAATTATTAATCCTCATCAATCAAATTTAAGCTTTTAAGTTATTCTAATTATGTCTCGCATGTTTTCGTATCAGAATGGTATGAAAATTGGCCGACTTCCAAATACCTGCACCAAATTTGTCACTGACCACGGGACCACAACCACCGTATTTTACAATTCGGACGCCAATCTTGAGGCTCGTCTGGTTAGTATGCAAAAAAATATCAGACGGGCGCGAAGTGTGAGAGAATGTTAGATACTATTAAAGATTTGTTTGGAATCGGGTGCAAGTTCAGTGAGGATTATCAAATAGCGACTCCGAGTAACTCGCAGTATTTTGCAGGTAGATCCAGATGTTCGTATTTCAGAAAAGTTATAAGAAATTTTTAATATCTTCTAGACTTGCAGATATGTAAACTATGCGGTATGATTAGCTGCAAAGTCTAAAGATCTTATTAATTCCTTAGAATTAAATACTTCGAATATTTCAAATTCTCTAAAAAATAAAGTTTGCTAAAATGGTTTATAAGTTCTTGTATAATTTTGTATTTTTCTAAAATTAAACGCTTGAACATCAAATCGTTATTTATACAGGGTGTCCCACGACTATTCCCTCGGTCTCTTATGCCTAAACGGTACAAGTAATCAGTTTAATTTTTTGGTGACATATGTAAATTTATAAGATCTACTTGTTTAAATTATTTGTAACTATACAGGGTGATCCACAAAATTGTGATTTATCAAAGATAGGTTTTTTAAATGGAACACCCTGTATTTTATGACAATTTTAGATTATACGTTAAAAACTAAGTCAACTTTATTCAACGTTCCCTATATCTATCTCTTACCAATTTTGAGAAAAATATTCTATTTAAACAAGAACTAAAAACACGGAAACCTCTTACTTTCAGTAATACAAATTTATATCGATTTATTCTGACTTTTAGGGCTTTAATTTGCACTATGTAGGATTTCGACATTTTGCACAGGGTGCTTAGGAAAAGGGTTCTAATTTTATATTTTTCAAACATCAAAAACTCACTTAACTTAAATGGACCACCTTGTATTTTTTATCCTATGTGAAATAATTTTTCATTTTCTATCAAAAACTATGAGTAATACATATGTATAAAATTAACGATTAAAAAGTTATTAAGATTTTTCTCTAAAATTTGTATTTTTTTTGTTTACATTCTAGTAGGCAATGATTTTTTTATTGTTGTTGATAAATAGGTATGGGATCAAAACTTAATTAAAAATGAAACTAAAATCAAGACGTAAACATGAAAAAAAAAATACTATAATAAATGTTCAATATGATGACCATTTTCCCCTATGCATAACTGCACTCGTTTTTCAAAAGATCTCCTAACGTTTCTCAAGATTTCTTGTGTTATAGTAGCAAACGCATCCTTTATTTTAATCTTCATGTCATCAGCAGTGGTAGGTGGAGTGTTGTTATAGTATATTCTGTAACAAGGTTGGAATGAGAATTCGACACGAGTGGAGGATTCCGAACGCGAGCGAATGCGAGCGTGAGGAACCACGAGTGTCGGATTTTCATTCCAACAGAGTAACAGACTGTACTTTCTCCACGGCCACATAAAGTAGAAATTAAATATAGTAAAATGAAACCTCAATCTCTCAACATTGTGTATTATTATATTCAAGCTTGGATTTTTGCGGTAGCAAATTTTGAGTTATATTATCGGCATATATTTTTATTTCTGGAGGAGTATTTCAAATCTGAATCGGTTGATTTTCTTCTCCTTTTTAATAAACTAAAATTTTTTACAAACCAATATTAAGACCACGTCAACTAATACTGACAGTTAATTTGACATTCACGGCAAAATCTTATTTTTGTAAACAATCACGGAATACAGATTCTATCACTAGTGATAGAATGTAATACATATAAAATACATAAGACACAAATGTTTCAGAATTTTCTTTCAATCTCAAGAGCGAGAATGTTTCTTTTCTGTTATTATAAGTGGTTTCAGAATAACTACATTCAGTAGTGGCCGTGGAGAAAATAAATTTTTAATGTAACCCAAAAAGAAGAAATCCATGCTGGTTAAATCAGGAGATCTAGGTGGAAATTCATGTGGACCTGCCTAATCCATTTATTGGGGAATTGTCTACTTAAATAATTCATTACATTCCGACTAAAATGAGGAGGCGCACCATCTAATTGTAACCACATTTTTTTCTAATACCTAAATAAACTTCTAGTTTACAAATTATTACAAATTACAAAAGAAATATTGTAGAACAAAATTACAAAATATGTCGAAATTAAAGAATAATTTAAAAATTTAATGTACAATAGAATGAGATGTGTAAAAGTTTTCCAAAACATTGCACCCTAAGTGACTAAACACTTGTATTAGTACAATCATCTGGAAGAGAAATATCAAAATAAATGCATAACCTGCAGTTTACATAAATAATATACAATGACAATAAATTGATGTTAATCCAAGAGAAAAAAAATACAATTGAAAGCATTATGTGGCTAGAAGTTTTTGAAACTCGAAATATTTTTAGTAAATAAATATTTTTATTTCATTTACAAAATTAGTTACTCTAGAAATTTGTCGAATAGTCAGTGGTAATAGATTTGAAGCTTTTGGTAAGATGAATGTTACAAATCGATGACTGATATTTTTGAAATTTTTTGGAATATTTAAACGTCACATGGTCTCCAACTATTCCACCAAATATATTGAGGATCCACCGATTTTGGCGGTCAACAGTGCGATACATGTGACGGTTTTCCGTAGCATGGGCGCCGTTACCTAATGGCAAGGGGGGGGGGCGGACGCCCCCCCTGGATTTTAGATTTATTAGTCAAGATGCCGCGTGAGATGCGCTAAACTTAAATTTGCTGGAGTATCAAATTTCAATTTCGCAATGTTTTTTAAACCACACTCGTACTAAGTGTTGTTCAAAAGGATCTTCATTTCAATTTATAGTCCAATAAATGAAGATGCCAACCCGGGCATCAGATCTGTCCGGCACCATTTTTTTTAATTTGGAGGTATTCATGGGTACATTCACCCCCGAAAATCCCAGCTGTCTGAAATTTGTGGAAGGGCGGAGATATGGCCCGTTGGTCTCAAAAATGTGTTTTTTTTCGCCTATTTTCGCTGATATTTCCGAAAATATGACACTTAGAGAATTTTTGTTTGGACGAAAATGAAGATCAGTTCATTACCTACAAAAATGATCCTTATCATTTTTGTCAAAAATATGATACTTTTCGACATAAGCGGCTCCAAAACGCACCCCCATTTTTAGCTCGTGCCCTGCATTTAGAGAGTACGCTCTAAAGGAATGACACTCCCGAGCGGATTACAAATTTTTTAATAAATCCCGTAAAAATTAATATTTTTTCATAATTCAAAGTTCAGATGAAAAAAGGAACCTGTAGCAATAATATCATGTTACTTTTTCCTTTTATCTATTTCTCTGAATTATTGAAAAACCGGGCCAAAGTTTGTTTTTGCTCGATATTTTGACCCTCCTATAAATTTATTCATATTTTTTATCAAGACTAATTTCACCGGATTCTTTTGGGTAATGGGGCTTTGCAAGGTGTTAAATATATTCAGAAAGATTCAATACATTATTTTTGTGTATTTTCATAAACAACATGTTTTTTAGGTCGAATTAATAGATAATCAAGGACCATATCGGTTTTCAATGTACATCATTAGAAAGCTTAGCTTGTCCCCTTGTCGATGGCATTTTTCTTTTTTTTTCATATTTTTTGGCTTTCCGGAAAATTGAGAAAATTTTCACCCCTATAAAAAATCGACATTTCTTTTGAGGATTATTTTCTTTGCTTGCTAAAATTTTTTGGGGGTAGGAATTGTACTAAATAAAAGATCACATTTTTACCTTTTCGTCAATATATATATCAAGTATTTTATTAAGTGCACGGGAAAAAACTCTGCCTTCAAACTCTCTCAAGTTGGATTTTTTACAATAAATTTATTAATCAAGTGCAAAAAGTGAAAAAAAGTTGGTTATTATTGCCTTATCTTTTGTCTTCAGACAAAAACGGGAGGATATTCAAATTTTTCCTTTTGACTAAAATAATTTTGGAAGGAAGCGCCGTATTTTCAGATTTTGCAAAAAATATTAGTGTGCCTAGCGAAAAAATCATAGTGACAACTTTTGTAGGTAATGAACTGCTCTTCATTTTTTGTCTAAACAAAAATGCTCTAAGGGTCACATTTCGGCAGATATCGTCGAAAAACGGATTTTCGGGAACTCTAGAGCCAAAAAATGTGCCCCCCCTAACATTTTTTGTAACGGCGCCCATGTATCATAGTAATGAAAGTTATGTCGGTTTACTAAGCCGTTGTTGTGGAAAGTGGATTCGTTGGTAAATAAAACATATTTAAAGAATTCATCATCTTCCCCAACTTTTTCAAGTCTCCATAAACAAAAATCTAACCTCCGTTGAAATTCTCGTCCATATAAATTCTGGTGAAGTTGTATATGATAAGGATGGTACTTATGTTTTTTCAAAATTCTGCAAACACTTGTTTTGCTTATTCCAGTTTGTCTGGAAATTTCTCTTAAACTGACATTTGTATTTTCAACTACTGATCCTAAAACTAAGAACTCATTCTCCCCATTATTAACAATATACTTTGCTTTGGTAGGTTTTTTGTAGGATACACTACCAGTTTGAATAATTTGTAGCAGTTCCTCAAACGCCCTTTTGTCTGGATGTGGTCGATCGGGATACTTTTCTGCGTACACCCTTGACGCTAACAAACAATTTCTAAAACATTCACCTAGGATAAAGGTCATGTCCACTCTTTCTTCTTGAGAATAGCCTTTCATTTTGTTAATCTTTAATAATGTCTATTGAAAATACTACTATTGAAAACTATACCACTACTGAAAATAAATTAATAATTTAGACAGTAGGTATTTCACAGATCATTATGGACATCCCCTAACTAGATGAGTTTAAAACCATGGCCTACTACAATAGGAAACATTACGTTCACCGAAATTTTAGAGAAAAATCCTAATAACTTTTTAATCGTTAATTTTATACATATGCATTACTCATAGGTTTTGATAGAAAATGAAAAATTATTTCACATAGGATAAAAAAATACAGGTCCATTTAAGTTAAGTGAGTTTTTGATGTTTGAAAAATATAAAATTAGAATCCTTTTCCTAATCACCCTGTGGAAAATATCGAAATCCTACATAGTACAAATGAAAGCCCTAAAAGTCAGAATAAATAGATATAAATTTGTGTAACTGAAAGTAAGAGGTTTCCTTGTTTTTAGTTCTTGTTTAAATAGAATATTTTTCTTAAAATCACGATTTTTTCAAAATTGGTAAGATATAGATATAGGGAACGTTGAATAAAGTTGACTTAGTTTTTAACGTATAATCTAAAAATGTCATAACATACAGGGTGTTCCATTTAAAAAACCTAACTTTGATAAATTACCATTTTCTGGATCACCCTGTATAATTACAAATAATTTAAACCAGTAGATCTTATCAATTTACATATGTCACCAAAAAATTAAGTTGATATCTTGTACCGTTTAGGCACAAGAGAACGAGGGAATAGTCGTGGGACACCCTGTATACTTACCTAGTTACAACAGTTTTAGCTCAAATTTTATTTTATGTATTGGAATTAAATGTATTTAAAATTCAAAAATTCCATTTCGACATTATTCGTACAGCGCAATTAATGGTCCTCAGCTTTTCAAAGAGTCATAGAATGAATATAATAACAAAGTCATTTTAATTAGCGAATTACAATGTCCTAATACTGAAGCCTAACTGGCTAAGTGACCCTTACGTTATTCAGTCCGTAGTCAGAGGGAGGTCATCAGGATTTGATCCCCTTTTTTCAAGATAACACGTGGTTGAACTATGAAAAAGAAGAGGAAAAATGAAAATCCCTCAATAACAGTTATATTTAAGGTGATAAAAAACAACCTCCTATCTATCATTGGTTGGCGCGAGCCCCTCTACTCTCGAACTTGATCCTGATTCTGTACATTTCCGCAAGAATTTGAATGACTAATAAATACGATTTTGTTTACAATTTTATTTTCGCAACGTGTCGTTACTAGCGCCAGGGTCTGACATTGCATTTTATATAGCACATCGATAAAGGAATATTTTATATCTATGTCAGTGAGAGAGGTCAATTTAAATCGTACAGTGGGATCTATTTCGGATTTCGTCAACAACTACTTGTTTACTTCTATTTCTGTATGAAACTAAACGCAGTTCGAGCAATAATATTATCCTATCTTAGGGTCTCGAATTACTTGAATCGACGTTGATTAAAAGACGCGATTCATCATATTGATATGGACAGAGACGGATTCAAGAGTTGTGAAGTCCGGAGCATTTAGTAACTTCGTTACGGACGGCATAAAATATGGCTGCCAGTTAGACGTCATATACACTGACTTGACGAAGGCATTCGATAGAGTTAACTACGAGATTTTGATCTCAAGCTATTTAGAAGAATCGAAAACGAAAAAGACTTCAAGATGATCTCAATCAATCAATCAAGCACGTACATATTCAATTATCTCAATAATCTCTGGAATTACTTTTCAGTATCCAAATAAAGTAAGCTAAATCGAAATAATTAGTTTTACACGAAAGAAGTCACCCACTGACTAAATTGGACCAGGCAGCTTTCTTATGGGAGATACAGGGAGATACAGGGTGTTAAACATAAAATTTTGTTGTAATCCTATGACCAGTTTTGCTATAATGTGTACCCATAGTTACTAGTTGTTCTAAAATAATATAAAAAAGATTACTAATTATGAAAACAGAAGGATGGGTACACATTTTAGGAAAACTGGTCATAGGATTACAACAAAATTTTGCTCAGTTAAATACTGAACTTCTGTTAATGTAAAAATGTATTAATTTATAAAGTTGACGGAGAAACTTTTAAAATACAGGGTGGTGCACAAAACACAGCTTTTTTAATTTTTAAAGTGTTTGCAATTAGTTTAACACGCTGTATGACATAGAGTGGTGGTAGAGTAACAGGTCGTAAATTTGTTTAGGATACATTATATGCCTTCTGTAACTACATTTATGAGTCACCCTGTATAAATTATGATTCATCACCAAGAAGTAATTACTTAAACTATATATTCATGATGCAATGACATTTGCTTGTATTTTTAAAGCTGTTATAAGAAAAATTATTTTTCCAAAAAAACCATATTACTTAATTTCGAACCACCCTGTAATAACCAAATTGTACAGTAATTGTTTATAAAATGTTGTTGCCAAATAATCTATAATTCATGTTTTCTACAGCAAATGCGAATAAAACAGGTCTGTTATGAGAAATCTGGTTACAGAAAGTGGCATTTCCGATGTTTAACACCCTGTACCTCGAAAACTAGCCATAGGATCGGTTTGGGCCAATGGACAGTTTTTGTCAGAGCATCGAGTCCTACATCACAACAACTTTTCAGAAAATTTGACGGAAAGCCATTTTTCCATAAGAAAGGTGCCTGGTCCTTTCATTAATGGCACCAATTTGCATATAATCAATGAGATGAAACATTTTCTCTGGCGTGTTCAGTTTCTCTGGGCATATTGAATACCTGAATGTTCTATAAGAATGAGCTTTGTTTTGAGATCTAGCTGTTAATTCAATCACGATGCTTGTTTGATACTTTTTAACTACGTTGTTCAATCTAAGCTGGAATGTGGATGTGTCATTTGGAATCCAGATTTCTTTATTGTTTCTTTTTATCTGTATTATTGTATTTTTAAATGTATTATTGTATTCAATGAATTTTGTATTTTAAGGAACTTAAAGCAACTGTGCATCATGTAAGTGGAAATCACTCTGTTTGTTTTTCGGAAGTAATATCATAAGGGCAGCTAATTTTCCGAAGAAAATCGAAAAAACACGTTGCTTAGTAATATTTCAACAAGAAGCAGGAGTGCTGGTGGCACGAATGCATTTTGTTAAACAAATATTACTTTGCATTGTTTTTTCGATTTTTTTCACAGGAAAAATTAGATGCCCGAATGGTATTTGACAAGACTATTTCATGAGTAACAGATTGTTCTGCATACACATATCTTACAAAACATACTACCTATTATATATGCATACATAATAAATATGTAGGTATTAATTTGAAAACTGAAAAACAGGTACCTAATTTATTTAATCACAAAATACTACAAACTTAATTATTTATGGTACAATTAAAATATAAATTGCAATTTTGGTACACAGTAGGAGTATTGTTTGAAATCTTTGTTAACTCATTGATAACGTTGGGTGTAGGTAAATCATTAATGTTGTTGATGGGTCCAGCTGTAGAGTGAGAAGGTCGAGAAGTGGCTGCAGGATCTTCGGTTTTCTGTTTTTTAGCTGGAGGTTCTGAGGAGTCACTTCTAAGGGTGTTTATGATGTTGAAATAATGCTCATTATCCATTTGCAGATAAGGCTTAATTGAGTTGGCAGAACTGTGGCCAGTAATTTTAATTAATTGATGTTCACCCATCCCTCCTTTACCCAGGTTACTGACTGCTGTCGACCGCATAGAGTGGTTTGTTATTTTTATTTCTTTTGTATTAAATCCTGCCTTCTCTGCTGCTTCTTTAATCCATTTCGAAAATTCGTTTACTGTTAAGAATAATCTATCAGTTGTTATTCTAGATGAACGTTTAATTATTAGAATTTTAAAAAGACGGATTGGACAAAAGGTAGGGTTCTTCGTATTGAGGACCAGCCATTTACTAACGGCTATTTTTTTTCTCCACCCTGGGCCGTTTTATTGAATAGAGGATTATATTCTACTCTTCCTAAAAAGTAGGATTTTTGAAAATCAGTTATTTAAAAAAATATGTAACTATGTTATCTACCTGTTTTAATCCCAGAATTATCCACTTCCTCTTTAAAATAATGAACTCTGCAATTGATTGCTTCTCCACCTCTACCGGCAAGTTCTACTGAAGGGATATGGTAAAATTCTTCCAATTTTAATGAAGCAGAACTCGATTTCCTTTTATTGGCGCACATCTGCAAATTCCTTCGTTTCGCATTACGAGCTTCACTACTAGACTTGAAGATAATATCTTTAAATGGACCAAAAATTTTTTTCCACTTCATAAAATAGATCTCTTGCATTTTTTTTGCAACGGTGTTCCACATTGTCTTCACAACTAGTTCTTTGTAATTTTCACCGTTTTCTTTCTTCATATTCCACGCCCAATCTGTGAGGATTAGGTTTAGTTACTCTAAACTTGTATTTTCCAAAAGCTCGTATTTCTTTGCAGAATCCCGTAAACTGTTTCGATTTTAGAGAGTTGAAGTAAACACAGTACGTAAACCTTTACGTAGAAAATAGCGTACGAAATATAACGTAATAAAATTGTATGAAATTTGAGTTGAAGTGTTCATGTACGTACGTGACATCTAAACTGTCAACGTTAATTATTTATTTTTTATTATTTTGCTTTTATGTTGTTTTCTGTGAGCAGAAAGTCGAAACGTTAAAATTAAAAAACTTTTTAATAAAATAAGTGGTTTTACTATCTATTAAGAAGAGTATTTGAAGTACAAAGCCACTAATGAGTTACAGAAATGAAAAACAAATTAATATATATTGGAATCGGATTCGTTGAAATTCTACTGAAAATAGAAGATACTTTTTTATGGTAAGCACGTACATATTCAATTAGGCTCTATTTATTTCATAATTTGATTTCATTTAAGATGGAAGGTATTCTTGATGCAGCACAAGTTGGGGATTCAGATTTCAAAATCTATGGTACTGATTAAATTTAGTAAATGTAGATTGATTTTTGTAAAGTTAGTATCAGAATATTAAAGTAGCATACCTTTTATCCAGCAAAAATAACCGAATTTACAACTTTGTTTGCATCTTTTGCTAGTTTTAAGATGTAAAAAGCGCCATCAACTAAATTTAGTTGAACATTTCCACACTTTGTAAATGTAATTTTATTGAGTATATTTTCTAAAAATGTAAAGATTCGTTGTTTTGTAGGTTTAGAGATAAATATTCTGTAATATTGTTTTGTTATTGTTATTGTGATTAATAAATAAATATTTATATAAAAAAAAATGTTTTAACTTGAAAGTTTTTTATTATCTTACTGAAATATGAGAAATGTTATTTATATACAAAATGATTAATCAACTATAGTGCCTCAACTTGTAAATAATTGTAGGTTTGTTAAAGACATATAAATATTTCACAAGATCAAGAAATAATTTTTATTTAGACAGATTAAGCACTAGTTATATAGTCAGAATAGTCTGTTTTATAAGGGAATAAAGCAATACAATGAATTTATTAAAAACTGCAATAATTTAATGAGCTTTAAAAGAACATATAGGTTGTAAATATAAGTATATAACTGTTTATTTTTGTTACATTTATTTTTTTTTGTAAACCTAGAGCACTGTAGAGCACTGAACTCATAATCCAAGGGTTGTGGGTTCGAATCACACCAAAGGCAGAAATCTTTTTCTGATTTTTAATTAATTAAAAATTTAAAAATTGATTTTCATATACCAGGTGTGATTCCTCACTCGACCATTCACTGTTGGGTTCTAATTAACAGTGCTGTTCCTAAAGTGGCGCTGGGAAACAGTAACAAAGCCTACACAGAACACGAGGCTAATGGCCATAGTAGTCGAAGCCGTTGACACAGGAGTAAAAAAAAAATACTAGCCAAGAGCTAAATTAAAGGATGATTATTATTATTACTTCTATAGGAAAAAATATTAAACAAAAGAAATAAAGAAAGTCTTTTTGAAGTTATGAATAATTTACTTAAGTCAAAATTCAAAATTGGGCCAATCGCCATTTATCGGTATCACTCTTATAATCTTCGTTTAACGTACGTAGATTTTTAAGGTATCCGTGAGAGAACGCAAGCTTACGTACGTACGTAATCCTATTTTCCACGTAAACGCTATTTCCAGACAAACGCGCGTGCGTAGATGTCAATTCGGCTCTTAACGTTTACGTGCTTGGCACCACTTCAACTCTCTATTGACGTATGGGTTTTAAGGGTATTGTACGGTACACTTTTCTCAATCGCCAGATCAATATTAGTCATAGAATCACTTCCAGAGCAACTCATTTTCACTACATAAGATGACTACCACTACTGTTTAAAAACAATGTTACAAAATTTATTGACAATAAAATCAGAAAAATTGTTTAGCGTAGTTTTCTGGTGTCCTAGGAGACCATAATTACTTGTTACAAAGGTATTGTAAATTTTGGTGACAACAGATGTCAAGTTTTGCCGCGGGTAAACTCAAAAAAACTGCTGACAGGAGCTATCATACAGTTTTTTCATCTAGAAACCATTTATAATTCAAAATGGGGCGTTTGTGATTGGTGGAAATTAAGACGAGGGAAATAGTCAGTATAATAAAAATTAAAATGTTGTATAGAGGGTGTTTATTTCCTATGCCCTATGTTGGTTCATCCATATATGAATGTAAAAGATGAAGAAGAATGAAGTTTCGAATTTTTAAACAGTGATCAAGTGTATGTATGTGAGACATATGGTTTTTAAGAACTATCTCAGTTCATTTTACGGGATGGCTCAGTCCTCATATCTAAATTTTACTTTATTTCGTTACAAATTCTTCTTCATTTTTGCAAGCAATAATAATATAATATCTTGATGTCTCGAATTACTTGAGTTGACTTTGATTAAAAGAAGCAAATCATCTGAATGGTATAGACAGAGACGGATTCATGAGCAAAATCGAAATGTTTGAGGGCGTTTTCCTATGCCCTATGCTGGTTCATCCATATGAATGCAGAACATGAAGAAAAATTAAATTCCGAACTTTTTAATAGTAATCATGTGTATGTATATGAGGCATATCGTTTTTAAGAACTGTTTCGGATCATTTTACAGGTTAGGTTAGTCATATCTACATTTTACTTTATTTAAATGCAGATTATTCTTAATTTTTCTATCTACCTATCTATCTGTGATGTGGGTGTCGATACACTGCGGCCTATAAGATCTATTGTGCCCCCTACTGCTGCCCATTCGTTAAGGATGTCTCAACGATTAGAGCAGTTCCTCCAGTCTTATTGCTTTCAAAAAGTTTAGGATGTCGGAAGGCTTCAGGTTAGGTAGATCTTCCTCTTCTATTTGATATTCTCCGAGGTATCGTACCCTTGGATTTTGCAGGGTAATGCATTCTGAGAGAATGTGGATAGATGTATCCTACTCTTCCTCGCAGAATCTGCATTCTTCTTTGTCTACTAATCCGAGTTTCTTTAGGTGCCTCTCAGCCGGCAGTGCCCTGTTAGGATACCCGTTAGTATTCTGAGCTTATTTTTACTTTTACTGATGCAGTCGTCAGATCTATTCTGGGTACAGTTTCCCACTCGTGTCTTGGCCTGCATCATTCCTTGTAGTCCTATCCAGTATTGGGATATTTTGTTATTTACTTTTTTTCCAAGTTCATCAAGTATTGTACTGGTGCTTATTCCGCAGAAGGGTTCAGGTCCCAGAAATGGTGTTTCAGCGAGTACATCTGCTATTTCATTACCCTCCACTCCAGCGTGTCCCGGAACCTATAGGAGGGTAACAGTGTTGTTCTTGCCTAGTTCGTTTAGCTTCTCTAGGCACTCCCAAACCATCTTGGAGTTGATTACGTGGGGGTTCAAGGCATTAATGGCTGCTTGGCTGTTTGACATGATGATGATCTCTTGTCTGCGAAAATTTCTTTCTATGTTGAACTGGACACATTTTCCGATGGCGTATATTTCAGCTTGGAAAATGCTCGGGAGATTTGCCTAAACTTTCGGAATATTTGGTTCCAGGCCCATATACTCCTATTCCTGTTCCTTCTGTTGTTCTAGAACCATCTGCGTAACATTTAATGGCGCTTCTCTTGAGTTTTGGGATGGTATCTTTGTCCCATTCGCTTTTGTTACTTACATTTGTGTTGAATTATTTCACAAAGCTAAACTTCTTTGTCATCTCATCTTGGGGCATGTCCCAGGTTTGGTGATTTCCAGGAAGGAGTCGAAACTTGCGTTTGGTTGATCCTTCTCTAGTCATTCTGTAGGTTGTTCTTATCCACTACTATTTGGAGAGGTGTAAGGCTTAGGATTACCTCCATGGCGGCCGTTGGGCATGTTCTCATTGCACCTGTTATGCATGCGCAGGATAGTCTTTGGATTTTCGCTAGATTTGCCTTTGTACTGGCCAGCTTAGTTCTGCTGCTCCAGACTACTGCTTCATAAGTGATGGCCGGAACCATTAACCGTTAGCTCTGTGTTTGCCACTTGCGTGGTTCCCAATTCATTATTGTGTTGATAATAATCGTTTATTAAACAAATACAACAATGACGTATACTTTTCTTCGTACCATCTGCTCCATTTATTTTATAATACATCGAGGGTAGTGTTTTTCGCAATTTCTTTAGAAATCTCCTCTTCACCAACATTGTAACCCGAACAAATAATTTTATTTGTGAATTTTGTTGCCAATGATAACAAATCCTGTGAACAACTCTATAAAAACGTCCCCCTAAAAACAAGATTATAGAAAAAGTAATAAAATGGACTCTTTTTGCGCTAAACACGGTTTTAGAAGAAACAGGTGCGGTAAGCTTGTTTTTACCGCACTGGGTGCTGCAAAACCCTTTATCAGTACGTTTTGCATTTTTCAACATGCACGATATCTTTATTCTGAGCAGATACATTAACGAAACCCTACGAAAATGTATTGTTTAATTTCGAAAACACTTTAAATAATAATAGGTACTGCATATACCATAAAATAAATTTATTTTGTAAATAAAATTGCGAAACTAAAACTAGAGAATTACTACTTTTAATAGTATTTCAAATGGGTTTTTACCAATTAATAGCCGAGTACTTTGAACAAAGGAATTTCAAAGTAGAGAAATAAATCTGTAAATTAAATGGGAAACTAAAATAAATTTTATCGTGACATATTGGGAATAATCCAAATCTTATATGAATACAATTCGATGCAAATCTAATTCGCTTAGCCAATAAAACTTAATGTCTGAGTACTTTTGTTTAAAATAAAAATAATAAGGTAGGTAATAACTACGCCAAATATTTTTCGGAATTAAATTAAACGTAAATTAGAAAATTTTTATTCAAAGTAATACCAACCCTTCTTTGGCAAAAAAATACGCGTCTTTCTTTGCAGAACCTCGCTTTATTTGAGTTGTAAGTTGATAGTCAGAACTGAAATTATGTCATATTTATACTAATCTCGGAGTATGTACTCCCTTTATTGGACCAGAACCATTCTGTTGTATCCAAAAAAGCCGCATTGTGGAAGAAGTGCGAAAATTGGAGAAGGAACTTAGTGCAGCCTACAGGAAAAACATTCCAGACCAAAAACAAGCAAAAAGGTTAGTACACCTTCTGCTCGATACGCTAAATTGCTCTTGGAGCTTCAAAAATCTAATCTCAGAGTAATCACAGGAACTCTCACTGGACACTGCTCACTCAGATACCATACCTGTAAAATGGGCAAAGGGGACAGTGCAACATGCAGATTCTGCAATGATGCAGATGAGACGGCGGAACATATTATCTGCAACTGCAGGGTAATTGTCCGCCAACGCCTTAAATACCTTTTCCTTTGTTGGGTGGAACGATAACCCTCCGTAGTCACATACTACGTCGGGTCATCGATACTGTGAGACTCTCACTAGGGCATACTCACTAAAACATCCACCCCGCACACCGCCTCCCGAGAGCTCGGATATGCCTTGTCGTTGTTACATCAAACCTACGGGGGGACTCATTCATTCTCTCACTTCAACGCACACTCTCATTCACTGCCACCTCACATGTTCCATGCATTTCGTCCCTGAGCCAATCTTTCCTCTTCCTATTTCTCTTTCATCATGTTACATACCGTCCCAAACACTACCTTAAAATTTCCCTCGCATCCTGTTACCACCTCCAGAAAGTTATCTGGAGTAATGACCATTCCCAGACTTCTCTCCGATTCACTTCTATACCTTTCAAATCTGTCGCATAGAAACACCGTGTGTTCCACATCATCGGTATATCCTTCACAGTACAGACACTCGTCGTTATCGCTTTTTCCAATCCTGTACGTGTACGACTTGAAGGAGACGTGTCCGGACAGGAACTGTTTGAAGTGATAGTTGGTCCTGTTGTATTTCCAGTCAAGCCAAACCACAACATCCTGTATCAGCCGCCGGGTCAACTGGAGCTTTCCAATCACCACTCTCCATTCATTCTGCCACCTCGCAAACATTTCCGCTCTTACCTCTCTTCTACTAGCTTCTTGATGTCCGTCTCTACGCGCATACAACATTACCCACTTCCCCACTAGTAGGTGCACCGGTACAACCGAGGCGGTGACTTGCAGTGCTTCTGTTGACACTGTCCGGTAGGCGCTAGCCACCCGGATCAATGCCAACCTTTGGACGCCCGTTGGTGTAGCCTTATAGGTCTTATATCTCATGACACTATGCCATACCAGCGCCGCATATAGCAGTGTAGAGTGTACCACACCAAGCAGCACTCGTCTCTTCATCGAGCTTAGCCCACCGATGTTCGGCATAAGCCTTCTGATTGCCTCCGCTCTTCTCCCAGCCTTACTCACTATCTCATTCACACGAACCGTAAATCACCCCAAGATATTTCATACTCCTGCTCGGCACCACCATGGTGTTACCAATCAGGAACTGAATGTTGGAACAATGTCTTGGGCCTTTCAAGACTCGGCCTTAAATACCTGGAACAGGTGTTCCTAGAACCTGATTAGGTTACAGAACTAGCTCCAAAACGGATAATAGGCTTTCTAAAAAGCCTAGATCTAGGGTATACACAAAAGATGTTATAGGTCGCACTGTGGTAAGGTCAATTGGTCAATAAAATCCTTTTTTATGCATTGAAAATCAGCTGATTTGATGAAGGTTATGGACTGTGGAGATTGTATCTCTTTATTTGCAAATATATTAAAAATGCATTTCCGGGAGTCGTTTGTCCAGGATAGACGAAGTTATTTGTAATACAATTCTCCGCAGTTGTGGCCCCACAATTTCATAAATGTTTGGAAAAACGCTCCCAACTTTGAAGCGATATAATCGATTATCTGTTTATTTTTTTCTAAATGAAAAAGAATTTAATAAATTTATTCCACTATATATCTTTCATAGATATATTTATAGAAAATTTAATGGATTATCCACTAATTGTTTAATATAATGTGACACAAAACAACCCTTTATTTTCAGAAGAAAATTAGAGTTTTTAATTTTCTAATTGAATTCATTTTATGAGTCTCTATCTATCATATATTACAGTTACAATCGTTAATGAAGTCAGTGTTGTACCAAGAGGCATTTATCAACTTTTAATTTATAGAAATTACTTGAACAAAGAAACAGACTTTCGTATTAAATCGAAAATAAAAATAAAAAAGTGGAAAAATGCAAAACAATTATGTCTAAAGCGTTAAATAATAACGTCTCAAAATGTCTGGTATTGTGATTTACCTGAAGGCAGTCTGTAATTATGTACACATATATAAAACTGGTACAACTCTTATAATCGAAAATAGTGTTTTTCTAGGTGTGTAAATGCATCTTTTAAAATGTGTCAATACTAAACTAGTTTTTATGTTATAATTTCTAGGGCAGTGATGCCAGGTCAACAAAAATTTTAGTAGATGTAACGATAAAATTAAATTTTTTACAGCAATACAACGAGATGGAGAAATTAAAAATTTCAATTCAATAATTAATAACTTGTCATAGCTCCATTACTATTAAATTTTCATCTTCTGCCAAGCTATTTTGGAAATTATTCGGATTTGATCAAACTTACTTAAATGGGCTGGCATTGTGGATATGCGCTTTGACAAATTTGACAAATGTGACGGTTATTTTGATTGATTAATTGAGTTAGGTTTACATTGGGAAAAAAAAGTGTACCAGTTTTATATGACGCGCAGTGTACGATTACCAGCTACATAATGCAGTCCTTTGCTCATGCTCTTGGATTCATAACAAAAGGTGTGAAAAAGTGAAAAAATGCGAAAAAAACAGTGGATTTTTAGACGATTTTTGCGAGAAAACATTAAAATTCTGAAATCAATGACAAAGTTGTTTTTTATTTCGGCGAAAAACACAAAATTAACCTACAAATTATCTCAAAATTTTGTTCTGGATACGACCTTTAGAGGTCCTAAAATCTCACCCTGGGGTAAACATATCGTTATTTTGAAAAATTAAATTAATTTAATAGATCGTAATGGGGGAGAATGGGCGTCACCAATGACTTCTTATTGGTCGAGAACAACTGCGTTAAGGATTTCTAGAATAATACATACAAAATTGTAAGATGCAAGGACATCGTCCTTGTTTAAGAAAACCGTTTTTTAACAGACCCTTAAAAGAATATTTTATGAGATGCTTTTATTTAAATTGTAGAAGTAAAATATTTATTTAAAATTGACAAAATGTCATGAAACTTCAAAAATCGTAGTTTGCTATCGGATATTTAGCCTATGAGGAAGGAAGAGAAAATATAACTGGATAAAAAATCGTTTCCCGGTTAACGATGTGTGTTTGTTATTTATTTATGTGTCACGTCAGTTTAAATACTTTAAATTCATGGAATTATCTTACCAAATACCAACTCGAGCTCAGATTTTGGGCAGTATATTTTTTGTAAGTTTGATTTCTCGTATTTACTTTCATATAGGCAATTTAACTCGATCTGTTCGACAAAATAACTCGACCTGCGGTCTCATTAGAGCTGAATATTTTTGAATTTTATATTTAAATTGAATTTTGTCAGTAAATATCAGCCTTTCTGTTTAGATCTTTCAGTTTTTTTGATATTTATGTCTTGGTGCATCTATTTATCAATTATTTTAAAGGCTTTGAAAGATTATTTTTGTGATAAAACCTGACCAAGATTTATCAATGAATCGAGTGCTTGGGTATTGCATAATCCACATTTTAATGTTACCCTCAGTATATAATACTTAGCTAAATTATATGATAGTTAAACTCAATTGATTGGTCGTAAATTTTATCGCAAATTCTGAAAATTTTAAAATCGGAAAAACCTGTTATGTATCTTCTCTGAATGTGGCTAATGGCAATATTTATTTAAATATAGTAAAAAATTGTCATTGATGTGTTATTTATGTAGCAGTGTAGTTCTTAATTAACCAGGTGATTAAGTGATATCGGATACAAAGATAAAATGCATCAAAATTATTCTGGTCAGTTCAAAATTCTTAAATTTAATGAGCTTTCTTACATTTAATGTCTAACAGGGTGTAGTTTTTTCTAGAGGGACAAAATTTATAGTTGTGAAGCACAGAAGAGAGTTGATAACTTTGTATTTTTAAAAGGATATGAAGAAGATTACACTTTGACCAAAATTGGTCAAAAGCTATGTAACCCCCAATGCATATTGGGATTTTTTGATTTGTAAAGTTGTCATAGAAGGCATTTAAGAAATTGCTATGTATAAATACAGAACATAGATGCCCTAAAATCTAACCCTGAGGTACACATCTCGTTATTTAGCTATTTTGAAAAATTAAATTGATTTAAGAGATCGTAATGAGGGAGAATGGGCGGTACCGATGAAAAATTGACTCCTTATTGGTCGAGAACAACTGCGTATTGTATTAAGAATTTCTAGAATAATACATACAAAATTGGAAAGAATAAAAGCTGGAAAATTGCCGTTGTAAAATGCAAAAACATTGTCGTTGTTTAAGAAAACCGATTTTTTAGCAGATCCTTAAAATAATATTTTATGAGATGATTTTATTTAAATTTTAGAAGTAAAATATTTATTTAAAGTTGACAATTCCACTCTTATGTAAACAATGTCATAAGAAAATTCAAAAATCGTCGTTTACTATCGGATATCTAGCCTATGAGGAAGGAAGAGAAAATATAACGATAAAAAATCGTTAATACCACGTTGCCCGGTTAACGATGTGTGTTTGTTATTTATTTATGTGTTACGTCAGTTTAAATTCATGGAATTGTCTTACCAAATACCAACTCGAGCTCAGATTTTGGGCAGGATATTTTTTGTAAGTTTGATTTCTCGTATTTACATCAAACTTATGAAAAATATCCGGCCAAATCTGAGCTTTAGTGGTATTACCCCCGAATATTTTTGAATTTTATGTTAAAATTGAATTTTTTCAATAAATATTAGCCTGCCTGTTTAGATTTTTTGATATTTATATCTTTGGGGATTCTATTTATCAATTATTTTAAATATAGCTTTGAAAGATTATTTTTTAAATAAAACTTGACCCGGAATTTTGGTTTCTAAATGATTTTAAATAATTTCTCACTATTAATGTGCAGGGTAGCCCATTAAGCGAGGTAACCGGCTGTGTCTTGGAAAGTATTTGTCCCAGGATGTGGGGAAAAAAATATCGATAGTAAAAGTGGTCAAGAGAAATTGCTGGAAATTACTTTTAAGATCTAAATTTCGCCCCTAGGGGGCGTTACTGTTATGTGCAAATCTAAAATTACTATTATCTCAGAAAATCGCAGAATGAGCTATTACTTTGATATCATCATTTGAAAGCTCATTTAATATTAGATAATTTTTTCTAGTGACATTTCATTGTGTCTGTCTTAATATTAGATAATTTTTTTCTAGTGACATTTCATTGTGTCTGTCATAATAAGCGAGAAGGAAGACCATCTATTTTTCATTTTTTAAATTTTAATATTTCGTTAACTATTCAACCTAACCGACTGTTTCTGGACTCATATGAAAGAGAATTGTGTGGACTTTGAAGACCGTTTATATACCTTATCGATTACTTTGAAACAGATAAACTAGAGGTCGCTTTATGCAGCGATTACTTTTTTTTACCATTTTATTAATAAAATTAAATGAAACGTTACTATTTTAGTAAAATATTCTGAAGCAGCTTTAAATTTCTTATATTTTAGTGAAAACCGCATCTCGATATACCTATTCGTTTTTGACTTATCGTAAGCAGGCTTTGGAATATATCGTATGTTTTTAATGACAGTATTACAAAGAATTATTTATTTTGTCTTCGGTTAAGCCTTTTACAAATGATGAAGCCGTCGATATGATTCAAGTTTACTTTGAGTGCTTTCAGAATGCTACAATAACTGCAAGAGAGTACGCGATGAGGTATCCAAATCGCCGTCATTTCAGGAGCAGATTCTTTCCACGCCTGGTTCAACGGTTACCTACTACGGGAAGTTTCCGTCGACCTGTGTTTCCTAGGCGGCGTAACGTCAGAACCGAAGAAAATATTATCAATGTTTTATCTTATATAGAATGCTTAACCGAAGACAAAATAAATAATTTGACGCTTCTTTGTAATACTGTCATTAAAAACATACGTTATATTCCAAAGCCTGCTTACAATTAGCTAATTTGCTAATTTTGATCTTATACATATACATTATAGTTTTTCACATTTCTTGCGACAAGTCAAAAACGAATAGGGATATCGAGATGCGGTTTTCACTAAAATATAAGAAATTTAAAGCTGCATCAGAATATTTTACTAAAAGCCCACACAATTCTCTTTCATATGAGTCCAGAAACGGTCGGTTAGGTTGAATAGTTAAAGAAATATTAAAATTTTAAAAATGAAAAATAGATGGTCTTCCTTCTCGCTTATTATGACAGACACAATGAAATGTCACTAGAAATTATCTAATATTAAATGAGCTTTCAAATGATGATATTAAAGTAATAGCTCATTCTGCGATTTTCTGAGATAATAGTAATTTTTGATTTGCACATAACAGTAACGCTCCCTAGGGGCGAAATTTAGATCTTAAAAGTAATTTCCAGCAATTTCTCTTGACCACTTTTACTATCGATATTTTTGTCCCCACATCCTGGGACAAATACTTTCCAAGGTACAGCCGGTTACCTCGCTTAATGGGCCACCCTGTACATACAAATACATATACCAAAGAATTGAGTGCTCCACATTTTCGTGCATTTTAATGTTACCCTCAGTATATAATATTTTAATTATCTAATATTTACTAACTTCAATCATTTTAGCTAAATTATATGATAGTTAAACTCAAATGATTGATCGTAAATTTTATCGCAAAACTAGTTACGTATTTTCTTTGAATGCGACAAATGGCAATATTTATTTAACTATATAGTAAAAAATTGTCATTGATGTGTTATTTGTGTAGCAGTGTAGTTCTTCTTCTCTCATTAAGTGATATCGGATACAAAGATAAAATGCATCAAAATTATTCTGGTCAGTTCGAAATTCTTAAATTTAAAGATCAGAACAGTTGCAATTTCATCTGGCAAATCATTACAATTCTAAACTAGCAATTAAATCAGTTAGAAAATAAATGACTTGGTTTTAAATCAGGTGATCTGGGAACAAGGGCGGTTCCAGCCCAGAGATTTGGGGGAGGGGGCAATGTCGTCGGCTGTTAGGGTTATATATATAAAAGTTTAATATTTTGGGTTTCTTGATATAAATGGACCAAAAAAATTCAAAAAATTAATTTTGTATAAGAAACGATTGGTAATATACTAATTACCGAAAAAAATGTTTGGGTCATTTTTGAGGGAAAAAGTGAGTTTTTTAGGATATAAATGGACCTAGAATCTACAAAAAAAATTCAAAAAAATTAAAATTTGGTTTACGCAGAATGAATTTTGTATAAGAAACGATTGGCAATATCAAAATTACCGACAAAAAATGTTTTGGCTTTTTTGAGGGAAAAAATGAATTTTTTGGAATATAAATGGACCTAGGATCTACAAAAAAAATTCAAAAAAATTAAAATTTAGTTTACGCAGAATGAATTTTGTATAAGAAACGATTGGCAATATCAAAATTACCGACAAAAAATGTTTTGGCCTTTTTGAGGGAAAAAATGAATTTTTTGGAATATAAATGGACCTAGGATCTACAAAAAAAAATTAAAAAAAATAAAATTTGGTTTACGCAGAATGAATTTTGCCTAAGAAACGATTGGCAATGTCAAAATTACCTACAAAAAATGTTCGGGCCATTTGTGAGGGAAAAAATGAGTTTTTTGGGATATAAATGGACCTATAACCTACAAAAAAGTTTCAAAAAAATTAAAATTTAGTTTACGCAGAATGAATTTTGTATAAGAAACGATTGGCAATATCAACATTACCGACAAAAAATGTTTTGGCCATTTTGAGGGAAAAAATGATTTTTTTGGGATATAAAAAAAAATTAAAAAAAAATAAAATTTGGTTTACGCAGAATGAATTTTGTATAAGAAAAGATTGGCAATGTCAAAATTACCGAAAAAAATGTTCGGGCCATTTTTGAGGGAAAAAAAAATCAAAAAAATTAAAATTTGGTTTATGCAAATATGAGAAATATCCTCTCATTGCCGGACTTTGGAGGGAGGGGGGGTATTTGGAAGCCCTTCACTCTAAAAGATAACTAAATCAAGTTTGATTTTATTCATTTGATCATGTAAAAGTTGATCGATTTCTTTTGTCTACACCCGAAGAGACTTCAAATCAATCTTACCGAAATTCGTTGGAAAAATCATTACTCTGCCCACTATTATTACCATAATCCTGTCAAAATGAAAAAGAAGGACAATAACCTTAGAAAAATGTTATATCGGTACCATATATCGTGCAGCCCTTGTAAGCTTTTGAACTCTCTGATGAAGACTTCAGAAGTTGAAATACATGTAAGAAATTATACATCATTTCTTTGAAACGTTTAAAATTCAACAGTTTTATTTATAAACTACTTGTAAAAACAAGTGGGTATGCGATAAATTAAATTTTCTAAACTTTCTTTATATATTTTAGTTACTTTGTTTAGCCAAATTTTTCAATGTGGGCTGCGAAATTAAGTTTTAAAGTGCATCAGTGTGTAAAAATTTATAGCTTGCAATTAGCGTCATTTTTGTGCACCCGTAAATAGGACAATATAATTTCCTATTATTCATGTGCAGTCGTTTACAAACAATTTAACTAGTAAACAATAATTACTGCCATATTCCCGTAATATAAATACTGTAAATTTTTTTTAAAGATCTTCGACGCCTAAACAAATTAATAATATAAGTAATAAAATAACACATAAGGACTTTAAAATAAAGAGCGACCACTTCTAGCTAGTAGCTTCAAGACAGAAAGACCCAAATGGTTTTAAAAATTTAAACCAGAACCATGCCATTCCAAAAATAGATTAAAAGAAAAAAAACTAGAATGCAGACACTGAAAGACTATAAAACAAACACAAACAAATATGTTGTAAAGCTGCCAAAGAAGTGGTAACAAAAATAAAGCAAATAATAGAAAACACACCTCCACAATCTCTCGAGAAGATTTCATCAACGCAACTAATGGATAGCCCAAACCTCGACACCCAGAAGGGTAGAAGATGTAAAAGAGATTATATAAATTAAATCGCTAAATATTTGCCTGATGATGACTTACTCTAGCCGAAACTAGTTTCTGTTTTAACATTTTGAACGATGCAGATTTATAGAATTTTTGTTTTTAAAAAAATATGATACCTAATGCTTGATAAAATCGAACTTTTTGTTTGTCATTAATGATGATGTTCAGAAAATAATTAATTTGATCTCATAATTTGTATCTATCGTTACATTTTGGTCAAAATCGAAAAAACTGCCGTTTTCATAAAAAAATAACATGACTTCAAAAAACCGCCAATAATTTTCTTCAAAAAACGATACAACGACACTTTTGGTCAGATTTCTCAGAAAATTTCACATCAACAATAAGAAGCTTTTGTTTCAGCTCGTTACTGTAGCAACCAAAAACTTGGTATTTTCCTCCTCGGTACCCAGGGCGATACCACAGCGATAGTATTTCTGTCAAGTGTCAAATTACCGTTCACTGTAAAATAATACAGATTGGTTGATAGCTAATAGAATTCATTATTTTAGACCAACAAATGTTTATTTCATACTAATAAATCCTAGGAACATATTCTTTTGGTATTTTACTTTTAAAAAATTCATGCTTTCGGAAATATTTCCGATAGTAATTCAAGCTCTAGGGAGATTACTAGTGAAAATTTTATGTCTAGGTATATTTATGCCCTTTAGATATTTATTGATCCAAAACAATTACTTATAAACATTAAACTATTAAAAAATGAAATTATCTGTGAATGGCGTATACATATTATTATTGCAAAACTAATCTCTACATCTAAATAAAATTTTACTACGCGTAACATCTTCATTGACCTATTTTTCTTTTTCAGGAAATAACAATGCGTCCTCAAAAGAAGCTCAACTACAATGGCGGGGCAACAGGAGCATCAGCAATGGGGGGCTTACAGGGTGCAATGGAACATCCCTATGCGGGAGTTTGGGGGGGCTCGATGGGTTCGGCGGGGCCGACGACGGTGAAGGGACCCCGGGGGGCACCGAAGGGGGTGCAGGAGGGCAGGACAAGCTGGAGGGGCCGGGCTCAATTGAGGATGACGCTATTCACCTCAAGAGACGGGTGGGACTCATCAGTGGGGTGGCTTTAATTGTTGGGACTATGATTGGTAAGTTTTTTATTTCAGCAATATTACTGTCGCTATAAGTATATGGAATTTAAAGTGTTAGAGAGAGATAGAGAGACAAAGTAGGGAATGTAAAATTCAAAGTATCTTATAAGTGATAAATATGCAAAAATAACAATATAATTTCCCGTTTCAAAAGTCAGAAAGTCGGGCATCTACCCTACAAAATATCATTGAAAACTTTTAGCAGTGCCTTATCTATCTAAGAGATCGATACTAGTTCTGTCTCTCTTGCACGCGTTGAATGATATATATTCCTCTCTCTAAAGCTGTAACAATGTTGTCAACTGGAAAATCATGAATTTTAATATAAATAAGCATTAAACTTTTCGTTATTGTCGATAATATATAATATAATTTCGTTATTGTCTATACATAATCCAGTTTAACGTATCTTGATACATAATCGATTTATTTTTTTTAATAATAGATGCTTTTTTAAAATTAGGAAAAATTAATAAAGTTTCAAATTATACAAAAAATTATGTTAGTTTTATGGATGGTTTTTTACAGGATCTGGAATTTTCGTTTCCCCGTCCGGACTTCTTGAAAGAACAGGATCAATCGGGATGAGTTTTGTGATATGGATGGCATGTGGATTGTTATCCCTGTTAGGTAAGTTTTTACAGGGGTTTTAAAAAATAAATTAAAATAATAATTTTGCTTCTGAAAATGTACATGCATGTTAATATAATACCTACTTAATAATAATCTTTTTTATTGAAGGACAAATACAACTTAACATAGCGTATCCAATTTTGTAAAACAACATTTCATCTTTGAAGGGATACCCTCTACTTTTTTTTAAATAAGGACCTGTATGTTTTATTTCATTTTTGAACTCCCCATTTTTTTCTCTATCCAACCATGTAGATACAATATTTTTATTAGGTTTTGACATTGAACTGTACTTGCTAAGTACGGTCCTGTTCTATTTTCACTGAAAATATTTATAAATCTTTTTGAATAAAATTAATTAAAAATTGAGTATACTTTGAGCTTATTGCCCTAAGTATACTTAATTTCTATTAAATATCTGAATTCAATTTTCTTAAATGACCATACAATGAAAAAATAAATAAAATTTATTTAAACTTCAACTATTGAATTATAACAGATAATTAGAAATTAGAACGCATTAAACAGTCATTGTGAATTATTTTAATTTGCATCCAAATTATGCTCAAAAGCTAAGTTGTTTAGAAAATTTCACACCTCTACTTTTCAACCAATACGATGCCTTAATTTTGATTAGTTACCATGGCAACATATGATCTACAACCATTAAATAATGTAGATATACCAGGTTGGATTAATAATTTTTTTTCCAAATTATGGTTTGAAATTTTCTTACCGAATACCACGCAAGCTTAAATTATTCCTGGAAATTTTTTAAGCTCTTGTAATATTATAAGGGAAAACATTCAGGGTAATACTGAACAGGACTGTACTTTCAGGGCTGAATGAAGCCTTTGAAAATGGTAAATGTGAAAAAAAATAATCCACTTTATAAACCCATTGGAAAAGGAAGAGAATATAACAAAAAAGAAAGGAAAAATAATTTACGGACGATCTGAGGTCGGGAAGTGGAAGGTGGTGAGTTTTTTAGGGTGGAAAACTGTATATCAAAACTACAAGTCCTATGGAAAAAAGTTAAATAGCAAAGTTGTAGGTAATAAAAAGATCTAAAACTTTTGTATTTACACTTTTTTCACATAACCTCAAACTTTATGTGAAAAATTCAAGATTTTGGTTTTTTATTTTTATCTTTTACAAAAAAAAATTTTTTCACGAAATTTGGTGATAACTTAACTTTTTATGTCCCAAACATACTGTAATTTTTTTGATTTAAAATATTTATTTTTTCACCCTAATTTTCAATCGAAAATTCTCGCGTTAAAATATCTGCTTTTTTAAAAAACTCGGTAGGCTTTTTGTTCGTTGAAATGTCTACTTTTTGATGGTGTAAAAAAATATACATTACTATGGTAAATGTTCTCAAAAAATGCAAGGAAACGAAAAAAACTAGAATCCGAAATTTTGAGCTATTTATTAAAATTTATACTTTAATTACTCGAAAAACGTAAGATTCCGTGTTATATTGATAAACAAAAAATTACAAATCTATAAAACATAAAGATTGCAAAAAACATGCGAAAATAGTTGTTTTAAATATAATTCAAGGTAGGATTGAAAGGGGATTTAATCTAGAAAAATGTGACTGCTGCTATTTTTTCAGTAAAAAGTTGATTTATTAAATTCTAATTACATTTATGTCATAGAAAATCTCATAATATATAAATATACATGTAAATCGTAATATTGAATTTAGATACTTTATACTGATTACGTTATTCATTATAATATTTTTAAAAACAAACAAAACGGTGATGGTCTTGAAGATTTAGAAGATCTACTAGAATCGGGAAGGTTTGTCGAATGTAACGATGAAGAAATGCCATCAAAGAGACAAAAGCTAATGGATAAATGATTAGAATTCAAGATAAGATATTAAGAAATAACAAGATTAATGTTTTTAAAAATAAAAAACCAAAAACTTGGTTATTTGAATTTTTCACATAAATTTTGAGGTTATGTGAAAAAGTGTAAATTACCTATAACTTAGCCAACAGTTTTCTACCCTTAAAAACTTACCCCCTTCCACTTCCCGACCTCAGATCGCCCGTAAATTATTTTTCCTTTAATTTTTGTCATATTCTCTTCCTTTTCCAATGGGTTTCATCCTACTATTATTTTTTTTTGGTTTCAAAAATTATCGTCTGGTCTAAAACTGCAGTTCATTGTAACAACCCAATAAATAAATTAAGTATTCTACATGGTTGGATAAAGAAAAAACGGGTATTTCAAAAATGAAATAAAAAGTACAGGTTTGTATTTAAAAAAAATAGTTGAGGGTGACCCTTCAAAGACGAAATGTTTATAATCTTTTTTCTATCTTAAAAAAGTAGGGTCTTAATTAAATTAAACGAAAATCGTCAATTTCGGTTTTTCCCAAATATCTCAGAAACCGGACCTGATATTTTAATTTTGAAAAAACCAATAAATTCGTCTTGAGAATACACATCTTTGTATCTACAGGGTGTTTGGTGGGTGGATGCATACCTTTGAGAGGCTGATAGAAGACATCATTTTGAACATATTTAGGTAAACTTACCTTAGTACGAAGTTTGATGTATTATGAAATATTCGCCATTTTGTAATTTTCTGCAAATCCACTACACAATCTTTATTATTCGGTATTAGAATAAAAATTGAACGTGGAGGCTGTATGTATTTGACTTTTTATGATGCTGTAAGTATGTACTGATGTTGCAAAAATGTTTACACTTTTCGATAGATACGTTAAATGATAGTAATCGAATGTTGAATTTACAAATACCATGTTTTGGTTCAGTGACTTCGAATTTTCATGGAAATTCATGAAGCAATGGCTATAACTTTACGACTTAAAATACTTGTGAAAACTACTAGATTGTATGCTCTTTCAAACGACATATCATACAAGCAAGTAAGTTGCCAGTTCGTAAAGTTACAGTCCAATAAAACAGTACAAGTCAGTATGACTGAAAGTGATCAATAAAAAAAATCATCAAATTTGATACTTGATTATCAAATTTTAAACAGAAAATAAGTAAAAAATAAAAAACTAATTACAACACGTATTCAAAATGTGAAACCGCGTTTCTAATACAGGCGCGCGCTCTACGCCTTACTTCAGTTGTTATATCTGGAAATCTAGCAGGCCATGCTATGAGTCCAGCTCTGCCTATCCAGCTATAGGGCAAGATATTAAGATATTCCTTTACTAAACGACTGTCAGATATCACTTCTATGGACTTTCATGTTTGGGGACGTTGTTACTTTCAAGAACATTTCAATTCTTATTTGGTCGAATGCTGCTTGTATATTTTGAATCAGATATTCCCTTGATTGGATTTCTTCTTGTAAATCAATTCTTTCGTACGTCCCCAAACATGAAAATCCGTAGAAGTGATATCGGACAGTCGTTTTGTAAAGGAATATCTTCCCCAATAGCTGGATAGGCAGAGCTGGACCCATAGCATGGCCTGCTAGATTTCTAGATATAACAACTGAAGTAAGGCGTAGAGCGCGCGCCTGTATTAGAAACGCTGTTTCACATTTTGAATACGTGTTGTAATTAGTTTTTATTTTTTACTTATTTGCTGTTTAAAATTTGATAATCACGTACCAAATTTGATGATTTTTTTTATTGATCACTTTCAGACTTGCACTGCTTTATTAGACTGTAACTTTACGAACTGGCAACTTACTTGGTTGTACATGTCGTTTGAAAGAGCATACAATCTAGTAGTTTTCACAAGTATTTTAAGTCGTAAAGTTATAGCCATTGCTTCATGAATTTCCCCGAAAATTCGAAGTCACTGAACCAAAATATGGTATTTGTAAATTCAGCATTCGATTACTATCATTTAACGTATCTATCGATAAGTGTAAAAAGTGTAAAAAGTCAAATACATACAGCCTCCACGTTCAATTTTTATTCTAATACTGATTAATAAAGATTGTGTAGTGGATTTGCAGAAAATTACAAAATGGCGAATATTTCATAATACATCAAACTTCGTACTAAGGTAAGTTTACCTAAATATGTTCAAAATGATGTCTTCTATTCAGCAGCGGCGCCACGGGGGGCAAAGGGGTGCAGTATGCCCCCCCCTTTAGAAAATGTCGTTTTTGGCGCCCCTTCGATTTTATAACTAGTGATGTAATCGCTGAATACCAATCTTTTAGTTTATTATTTAGAGAACTTAAAGATAATGAAATTAGTGTAACAACTGAAGAAATATTACCATATATCATTTCAAATGATCTTGAAAATGCATTTCCGAATCTAGTCAAATTGTACCGAATATTTATCACCATATAGTTGCGTGAAATTAGACGAAAATATTCTGAAAATGGATGTAACAGCTAAGTCAAATTCGCGCACATTTTTTTTACTGAATTGGCAATAAATAACCAAAGAATCCTCGAGTTTTCTTAAAAATTGGAGAAAATATGTATTTTTATGTCGGGAAGACATGTTAAAAATTTTTAAAAAAATTTATTTGTCAAGCCAAAATCGCCATTTTTCGAAAAAAAATTGAATTGGCCGCCATTTTTGGAAAAACAATAGTAGAGAAAAGAATTTTATCTTAAAAAGAAGGATTTTGTGTGTACTTTTGTCTAAGAAAATCCAATATTTTATTTATTTATTTAAAGTGGCCAATTTATGAAATAATAAAAAAATTAAAATTCGATTTTTATTTTTTCCAATTTTTTATCACTATATTTATGCTTGATTCTCTTAGAAACACTGTATTTCAGCCCAAAAAATGTTTAAAAAAATAAAACAAATATTTCAGGTTCTAAAGTAAGATTTTTGTGAGGGAACGAATCAATATAAATCAATATAAAAAAATGAAAATCGAATTTTTTTTATTATTCCCTAAGTTGTGCACTTTAAATAAAGTATTCGAGGGTTTTTTGGTTATTTATTGCCAATTCAGTAAAAAAAATAATGTGCGCGAATTCGTTTTTTGAGGTTTGACTCTTAGAGCCTGAGATGTTTAAAAAGTAGTGAAGCCATCCACTCGAAAAATACCAAAAATGCCGTTTTTGGCACATATCTCGCGAAGCTCCAGCCCAAATTTATTAAAAAAAATTTTACAAGCTTCTCTTTATGTATAAAATCGAAAAAATTAAAAAAAATTGACTTAGCTCTTACATCCATATAAAATTCTAATTTCACTTTACTAATAGGCACTAATAGTGCAACTGCTGAACGCACTTTTAGTAGATTAAAATATATAAAAACCTATCTTAGGTCCACAATAGATGAACAAATGTAGAACGATTTGGCAATATTAAGCATAGAATCAGATCATTAAAGAAACTTGTATGTGCCCCCCCCCGCCCTTAATTTCTAGAACCGCCACTGCTTCTATTTGCTACTCAAAGGTATGCATCGACCCACCAAACACCCTGTATAACGGTTTACGAAATCCCAATAGTGTTTAATTAAATTTGCGTCACCAAAAAAAGTATTAGATTTCTAGACAGAGTAGTTTTAAATTGGTGTGGATATAAAACTAATCTAGTCAAAGCCCCAAAAATCACGGGTATTTTTAAATACTTTAATACTAAAAATACTCTTCTTAATGAATAGTAAAATCACTTATTTTATTAAAAGATGTTTGTTTTTTATTTTAGAACAGAATATTTGCAAAGTATATAAAGAATGATAATAAACTTTCACTCTCAAGGAGCCTCACACTTTTTTAAAACTTAGTAGGTATATAAAAATAGTATCATTTTGCGTGGTCAAAATTCTTAAATATTGTAGGCAGATAAGCGATGACTGTTATTCTGACGTGTATGGTCGGTCAATGCTTCATATTACATAAATTTAACTTCATTAATCGCTTACAAAAATATTTTGAAATACGGTTTTGACCGTTCGAAATTCATCATAAATAATTGGGTAACCGAGTCATTTTACAATTTGTAGTTAAAAAATATTCTAAACTCAAATTTATTAAAAGTAGGTGTAACATTCATATAAATATATTGTTTTAAAATGAATGAAGAAAAACACAAAAATTCCAATAAATTTGTTTTAGCAAATATTTGGAGAAGGAAAACGCGATTGTATTTGTGGACTCATTAAATATATATTTTTGGCAACGATACACGCAAAACTTCGTTTTTACTTCGCATCAGGGTCGTAGGTGATTTAACGCCATTCAAACATTAAATAAAAAAATAGAAACAAGAGAAAACGTTTTTATTATTTTATTGTAAGTATTAAAATAGACCAAGGATTGTTATTATGTCATCGTATGTATAAAATTATTAGCCTCTAGACTTGCTAACACAATTTACAATGTTTTTTTTTCTGCTGAGGAAAAACTAATGCTTTTAAGTGAATCATTCTAAACTTCCTTTACCTCTAGTACATATCTTGAAGAAGTATTAGCCTGTGTTATCCACTCTCTTCCTGTAGGCCTCAACGATGACAATTTCTTCACTATAGCTTATGCAGACGACCTAGTGATTCTGCAAACCGGAGGATTTGAAGGAAGACTCTTTGCTGGAATGCAAGAGACCCTTTACATCATAGAATCGTATTGCAAAAACCACTCACTGTCAATAAACCCAAAAAAGACAGAGATGGTTCTTTTCACGAACAAAAGGAAGCTTGCAAATATTGAGGCCCCAAAGCTCCTAAAAACTAAATTAAACTTTTCTACAGAGGTGAAATATTTGGGGGTCACCTTTGACAGCAAGACATGGAACTCTCATCTAGAAAACAAAGCCAAAAGAGCATACATATCTTATGAACAGTGCCTGGGTCTACACTGCTATCATAAGACCTATGTTAACGTACGGTGCGATTACCTGGGAAGTCAAAACTAGCCAGCAGACAGTCGTACGCAAATTGGACCAATCCAAAGAATAGCATGCCTCAATATAACAGGGGGCATGCGAACCACACCAACTAGAGCAATGGAGGTGATTCTAGGTCTCACCCCCCTTGACATATTTATTAAGGAGGTTGTTGTGATGACCATGACACGGCTACGCTCTACTGGTATACAACCTGACGTAGGATCCGGTAAGTCGAGGTATGACTTGTGGCACGAGGTCCTTGGGGAGGTTCCACTGCTACAAGCCAACGCGGATTCGATTGCACCAAAATGTGCCTTTCATAAGCCCTATAGGGTAATAATAAAAAACGCACAAGAGATTACATTGGCAGCAGGTGCCTTGTGCATCTACACCGATGGGTCTAAAACAAATGAGGGATCATGCTGTGGAATTTATTCCAGATCCCGGAATCTTAATATGAAATGGGCAATGGATTCAAATGCCAGTGTAGCTCAAACAGAGCTCATTGCTATCTCCATCGCCGCAAAAGAAACTACCAGAAGAAATATTACTGTTAATAATATTTACATCCTTATGGATAGCGGACAGGCACTACTAGCTCTGAATAGACCACGCATCACATCAGGTCTAGTACTAGAATGTCACCAGGCCCTGATCGAAGCTTGCAACAACAACGGGGTCACTTTACCTTGGATCAAAGGCCAAGGAAAATCAAAAGGCAACCATATAGCTGACTCGTTAGCTAAGAAAGCAGCCCTTGGAAAGTTTAAGGGTAGATGGGACGACGAAACAGGCTGCAAGCTAGCCAAGAAACTTCTACAGTATCCGAACAGCGAAACAGCCAAAAAATACATGACTATATACGAACAGACAGAAACTGCGGACAGCCTCTGGTATCCTGACTGGCCACTGTCATCTACGAAAACACCTCCACAGGATGGGATTATCTGACACTTCTCTGTGTAGAGGATGTGAACAGGAAGACGAGACTGTCGAACACATTCTTTGCGAATGCCCGAAACTCTCACAAATAAGACATTTTCTTAACGCAAGCCAACATGAGAGAGCTACCTTCAGGCGACGTCATCACCTACTTTAAACAAGTAGGCTGGCTGACGAGCTAGAAGGAAGGCTCAACCTCAGAAGGATGCACAATGGGCCAAATGTGGCCTACGTGCTGCGGGGTGACCCACCCTTCTAAGCTTTACAGATACAGAGATACAGATCCACTCTTTTCTATCGTTTCTACAAAGTAGATAGATATGTAAAAAGGGTTGCCTTGCAGCCTATTTCCACTGCGAGCTTCTTCCTTTTAAGTATGTTTAGGATTTCTGATAATGACTCTTCAACGTAACTTTCTGTTTCTGGGTATTCCGTTCCCTTCTCTGAGAACCTTGTCCTTGTTATTACTTCGCATTCGCATAGGATACGGATGAAGGTTGCCGTGAGTATCGGTGATGGTTTCTTGAGAAACCATTTTGCCTGCCTCTGTCATAGGGATTGTTCCCACCAAATTTGGGCCTGTTTTTCCATCCATTTGCTGATTACTTTCTTAACTGTTTCCTTTGCTATACCGCGGAAGGGTTCCGGGCTATAGAATGCCATTGACAAGCCTTGTCTGGCAAGTTTGTCGGCTTTTTCATTCCCTTGGTGTCCTGGAACCCGTGCCAGAGTCATTTTCTTGCAGTTTGCTAGTTCATTCAGGGCACAGGCTCAGTTCCACATAAGTTTGGAGTTTACTTAGGTTGCCTTCAGTGCTTTTAATATTGCCTTGTCGTCGGAGAATATGAGAACAGGCTGACCTAAGCTATCTTGTCCGTTTATTTCTTCGATACAGAGGTGTATTGTTACTACTTCCGCTAGAAATACTGTGGTGTCTTTTGACAAGCTCACTGGGATCATTATCCTTGGTTTTTGCCCGTATATTGCAGCTCCGACTCCTTCGAGCAGTCTGTGTACGTGTTTCTCTCTAGTATTTTGACTTCGTATTTTCTATTGAAGTTGTATTTGGTTACCATCTTCAGACACTAAATGAAAATATCGCGTTTGGAATTTAAGACTGGTTTTTGTCTTTTGGCTTTTTTATTCCTTTTAGCGGATACTGGTATTTTGAAGTCAGCTGGTTGTCATTTAATTCTCATTTTGCCATGTTCAGCTCCTTATAGAACATCTCCTATAATATTTATCTTTCTCTTACTTGTCTTATCTACAATTGATAATTGCAAAATATTTTTCTTATAACTTATTCCCCTGTCCTAAAATCCCTTGGTACGCAGCTGCGATAACATATAATATCTGTTTATGTTTCCATTTGTTACTGAAACAATTAATTTTAAAAGTAAGTAGACAGTTTTTTGACGTAATATAGAAGCACATGACTCCGGCCTACGTCACGATCTATCTATAGACAGTTGATCTTATATCGAACGGTGGTGATTGTTTGCACAACTAAAGTGAGAGTGAATTTTTTTATCGGGTTTCACGTGGCATATGGGGAAAGAATATCAGCAGCATGTTTCATTTTAAATTAAAGCGATATTGAATTTCCTAAGATTTTCAAATATACAACTTAGAATACGTCAGATTATCTGATCAAAACGTAGCTGATTCTATTTTGGGTACAAATTTGTGTAACGCCCTATACACCTATAAAACAATATAGGGCTACATATAGTGGTGGGTTGTCGATCGCAACCTTATGCCTATCGGCGCGGCGTAGCTCTGTAGTGGAGACGATCGTGGTTCCAAATTATAACAATGAGTAAAAACTTACTTTTTTCTAAATGCTCGGGAGGCGCCAGTTGATTTAAATTAGCTTAACTGATCTAATTTACATCTGAAAAGGGGTAAATTTAAGACAATACTCCAATATATCACCGATTTATTAAAACAAATAATCCAAATCCCAAACAACTGATTAATTATGTACAAAAGTGCGTAAATCAAATATAAAAATGTTCAAAATACAATTCGCTCTATGGCAAATTACAAAAACAATTCAAAAAGGTATGGTTTAAAAACAATTAACAACTAAACAGAGATTAAACGTCATTGAGAAAAGAAATTGGCGCTCTCATTTAGCTGTGGTACCAAGGCTGAATGTGATATTAAAATAATTAAAGTTTGTTTCCCAAGGAAACGTAACGGCGGTAAAATTTAGATTAATTTCCGTATAAATAAAAGAAAACTACAAGTATATTGGTAGGAGCAAATTAACAAAACAAGGATTGACGAATGTAACAAAAATAAATTTATCAAACCGTTTGACTTCTTATTTCTTCTATGGACCAAATTTAAATCAAATTAATATCCAGCAGACCAAATCCAAATTAAAGTTCCAGTAGACCAAATCCAAATTAAATTTCCGGTAGACCAAATCCAAATCAACTATACTATACAGAAGAAAGGCTTATTTGTAGTTAAAATTTAAATTTTAATACATCTGATCGGCCTAATATAATTTTTGTCTAGATTTCATCTTGTTTCCATGGTTTTTACTGTAATAAACCTGTTCTTTTGACAGATATGTCAGACTTTATTTATTCATAACCGTATCGTATGTATTTTAATTGACTCGGAATTTTGTATTAATATATATATTTCAAGATGGCTTCATTCTAAAAACATTATCAGTCCTCCTAAATCCTTGAAGGCAGTTATTAGTAATAGCAAGGCAACATAAAAACAAATTCAAAAAATATATTATAGATGAGATGGCCCGAGAAAAAGGAATTGAAATTCTCAGATTGCCTCCTTACCACGCGAGTTAAATCCCATTGGACTGATCTGGTCACAATTATTAAAAGGTTATGTTTCTCAAAACAATACAACATTTAAATTTCCTGATGTGCGAAATTTGTTTTTGAAGGCAGTTTCAGATGTAAATAGAGAACATTGGGGAAAATGCATTCATCATGTTAAAAAGGTGGAAAATTCATTTAGGAAACTGGATATCAATGGAAAATTTAATGGAACCTATAATAATAATCCTCAGAAAAGACAATGATAGTGATACCAGTAGTTTTAGTGAAAACAGTGACTTTTAAAGATAGTTCTTGAACAAACCTTTTTTTTAATCTTTGAGTTTAGGTAAGTACCTACTGAATCGTTACTTTTAATGCCAAGAGATTAAAAAAGTTTAATCCCAACATATAATCCTCCTTGTTATTTATTGGTTAAATTTAATTCGTTCAACGTTAAAGTGGCAGATGCATAAGGTTTATTTTTATTTTTTGTAAATAATATAACTTCAAAATTTAATCCACGAAGTGGGTATATATATTTTATATGCTGTGACCTTATTTATATTATAGAAACTTATTTAGCAAACTACGCCTATGGAACGTGACGTTATATCCCCACTTTTACTGCACTCCTCTCTCCTTTATAGTATAGTTTCTAGTAGACAGCAGAAAGCGACTAGGCGGTAAAGTTGTATCACAAGGACGGCAAATTCCTCCAATAAACCGTCGGCAGTCGAGCGAGCAAAGGCGATTGTACAAATACTTCACAACAGACCAAAATATCGCCTACAATTTGCTCGCAAATGGAAAAACCGAAGCTTGTGTATATTTGAATGATCTCATTCAACAACTTTGGCATCAGTCATGTGACCTTTAGGACCAATCATAATAGGAACTCGAAAATGAAATCTACATTACCAACCTTCCAGTCGAGTTCCATTATACAAAAAATCCAAACCAAAATACAAACGAACTTCTCATCAACGTATACCAAAATTATATTTAATTAAAGACCACTACTGTCAAATAAAAAAATTATGGATACCAGGGGCATCCAAAAAATAATTCTAAATCTGGGGAAAAATGAAACCGTTACATTTGTAGGTCTAAAGAGTCACATGGCTACACGGCGGTGCTAAGAGCTTGAAGGCGCCGTTAGGTCCCTAACAGCTTACATTTGTTAAATGTTATTTGAAACTTCACAACAAATTTACTTAAAAACGCAAAATGATACCAATTTTGGCTCAATGTACAAGAAAGTTCTCATCAGAATATAGAATATTTAAATCGTGGTTTAACACGTTATGAATGAAAATAACTATTAAAGTCACAAAAATACTCATCAATTTACATTTAAAAAGTCAACGTTCATAAAATTTTTATTTGAATTTCGTGTTTGTTTGAGTTAAAACCATAGAATTTAGTATCCGTCATGACCTTTTCCATTCGCTTCTGAAATCCGATTAACAGCACTGAAAACGTGTCCTTGGGAATTTCATGTTTACAAAAGATTTAACACATTCGTTTATTTGATCGCTAGACTAATAGGCGGGATTTCTTTTCATATGCGACCTATTATTCTATATAAAGTATGTTTCACAATATTTCGTTCGGCTTACTACCTGCGTTGAGAGGATTTTTAGTGAAGGTTGTACACACAACTTTTGCGTTTTATGTCTACAAATTGGGGGTTTTTTCTATAATAAATATATCGTACAACAAAAAATGGAAGCGGTTACATAAGTATTATATATAAAAGGTGATTAGCCCAGTTGTTAGAGAAGCTATTGACCAAAAGTTCGCACAAAATGTGATATCGATGAAACCTTGCACTTAAGTACTAGAGGGTGTAGAAAATGATAAAAAACTCCTTGCTGCTCAAAGTGTATGCTGAGTTCACATTTTCGAAAACGAAAATTTGGTTTTTTCTTTATATCTCGAAAAAAAAAATAAAAAATTCGAAAAACTAATAGCACCGCGTAAAAGAGCGGAAAATTTGACTTCAAATTATATTATAAGTTATTTAAAAAAATTATTAAAAATAAGAAAGCCAATTCGAAAACTCTACGCGCGCCGAACCGTTAATACACATATACAGGCGAGGCGTTCGGAAAAACTAAAATGCCCGCAAAGAAAAAATAGAAAGTATTTTAAAGGAGAGGTTTCTCAGGAAGCCATTAGATTTTATTTATTTTTTGTTTTCTCATAGAAAATTTGACCGGAAGTTATAATTTCTAAAATTCTCACTGATTTTTATAAAACTGAATACACATATTAATAGAGCCTTAAGAAAAAAATCCTTGTACATTTATCATCATTATATTTTGACTTTTGATGTAAAAATAATTAAAATGATAAACATTGTCTCTGTTTAATAAAACTTATGTTTTAAAATTATCATTTTTTTACACCATTCATTCGTCGCAATTTTTACTTTCAAAATAGGGTGTTTCATAGTTAAACCGACATACGTTAACTGTACATAGAGGAAACTTAGGTGATGCCAAATAACCTTGGTTAATGGGCCTAAGGCCTTTAATAACCGAGATACGGGGTGTTTCATCCATTTCGGCCAATATTTTTATAAGCTGTAACTTTAGAACCACCCTCTCATACTTGGTACAGGTATAGGGTGTTAATAGACCAATCCTATAGTGTAAGAACTAGAATTAAAATCCAGATCCGGATTAAGAAGAATTTGCAAAATTGGAAAAACCCCAAAACAACACCCTGTATATCAGATTTTTTAAAATTGGGACGGATATTTGAAAAGAACGGAAAAAAATGAGAAAAATTTGTAAAATTTGAAAATCCCCAACGCAACACACTGTACATCAAATATTTTTTAAATTAGATCAGACATTCGAAACGAATGGAAAAAACTGAGATATTCTGGCATATTTTTATAAATGCACATCTCGTTCTACATATTACTAAACTTTTAAAGTAAATTCAATTAATGCAATACATATTGTCACTTTCATATGCCATAACCTTGGAAACACCCTGTAGATTTCTTTAATATTTGGTACCGGTAGATTGTTTAAATAGCCCAATCGTACAATACAAGAACTAAAGTTAAATTCCAGATCCGGATTAAGAAAAATTTGTAAAAGTTGGTAATCTCTAAAATAGCATCCTGTATATCAGATTTTTTTAAATGATTTAAAAAAAAGACAAAAGATGTGTTATACTAAAATATTTTTACAAACAAAAAACACAGATTTAATTTTTCGGAGTAATTCCGGATACAAAACTCATTAAAGCTTCGGCAATAACACATCTTTTTTCTTTTTTTTTTTTTTTATTCAAATAGGTATCCGATTACATTTTAAAGAATCTGATATACAGGGTGCTATTTTAGAGATTATCAACTTTTACAAATTTTTCTTAATCCGGATCTGAATTTTAACTTTAGTTCTTGTATTGTACGATTGGGATATTTAAACAATCTACCTGTACCAAATATGAAAGAAATCTACAGGGTGTTTTCAAAGTTACGGCTTATGAAAACGACAATATGTATTCCATTAATTGAATTTACTTTAAAAGTTTAGTAGAACGAGATGTGCATTTATAAAAATATGCCAGAACGTCTCAGTTTTTTCCATTCGTTTCGAATGTCTGATCTAATTTAAAAAATATTTGATGTACAGCGTGTTGCGTTGGGATTTTCATATTTTACAAATTTTTCTTAATCCGTATCTGGATTTTAACTGTAGAATAGTCCTTACATTATACGATTGGGCTACTAAAAAATGATACCTGTACCAAATATGAAAGAAATCTACCAGGTATTTCGAAAGTTACTGCTTGTGAAAATGAAAAAAATGCATTTGATGCAATTTGGCTTATCAAAATATTGACCGAAATGGATGAAACACCCCGTATCTCGGTTATTAAAGGCGTTAGACCCATTAATCAAGGTTATTTGGAATCATCTAAGTTCCCTCTATTTACAGTTAAAGTATGTCGGTTTAACTATGAATTACCCTGTATAAACACTATTTTGAAAATAAAAATTGCGTCGAATAAATGCTGTAAAAAAATGATAATTTTAAAACAGAGACAATGTTCATCATTTTAATTATTTTTACATCAAAAGTCAAAGTATAGGCGATGATGATAAATGTACAAGGATTTTTTTTGTTATGCCTCTATTAATATATATTGTAATAAATATGAAATTAGGTTTTTAATTTTCAAGAATTTTATGTTCTTAATTCCGGGACTCAATTTTTTTTCTCGTCTGTGATGAATGCATCTGTATTACGTATTACTTGAAATTAATAGAATCTGGCTTATTCAGACGATAATTACTTATTCCTCAATAAACAACATTGGTTATCAGGATTCCTCAATGTTAAATTTTTCCAAGAATTTTTTTTGTATGGGCATATCCGACCTATCCCAAAATCAATAGGCGTCATCCTTGTATCATTTCAGTGATCTCGACCCGATCGGTTCCATACGTATTTTTTCGTGTTTTTCAAGCCAAATAACGATAAATGAACGCAAAAAAAAATATTTTTTGGACTTTTTGTTTGCACGATTACATTACTTTTCCTCTATGGTATAGTGGAGGGCGGAAAAGTAAAAATTTTACTCACAAATATCAATTATTATTCTTCTGACACAACAAAACAAATGTGCAACAGACAAAATTCAAATAACCAATACTCAAAATAGTAGCCTGAACACTATTTTTAAAATCCAATATTCAATTATCTGTTCTTGCTTAAAAATGATCTTCTGAATAAGGCTATTGAAGAACTAATGTCAGTTGTGTTTCAACTTTCAATGTGTACCTGAATAGGAAACCGCCGTGATTATTGGTTATCGAAAAATAACGAATATCCAATCGACGTCTGAATAAACCAGAATTTAATAGATCAAGTGAGATCAGATAAGATAAGGTCAGGTGTGATCAGATTAACGATGTACAAAATAATAAGATCAGATAAGAGATAATGTCAGCGTGCTCATATTAATGATGTACAAAATAATATGAGGTCAGGTAAGAGCTAAGTTTAGGTGTGCTCATATTAATAAGATACCAAATAATATGAGGTCAGGTAAGAAATAAGTTCAGGTGTGCTCATATTAATGAGGTACAAAAAAATATGAGGTCAGGTAAAAGATAAGTTCAGGTGTGCTCATATTAATGAGGTACAAAATAGTATGAGGTCAGGTAAAAGATAAGTTCAGATCTGCTCATATTAATGAGGTACAAAATAATATGAGGTCAGGTAAGAGATAAGTTCAAGTGTTCTCATATTAATGATATATAAAATAATATGAGCTCAGGTAAAAGATAAGTTCAGGTGTGCTCGTATTAATGAAGTACAAAATAATATGAGGTCAGGTAAGAGATAAGTTCAAGTGTGCTCATATTAATGATGTACAAAATAATATGAGGTCAGGTAAAAGATAAGTTCAGGTGTGCTCAGATTAATGATGTACAAAGTAATATTTCAAGTAAATATATTTATTATGTTACGCAATACGCATGCGTTTAGTAGACGGGAAAAAATTGTATTTTATTCTTAATTAACAAATAGTTTTGGATGAATTGTCCTTATATTTCCGCCAAATTTCACGATACGATCACCTAGATTCATCGGTATCCTACCTACTCCGTGTATTTGTAGTCCATTTTGTACCTCTCTATACAATGTGGCTGTCATTTTATCAAAAATTTCCCCCCATTCAGTACTAACTTTCTTCAATTCCGCATTGACCTCTAACTTAAAATTATCCAAACTTTCTCCTTGTACTCTATTTTGCAATCTTATACTACCTATCTGTCTTGATTTTCCTTCTGTATCCCTCATGATACTTTGATCATCTTTTTCATTTTTTTGCTGTTTCTGTTCAATTTTTTCCACATTTTTCTTCATTTCTTCTTGTTCACCTTGTACTACTGGAATGCTACGTTCCAACTTCTTTTCATACATCTCTTGGTCTAAATTCTCTTATAGTTTCATTATGTTCTCCATGTTCTTATTCATATCCTTCAACTCTTCTTTAACTCCGTGTTTCATTTTTCTAAAGTTTCCTTCCATTCTGTGTTCAATTCTGTTAAAGAACATTGTCAGAGCATCCATCATCATAGGACTACTTCTTCCAGACGTGTCTCCCATTCCCCTAACATTCATTTCTGCTACATCTGGAACATGATCTACCCCTTGCTCTTCATTTAAATCCTGTTGAATAATAGTTGTTTCTTGTTTTTCTATTACATCATGTTCACCTATACTCCTTTGGTCTTCTTCTTGTTGTCTTCTTACTCCTGTTTTTTTCCCATCTCTTAAATCCATTTTTTTTTCAAATTATAAATTCTAATAGAGCCCCTTTATTTTAGGGCCCCACATTGGGCGCCAAATTTGGGATAAATATGAAATTATAAGTTTTTTTAATTTTCAAGGATTTTATTTTCTTAATTCTGACTTTGACATCTCTAAAAACTCCCCTACACATAATTTTTCTGTCACTTTACTCTAAACAACTTTATTTCATTATAAATTTTAATAATGTAAATTTCTAAATTTCCCTCTTCAACTTACTAGTTCTAATATCAAATTCCATTTCAATATCTTCAGTTTTATAAAAATTAGTGAGAATTTTAGAAATTATAACTTCCGGTCAAATTTTCTATGAGAAAACAAAAAATATTAAAAACTAATGGTTTCCTAAGAATGCTTAAGAGTATGATATTTTATTTTAACTTGGTGGAGATATAGAACAAATAACCAAGCACCAAATTTTACAATTCGCAGTTATTAGAGGAACACACTAATTTTTGAAAAAATAATATTAAAAAATCTCTAAAATAATGCTTTTTATTTACCTTAAGAGTTCTAAGTACCATTTTTTTTATATTTATTAGTTTATTAGTTATTTTAAAATTATTTATCAAATTTTAAAAAAGCTGAACTCTGATTTTTATAAATGGTTCTTGGTTCTTTGTTCTACAGGGTGCGCCAATTATTTCCACTCGATCTCTAGCACCGAAACTAAAAGAGATATCAACAAGATTTTTTGTAGGGGTAGACAGTGTCACTCGGACTACAATTTTAAAATATTTTGATGTATACAGGGTGGCTAATTTTTGTGGAATGAAAATTAATTTGGTTTTTTAAATTGAACACCCTGTATTCGATTATGTCTTCTGATTCTACTTAATATTAGATTTACGGTAGTTTTTTGTATTTGTAAATCCGATGCGGCGTTGACAAGTTATTCCTATTTCCAAAACAGCACTTCAGAAATATTAGCACAAAAACCACATTTTTTAAAAAATTCTTCAAAAAAGCTACTATGATCTAAAGGAAACATGCATCTATTACAATAATCACACAACATCTTCACCTGTTGCACATGGTGTTTGCCGATGGCGTGCCAATAGTCTAGTTTTCAAATGGCAATAACTTAATTTTTTCAAATGGGACACCCTGTATATTTTTCTTCAGTTAGAAGCTTTTACTAATACGCATTAAAAAAATATAGGGTTTTGCACATCTAACTTTACTATTTACTTTAATAATTGACGTTAAGTGACAAACAACATATTTTACACAATTTTTAATAAGTACAAAATTTTACGAAGTTTAATCGTAAGAAAACTACAATAGTGAAAGTTAAAATTTATAGTAGGTGTTCAAAATGTCTTCCATTTTCATTTATACATTTTCTTGCCCTTTTTTTCATTGATTTACGCACATCTCTTAGCATTGCAGGGGTCACCTGTCTAAATGCTGCAGTAATTCTTTCTCTCATATTTTCTTTTGTGGTAACCTCTTCTTTGTAAACAATATTTTTAATAAAACCCCCCAAGACAAAAAAGGCAAGGTGTAAGGCAAGGCGATCTAGTAGGCCAATTTATAGATCCTCCCCTTCCTATCCAACGATCCTGAAATTCCCTATTTAACCAATTGCGAACATCTAATAGGTAATGTGGTGTGGCACCATCTAATTGAAACCACATTCCGTTGCGATAATTTTGAGGCACATTTTGCAATAAGTTGCGAAAATCATGTTCTAAAAAATCTAAAAATATAGCTCCATTTACAGTCCCATCAAAGAAATAGGGACCAATTAGATAATCACCTATTATTCCCGCCATCGATACTGTGACGTGGTTCTAAATAAATGTTCATTGTGGTCCGAATAATAATGGAAGTTGTGTCTATTTACACAACCGTTCTTATGAAACGTGGCTTCGTCGGAGAATAAAACTTTGTTTAAAAAGTTACGCTCTGTATTTATCTTGTTTATTAACCATATCTATAGTATTCCACTCTACGCGCGAAATCACGTGGTAACAATTCTTGGTGAAGCTGGATATGATAGGGGTGATATTTATTCTTTTTTATTATGCGTCTAATTGTGGTATTGGAAATATCTAACTGATTGCTTAATTGCCTTGTGCTTATATTGAGATCTTCAACTATACTGATCATTACCTTATATTCGTTGTCAATAGTAACAGCTGTAGTTTCACGTGAATGTTTTTCATACTTGACGGTTCCTGTTCTATCAAATCTATTCTTTAAATTCTCAAAAGTATCCTTTTGTGGATGACGTCTTTCTGGGTATCTTTGACGATAGACCCTACTAGCAAGAAACGCATTTTTTTGACATTCACCCAGTATCCATATCATATCAATATTTTCTTGAACACTATAATTCTTATTAAAATCCATTTTTTATACACAATACCGATTAAATATAGTAGACGTGATACAATACAAAATTTTATGTTGACAATTAATGCCATAACAAAATATACCTACTGTCATTTTCATAGGTAACTTGATTTCTTATTAAAGTAAATAGTAAAGTTAGATATGCAAAACCCTATATTTTTTTAATGCGTATTAGGGAGAGCTTCTAACTGAAGAAAAATATACAGGGTGCCTATTTGAAAAAATTAAGTTATTGCCATTTGAAAACTAGACTATTGGCACGCCATCGGCAAACACCATGTGCAACAGGTGAAGATGTTGTGTGATTATTGTGATAGGTGCATGTTTCATTTACATCATAGTAGCTTTTTTGAGGAATTTTTTAAAAAATGTGGTTTTTGTGCTAATATTTCTGAAGTGCTGTTTTTTCATTAAATCTGCTTAAAATAGGAATAACTTGTCAACGCCGCTTGGGATTTACAAATACAAAAAACTACCGTAAATCTAATATTAAGTAGAATCAGAAGACATAATCGTATACAGGGTGTTCAATTTAAAAAAACCAAATTAATTTTCATTCCACAAAAATTAGCCACCCTGTATACATCAAAATATTTTAAAATTGTAGTCCGAGTGACACTGTCTACCACTACAAAAAATCTTGTTGATATCTCTTTTAGTTTCGGTGCTAGAGATCGAGTGGAAATAATTGGCGCACCCTGTATATCTCCATCCATCTAATCTTTATTATGAGAAAAATAAATAAATAATAAAAAAATAAATAAATAAAATTTTCTGTTGCCTCTCTAATGACATTGTCCCCATTTTTTAATTTTCTAATGTTAAAGCTGAGGAACGGCTTTGCTAGGCCGGAAGGATGTCATATCCCTGAAATGACGTAGATTCAAGATTATTATTCCCTTCAATATTCGATAATAACTGATCATTCTCTCCTTTCATAATAAAAAATCAATCAAAAAAGTACTATCATTATAATGCCATTTCCGTGTATCCGCAGAGCAGAGCCTTAATCTAAAAAAGTTGTTTTAATATCCATAAAGAAGAGCATTTACTAATAATTTAATATTCCACAGAAATTATAATTCTTCACCCATCTGTCTACCCCTCGTAAACATTTTAATAAGTGAAAGTATTTTATCTTTACCGAACTTTGAGTAATCTCAATAATAATCCGTAGGGGCGCCACATCCTGGCCGGTAAAAATCGACTTGTAAGGGTTTTGAAATACAGGCTTTTCTCAGCAACGGTATATTTTTTTGAAATTTTCTTTACCAGCTTATAGGGAAAGCCTGTCTCGATGCTTATAACTATATTTAAATACGTCACAAGTCCTACTATAATTTTTTATACCCACTCGAATATTGTCAATGTTTGACCAAAAAATTCATATTTTTCTGGACAATTTCTAAACTTCTCATGCCTCGCCTGAATATTTGTATTTAACGGCTCGGCGCGCGTAGAGTTTTCGAATTCGCTTTCTTATTTTTTTTTAAATAACTTATAATCTAATTTGGCGTAAAATTTTCCGCTCTTTCATGTGGTGCTATTAGTTATTCGATTTTTTTTTGAGATATAATGAAAAAACCAAATCTTCGATTTTGTTTACCCTTTCAAGTACTTACGTGCCAAGTTTCATCGATATCACATTTTGTGCGAGGTCAAAGTCTCTGACAACTGGGCTAGATCGTATTTCTACCCCAAATAGTTGTTTCTAAAAGTCACTTGTTTTTTTAGGTGCCCTCTCCTACGCCGAACTGGGCACGATGAACACCTCTTCAGGTGCTGAATACGCTTATTTTATGGACGCCTTCGGTGCCCCTCCAGCATTCCTCTTCTCCTGGGCCAGCACGCTGGTGCTCAAGCCCTCCCAGATGGCCATCATCTGCTTGAGTTTCGGGAAATACGCTGTCGAGGCCTTCGTCACCGAATGCGAACCACCGGAGATTGTTGTCAAAATGGTGGCATTGCTGGCAATGGGTAAGTGAAATATTATCTTAAAGCAAGTTTTTTACAAGTATATTCCCCTAGGAAAATTTAAGGTTCGACCTAGTTATTTGTCATACCAAAATACAGACCACTATAGGTCACACAGTCACCATTTTTGTCTTCAGTGGGATTTGAACCTCCAACTCTTGGGTTATAAGTCCAGTACTTCACTACTGACATTCCCACCTCATGTTTACTTTTACCTTGAAAATAATTTGGGAAAAATGAAATAAAATAGGATAAGGTTGGTTTTTTACCACAAAGATCTAGTTAATGAAATTTTTCTGTATGAAAAAGAGATAAAATAAATCTTATTTTTCATTGTAGCTACCCTTGGGAAATTGCAGGGTCAGAAACATGATAGGACATTACCCTCCAAAGTGAGATAAATAGTGACATTTCTCAGTGGGAATGATTCTCTCGTTCCTGGATTAGTATCCGGACGAAATAAAAAGAAAAAGAACTAATTTTGTTTTACGTGATGTCTGGACTGTCACAGAATTAAGGCAGAGTTTATCGAAACTTTTTTTTTTTTTTCAAAAATACGCAGATATACAGCATTTATAGTTTCTTGTCGTCCTAAGTTTTAGGTTATGGATTTACAATCTTAAAATTTATTTTCTCCTTGTGTGACTTCAAGACAGGGGAGGTGAGATACTAGAGTACTAGAGCCCCTGCCGAGGTGGCCTATTAATCGAAATTTATGTGTTTTAATCTGTCTGCAAAAAAATTTACTTACGTTGAAAAATGTAGGAGCTCAAAGCCCATGTAAATGAAGATGGTGCCCAATTCCAAAACGGCTGATTGAATCCATTAAGGCCAGAGAATAAATTAGGACGTTTTCAGGAGTTTTTCAGAAATCAACGTAATGCATTAAGTGTCAATGGCGTGTAGAAATAATGAGTTAAAATTTGTAATTGGACAGGATTGGGTAATTTTGAATGTAAAATCGATTGGGCGTTAACGAATAAAACATCATTAGGGAGAATAAATGGGAAAATTGTGGGATAATATTAAAGAATTAAAAATGTCCGAAAAATTACGTCAAGTGGTAAAGTCGATGATAAAATCGTTTATTTACCAAAATTCTAGCGGATTATTCGACAAATCTACCAGTTTTTTTAACGAGAAAAATTAAAATCTTACGATTAATTCGTACGATCTAAAAAATCCACTCAAATGAGTAACTTAATTGACAATTTTAAGTGGAAAAAGTTTGGGAAATTGGGGAAAGAAGTTGAAAATTATGTTTAATCCTAAAATATGGGTCAACATAGTTTTATTCCTCCGAGGCCATTTCATATCTGGTATTAAAAAAATGCCTTGTTGCATTTTTGACGGATATACAGGGAAATATTTGAAAATATGTGAATTATTTTACGTTAAGTATAACTAAAAGTAAAAATCTCAGACATATAAAATTTGGCACATTGTGTGTACTCCTTGTAGGTTTTTAAAAAATTTAGTTTTTTTTAAATTTTTATTGGTTTTATTGGTAAGCAAGATCAGAACATTTTTATTTTTCTCAATTTACAGCTTAAGGACGATACTAAGTAACAGTTAAAAAAAATTGAACGCGGAAGTTTTTGTTTTCTGCAGAAAAAAATAAAACTTTTAAAAATAGTATAATTTTAATGGATTCACATTCTTCTTATGACTGATGCGGCACTACATCGATAGCACATCAACAAAAATCATAAGGAAAGTTCATTTTACTCGATATAAAGTATTATTCAATCAACCGTTGAAATTCCAGGTCCGTATTTATTTATTTATTTAAGTTTTTATTGATCTTGTAAAAATACACTGTAAAGCAAGTTGAACAAATTTTCTTTCTGTCACGTCAAAGCGGATGATATTAATCGAAATAAAAAAATCCTGTTTGTCATAGAAAAAAACTGTTACTATTTCTAATAGTTGGGAAAGATTGAAAGAATGATGTTACAGATCCTAACTTAGTTTTCTTTAACGTTTTAATTGGTTTTGTAAAAACGATACCCTGTCAATTTTGCTCAAGTACTTAGTCTTAACCATCCTTCAATTTCCTCAAAATAATATTAGCCATCCTCCAAGGTGACAGGGTATCGTTCCTGCAAAACCAATTAAAACGTTAAAAAAAACTAAATTAGGACCTGTAACATCATTGTTTCAATCGAGTAAGTGATGCTTTCCCTACGATTTTATTTAAAATAAATGTTTTTTCCGATGTAGTGCTGTATTAGCCACTGTAGAAATACATACATTTGTACTGTTTTCAAAAGTTTTTTTCTATGCCAAACATCATCTTTTTTCATCCGCTTTGACGTTGACAGAAAGAAAATTTGTTCAACTCGCTTTACCGGGTATTTTTACAGGATCAATAAAAACTTAAAAGAATAAATAAATACGGCCCTGGAATTTCAACGGTTGATTGAATAATACATAAAATTATGATGTGCTATCGATGTAGTGCCGCATCAGTCATAAGAGGAATATGAATCCATTAAAATTATACTATTTTTAAACGTTTTATTTTTTCTGCAGAAAACTTCCGCGTTCAATTTTTTTAACTGTTACGTATCGTCCTTAAGCTTTAAATTGAGAAAAATGAAAATTTTCTGATCTGGCTTACAGGGTGTTGTTTTAAAAAAACCAATAAACCTATTTTATTGAGCTCAGGGAGCAAACTCAGTGTGCCAAATTTTATATGTCTGAGATTTTTACTTTTAGATATACTTAACCTAGAAGAATTCACATATTTTCAAATATCACCTTTTATATCCGTCGAAAACGGAATAAGGCATTTTTTTAATACCGGATATGAAATGGCATCGGTCCATATATGTATAGTACTTATGGTTGGACTATGTACAGTTCGTCGTGGGACACCCTGTACAGCAGAAATGTGTTTAGGTATTTGAAAAATAAAAATAATTTAAAAATGGATTTTTAGCATGATTGATAATATTTACGTTGTATTTTTTTCTTTCAGTCGTCATTCTATACATAAATTGCTATAGTGTGAACCTAGCGACAAGTGTTCAAAATGTCTTCACAGCAGCGAAGCTGGTGGCAGTCCTAATTGTCGTTTTGGGAGGCGCTTACAAGATGTTTGAAGGTATGTTTCTATTTTTTTATTTCTGTACTAGAAAATACAACTTTAATATGCTTTTTTTAAATTCACATAAATCAGCAAACGGAGAAATGATCCTTTTTCTTGTACATTCTAATATTAATTTATTAATTAATTCACAATATTACAGAATATTTATCTCTAAAACTACAAAACAACGAATTTTTACATTTTTAGAAAATATACGCAAATAAAAAAAAATACATTTATAAAGTGTAGGAATGTTCAACTAAATTTAGTTGAAGGCCTACAAATAATCATTTACTTAATTCCAAGTGTTTGCAGTTTATTAAATAAACATGAAAGCAGTAACTAATAAGAATTTCTCCAATTTATATGTCTTTTTTATTGCCAAGCCATTGTTGTACTTGAAAGTATACTCTCAAAGAATGTTGCCGTGCTGCAGCTTCGGTACGAGGTAAGGACGCCAAATGGGATGTTCTGCACGCAGACCTAAGGTAGCATTTATTTATTTAGATGTGCCTGGTTGAGCAGTTTTCTTCAGGCGAGCAGCTATCATTCTTTCATTTATGTAACTTTTCTGACAAGAAATATGTACGCTAACAGATGTTTTACCCGCCAAAATAGCTCCCTTTCTATCATTTCTTTTCTTACTAGCATAACGTAATGTTTCTATTCCTTTTTCTTTGACCACTTTCACTACACCCTCACTCAAATCTTTTTCACAAGTAAAACAGTTATCACTGGACATTGCGACCGAGTTTTTGGATTGCATCTTAACGAAACACTTAAAAATCAGAATAACTAGACCGAATGACAAATAACTTGACATAACTTGCTATTTTCCAAAAATTACTTATTCTCCTGATATTTCAACATTTTTTTGCGTGGAAACCATACGACGTACAAAAAATGTTAAGAGATATAAATTGTAGGTAATTTTCCCCTCTTTATTTTACTACAGGACCGCTGTGATCACAATAGCTTGCTTTTCAAGTTATAAGCTGAAAATGACTAAAAAACTTTTTTTTTTGGTTGATTTTTGATGATTTTTCATATTTGCGGGAAAAATTTTTGTTGGACAACTTCAGATTCGTGTTCAGCACCTCAAAAATAGTAAAATAAATCACTAAAAACAATTACACCATAATTTTCCACTTCGAACCCTCCTTGTTACCTCGTACCATTTGACTGAGCTATTAATACATTTTCTGAACTATCAGCCCTTCATTCGGATAAATATTTCTTAATGTCATATTTCCTGGAATTTTCATCGACTGGAACAAGGTTTTTACTAAGATATGTTTGAAAGAAATCTATATCAAAATTTTTGGAACTGTGCAAGTCTCGTTCTTTTTTATTTTCTATTTCTTGGTCAAATATTCTAAAAGGTTTAGGTGATGGAGAAGGTGGGTCGTCGCAGTTGCTAGATCTTCATGACTGGAAAGAATTACTGTATCGGCTGCAATTATTCTGGACATTTGATGTGTAGAGCAAGTAAAATATTGGCCCCAAAAAACTGCCCGGTTTTTTAAATTTAATACTTAATACCTAAAGACAAACACACCCGTATATTTTTACCTCTAAAAGTATATAACTGTCCCTAAAAAATTGATTATTTTAATTGTTTTTAAATATATAATGATGAGAATATTTTAATATCCCGATTCAGACACTTGAAGATTCCCATGGCCCTGATTTTAATATTTAATAAACACCCAAAAAAGTTTGAATATCAAGTAGAAACACATGTCATTGAAATTTTAACTATAATATTTCAGATATTTGTTTACACTGTATACGTCCTAGCAATAATGTATGTTGACATTGGAAACATTTTTTACCCAAGTGTTGAAATTCGATTTGTTTAATAATTAATTAATTTTGTGGTGGTGTTTGTTGTTGTAAAAAAAATCTATATTTAATGTTTCTGCGGTTAGAGAAATATATTCAGAAAATATAAACAATTGTATTCAAATTTTACACATACTGTTCAAATTTTTGTTGGAGGTTGTGTTTACTTTTATCTTTCTCAAATTCCTACTCGAGGGCCTTTAAATCACCGGGATTCCTTTGCGTGACTCTGCGAGTTATGTTTTCGAAACTACCCTTCCCCTCCGTTTCGTCCGAGAGCCCTAGCACACTCATCTAAACTTTGAGGATCAAAGAATACGTCCATACTTTATTTTCTAACCTGGTATGGTTCTTTAATATTTGTTTTTCTGTATGAAGGTGACCAGATTGTAGGACGAAACGTTCTCTCCTTTTTTTATAAGAATTAAAATAGCGAGTATCAGGCTTTGAGTTGCTTTATTCCTTTAACTATCAATGTACCAGTTTTAAGAGAAATTGTTATATAATAGCTTGGATTTCTGACATCGAATTTGAACTTAATGTATTTTTGTAGAGGGGCTACCGAGGTTAGTCCGTCTCTGAAATATAATAAGCGGGATATTTGGCTCAGAAAACGAGTATAATTTAACTCGAATTTCATGCATGTACCATTATACAAACTACATCGATAAACAAGAACGTAAATGGCCGTGAACATCAACTATACGACCGCGTAAACCGAGCTTAACGCAGAGTTTCTGCATCCTTGAAGGTCGAGGTCCTTTGTCCTAAATATCTTTTCAAGGACACGCAAAGGGCACGACACGTTCGCATATTTGGAATAGGCACGACAAACTTATGCCGTTTCGCATTCGTAACTGATTTAGATTCTGATTTCGCTAGAAATTTACGATAATTGTTTTGTCATCCTTTTGAATTCTACGCGTTTTTGTGATTTTGCTAGGGCCATAAAAAGGATAAAAATAAATTAGTTTGGTTTTTGTTTCATTTCCAACATATGGAAAGACATTTTTGTAAGGATTGGGTGTCGCAAAAACATTCAAGGAAATAAAATTTGTTTTTGTTGTTATAGTAACACACGTAAAAAATGGAAAAGGAAGAATTATTTTCAACTTTCTGATTTCACCGCTAGAAGGCCCAGTTTAAAATAATAACTTGTAGGGGCGATTAGGAACCTCAATTTAATAATTCATTATTAATTTCGGTGTTGTTTAACCGATTTACATACGCCAAGTTTCTCTCGTTTAGGCTTTTCTGTTCAAAAGTTAAAGGAATTCTTAGGTGAAAATAAACTCATTTATTTATTTATTAATTTACTATTGGCGCTCCCTGTATATCTTATATACCATTGCACTATTGCACTTATAGTAAAATTAAATCGTCATAAAAACTTTCCAATTGAAATACCTTTCGAAATTAGTGAGTATCGTATATTTAGAAAATTAACAGAAGGGTAAAATAATTAACAAAACAAAAAATAGTAAAACCTCCATAAAAAATTTATGGCACAAACGAAACATTTTTATTTTTATACCGGATAATATCAAAGGTCACAAACCTCTAAGATCCAATAATCCACCCTTCTAATTAAGTTAGATCAACAACCTCAATTGGGGTTGAAAGATTTAATGAGTGAACATAGTCGTTGATAAAAGCCTGTATATTCAGAAGAAATACAGAGTTGATTTTTTATTCTATTTATTTTTTCTTTCAAGAAAATGAAGCAAACATCCAAGTTTTCAGTTAGTGAAACGTATTTAAGGGTAATACTAGCTTTTGTTTCAATGGTTGATACATTATTTTTGTAGTGTAACAACTCTTAAGTGGCGCAGTCAATAGGATCTGCGCCACAAAAGTAAAAGCTCTCGAGAAAATACACTAAAATAAAATCATTTCAATTCACAACGTGTGTAATTTTCTAAATCACCAGGAAATGCTGTCTAATAACAAAAATCGCTCTTTTGTTGAGTTGGCAAAATAATTATAATTAGTTATTTATTACGTACGAATTTCTATTTGCAAAATTTTATTTTATACATTTTTTTTCAGGCAATACTCAGCATTTGATGGAACCATTTAAAAATACCAAGTATTCTATAGGCAATATAGCAACTGCATTTTATACCGGCCTATGGGCATATGATGGATGGAATAACCTAAATTACGTCACAGAAGAAATTAAAAATCCATCCAGGTGAGTCAAAAATGTTCCAGAAATTATCGTTATTATAAATAACCAATTTTTCTGCGCCTACACTTTTGGTACTATAGTCTATTCAGCGCGTAACTGAAGGATCTGTAGAAACACGTTATTGAATGTATCTAGTATCTGTAGTTACAAAATTGTTTTCCAGAAACCTTCCTCGTAGCATAGTAATCGGCATCCCTCTAGTAACCATCTGCTACGCCCTCATCAACATCTCCTATCTGACAGTTATGTCACCCATGGAAATGATGACAAGTGAAGCCGTAGCTGTCACTTTTGGCAACCGAGTGTTAGGAGTTATGTCCTGGTTGATGCCGCTATCTGTCACCGTGTCTACATTTGGATCTGCCAATGGTACGCTATTCGCCGCTGGCCGGCTGTGTTTCGCTGCTAGTCGAGAGGGACATCTGTTGGACATTTTGTCGTACGTGCATATTAGAAGGTATACCCCTTCCCCCGGGTTGATATTTCATGTAAGTATTGTAAAAAAATTAAACTGTAATCAAAATAGTGTCGAAAAACAAGTGTCCAAGGCGCATTGTATAAAAAATAAATTTTGTCAATACCTGGGGGGGCATATAGCCCAAGGAGTAGTTGTTGAAGTCCAGACGCTGGTGCATTGTAGGACATTTAATGTCTTTGTTCTTGGGAACAAGTGTGATTTATTTCACAACCTTAGGTAGTTTTGGTACACCCATGGTCCTTTTTTCCACCGTCGTTAGAGTTTTCTATAGTTTTGCAAGCTTTGATTTTATTATGAAAATGAAGATGGCGTTGCACTCACCTCCTCTTTCTCGACTTAACCGTTTGTACTAAGAGTTGGTGGGTTCAAAGCGATCTTCAGAATTTCTTTAGAGATAGAAATTCGACCTAGTCTACTTCTTACTGACGAGGCGATCTTCAGAATTTCTTTAGAGATAGAAATTCGAGCTAGTCTACTTCTTACTGACGAGGCACAATAATGCCGAAACCGGTATAAGAATGGCAAGCTCCTTTAATAATAAAATCAAAGTTTTTGGTTTAAAGCCATAGAACTATAGAAAACTCTAACGACGGTGGAATTTTTTGAACCATAAAAATACCAAAAAAGGACCATGGGTGTACCAAAACTACCTAAGGTTGTGAAATAAATCACACTTGTTCCCAAGAACCAAGACATTAAATGTCCTAGACTGCACCAGCGACTGGACTTCAACAACTACTCCTTGGGCTATATGCCCCACCAGGTATTGAATTACGAAAGTCCAGACGTGGTTTGGTGCCCGACCAAGTCGGGGCTTTAACCCAAAAACTGCGATTTTGTCATTAAAGGAGCTTGCCATTCTTAGACCGGTTTCGGCATTATTGTGCTTCATCAGTAAGAAGCAGACAAGCTCGACATCCTATCTTTAAAGGATGTCTGAAAATGAATAAATAACTCAGAATAATAACTATGTTAACTAAGCAAAACTTGACCGACGATGATAGTGTGAAAGTTCTGATATTATTCGTGAATCCAGACTTAAATGTGGTGTAAAAAATTGCTCCTTCTACTGACAATGATTTGAAGCTTGTAACGTGAAGCACTAAATCTTCTAAGCATCAATATATTTTGCTATAAGTTATCTTGTAACATATACTTTATCCATTTTCAACTGCAGAAATATAAAAACAAAATTCCCAAATGTGCCGATGAATAGGTTTGATGTGCCGTCAAGTTGCTTTGATCGGCATTATTATATATAGATAAACTGTATGTAGACGAGTGAGTCAATAGTCTAGTAATCCTCATCTTCACAAATGTTATGTGGCGCAGTCAGTAGGTCTTCAATGGTTCGTTTTATTAACAGCTTCTCACAAATGTTACGTGGCGCAGTCGGTAGGATTCGAATATCAAAAATTAAAACGTCCTATCTGTAAAAATCTCCAAGATATAGATATAGAGTAAAATATAAAATGATGTAATTTTGAAAATTGTAGAAAATTAGCTAATTCTAGATGCTTTTTAAAATCAATTTCTTTTTAATTTTTCAGTCTTTAATAGCTGGAGCCATGGTGATGTACGGCACTATTGACTCGTTGATAGATTTCTTCAGTTTCACCGCTTGGATATTCTATGGAGGAGCTATGGTGGCATTAATCGTCATGAGACACACCAAACCAAACTACCCTAGGCCCTATAAGGTACAAAAAAAAGCGTGACAACCATATTTACTCTTCCAAAACTCCTTCTTAAAAGATTAAATATTTTTTGCTTATTTTCAAGTGCTAAATGTGGATTTGGTCAAACAATAGATGTTTTAGAGCATATTTTTTTATTATAGGTGCCGATTATCATTCCTTATTTGGTATTAGTGATCTCTGTGTACCTGATAATAGGCCCTATCGTGGACAAGCCTACAATCGAGTACCTGTACGCCACTTTTTTCATTCTGGGAGGGATGGTTTTCTACATTCCTTTCGTGCATTACAAGTTACGCATACCTTTTATGGGTAAGTTTTGTATTCATAGAAGAAACAATAAAATTGGGTGCCGAAATTGTCATAGATCTGCTACTATTTTCATTCTGGAAGAAAATTTTGATTGTCCCAAAATTAGTCTAGTCGAATCATGTTTTTTCAACCTTGAAATTTTTTAGGTTTACATTCAACATGACGATTTTACTTTAGCTGGTTTACATAAATATCGTTTAAATATTTAATTGTCAGTGTATAAATGTTCGCCCAATGTGGATTCCATTTCTTTGGTCTTTGGATTGTGACTTTTTGATACTCAAACTATTATAGAATATCTAGTTTTTATTTGCCACAAAAGAAAATATTTACAACTTAAAAACCTTGAACCATAAGACAGAGAATATAGATGTGAGATCAGCGGTGTTCCTGGACGATTCCCAGACTTCTATGAAGTATTGGCACCAAGGGCTGTGAAAATTATTGTATATATCAAGGCAGCGTCCTAGGCCCTCTGTTGTACCTGATGTACACTTACGAAACAGAAACGACACTTGCTACAGATGCTGTTGTCACTGATGTACTGGCAGTTCGACAGAAGTGAATAAATTGCGAAAGAAAAGATACAATAAGTGCTAAATAGTGCCAATGCATAAACAAACACTATCGCTTTAGACTCAACGAAAATAATAAAGTAAAAAAATTTTTTTGTGGCAAACGAACACTAGAAATTCTATGTTTGTTTGACAAACGCATGTCGAGTTACGCCTTTGTTATAAGGTGGAAGTGATGGCCGAAACGTTAAAGAGCGATTTTTACTTGTTGAATTCTACTAATTTCTGGTATATTCCACGTGTTAACTGTAGGTTTAATTTAAGTTTTGATTTTGTCTTGTATTTCATTGATTTTTTTAAATCACTAGTAGTTACTTTTAAGATAATCCATCTTTACTTGTCTTTAACCTCAAGTTTAAACGTAAATCCTGATAACTTTTATGGATATCGATGATTTTTTTTAAATTCTACCTATATTTTTGATATTTGTTTCAGATGGCGTAACTGTGTTTCTGCAAATGTTACTAGAAGTGGCACCTACATCGACAATGTTAGAATGAATTTATTACGCTGAAAGCGACAAAATTATTAGCTGATATGCTCAAGTTAGGTTTAGAACTCCTAAATGTCATGGTTACAGCGAAAACATACGTTTGGATTTTTTTTAAAAACGGGATAACGATCATTTATTAAATGTCTGTGACATTTACAAAGGACAGAAGAGAGTATTTCAAATATAAAAATTATCCACTACTTGGTTTAACCATACAAATACATTTAAAAATTGAAATTGTATTTTCTGTGACGGAATGATTAGGCCAATAATTAGAACATGAATTACCGTGATGGAATGATTAGGGCATTTTACCCAAATATTCCACCACAGTAAATTTTGTAGTAAAATTAAAAGGCTGCAGTTAAATACGAATTATTTCATTACAAGGAGATGAAGAATTTCACAGTATTATCCCCTTATCTCTATTTATTCAAAATGTATTAAGGATTTTGAGCTTCGTTCCTAAATCAATAATCAGGGTCGCGTAAGGTAACTCAGAATTTCAAAAAAATATCGGCACGAGATAAAAAAAAGATCGCATTTCTGTTTGGAAATCTACATTTTATTCTAAATTCAGCTCAATTATTATTTTTTTAATAAAGGCAAAACGTCTAGAAACTGTATAATCATTACAGATAGATTAGATCCATAGTATTTCCAAATGCATTCCTTTTCTTACTATCTATAACCGTTTAAAAGATTTTTCAGACAAAATCTGTATCAGAAGCTTTTCAATTTTCTGGAAAATAGTCCAGTATGAATTGGTTGCTAAAATATTGTCCTGTTACATATACCATATTTTTGGCGTTTTGCTATAAAAAAGACACTTGGTTTTGAAAAGACATTTTGACATATGACAACAATGACGTTAGTTATCATGGTTACACAATTGTTTACCACTTAAGTGTTACCAGCTTGTCGATGTATGACTATTTGACAAGCATACTTTGTCATAGTATAAAATATGATTTAAAACAATGTCAAAAGTCGCCTTTTACAGTTATTCTAGATGACAGGAAACTACCAGTTGCGAACCTCAAGGTAAACTTCGGGTCACGCTCTACCTGTGTATCGATTTTCAGATAAATAGAAGCTCTTCAATTTTCTCAAAAACAGTCCAGTTTAAACTAAAATACTGTACCTGTCATTTTTTGATGTTTTTTTCAATTAAGACATTAGATATTTTTGACATGACAAGACAGTTGACATTTTAAAAATATGGTAACTATGACGTTAATTACCATGGTTACACAATTTTATACCATTTAAGTGTTACCAGATTTGTCGGTTGATGACTATTTGACAAGGATGTTTCGTCATAGTATTTAATATAATTTTAAAAATATCTAAAACCGTCTTGTACTGTCATCCTAGTTGTCCCACAGGAAACTTTGATAGTTAAGAAATACGGCGCCTCGGCCTATAAACAATATTTACGAACCTGAAAGTGGCGAACATAAATATTGTCAATGAGTAAAAAAATCCAAATGTATAATTTTCTTGATATGTACAGCCTATAAAATACTTATCATTTTGTGTAAAAAAAGGCAGAAAATTGCACGGATCATTCCTAAACTCTGGGACAGTCTATGGGGTGCAACGTAGTTGTCCGTTTTTTAAAAAATAAAAGTTATTTTTAAAAAAATTAAATAATCATACAAGGAGTAATAAAAATTCTGAAAAACTAAAAAAAATTACAGTATATATGTCAAAAACGAAGTATATTGCAGGGTAACTATATCAAAAATAAAATTAGGTGTTTTTTTATTGACTTTTACTACTCCCTGTATATTTTACTAAAAGTCTGATTTTTAAATATTTTTATACTCACAATAATTATGTAACCATGATAAATATTAGAAAAGTGCAGTAAAAAAATGTTTGTGGTAAATTATATGCTGTTCATTCCTTACCTAAAACATTGTTGATTATTTGATATTTATTTTTCAACTGAATTTATATTTTTTTATTTGACGTTGGAAAAGTTGAACTGTGAAATAAAAATTTTTGGAAAAGTAGCGAAATAAGATTATACAAGGACTTCATTTCTTTTTGTCTACATTGTTCGAACGAATTTTCTGTGGTGCAATGATTAGGCCAACATTTTTACCCAAATATTCCACCAAAGTAAATTATGTGGTGGAATTAACCAGCTAATGTTAAATCCGAATCATTCCACCACGGTTGATAAAGTTAGGATGATGTGAAGTTCTTTGAGGAAAGACATATCTTGATTATTTTCTTTTCACAGGTACTTTTGCAACGAAAAAACTAAAGATTAATACATAGTTTTATTAAGACGGTAATTTTCTTAATAAAATGATTAAAATGTTGTTGCCAAAAAATGTTGCTAATAGATTATAGTTTCAAAGTAATATATTGAATAAAAAGTTTATCAACACTTACCTATTTTTTTTTCTATTCCTTGAATCCTTAAGAGGTAAAACACGAATTTAAATAGTTTTCTTTATTTTTTAAAGTAAATCAAACATACACTCCACATAATAAGTTAATAAAATATTACAACATAATTAAAAAGAATAAAAATAAGTTAAAATCTATCGCACAATACTTGAATATAATAATGTAATAACAATCCTTAGCTAGAGTATATTCAGATAACTACGAGAAAAAATGTTTAATGAAGATACACTTGCCCGATATTTAGGATTATAAAAGTCTCTAAAAATGACACAATTGTTAAGCCAGACCCCCATGTAAAAACGGTAAAACCAAAAAGTGGGAAATTGACGTAAAAAATACTTAAATGTACAAAATTTTCAGGCAGTGTTTCATCGGTATACTAAAGAGGTGTAATTCAATCTGTCACAATTCAATGTGAAAACATAAATTGCTACCCGAAAACAAAAAATACAGTGATGTAGGAAAAAATTCTAGGAAATATAGCGTCAAAATAGTCACGGATTTCAATGGAGAACCTAACCTAAAAAATTCTTAAAGTTAAAAAAAAACTGTTTTTTGTAAATAAAAAAGTGTAGTTTTCGAATTAGGATGTTTAACAGTTTTATTTCTCCGACTTTTAAGAACCCTCCTAACTTAATGGAGGGTTCGCCTAGATTTTTGTTGATCATTCTTCAGATTAATATCTTTTTCAAAACCAAAATTTTTTTTTGTTGTTTTGAAGGTGTGGGTTGCCAAGAGCTATATTTACTGTAAATATCAAGTCATGATATGAAAAATTGAAAAAGTTATAGCCAGACCAAAAAAATGACGATTTTTGACAGTTTCTTCGATATATCTCGATTAGTAATTCGACAATCGATACTTTCAAGACGGTCAATCGAAAGATCTTTTTTTTATCTACAACTTCCTCAGTTACTATTTTTCGATTCAACGACAAATTTCTTCTTTATTTACAAAAAACCGTTTTTTTCAACTTTACGAATTTTTTAGGTTAGGTTCACCACTGAAATCCGTGACTATTTTGACGCTATATTTTTTAGATTTTTTTTCCTACATCACTGTATTTTTTGTTTTCCGGTAGCATTTGACCATATTTCACCTGAAAAAGATGAGGCATTTATCGTTATGCGGTTGGCACCACTTGCTGTCAATTTAATGTCACCTATCAATGGTTAATGTCAATTCTTTGATATATATTTAAGTATTTCAAATTTTTCAAGTTATTCTTGTTAAGTTTGGCTGTTTGATAGTGTATGAGTATTGTTTCATTACTTTTATTGTTTATTTATTGATTTTATTGAACCCAAATAGTCCCTAAGACATCCAGGGGCAAAGTTTTCTGTGCCCCATTGCAAAAAATTTGAAATACTTCAAATATTTAAATATATATAACAAAGAATTGACATTACAATTGATAGGTGACGTTAAAATGACAGCAAGTAGTGCCAACGGCATAACAACAAATGCCTCATACTTTTCAGGTGAAATATGGTCAATTTATGTAAATTAAAATACCAATTCACCTTTACGCGAAAAATAAGTAACTTTCTTTCCTATAGAACTATATCGTGATATAGAGATAAAGACCTCCAGAAACCATGAAACACCGGAAAATTTTTGTACATTTATTCATTGTTGTATTTTTTTACGAGAAAACTAACTGTTTTAATTTAAAAACTGGGGAAGCCCTGGCCGTAGAACCGGGACAGTGTAAGGCCATCAAAACGTATTTATAAAAGAAGAGCATAAGGCACGAAAATAAACAATTTCCAAGGAAACTTTGATTATATCTTTGACTAGACTCACTTCTTAACCTTGAGAAATTCGAAAATCTTATTTGAGCAAATTTCAAAGCGAATCAAAACAGTTTAAAAATTACGTAAAAAATTTTTCTCGGGGAAAACCGGATTTAAACAATTTTTTATAAAACGTTTTATCTTTAAAAAATTGAAAACAAAATATATTTAGTGATTTTCGATCAACTATTTTTCAATGAAAAATTATTATAAAAAAATTAGATGAACAATTAATGAAAAAAAAAAAAAGATTGGAGAAAAATTTGCGTTTCCCTTTAGTTGCCAAATTTTACCCTTCACTTTTAAAAATGGTCTTTTTATTCGAAATAAAAAATACGTATATAAGTGGATACAATCTAACCTATAAGTTAACAACGTTATGCTTAAAAACGAGAAGAAGAAAAATTATTGAGAAAAATGCATGAAAATTTTCGGATTGAGTATTCAAAACAAAAAACAAACACTTGATAGATTCTATAAAGAGATAACAACGTATGGTTACGACGAATTGACAAAAGGGAATTATTACATTTTATCGGTTGGCACTAGTGAGAGTTTGTGTCAAATAAAATTTCATTTTTGGGCAAAAAATTCACCCAAAATCTCCCACAAGCAAATAAAATTACTCAAACTACTACTAGAAGGCTTAGTTTATTAAATTTCTGAAAACACCTTTCATCTTTTGTCCATCTAAACCTCGTAAATCAAAGAACCTGATTATTTGTCACTTGTTTTAGTTCTTCTAAAAATTTTTTTCGATCGTTCCTTTCATCATCAGTAAATAACTATTTTTTCAACAAGCATAATCAATGAAACAACCAAAAAAATAACCATTCATTCAGTTGACCTAACCTAACTTCAGTCTAATTTTATTCGAATCGACAAATACATAGCCCGCCTATTTCTTTATTGGACTAGAATCGAACAAACTTAAGAATAAACCGTTAATAAGGCTGCCAATGCCAATGCCAAAGGTAGAAAGATTTTTACAAGTGATCAAGTCAGCGTAGTTATTGTTGTTATCCGCTCTTGCGACGCTCCTGTCATCACTCGATACTGCCTCGTTGCTAGGTAACGTACACACGCGCACAAGTAGGCGGTGACAATTACCGGTCTATTCTTAAGTTTGTCTGACTTTACCGCAGCTCCAAATAGAAACGCTCATTGAAACCAGAGAAGACTCGAAAGGGGTGCCACATCCTCATTAATCCTCACACTCTAATTCGATATATTTGTCCTCACTATACTATATCCAAATCGAAGAGGCCAGCGTTTGTTTATTTATCAGCGCGTGATCAAATTGGAAATATTCTTCCTATTGGTCAAAGTGGTAGGCAGGTGTTTGAATTGTAGAGTAGGGTCTGCAGAACCACATTAAGTAGATTGGCGCCAATAACTGACTTACAATTGCACTTTGTGTAAGCAGATTTAGGAATACCGATTTAATTTGTTTCTGAGTACCTCTTGTGAATATAATTAAGCCCTAATGTTATATTTCTTAGTTGTTTGCGAAATTGGATTGTCCTCAATAAAAAAAGACGTCTGAAACGACACTTTAGTGCCGAGATAAAAGAAATGATTTTAAATGCACATAAAGTTGAAATTATTCAAAATCCAGGTATGCGTTTAAACGATGTAGATCTGCGAGTTGCTGAGAGACTTGGCATTGGAAGTCGAAGTGTTCGAAGAATTATTTCCGAATATAAGAGTTCCGGGGTTCTGTGATATACCACATGTATACCACCCGTATAGTGTATAATTATTATTGTTTAAGTTTACTGTCGGGTCATGTTATTGTTATCAAGACACCGACTTGTACGGCAAGGTCGGGCCTCGATCTTACGTGGGTGAACTCCAGCTCACTCTCGGATAAAGGTCAATGCATGTATTAATATATCGAATTATTGTAGACATTAGACTAGATTAATTCATACATATGTTTCTCTGCCTAATCACTTACCCTACGACATCTTTACATGTCACAGTTAGTTCTATTAGAGCCGAAAAGAAACCAAAATCAGGTCAGCAAATGGACGTCCTTATCTGATTTTGATAAAAGCTCAATACGGCGAAAAGTTCACGAGCTTTTCTTTAGAAATAAACATCCAACTATTGAGGAAGTACTAAGAGTAGTAATTGCAGATGTTTTAAAGTCGGACAAACTTAAGAATAGACAGAAAAATCTTTCTACCTGCGCTACTGAGTAATTAGCTCCTCCTGGTGCGCATTGGCAGCCATATTAGCGGTCTATTCTTAAGTTTGTCCGATTCTAACTTGTCACTAGATTTATTTGCTTAAAAGCGTCGAAATTTTATTTGCCACCAACTCCAACCGAGTGTCGACTCTCGATTGCCAACTTCACGTTAACCCAACGAAAATGAAAAAAAAAAAAATAACAAAGTATTATTCGATGTTAAAATAAACTTCCAACATAAAAAAAAACCTATAAAAATATATCATGAAGTAAGGCACTTGTTCATTATACAGCGGCGTGTGAAAAATTACACGCAGCTTATAAAAATTTTTTGAAAATATCGCTACAAGTTTAATTTGAAAAAATTACCCTCGAAATTTTTTTTTTATACATAAAATTTTTTTTACAGTGGTCTCGTAAAGTTTGCGGGGAACATACCCTTCTCGCCGTTGTCTTTGATGCCCATCAGCCAGCCTTCCTCCTGAAATTAAAATAAATATTTTGTAAATTTGATTTATTGGATCCAACGACCAAAATGACGGGGCACGTCCCAACTCGTGCCCACTAAACCTTTAAAAGGTAAAAGTGTAAAGGTCTCTATAATCCGTATGCCCAACTCGTACCCGTTTGAAAAGTATCCAATCTAATTTAAATCTAGGAACTAATAAATTCATAGATTTAAATGCATGCGAATCATTTCATAGCCATTTGAATAGTTCCTTTTATAATTCACATCCCTCGTTATTTGTTTTTGTTGACGTATTACTAAAAATTCAAGAAGAGACCTATATAAAATGTCGAAGTGTAAACTGTCATAAAACATTCGTCGTAGAAAAATAGTACTCAATCATATTAAGTTGAAATTTTTATATTTGTATATATTGCTACATACTATCTTTTGTGTAAAAGATAAAAATTACTCTTGTTCAATATTTAATTTCGTTATTTTATTTATTTGAATTTTAGTTCTAGTACATATTAAATTACTGTTGATTTTTTTTATTGCCTTCTGTCGTAATCTCAGACAGAATGTAATTATTTGTTGTTGATAATTTTGGGCGCCATCTACTTTCCAGTAGAAAAAATTGAGTCTTAATCCGAGGTAGTGCTTCAGCTATTGGCCGCGTGATTGTAAAAATCGATAATAACGACTCAGTGAATGTGAAAACATTTATTAACAATCATAAAAATAACGATTTACCTTTTTCTTTATGTGAGAATAAGAGTTGTTGCCAGAATAAGGTAAGTATAAAATCAACACTTAATACAAATCTTATAATTACTATCTTACCTTATTCTAATCTAAATTATTTAGTTATTAATTAAAGTATAATCTAACCTAATTAAATAAATAAAATACTTGTGGCCTTTTTTTTATTTTGAAACGTTTTTAAATATCGATATTTAATATTTTGAATTGGTACCTTTAATACGATTTAGATTTTATTTCTAATTCTGGTTACTTTCCTAGTCAATTCAAAATGGGATGGATGCAATATCTTCCAGGAATCAAAATCAGGAACAGGATACAATTGGATCTGGATATTTTAACAGGAACAAAGATGAAACAACTATCTGGCTTCTTCTCTTGATTTAACTTTAAGTTTCTTGATTTACAAAAATATCACCTCACTTAATTTGACAGGTAAATTTCTTTTAATTTTTATCTTCAATCAGTATTGCTTTGATTTTAAATTTCTTTTGTTTTTATTACGAGCACCGATGTGAACAGTTCAAGAGATTTTGATCAAAAGCCTCGCTTGACAGCGAAAAGTAGTTTTTATAAACCATCATATCACGGATCTCTAGATTAAAATTTGCAGTTTTTTACTTAATTTTTTTTAAAAATTCAAAAATTATCAATTTTTATAAAATTTTTGCTTATTACCAAATCATTCTCGAGACAAAAAGAATGATTTTGATATAATTTATTTACAATTCCTACTTATATTAAATTTACACACATACTTTTTAAGTTCGTCATTATCGATTTCTAAAATTCTATACAACTTTATTATTACTGCCTTTTTTACAGTAATTCTTTGATTTTAGAAGTCCCAACACTTTATTTTCCCGATTTATTGTATTTCCCCTGAATTTAAATTAATGATAATGATACATCATGATATTGAAATTTGAGGTTAAGTTTAAAATTTCTTTTTATTCAAACATCTAAAATAACAATGTTCTCATTATTATTGTGATCGCAGACTTATCTGAGATTATATTGCTTTAAATTTTGCTATTGAAATATTTGCTAAATTGCTTGTAAATATTCTAAAATTGTTGGTGAAAATCTCTTATGGGATTAACGTGTTAAAATCTGACATCTGGAATTTTATATTTTCTTTTACAATTACTACGTTAAAATTAGTTTCAAACATTATTTTCGAAATTACATTCTGTCCTGTGATTTATTGAAGTAAAATAAATAGTTATTTAATGGTATTAATAAAATTATTTGTTTAATTTTTTTTCTGCGTATTGAATATAAGTTTTGTATTCTCTTTAATTAGTTAGACAACTTAGTCAACCGTTACAATATGAATATACCTTCAGTACGTCTATGTAATAACTTTTTTGGATGAAGATAATAGAAAACTTTTCCAATATTTTAATTATTAAGAATTAAAGCCCTTGGGCACGAGTTGGTCAGTTGGTTTCTACCTGGTATTCGGTCGAGCACGAGTTGGTCAGTAATTTTTAGGAGCAGGTAAAGACGAGCACGAGTTGGGAACCGCCGAAATGACGAAGCCAAAAGGCGGAAACCGGTTTTGGAATGTTGATTTCCAAACTCGTTTCCTCACTTTATTTATTCTTGAAGGAATACGAAGAAGAGAGTGACACTTTCGACCAAAAACTTTGCAATTCCCAAAGCAAATTGAAGTAGAAGTTAAAGTTGTGGTCTATTAAAATTATTTAATTAACAATTTTGGTATTTATTACCTGTTCTTCTGGATCGTCGTATTCAATGACAGAAATAACTTCGCCTACGTCGAAGGACAATTCATCCACATCTTCTCTGTTGTATTTGTAAGTGGCCTTCACTCGGTAGAGGACGCCAGGTGGTAGATTTTCAGTACTGGCACCTTTAAAACGAAATATACATATAAAAATAACCGTCAATTAACCATCATCAGTCTAATAATCAACTTTAATTTGATAGCATTTTAATTAATTAATTTTTCTAATCTCAGTTGAATATGTTCAATATATAAAGTAAACAGTAGACCAGATGGAGTGGAACCGTTCGCCTCGTGGAAACGCCTGTTGCATAAATTACCACAAATCATTCTACATTAGTTTTATTGCTATTCAGTCGCCTGGACTTATTTATGACTCGCAGACAGTAGCGTACCGTAAAAAATATGAAATATGAAAGAACTGTGTCAAGATTAAAAAAAATTTCTCCATAATTTTTGTTCGAATAAAACAATTTTATCATGTTTTGAATTTAATATGAAAATTTAAAAAAGCAATGTCAAAATAAAGTGTTAGCGCACAAATATATTAATTAAAAAAATACTCGTCGAAACAATGTGATTGATATTTTAAAAATACCAATGACGTTTGTTATTAAAATAATTTCTAACAACTACGTGATTCACGTTTTATCGACCGTATGTATACTATTTTAATTATCAAACAATAAATTAATTAACAATTATTTTGTTCATGAGACCTGATGAATAATAGAAATCGATTGAGACAGTATTAAAACAAACATTTTAAATCGACTGGTCATAGAAAAGTTTGGGGGGTTTTAGGGCTTCAAAACCCCCCTAAAATTTTTATGGGCTGTACAGATTTTTGGGTTTTATATGAAAAAGATGATCTTACGATAAGAAAGCCATTTATCAATTTTCATTACAAAATGTTAAACAGTTCATGAAATATTGGAAAAAATCGATTTTCATTTTGTACTTTCCAAGGGCTGTAACTTTTTTTGTGTGCACATTTGTATTAAGGGAAGTTATGTTCAATCGAGTTATTTCTGACCCCAGAATATGTGGTTCAATTTATGACCTACCTTTTTGTTACACCCTGTATACATGTAATTGAATTAATAATTAAAATTTGCTTAAAACGTGTGAAAAATTATTTAAAATCATAAAAAACTAGGAGAATTTTTTGCCCCCAGTGTTCCATTAATATTAAGGGGTCCATAATATACAGCGTGTCCAATTAAGTCGGCACCATATGGAAAACTTTTTTATTATTAGTTTTATGAAAAAAAGTTATTCTGGATAAAAAGTTGTGCATGGTCTAAAACCTAAAATGCAACCATCACATGTCAAATTCTTTTAGTCGTATACGAGGTTTGTCGAAAAATATGAATTTTGTTCAAGAGAAAAGTACCTTTATTTTTGAAGTATGAAAAAAAAGTTATTAAAAAAACTTGTCTGTAATGACATTTTACGTCAACATACCAATTTTTAACAAGATATTCCGACTTAAACAAAAGTTTAATTTTTAATATTTTTTGATACACCCCTGTAACTGACAATTTTAAGAATGTTCACAGAGACCTTACAAACCCATACTAGACTTCCATTTATAAGCAAAAAGTTAGCCCGGATTAAAATTTTTTGATGTTCCTTGTATCCCAATAAATATTTTGCAATTTTAATTCTTGCTTATTAATTATGAAGAATTTTTTTTTTTTGAAAAATCAATAAGGAATTTTTTATTTGATTTTTCAATGAATTCAAAATTATCAGTTAGGGGGGTGTATCAAAAAATGAATTTTTTTTTAAAGTTGGAATAACTTCTTCAAAATCGGTATGTTGGCGTAAAACGTCATTAGAATCAAGTTTTTTTAATAACTTTTTTTTCATATTTCAAAAATAACGGTACTTAACTCTTGAGCAAAATTTATATTTTTTGACAAACCTCGTATACGACTGAAAAAATTTGATATCTTACTTTTTATCAAGAATAACTTTTTTCCTAAAATAAATAATAAAAAAGTTTTCCATATGGTGCCGACTTAATTGGACACACTGTATAGAAAAATATTTTATAGATTAGAAAAATCGAAATAAAATTAATTGCTATTACGACGACGTGTTAGTGTTGCATACTGTTAGACTGTTATCCAGGTATTCATAATTAAATTATTATTATTTTTAATTACGTATTTATCGATTCTATAAATAGTTGTATCTATATCAATTCAATTAATCAAAATGATTATGTTTTATTCTGTAGATTGTAATTGTCGCGCAAATAAAAACTAAATAAAGAAAATTTCTTGATATTTTTGAACGTAAAATACTGGGTGTCCCAGAAGTTTCTGACCCATTTTAACTGCAAATATCTCGGAACTCAGAAACGATAGGGAGGTGCGGTTTTCACTGAACAGTTTCTTTTTATATAATTTTTTTTTTAGTATAAATGTTTATTTAGTAAAATCTTATATAGGGTGTTTTATAAAAAAGGGTCTTTTTCAAATGCAAATAACGTCGATTTTTTTAACGACACACCCTATATATTTTTATTCTATCTGAAAGGTGAACTCTTTCCCTTTCCGAAAATGTATAATATGTTGAAGTTTAGATGAAAAATAAGTGAGTTATTTGATTTTTAAGGACAGGCAGTTATGTAGATATCTACCATGTTTACATTAATTTTATCAATTTTGATTGTTACATTTTGTTTGACAGCTGTCAACTGTCAATATTATTATATTGGCATTAGATTTGAATGCAGCGACATCGAAAGGGTACTTTTTTTTAACGCAGCAAATACTAAACTTTTGAAAAGATTGCCTTTTTAAGTAGTAAATAATGTTAAATCCGTGGAGCTTTGGAGCTCCGTAGGAGCCGAAATAAGCAAAATTGAGCTTTGTGCCCATTGAGACTTTTGCTCAGGATGCCGAAATGAACAACATATCCAAATTTCAGCCAATTTAACCGGGAGCCAATTCCCATAAGATTTGTGCGGGGTTCTTTGACAGTTGTTAATTTGAAGTTTTTGTACTACATCTTTATTTCATTTTCGTAAGGTTTATCTTTATTTGTTTGATCATGAGTTACAACGCCAATAAATCTATCTTTATAAAATATCAAAAATTGGTTTATGCATTTTTAAAGTTTTTATTTAGCTGTGCTGTCACTTAAGGTCTATTTGACAGACAAATGACAATAATGTCATTTGTAACTTCAGCCACGCAGCTGGCAAGTTTGGAATCTACATTACCGATCGAACTAGTCATACAAATAAGGTCCATAATCCTGACAGTTACCAGAAACAAAAGGAGTTATTTCATCTCCCATTTTAAGAGTCCGTTTAATATAATAAACTTGAAAAAAAAAATACGTATCGTAATTAAAACGTCAATATCATGCAATAATTAAATTTTAGTAAAAAAACCTACTCACCTACGGGTATATCGTAAAGCTCCTCGACTTTTTTATTGTTTGCATTGTTGTTAGTAGCAGAGTTGTCATTTACTGGCTGGTTTTGGGAGGGGGAAGAGGAACGAGTACCGTCTGGCGTTGTCGTACCGTTCACTTCCGGTTTTGTGACAACAGTACTCGTCGGGGTGGGGGGAAGCGATTCTTGGGTGGGAGTGGATTTATCCGGAGTAGGCGTGGCTTGCTTACTGTCCGGTTTGGAGGGCGTGGTCGGTGGCGTTTTTTCTGTGGATTCGGATTTGGTGAGGGAGAGTTTTTTGGAAGGGGATTGCGGAGGATCTTCGGCTGCAAAAACACACAGGGCGTTGTTAGGACACGGCAAACCGTATTAAATATGTTAAAAATGTTATATTGAAATACAGTCTATAATCAAAGAGTTTTATAAATACTGAATTGTAAGTTTTGCCTTATATTGGCTGTAATTATATTAATATTAATAAAATAACTTGTTCAGCTGTCTGGGGGTCAAAGAAATAATTTGCACATTCAGAATTTCAATAGATAAAAGGTGTGGTACTTGATTTAAATTTAATTTATTGTCTCTTAATTCAAGCGCAATGAGAAAGTTATCTTAGATAGGTGATGCAACTAATACAGGATTAATAAATATGTAGGGTATAAAAATTTTATTGGTATCGAAAAATTAACTCAGCTTTTGATTTTTGTAGCTATGAAACGAATATTTTTAAACTATTTCATGAGTTTAAAGTGATTATGAACTGTATTTCAAATATTTGTACAATAAAAAATCTTAATATAAAAAATAAAAAAGCATTTTAAAGTTGATGAAAATGGGTTTTCAATGTTTTTGGAAAATAACCTTTTTAAATGATATTACAGGATTATAATAGTACAAAAAAAAATAGTCGGAAAGGTGACAAATTCTGGGAAATTTTGACAAATATCAAAATATTTTTTTGGGCGAAAATATGTAAAAATTCTACAGTATAAAAAACAGACTTTTTTGAATATTACAAAAATAAGAAAACTTCACAAAAGAACAAGTATGGAAATTTCATAGATTCGAGGTCCCTCTTTCATGTAATCACTATATGAAAGCTAAGGGAGGTGTGAAGGGGGGTAAATTAACATGTAAAGACAAGGAAAATCGTTATCTCGCACGTAACTCGCTGACTTTTATTCGGATTGAAACGACTTCTCTATATAAAATAAAGTGCTCGCGAAAACGCATAAACTCAATTTTAACCCGTCTAAATCGGTCTAGCGGTTCTCGAGATATTGCGATTTGAAAGTAAACGGATTTTCGCCGTGGCGAGAACACACGTAGAGCCGTGTTCGCGTTTTTCGCACGGAAGAAAGTGACTTCGAGACTTGATTATTTTTCCTCCGATAGATAGTCGTGACCCAAGCATGGTGTCCACATTTCAACTCGCTATTTTAATTTGGGGGGGAGGAGGAGGACAAACACTGATTAATCTTTGACTCGAGGTAACTATTTTAATTTTTGACCAATCCGGGTCAGCAAAATGGTAAGCGCTTTCTTGAGGACACTGCTACAGGATGTATTAAGGAGATGATGGTTTTTTCTCTTTGATTTGAGCCCTAGAAGAACTCAATCCGAGAATTAGGAAGGGCGGGAGAGGGGTGAAAGCATGTTGCCCTGTAGAAGGGCAAGACATAGGGTTAGTGACTTCGTGCTAGGATCATTTTGAAGAGCAATCAGTTCTCTTTCAAAATTTTTTTACCCCAAAGCTCTATCTATATTAAGGACTGCATGTGTGCGTGATATATTTATAAAAACGAGTGCGTTCCCTGAGCCGCCGTAAAATTAGATGCCGGGATAGGAGCTAAGCACTCCCTTTCATATCTCTCTTCTCTCTCACATCATCTCTCTTCTCTGTCACAAATACTATTCCGGCATCTAATTTCACGGCGGCTGAGCGAGTGCACTCGCTTTTATAAATATATCACGCACTTCTGCAGGCCCTAATATAGATAGAGCTTTGGGGTAAAAAATCTTGAAAGAGAACTGATTGCCCTTGAAAATGAGAACGAAGTCACTAACCCTATCTCTTGCCCTTCTACAGGGCAAAATGTTTTCACCACCCTCCCGCCCTTCCTGATTATCTCATTGAGTTCTTGTAGGGCTCAAATCAAAGAGAAAAAAATTCCGCAATCGATGGCGAATACAAAATTTTTCCCACTTTACTCTTTCGTTGTGAAAATCGAAAAATAAAATTTGCAAAATCCGAAATTCAGTCGCCATTTGTCAGTTTTCGCAAAAACCATCGTCTCCTTAATACAGTGCAGTGTCCTGAAGAAAGAGTTTGCCATTTTGCTGACCCGGATTGGTCAAAAATTAAAAAGTTACTTCGAGTCAAAGATTAATCAGTGTTTGTCCTCCTCCTCCCCCCAAATTAAAATAGCGCGTTGAAATTTGGACACAATCACGACTATCTATCGGAGGAAAAAAAAATTAAGTCTCGAAGTCACTTTCTTCCCTGCGAAAAACATGAACACGGCTCTACGTGTGTTCTCGCCGCTCGGCGAAAATCCGTTTACTTTCAAATCGCAATATCTCGAGAACCGCTAGACCGATTTAGACGGGTTAAAATTCAGTTTATGAGTTTTTGCGATCACTTTATTTTATATAGAGAAGTCGTTTCGAGCCGAATAGAACTCAGCGAGTTACGTGCGAAAACCGATTTTCCATATCTTTACATGTTAGTTTACCCCCCCTCTACACCTCCTTTGTATAGTGATTACGTAAAAGAGGAATCACAAAAATTTTTTTCGAAAAGAGCGACTTCGTTTTCAAAACCAGATCTACCCCACTAACAGGAGAATAATTTTGGATGAAAAATTGATTTAAAAAAAAAAAAATAGTTGCAAAAGGGTAAAAAAGTATGGAGAAAGTCATGACGTCATTTATATCAAAATGATTTTTAGGACGTAAATAGATATGAGAAATTGTATTTAAAAAGGTTTTAAAGAAAAGTGAAAATCCCACAATTTAAAACCCTATGAAATTAAAAACCTAGCGAAAGAGGAAATTTGGATGAAAATCAATAGGCATTTTAGAAAAATTGCATAGTGAAAAGTAATGGAAGCCTGCGAGCATCGTTGCAAAAAATACAATGAGCGTTTAGGATATTGTTGAAAAATTAAAATGTTGTTAAAGATACAGAACCATTGTTTCAGTATCAGGCTATATAGTCCAGTCATTATGTACATTTGGATCTGCAAATGAATTTAACCCAATTTCCTTAAAAGACATTGGAGCAGGGGCTTAAAAAAGCTTAACTCCAAATTGTCGGGCACCAGTCTCACCGGGAAACGCCGCCATCTTGAAAAAGGGGTACATTTTTTGTATTTTTTCGATAACTCTGCTCTGCGTCATTTTACGTGAATGGCACATAGACGTTTATTGTCGCTTTTTTGAAGCCCTACAAAAAAGGTCCTATGAACTTTTCACCTATTGTCAACCGTTGTCGAGATTTTGGGAAAAATATTAAAAAAATATAGGCATTGATACGTATTTCCGCTTATAGCTCTTTTCCGATCACTCGTATCAAAAAATAATCTATTACGAAACTTGTAGAGTATATAAACACCTACAATTTGGTTTTTTTTTTTTCGATCTGATAAAAATTGCGGCTTCTAGCGCCCCGCAAAGTTTGCAAGTACACGCAAAATGCATTTACACGGCCCGGTCGGACCGCTCGGTGTGTCACGGCGGCGCAACGCTGCTGTATATATGTATACGTCCCTATTGCAGCGCTCGTGGTGGCACTAATATTTTTTCAAACGCAAAGCTATTAAATAAAGAAAAATCTTGTAAAATAATACTGTAAATATATGTAATAATATATTGTTTTCTTGTGAAAGAAAATAGTCGGGCGTCCGACTGGGCATATGCGGCACCAAAATGTGCATTTTGCGTGTACTTACAAACTTTGCGGGGCGCTAGAAGCCGCAATTTTTATCAGATCGAAAAAAAAAAAACCAAATTGTAGGTGTTTTCAGACTCTACAAGTTTCGTAATAGATTATTTTTCGATACGAATAATCGGAAAAGAGCTATAAGCGGAAATACGTATCAATGCCTATATTTTTTTAATATTTTTCCCAAAATCTCGACAACGGTTGACAATAGGTGAAAAGTTCATAGGACCTTTTTTGTAGGGCTTCAAAAAAGCGACAATAAACGTCTATGTGCCATTCACGTAAAATGACGCAGAGCAGAGTTATCGAAAAAATACAAAAAATGTACCCCTTTTTCAAGATGGCGGCGTTTCCCGGTGAGACTGGTGCCCGACAATTTGGAGTTAAGCTTTGTTAAGCCCCTGCTCCAATGTCTTTTAAGGAAATTGGGTTAAATTCATTTGTAAATCTAGGGCTTATTTTTGGACATAATGACTGGACTAATATTTATATTATTTGATGAGAAGAAATATACAAAAAAAAGTTACGTTATTTGTTTACTAATAGAAAAAAACTTTGTACTTACTTCTGGTCGAATTGAGTGTGGAAGAATTATTGATAATTAGGTCCTTATTTTTAGTAAGGCTGGTAGGACGTGGAAGACTTGCACCGTTTGTTTTCTTTATGCTATATGAACCTCTTTGACTGTCAGTGGCCAGTTTATCGACGATGGCTTCCAATTCTCCGAAAACCTAAATATTATTATAGTATATACAGGATGTCCAAAAACTATATGACAAACGTACAGATCATGTTAAATCTTCAGTAAATATAATGTCAGTGCACCCATAAAGTACATTTTTGGTATTTTTTATTTGCTACATTGCACAGCAAATAATAGGAAGGGTAGTTTTTGCAGACATTTTATTTGTTAAAAGATTATAATATAATTTAAAGTATTTATTTTAACCTCCTGGCTTAAATTTTAAATTAAAAAATTATACAGTTCAACAGTGTCATCGAGTATTGAGGAAAAAAATACTGCTCTGCAGCCTTCTTGGACGTGAGCCAGGCTTTCGATAAATTCTGGCATACAGGTCTATTGAATAAAATCAAACTCTGCCTACCCAATTGATACTTCACTCTGCTTCAGTCATATCTAACAAACATAACCTTCAGAACAAAAGTTAGTGATGAGACCTCTGAATTCCAATCTATTAAAGCTGGAGTTCCACAAGGCAGTGTCCTAGGGCCAGTCCTGTACCTGATGTATACGTCTGACATTCCAACTTCAGACTATACTATGACAGGCACATTTGCTGATGATACTGTGATTTTGGCTATACATGGATATCCAATAATAGCTTCTGTCAATCTCCAAGACCACTTATTCCAGATAGAAGAATGGCTCGAACGATGGGGAATAAAAATGAACGCAAACAAATCTCAGCACATAACATTTACTCTAAGACAAAGCCAATGTCCTCCGGTTACTATTAACAACATAGTAATACCCGTAATTTCTTGTGTCAAATATCTGGGATTATACTTAGACTCTAAACTCAATTGGAGGGAACAACTAGCCAAGAAACGAAAGCTGATCAACCTAAAGTTTCGAGAACTACATTGGCTACTCAGAAGATCGCCAGTCTCACTAGAAAATAAAATATCTTCCCAATCTGGACCTATGGAATCGTATTATGGGGATGCGCCAGCAAATCTAGTATGGCTCTCATACAACGAGGACGATCCAAAATCCTTCTAACACTAGTCGATGCGCCATGGTACGTCACAAACAAATTGATCCATCAAGACCTCAGTATTCCAACAATACAAGATACAGTACAAGAAAGAAGCCATAACCACTATCTAAAGCTAGACACACATCCTAACCTACTACTTCAGCCTCTAACCCAAGAACCATACAACATAAGACTGAAACGAAGCTGGCCAATTGACCTCAAATAAAATGCAAGAGACCTTCTCACTGGAGAAGTCTCATCAGGACAATCTTAAGACCAACCTATTGGTCTAATAGCCAACAGAATAGCTCATAGAAACGTGTATTTCTGATTGCTGTTAAGTGTACAATAAAAAAAAATTAAAAAATATTAGGAGTACTTTTAATTTCGGTAAATAAAACAAATATTTATCGAGCGAAAATTCAACAGATTTACCGTTTTAATTTTGATCTAGCCGGACATAATAGATTTTTCAAATTACCTTAGCAGACTCTACATGGAAAGTATGCTCCGAATTGAACAACGATTGAAGATTCGTCACCAAAAACAAAATCCTAGAATCGTGTAATGCAGGAAGTTCGTCGTGTAATTCAGAATTTAACATTTCGTAGGTCCTTTTGGCTTCTTCCAAACTTTCTCTACCCTTGGTGATTTTCGTTTCGTCCCTCTTCTTCATGTTGGTCTGAAGGCCCTGGAAGCTATGTCGCTGGCTGTCGTAGTCTACGAGTTTTCGGCCTCTTTTATCGATTTTTTTCTGAAAAAGAACATATAATTAATAATTACACGCTACCACAGAGTTATCATCGTTTCCTTATTCTTTACTTAATTAAGGCGTAATACTGGCCCTAAATCGGATCCTGGTGGTACCCCAATTTTTTAAATTTATGATTTTGCTTCTTCTGGCCTAATAATTTGTCTTTTGTCGATTTTCGCATTTATTTTTTTATACCAACTGGCTTTTATAATACACTATTTCTGGTATAACTATAATAAAAAGATTTTTTAGAGATTTTACGTAAGTAATTTATACAAATTTACATCTGGACAAATTTTTACCGGCGAATTCCTTATTGGTCCAAGTTTTAACCAGTGAAACAACCTTCAATTAATAAGTACAATTTGAGATATACATGTGCCGTATATGCCGCAAAATCCGCTAATTATAATTTACCGTATTTTGTATATACCTCTGCTACTAGAATCCATATCGTTCCTGAGACGGGTTTATGCAATAACAGGTAAGCGTGTTTGAGACTTGGATTTTTTTTCTGATTGTTTAAAACCACCCCTTTTGGTAATATTCCATTCATTCTACATTTTTTTTTTGTTAACGGCTTTATTTTTGGCGCGATATGTTTTTCTGGCGCCAGCAAGACTATCATTTCCTTATGATAGTCTGGGTATTTTTACATAGCACGCTTTTCCAGCTTCTAAAACACATGTAAATAACAATAAATTTTGTTTGAACTAGTCACTTTATTTTTTGAAGAATACGTTTTTCAAATATACCGAGTGTTATATTCGCAAAGTTAAAGACATATATACTCAATTTAGATTAATGGAAAGATATCTGCGACTAACTCGCACACTAACTCTGTTAATTTCAATAAACGTTTTAATAAATTCTAATTACTTTTAACATTACTATAATATAATATTATATATTAAAATTAAATTGTATTATATGCACATTACGCAATATATTGTTCTTGGAACAATAAAATTCTGAAGCGTTTAATTATTGAGTTAAAAACTGATATTAGTATGCCGGTTTTCGCTATTATCATCGTCCTCTTCAATTTTATTGAATTGCTGCATGTATTGAAATCATTAGATCTTTACAATGTACCTTCCCACGGATTTGTATTATACTTCAAGTTGAATGAATGAATGAGGGACGTAGGTTTATTTAAATGTCGTATATCCATAGCCCGCGGGCTTGCATTTAATATTCTATATAATAGTAGTCACGGTAAAATGGAACTAATGGATATATTTAATAAAAAATATAGTGCAGTTGGGAAACCAGCACCTCGTTTAACACATTTAGTGCGGCAAGCTCGATGATCCCTTAACGTATATCCGATTCCCAATAAAAAAATTCAGTATAATACTAAGAGAAAAAACTAATAACTATTGGGACGTGCAACGTGGGGTGAAGATTCCATTATTGACGTAGAAGCCTTGCAGGAACAAACAACACTTATCACTTGTCCATCTCCTGCCATTTTCCCAATAATTTCATGGAGATAACATCGCAAATTCGACGTTGATAAACAGAAAGCCACTACATCCACAGATCCACTGTCACTTTCATTAACTTTTTTGTGTGTATTCGCAAATTTTGTAAATCGTGAGACTCATTTTTAAATTTAATACGCGACGAGCACTCATGTCACATTTAAATCTTCACCCTAATTTATATTATCTTGGATAGGCCACGCCCCCATGTCAGAGCCCAATTAAACAATAACAATTTGACATAAATCACAATGTCGTATTTTCGTGTTAGTAGTCACTTTTCATTTATTCGAAATACTTGATTACACCTCAATTACCACGACAAACCTCAATGTTCAATGTCAATGCGATTGTAAATTTACGTAATAAAACTTGATTTTTAACGCCACATCAATTACGTGACGAAGGTAAAATAAATAAAAATTAAACTCAAAACTTCATTAAATGTACAGCACAAGTAAATTATTGATACACATAGCAGGACACATTTATACAAATAAATTTTGTTATTTTATATACATACCATTAATTTAACAAAATATATTTATCATGAAGAAGTTTCTGAAGAAGATAACTTGGAAGAGGAAGAAGGAAAGAGAAAAGCGCAAAGTACACAACAAAACACAAATAAAGAAACATCAGAATCAGCTAAAGACAAGAAAAAAAAACTCTAAATCCGCCTGTGTACGTCCAAAAACTACGAAAATATAAAAGACAAAAAAATTAATCTTTTTAGTTTATTTTATCTTATATTTACTAATTATAGTTTGTACTGTTATTTTATTTTATACTTAGTTTGTAATTTTAATTATTTAATTTATGGATCAAGGGATGAACTTAAAAAAAAAATAAAAAAAAAATTAAAAAAAAAAATATTTATATTCTTATACCTATAGTTGGACATACTTCTTTAAAACTAAAAATATAAATGGAATAAAGATTATTTTCAAAAAAATAAATAAAAATTTGAATGCTTTAAACTTGAAACGACAACCTTTACACAACCACCGGGATTCTTAGGGTTCTGTTGTTTTGTTTATTTCCATTGATTAAAGAGCTTTTTATATTTTATATTTTCTTCTTTTGTTTCGTTTATATCTCTATTATATTTATATTACTTTTTATGTTGTAAATTTCTTCTTTGAAATAAACTTTATTATTATTATTATCATGTAACCAAATCCCAAGGCCATCTTCAGTTTCCAAAAAATATAAATGGATATCTCTGTTTTCTCAATGCTTTTTTAAATTTTTCATTACAAGATTTTTTTAAAAATACGGAAGAAATACTGTTTGATTTGATATATTGTCACCCATTCTACCTGGTCACTCAATGAGTTCGTATGATAACATATTGTTACGTACTATCTTTTGGGTAAAAGAGAAAAATTACTTTTGTTCAATATTTAATTTCGTTATTTTATTATTTAATTTATTTTGAATTTTAGTTTAGATTAAATTACTGTTGATTTTTTATTGCCTTCTGTCGTAATCTCAGACAGAATGTAATTACACAGGTTTACAAAAAAAAAAGGTCGGGACTATTTGACCAGACCACGCTATTCCTAGGTATTTTGGCGCCCTGAATCCGAATCCGGGCTCAGTTTTTCCCCAGCACGTCACGGAAACCAGATTTCAAGGTCATTTATAGATACTACATTCTGTGAGTCGGAAAAATATACAAAGGTTTCAAGCAGCAACCAAACCAACTCTCCCCCCGTTGTCGAGGATGCTGAACACGATAGCGGTGGTGAAAATTCTTTTGGAGTTGACCCAACCCCCCAAACGGCCAAAAATCACTACAAAAATGGGGTAATCGCGTATTCCGCATATTCCATCGGTAAAATATTCCCTATCCCCCGTTTTCAAGGATGCTGAACACGATGGAGTTATCCAAAATTACTTTCGACTTGACCTCACCCCTCAAACGGCCAAAAACCTCCCCCAAAATGTGGGAATCGCGGATTACGCGTCTTCCACCGGCAAAATATATCTTCCCTCTCCTTTTCGAGGATTTCAAGGTCATTTATAGATGCTACATTCTGTGAGTCGGAAAAATATACAAAGGTTTCAAGCAGCAACCAAACCAACGCGATTCTCCCATTTTGGGGGTAGTTTTTGGCCGTTTGGGGGGTTGGGTCAACTCCAAAAGAATTTTCACCACCGCTATCGTGTTTAGCATCCTCGACAACGGGGGGAGAGTTGGTTTGGTTGCTGCTTAAAACCTTTGTATATTTTTCCGACTCACAGAATGTAGTATCTATAAATGACCTTGAAATCTCGTTTCCGTGACGTGCTGGGGAAAAACTGAGCCCGGATTCGGATTCAGGGCGCCAAAATACCTAGGAATAGCGTGGTCTGGTCAAATAGTCCCGACCTTTTTTTTTTGTAAACCTGTGTTATTTGTTGTTGATAATTTTGGGCGCCATCTACTTTCCAGTAGAAAAATTAAGAGTCTTAATCCCAGGTAGTGCTTAATTAATTAATTAATTACTCTCTTACCTTATTCTAATCTAAATTATTTAGTTATTAATTAAAGTATAATCTAACCTAATTAAATAAAATACTTGTGGCCTTTTTTATTTTGAAACGTTTTTAAATATCGATATTTAATATTGTGAATTGGTACCTTTAATACGACTTAGATTTTATTTTTAATTCTGGTTACTTTCATAGTCATTTCAAAATGGGATGGATGCAAAATCTTCCAGGAATCAAAATCAGGAACAGGATAAATCAATATAGGATACAATTGGGTCTGGATAGTTTAACAGGAACAAAGATAAAACAAATATTGGGCTTCTTCTCTTGATTTAACTTTAAGTTTATTGATTTACAAAAATATAACCTCCTCACTTAATTTGACAAATAAATTTCTTTTAATTTTTATCTTCAATCAGTATTGCTTTAATTTTAAATTTATTTTGTTTTTATTACGAGCACCGATATGAACAGTTCAAGAGATTTTGATCAAAAAGCCTCGCTTGACAGCGAAAAGTAGTTTTTATAAACCATCATATGACGGCTCTTTAGATTAAAAGGTGACATTTTTTTTACTTCAATTTTTTTTAAAAATTCATAATTATCAATTTTTATACAATTCTTGATGATATAATTTATTTACAATTCCTACTTATATCAAATTTACACACAGACTTTTTAAGTTCGTCATTATCGATTTCTACAATTCTATACAACTTTATAATTACTGCCTTTTTTACAGTAATTCTTTGATTTTAGAAGTCCTAACACTTTATTTTCCCGATTTATTGTATTTCCCCTGAATTTAAATTAATCATATTGATACATCATGATATTGAAATTTGAGGTTAAGTTTAAAATTTCTTTTTATTCAAACATCTAAAATAACAATGTTCTCATTATTATTGTGATCGCAGACTTATCTGAGATTATATTGCTTTAAATTTTGCTATTGAAATCTTTGCTAAATTGTTTGTAAATACCCTAAAATTGTTGGTGAAAATCACTTATGGGATTAACGTGTTAAAATCTGACATCTGGAATTATATATTTTCTTTTGCAATTACTACGTTAAAATTAGTTATTAATAAAACTATTTGTTTAATTTTTTCTCTGCGTATTGAACATAAGTTTTGTATTCTCTTTAATTAGTTAGTCAACTTATTCATTCGTTACAATATAGATGGTGCCACTATTGGCAAATCCATACGATTTTTATACGTTTCAAAATGTCATGACAATCTGACGTGTAGTTTACAAGTTACAGTAACTCTAGTGAAATTGCTTTCATAATTTTCAAAACAATTAACAATTTATACTCATCAATTTTCCTTGGTATATAATACATACTAGTAGTAAATCTTTCTCCAACAACCAAGAATATTTGAAGAATCCTGAATATGTAGGTACGTATTATTTCAAAGAATGAACCGAACCATCCCATCGATTATTGGTGCGTGTCGATTTTAAATTGAGCAACACGTGCATTAAACAAATGTGTTTGAATAGAAAATGGTGATAAATATCAGAGCTCCATTGTTTTAAAACTGGGATTGTTCCATATGAAAAATGAAATATATTGTAGATGAAATGTATACAGGGTGGAAATTAATTATTGTCCTCTCCGTAAAATTAGTTTTTTCATTTTTTTTGTTTCTTCCTTGTCTTTGGTGAAAACCAATTATAGTTTATTTGAAAATGAATGTTTACCATTATTTGTTCCTAAATGCATTTAAATATATTAATTTATTAGTTCCTACATTTAAATTAGATTGGATACTCAGGTATATTTTTCAAACGGGTACGAGTTGGGCATACGGATTATAGAGACCTTTATTAGTGGGCACGAGTTGGGATGTGTCCATTTAAGTAGCCCTCAACTTTTTTAGAAAGGATTAAAATTTCTAATCGACAGAAAGTGTTATGCAGATTGTAAATTATTTTAGTTAAATTTTACATTTCTGTTTGTATAGTCCTGTGATTGTAACACGCAGATTTGTTAGTTCTGTAATAATAGGCGATAAAAAGCGACATTGATAAAGTGAATTTGTGCAATAAAAATGATTCAATAACCAACTTAGCTGGAGATCGTTAGGGGTAATTTGCGTAAAAGTTCTATATTGATTAAGCTTCTTTAATATGAATTTACATTTTAATTTTTATAAAGCGGCGTTCAGACTTTACAAGTTACTTGAATTCAAGTGAACGTTCATACTATTTCAATATTTGATTCAAGTCATTTCAAGTTGACATTTTTATTTAAATGATTCCTGTTTCAAGTTACAAAAATTGCGTCAAATGATATGATTCCTGCTGGAATAAAAGTTGTAAATCAGGTCAGGCTAATTGTGGATGGATTCCTAAAAATCAGAGAAAAAATTCTACACTTTATTTTACAAAAAAATACCTCACAATTGGTTTTTTAATTTGATATATTAGGTAGGTGTTAAAAAGGCTCGTTCAGACTTTACAAGTTACTTAAATTCAAGTGCAATAATTGGTGCATCTTGAAATAAATTGAAAGGTGTGAACACTTGAATTCAAGTAACTTGAAAGGTGCTTTCAAGTTTCAAGTAGAAGTAGAGACCAAGTTAACTTTTGCTTTCAAGTTGGGGACTTGAATCACAGTTGAATAGTGTGAACTGATATTCAAGTGCACTTGAAGTCACTGGAAGTAGTGAAAGTGGCTGTGCACTGCGGCAAATTAGTCAACCACATTTACGTCTACGGCCCAGCCGTTTTTCGAGTGCCCACGCTGTTGCTAAACTTATCGCATAACCTAATGCACGAAACATTATATCAAAAAATAATAAAATGTAACAGATCAATAATTTACAGGGTGAGGTCAGGTAAGATTAGGGTACGCCAGGCCAGCTTAGCTCAGAAAAATGATGTATAAAGTAATATTTCAAGTAAATATATTGTATTGGCATTTGGCAACACCGTGGGCACTCTAAAAGCAGTTGGGGTTTAGACGCTGACGCTAGTGTGAACCACCCCTAATTGTGAGGTTATTTTGTATAAAAATTTCAACTTGAAATTTTTTCTCTGATTTTTAGTAATCCATCCACAATTAGCTTATTTACAACTTTTATTCCAGCAGGAATTACATCATTTGAAGCCATTTTTCTAACTTGAAAAAGGAATCAAGTAAAAATGTCAACTTGAAATGGCACTTCTAAACATTTATACATATCGTTTGGGCATCTTTACATATATATTATAAAACTTTTTATTGATGAAATTGCATCAAAAAGGGGCCACGAGGTATTGCGCCTTCCGCCCTATTTTTGTGTATTTAACCCCACAGAATTAATTTGGGGACAAATTAAAAAAGAATAAGCCGTTATAACGTGTTTCCCAAATTTGACGGGTTGATAGCCAATTTGGTAAAAGAAGAAATTAACAAAAGTTCAGCTGATGATTGGCAGACAAAAATCAAACATGTTATCAAAGAAGAAAATTCTTATATAACGAGCCCGACCAAATTGATTATCAATGTTGATGATAGTGAATCCAATGGTGAGGGTTGAGATAGGGTAGGTAAGCTTAATTAATTTATAATATTGATGACTTTATTCACCGTGTTTTTAATTTTAGAATTAAAATTTGAGACAAAAATTTTAATTAGCAACGTTTGTGAATCTCACAAGAGATCAGAAAATGAACCTATGGGTGAGATGGAGTGGTCAACCTCTATTGAAATCTAATATGCGTTACAGAAATTAAAATGTAAATTCATATTAAAGAAAGTTAATCAATACAGAAATTTTACGCAAATTACCCCTAACGATCTCCAGTAACTTGGTTATTGAATCTTTGCACAGTGGTCCTAATAGCCAAAATATCAATTTATTTTTATGTATATGGACAGTGTACGGCGTTTTCGACATTAAAGAACTCAAAAATGTCCAGATCAATTAGCATTTCTTCTATTGGCGCCTTTGCTGCTCATAAAGCGGTGGGTTCTACTATACCAAAATGTCCGACTCTAAATTATTAAATCACACAAAAACAATATTTCATTGGAAAGTCAAGAAAGTCACAGGAAAAAAATACCAAAAAATCTAGAAATGTCACCCTAGAGATGGGCGAAAAATAACGGTATCATAGATATACAATTTCGCGCCCGTCATATCCTCTTTGTTGTCAGATGTAATTAACATAGTAAATTTTTTCTAATTATTTGCTAATTACTCTTATCACAGGCTCTGAAGCTGGATTTGTGAGTAACCAAAATATTCGAAATTTTTATTCGTTCCACTTGTATCATCGAAATCTGAACGGTAGGTTTTTTTTTAATTAAATAAAATCCGAAGAAAAGTGCATTCGTTTTATTTACAAAAAAGATACTACCTACTTTGGATAAACCTTTAGTAGACATTAATGGAGACGAAACTTTGCCAAACGTTAAAAGATACAAATTGTGGAAAACTTTACATGAATTAGACTTTGTTTGGGAGAAGAACGATAGAAAATCTGCGTTCATAGAGGACGATGAAATTATTTGTTAGAGGACGTAATATTTAAGGGAAATTAGAAAATTAAGAAGAGAAGACAAAAATATTTTTTATTTGGATGAAACAGACAAATGCTCGTCAGACATTTATAGAAGGTTTGTCTACTGGCTTAAAATTTCCAAATGGTAAAGGTCACCGTTTAATTATCACTCATATTGGAGGAGATAAAGGATTTGTTGATAGAGGCTTGTTAGAATTTGTTGCTCGAACAAATAAAAGAGTTTAACTTTTCGTTCTACCTCGCTACTGCAGATCCAAATACAGTTGCCTTTTTCCTTAACTGAGACTGTCTTTTCTCATCTATGTATCCAAAAAATAAAAACTCCTAAAACCAATTTTACCACCCCTAGCGAGATTGCCGTATTTTTTTATCAACCTGTGTATTACTGGAATTTACAAACAACAATAAAAAAATATTAAGTGCAAATGAGGCACTCGCCTTTTCCCAAAAAATCAGAAAGCTTATGTTATTTATAATGTTTTTGGAACTTACCCTCATTTCTGGAAACTGTCCTTGGTATGTGTTTAATGGAAGTAAAACTTGGTCCGCTAGTTTGTGACTGAAGTCCTGCCAAAGCATGTCGACAGATTGCGTTTGAACATACAAAAGGTCGTGACCAGTCCATTGACTCTCGTAGATTTCCCCTATAGCTTCTAGGAGTGCTTTTGATGCTAGTTGACACGCTGTAAAAAATATATCAAATAGTAACTAGAGGTGGTCATACGTTTCGAAATTTAAAGGTGGCCATACGCTTCAAGAAATCAAGTTAATTTATAAATAATAATTAACAGGAACAAATGACGATTTTTTTTTTTTTAAAATCGTGATTTTAGATTTAGATTTAAATAAATAATATGTCAACTAAAACATTTCACAAAAACATAAATTCCCCTTTAATTTCCTCAAAATTCGTACTTAAAACATTTACGAGTAGTAAAATCCACGTTTTATTGCATCTAAATCGCATATAAAACGACTATAGATCTACATTAAGGAATATATCGGTATCTTTTATGATTTTGTTTCATTGTAAATATTTACTGATAAGGAACGGCACAATAGAATGAGTATGCTGGTCAATGACTATATAAATAATATTTTTATTTCAAATACCACTTTAATGTAGTAGTTATAAAACAATTCAGTTTTTTATTATACAGGGTGTCTCATTAATAATGGGGCACGGACTGAAGATACTCTGTAAAATTTAAAAATTATTTATGGCTATAATGTTTTAATTATTTAATAATATTTTAATAAGTTTTACAGAGCTAAGAAATACCTAAGAATTATTTCGCTTTTACCAACGATGTACGACATATAAACAAAAAAACGTTTTATTCAGAAAACAGGTTGCAAAATCAGACTCAATATCATTTAAACTTACTCTTCATTCAACTGAAGTTTTAAATCCTTTGTAATTATTGTTAAATTTTGTAAAAATCGTGTCTAGATCTACTGGCCTAATAATGAATTTTTTAGTTCCAAACGACATCATTTAAAATTAGAGTTACGTACTATACTTTTTCTACCATCATAATGATGATATTAAGTTAGTCCATACCGGGTGGCCCATTAGTGTGAGGAAGTACAGTATCTCGCGTATAATGAGGAGTATGATAAAATGTTTCAGATAAAAGTTAAATGGTTTACTTGTTTGAGAAATGTAATTTTCAGTCCATACCGACATTTCATCTCACTCTTGGTGTTGCATGTCTCAAATAATTCTGCTTAAATTTTATCCATAAATTTTTTATGATGGCAATTGTGGTGGTCTGTTTTTCCGAAGATTTTCTTACTTTCAGCAATAACTTGACAACGCCGCAAAATTTTCGAAAAAAGGAAATACCTCCTTATGTAAAACATTTTGCTCCGTTCAACGGCGAAAAAATTTACAGGGGGGTCCATTTAAAAAAATGATGATTTGTATTGCCCCACTTCGAAGGAACACTCTGTATATTCCAACATATTTTTAAAATAAGCAACAAAGTAAACCATTTAACTTTTATCTGAAACATTTTATCATACTCCTCATTATACGCGAGATACTGTACTTCCTCACACTAATGGGCCACCCGGTATATAGATTTGAAAGTGCTTTGAATCCCTGTCCACAACTCCCTTCTGATTGGTAGACACATTGACGACAAGTAATGCCGTTGTGGCTGTCTGGGTTTTTATAACTGATATTATGATTGAGTACTGTAGTTTAAAAACAACCAATAAGATGAAATAATATTTAATAGAAAAACTGCGAAATATAATAATTGATTCAATCTCAACTAAAACTATTTCGATTTTGATATGCTCCGTATTTACAAAACTAATTCCTAGTAATACCGTTGCAAATCATAGAGATAATTACTCGTTCTTAATAAAAACGAAACCGAATTAATCAAGTTATTCTTAAGTATAAAAACATGTTAACAAGTACCGTAATACTAACGTAAACACCGCTGTTTATTCACAAGATCTACTTTGAATTACTGACCCAGTTAGTTTTACCTATTTTTACGTTTTCAATGCGGCACTTCGCGACTAGTTAATTAGGTTTATAGAATGATGACTCGGAAGTTAGCGCATCCAATTTTTTTAAATTAAAAAATAAATATTGGAGAACATTTTTTTAAGTTAAGTCAAGTTATCACAGTTTGTCGTAAATAAGTAATACGTGCGTTACATAGTGTGACTTTTTTATACGATAGCTACAGGGTGTCCCAACTAAAATTTGCACCCAAATATTTCGAGTTTTGTTCAAATTTTGAAAAAATGCCAAAACAGGTCAATTTTAACCTAGAGCGGGCTCAATTTTTATTGTACTTTCAAACTTCTTTTTTCATCCCTCTAGCGTAAAGAACCATCCCTGTAAAAATCTTAAATGGCAAGGGGTGTTAAGTGACACATCATTTTGAAGCTGCTTTCATTATCTAATGCAAACTGCTTAGATTATTGTAAAAGAAAACAATAGTAGTTCTAGAAAACAATTTAATTTTAACGAATGTACTGTTAAATTCAAGGTTTTTTAAGTTAAATATCTTTGTTTGTTTCTGATTTTTCCTCAATTTGATCCTCAAATGACCGTGACCCTGACCTGATGATGTCAAGTGAACATCGGATTCGGATTCAGCGACTCTGAAAACCTTTGTATGAATTTTTTCAGATTTTTCTAGAAGTTTTCCTCAATTTGACCTTCAAATAACCTTGACCCTGACCTGATGAGGTCAAGCGGACCTCGGATTCGGATTCAGCGACCCCAAAAACCCCTAATTACAGTAGTGCAGTTCTTGGCTCAGACAGTAATCTAAGCAGTTTTTCTCAAAAAAGAGTCATTCAAAATAATAAAAAGAACGGGGTTGTATTAGATAATGAAAGCAGCTTCAAAATGATGTGTCACTTAACACCCTTTGTTTAAGATTTATCAAGGGGTGGTTCTGGACGCTAGAGGGATGAAAAAAGAAGTGTGAAACTACGATAAAAATTGAGCCCCCTCTAGGTTACAATTGACCAGTTTTGGCATTTTTTCAAAATTTTAACAAAATTCGAAATATTGGGGTGCAAATTTTAGTTGGGACACCCTGTATACTGACTAGTAAAGACAGTTTTTGTGGATTTCTAATGAAATTTTACGTATAGTAAAAAATATTTATTAAAACAGAAAAAATTATTTTGGGCGGTAGAATTTTTTAAAAACAAAGTTTTCTAAAATCCGATGATATATTTTGACATGTATTCACAAAATCGTCCACAACTTCCTTAAAAAAAATCGTACGAATTTGGAACATCTTTTGCGGATTTCTTATGAAATTTTACGTCTTGTCGAATATATTTATTAAACCAGAAAAAATTATTTTGAGCGGTAGAATTTTTTAAAAACAATGTTTGCTAAAATCCGGTGATATATTTTGACATGTATTCACAAAATCGTCCATAACTTCCTTAAAAAAAATCGCACAAATTTGGAACCACCGTTTTTTGTTTTCTTATAAAATTTTACGTCTAGTAAAATATATTTATTAAACCAAAAAAATTATTTTGGGCGGTAGAATTTTTTAAAAAGAAAGTTTGCTAAAATCAGATGATATTCTTTGACATGTCTTCACAAAATCGTCCATAACTTCCTTTAAAAAAATCGTACGAATTTGGAACCATCGTTTTTGGATTTCTTATGAAATTTTACGTCTAGTAAAGATATTAACGGTACAAATGATATTCGACACGTACTTAAATCGAGCCTGAAGTGGTTCCCTGTTTCGATTCGATCGGAAGAATCAATAGTAAGAAAAATTCATGGTGAGAAAATACGTTTATTTTTTAATTTTAAACAAGTGGCTATACTAACTTCCTAGACGTTAATTTTCAATTGAAATATACTCGAAATGTTGTACCACCTTTCCTAACTAATTAATATGATGGCAACGTTTCTATTTATCATTTACTAATTCACAAAGTGAAAGGTTTATTAAAATTACCTACCCACATCTTTTTCGACCGTAAATCACATTTATTCCTTTTTAGATAAATGAAAAAAACATTTGTAATTACCGGTTTGACAATCCGAAAGCTAGCAGATAATAATGATAATAATAATTATAATGTAGAAGTGAAAGCTTGTACACACTCGCCTACCTTTTGAGAAATACCGATAGATCAAAATATACGATCCAATTACTAGATTTTTTTACAAAAACGGCCAATTTGAATAAATAGAGAGGAAGTGTTCGAGTGGTAAAAGTATACAAATCCTTTGGGTCAGTCAATTTATCGCCAGTTTAAGACCAACTGTTATTATTACATCAACTGCTTTATTTAGAATTTTAACTGTCAAAATTATAAGTCAATATGTAACTAAAGTATAATAATGTAATTAAAAAAGCTTTTCTAGAATCAATCTTGATGGACCACAGACAGCCACGGGACCAAACAGGAAAAGTACAAAGTCTGAATCGAGAATAACCACATACATGACAACTCAAAGGACATCTACAGAAAATTCAGGAAGCAGCCTACCCATTACACTACCCATAACCTACATATTCGCATGCCAGGTATAAAGCCCAAACTAAACGATAAGGACTGCACCAACACCCTTGCAAAAGCTCCTGAACACAGAGGAACCTAAGGATACAGCTTCCACAAGCCCTCCACCAGGAACCCAGTCTCTCTACCAGCCAACAGTGATGAAATAAAGGAGATCAACAAGTGCCTCAAAAAGAGCAAGGCTCAGGTGAAGACGGTATAGTACACAGATGAATAGCCACTGCAGAAAATCCACCAGATCATACAGAACAGATACCTTACCGGAGGAATGAACCGCACCATCTCCTTGTTATTTGTCACCTACAAGATCCTCTGTAGTACCCTGCTAACTGGGGTCACCAACTAGCAAGACGCCCAACTAGGTGAATACCACAGATCAGATACAAAAGCTCCATCCTCATTTGTGTACTTTACTAAAGCATACAAGCTAGTCAAAAATATCCTCTTAAATTAGAATACTAGCAGACTAGCCCTGGCTACTCTAAGAAACACCACCTACAAGATGAGATAAGCTCTCTGGATTATCATAATTCACTGCGTATTAGAGAATAATATCTGGTCACCGATCTTCGCTCTTAATATTTAAATCTACATTTTTAAGCAGCCCAATGAGTATATAATTTAAGTATATTTATAACCTGACAAATTATGGGGTGGTTTAGTGAGTAGCCGTAAGGGGTAGTCTCACACTATCGGGGAAGGGAAGAACCTTTACCCGATGTGCATAAAGCATTTCCACCCGCCAAAAAAAAAAAAGATTAGCTTTAGGTTAGGTTAGATCTTTGTAATAAATAAAGAAAAGTACGATACGTGTGACATTTTAACAGTTGTCACGTTTTGACAGGTGTCACATTTTGACAAGTGTCCATTTTAATAGTGTTATTCAACGTTTCTATAAATATTTACCTACACCCATGAGTATTGAAATTGAATTGGCAACGTTGTATTTTCAACTTTGAATTTATGAGATGGCTGTCATTTGACAAGCAATTTATTTATGTCCGTCAAAACAACTTTTCCTTTTTTATAGTTTTCAGGTTTATTTTGGTTATAAATTGCTACTTGAGCATTTGTAGAAAAGTTATGTATGCGTTTGTACTGGAAAAATATGTTAAATAATCGTTTCAACGCACTGAATTTGTTTGTCTTGGGAGTGACTATCCCAACCCAAACCCGATTAATGATCAACATACCACCATACATAAAGTATAGTCCTCGTAATCGCTTTAGTCCGGCCATCTGAAAAGTTCTATAAAGTCGATATCGAGTGTTCTACTTTAATGTATAGCTCGGGTGCCAGAGAGTGGAAAGTATAAACTAAAACAATAAAAATGTGTGCAATCGCTAATTTGTAAACGACTAATGGCTCGGCTACATGACCAAATCATGGTTTAACTGTTCGGCATCCTTTGAAGCAGTCAATTAAAGGATGCCGCGTCAGTAGGAAAGCGACGCGGGGTATAATCCAACCAAGGAAAACTACGCGGGTTGTAATCCAACCAAGGAAAACTAGGCGGATTGTAATCCATTTAAAACTGGGCGGGTAGACGGGCGGAACGCAAGTTGGCGCGAGGGCACCGAGGGAGAGTACCAAAAGGGCCTTGGCCTATATCTCGGCTATTATTGGTCCGATTTGAACGGGGAAAACGACATAATAATGTATGAGGTATAATATACGTAAACAAAAATCATGCGCTTAAAGAGTGAGGTTTTCTTGGTAGTAACAAAGGCGCCGCTTTTAAAGCTGTTAAATTGGGGCTACTATGTATTACACGAACTATACCTACAGTCAAGTACCTTAGAAAGTAGATTGTAGAGAGATCCTAGCTGTAGGCACTAAGTGCAGGAACATCTACACCTCTCTATGAACCTCAAATTTGAGGACTACAACTTTCTTGATATGTAGAAAAGGCCCACTCTAAAGCTCAAGGATAGCAAATTTAAGAGATATTATACCATATTTATAAATGTGGATTTTTAATTATAAAAACAATAAATACATTGCTTTTTTCTTTGTATTTTCAGTTGATTCCTAATTCAATATTAATGATTAAATACTTTGTTTATAATTTTAAAACTTTTGGTAACTAATTCTACATTTAACCCATTTCAAAATGATCGATTAGGTCATTAAAAAACAAACTATAGAATATTAATAGTTTGGGTGTTAATTATTCGCAAAGAATGCGTACATTCTATGTTTGCATTTTTAATTAATACTAGATAACACTTATTTGGAGGCGTCTGTGACGTAAAGAATGATTTATTAAAATCATTACACCTTATTAACACTAGTTAATAATAATCTCGTTTAAAATGACTACACGATTAATCTGTTAATCTACCGACTACAAGTTGTACTTGGGACAATATTTTATAAAATCATAAAACAATGACATTTAACATTAAATAGTAATTACGTAATGTTTGCAAAAAATTTGTAATTCTAGAACTTTTAATTAGTACTAACACAATAAGTGTCTTGTGTATTCAATAACCGTGAAACATTGTTAAATCGACACCACTTTTCAATTTTTTTGTTGTGGTAAGTAATTTTTCATGCATTTACAAATAACGATTTTATGTTATTCTCACAATTCTCCTTTAAGCCTGGTAATGTACAGGGTAAAAAAAGGTAACTGATTAAAGCTGAGTTAGTTAAATCGAAAGATGTGTCTGAAATGCTTGGAATTGTTACATTTTTTGTAGTGGTACATTAGTTTCATTTTTTTACTTTATTGTCGAAAGGTTAAAACTTGTTGACAAAGCATCGTTACAGCATATAAAAAAAAGTAGAAAAAAGTAAATACATAAAAATTACAAAAAATATAAAAAACTACAAAAACTATACAAGACAGGGAATTTTTTTGTGAATGAGACAAGCAGTTTCCAAAATGAATAGGCAATAGACTGTAAGAATTGTATGTTCAACAAATAGTGGCTTGCAAGGATCTAATAATAACGGCTATTATTATTATTTGCCATGGCGCTCTGGGGCGACTTACTGATTATTGATGGCGCATTTGCTTTACAGTTGTGGAAAACCCCAGAAAAACCTCACAACACCATCATCGACAACGATGTACTCCCCCAGGATTGAAATATTTGCAGCATAAACTGATATCAAAGTAACTAATGTTAGATGTGCTACAAATCAAGCCCAGAAGTAGGCAATGAAATTTTTGATTTAAAAATCTCACTGTCTAGACCTGGGCTCGAACCAGAGCGCGCCTTTGCCCGCTGAGCCACCGTCTAAAAATGCATATTGTTTTTGGAACATCCCGTAAGGATTTTGTTTGCTATATCAACTTTGTTTTTTATTGAATCTTCAAGGTAACCTTTTGCTACGGTGGATGATTTACATCCAACGTGCCGTTTTAAATTTATAATATCACCCCCTCCATCTACTATACTTTAGAAAAGAAAGGAGTGGAGTAATTTAATTTGTAAAATGTAGTACAGGTTTAAGAGGTAGAAATGTTATTTTTACCTCATCCTTCACTGCTTATTTTTTGTAGTTAAAATGAAAATTTTAATACATCTGATCGGCCCAATCAAAGTTATGTTGTTAATACAACCCTGTAATATACTATTTTATTCACAATCAGAATTACATAATCTAAAATTAATTAAAATTTAAAAATGTACAAAATATTTTAATATTATAGTCGGTGCATTTAACATTTGTTACAATTTTTATCTGTCATAAAATTTAGTCTAAATTCAATCCCCGTTAATACGAAAAGATAAAACTACTAAAAAAATTATTTGCTAGTCTCTAAAGACTACCTAGTTTATAGAAATTATTCCAAATTCAATTATTATGTTTCCAAATTGGGAACAGAGTATTTCCACATCGTTGGGCTGGAAACAATAGCCCATATGTTAAATTGTCTGCCAGGTCGCCAAATATGACCCCAGTCGACTTTTTTCTTTGGCCTTATTTTAAAGAGCGTGTGTATAGCAGACCATTAGAGCTTAAAAACAGAATTCGAATCGAGTGTCACAGATTAAACAGAGATACTCTTTTGAGGATATGTACCCAAATTGTTCTACAAAGGGCACAGGTTTGTTTTGAGAACAACGGGCGTAATTTTGAATACTTAATGATTTAGATTATTTTTTGACGTTTCTTAAAACCAATGAAATGCTTCTTTATTTGTCACAAGGGTAAGTTTCAACCAATTATGTCATTATTATAGTGGGAATAAATCTCTTGTGATTATTCTCGGGAATAATCACTGTAGCTTTTGTTTGCTTAGCAAGTGTCTGATAATTATCAAAATAATTGCCTAAATGTGTCAACGCGTTGTATAAAATGAGTGAAAATCATCGGTTTAGTACCTTTTCTGATGCAGAAATAACAAAAAATATTTTAGAAACTACTTCGAAAAACACTCGAATAAGTAATCAGTCGATATGGAGACAATTTAAGACCTTCACCGTAGAAAGAAATTATATTCTGGATCAATCTACTACAACAGCTACTCTGGCATTGATTTTAAAAGATTGGGCTTATAACATGAAAAGAAAGAACGGAAATGATTATAAAGAAGCAGTAATAAAGACAATGTGGAATAAAACGACAAAATTAGTTCAAGAACTTTACTTTAATAAGTATAACAGGTTCTTTCATCCTTTCCAAGATATAGAATTCAAAAATGCTCGAAATGCAAGAGATGCAAAAAGAAAAATTTTACAAAAACATCCTGAAAAGGACAAACAAAGTTCTGTGGCACTTTCTAACACAGAACTGTTGAAAATTTTTAACTATTGGGACGAAGATACACCTTGTGGATTGCAAAGAAAGTTTTTTCACGTTGCATCGTATGAACTAGCTTGGAGGGGAGGAGAAGCTACGAAATGTTTAGTTCATTATTTTAAAAAAGAAACCGACATAATGGGATTAAATACTTGCCGCGTTGAATATAATCCCATCTTTACAAAAACTGCACAGGGTGAAGTACAAAGGTGCGCTAATAGTAAATGGTTGACTCCAAACATAAATAACCCAGATATTTGCCCTGTTCGTCTTTTTGAAAAACTAATGGGTAAACGTGAAGAAAATATTAAAACCGAACGCTTGTTTCTTACTCCAAATCCGGCTTGTCACACTCATGGTTCTTGGTATAAAAACGTTCCTGTGGGAATAAATTCCATTTAAAAAAGGATGAAAGAATCAGCAGAAAAAGTAGGTTTAGACAGAGTTACTAAAAAATAACTAACCGTTCTGCCAGATCAAGTGCAGTAAGTAACCTTTCAAAAGCTGGTGTAGGAGAACAAGAAATAATCAAGGTCACTAGTCATAATTCTGCAGGTTCGATTAAACCATACTTACAATTGAACCAAGAACCATTTGGAAATAGTCACTCGAGCCTTGCGAGCTCTCGTGTCTATAGCCTGGCAACAAGTTTTCAAAAAATCTGTCAAATTATTTTCAATTTATTCCCACTCTTTTGTTATATTATTACTGATAATATTCAAGAAAGGGTTTTTTCTATATGTCTTGAGTATTTATTTAATATGGAATTTGAAGTTATTTTTTAACACAGATTTCTATTTCTTTACATATTGTTGTATTCAGAACTATAATCCCTTAATATAATTTACAAACAATGTGTAGCATTTCATTTGAAAAAAAAAGTTGCTATATGTCACTTTGACATATGACACATTACAAAAAAAATTAGTTTGTTATTCAGTACCTCACAGTAAACCAATTAACAAATGTATAAGGTTTATAACAGTTTTTCGTTGAAATAAAAAAGTTACAGGGTCGGGAACACTTATCTGAATCACCCGGTATACTATTGCCGGTCCCTAACGTCCATTTTCCGGTTTTGACCGACAAAACGTCATTTTCTGGACGAAAAATTGTCCCAATGATGTTTTCAAAATTTTGTTGACGTTTAGTCCTTAAATATGTAAAACTTTATGATAATTAATGTATAATAAACCGTACAATACTAGAAACAACCTATTTCCAAATTTTTATATTTAATATTGAACCCAATCAAAGTCTATATTACCAACTAGCACAAACTTCAACAGTTACATCACTAATTGATAATAAATGGAATTTCTAAAACCAGTTATGTGGAATTCATTTGTAGTTAAAAAAAAGCATCACCTGTATTATAAATATCGTGTTATTGCATCGGACAAACCATGAATTTAGAAGTTATTGCATAAACTAGTTTTATTTATTTATTTATTTATCTGCAACGAGCACCGTAAGTGTTTGTATTTCGACATTAACGTTTATGGAAGATTTCATAAAAAGTTATTAAAACTTGATGTTCATTTAAATTCAAATAGTTTCGTCTCTTACGTATCCAGGCTCGCTCAGAAAAATTGTGTAAATAGAATAAATAAAAAGGTAATTTTATGTTTTTCTTTCCTTTAAAATTGCACATAAAAATAAACTTAACAATATATATGTACATTAAATAAATTGTCTACTTTATAATTGAATATATCAGAAATATCTAAAACCATTTATGACAATCATATTGTAATTATTTTACGGCGATGAAAAATTAATTGAAAACCGAGAATGGGAGAAGTTACCCCTATTATTACTTCTATAATAGTATTTTCAAATACCCTATAAAAAACTAAATTATAATTTTTCAATCCTGACTGGTCAGTTGGCTTATTGCCAGTATGCCTTCATTCGAAGTAGTTCTAAAAGGAATGTCACCTTGTTGAAATGTTTGATTCACACCATAATGTACCGTTTTTTCGACTCCTTCCTGGAAATTACCAAACCTGGGACATGCCCCAAGATGAGATGACAAAGAAGTTTAGCTTTGTGAAAGAATTCAACACAAAGCTAAATAACAAAAGCGAATGGGACAAAGATACCATCCCACAACTCAAGAGAAGTGCGACTAAATGGTACACAGATGGTTCTACAATAACAGAAGGAACAGGAATAGGAGTATATGGGCCTGGAACCAAATATTCCGAAAGTCTAGGCAAATCTCCGAGCATTTTCCAAGCTGAAATCTACGCCATCGGAAAATGTGCCTAGTTCAACATAGAAAGAAATTTTCGCATACAAGAGATCATCATGTCAGACAGTCAAGCAGGCATTAATGCTTTAAACTCCCACGTAATCAACTCCAAGATGGTTTGGGAGTGCCTAGAGAATCTAAACGAACTAGACAAGAACAACACTGTTACCCTCCTATGACCTGAACCCTTCTGCGGAATAAGCACCAGTACAATACTTGATGAACTTGGAAAAGAAGTAAATAACAAAAGATCCTAATACTGCATAGGACTACAAGGAATGCAGCAGGCCAAGACGCTACTGATAAACTATAACCAGCAGAGATCAGACGACTGCATCAGCAAAAGTAAAAACAAGCTCAGAATACTAACGGGTATCCTAACAGGGCACTGCCGGCTGAGAAGCCACCTAAAGAAACTCGGATTAGTAGACGAAGAAGAATGCAGATTTTGCGAGGAAGAGGAGGAAACATCTATCCACATTCTCTCAGAATGAATTACCCTGCATACCTCGGAGAATATCAAATAGAAGAGGGATATCCTAACCTGAAGCCTACCGACATCCTGAACATTTTGAAACAATAGGACTAAAATTAGTCAATCTACTGATATGAGTCATTTAAGATCTATTAGTATTTTACCTGTCCTTTCAAAAGTATTGGAGAAGATTATGGATAGGCAAATTAGAGAACATCTCAATAAATTTAATTTACTGCCTATAAAACAATCTGGATTTCGTTGTGGGCATAGTTGCGCTACTGCTCTTAATGATGTTGTTTACGACTTAATTCATGCTGAAGATAATAATAAAATAAGTATATAAGTTCTATTAGATTACTCTAAAGCTTTTGATATGTTAAATCATAAGATACTGTTGTCAATTACTCACTATCTGGGTTTTTCTGATGCAGCTACTAACTTTATCAAATCTTTTTTAAACAATAGGTATCAAACAGTGCAAACAGGTCAAAACAAGTCACAAAAAATTGAACTCAAGGCAGTATTCTTGGTTTTCTATTATATACTATGTACACTAGGAATTTTCAATGCTCTCTAAACTTCTGTAACTATCACTTTTATGCCGACGATACCCAAATTTACTGTTCGTTCAAATATGAAGACATAGTAGAATCTTCAGAATTAATTAACACTGATCTTAAAAATTTAGCAGAAACTTCATCTAATCATCTACTAAAATTAAACCCAATGAAATCGTCTGCTTTATTATTCTGTAAGGATTCTATAAAAAACACAGTTCACAACTATATACGTTTAGAAATAGAATCGGAATATATCCCGTTTAAAAATAACGGAAAAAGTTTAGGATTTGATAATAAAATAAGATTTAATGATCATATTACATCAAAATTAAAATTAACATATAGTGCAATAAAAGCAATTTATTCACAAAGACATTTTTTGGATATTGGAACTAAGAAAATTTTATGTTACTCCCTAATACTTTCCCTCTTCGACCACTGTGACATCGTATATGGTCCATGTCTATACTTCATCCAAACCGCAGAGGCCAACGTAAACATTGCCGACACACAGTGATCACGCCGACCCGCAGAGACGTACCCATAAATTTTATTTTAAAAGTGTTGATAAAAAATATCTATGGTCACAAGATAGATGCTGCTGATAAATTTCGAATACAAAAAGTACAAAATTCATGTATTCGCTTGATATATGGCATTAGACGTGGACAAAGGGTTTCATATAAATTTAAGGAATTAAAATGGCTTAATATGCATAACCGTCGAAAATTACATTTAGCCTGTTTTTTCCTCAAAGTTCTAAAGTTCAAAACTCCACCATACTTATATACAGGGTGAGTCACGAGGAACTTTACATACTTCTACCATAAGCAGAGGCACCTTAGGGGATTACCAAATGACCATTAAAAAATGTCTTGTGTTTCTTTAATGATGTACAGAGCGATTTATGGATTTGGACCAAAATAATGTTTGGTCATATCTTTTCAATGATTAAGTCGATTTGTCCCATTTTTTGGTAAAAGTGTGTATTGGTGTCTAGCAACTAACTGACATATTCAGAACTAAAAAATTCCAGGGCCGGCTTCGCGAAAATTTGTTGAATTGCTATATTTGCAATAATTCACCCTGTATATGATTTCTCTAAAATGTGATATGATTTCTCCAGAGGACATAAATAGACAGTTGAACCTGGATATGTGAAATTTTTGTTACACTTGCCTTAAATTTTTAATTAAAGACTCATTTTAAAGTCAAATTGAAAATTGGCGAAAATGAAATATCTTACTGTATAATAATGTTTAGTAATTATAAAGAAATCTTTAAAATAAACAATAACGACACACACTGTATTCCAGTATAGTAAATACCAGACTTTGAATCAATTTACAGGGCCGGATTTAAAAATCTGGCATATCTGGTTCATGTCAAAAATTCACCCTGTATGTAACTTTTCCACCCGCAATGGACTGAAATTAGATTGTAAATGTTTGGATTAACCTAGTTTTGTCATTTGTTTCAGCGAAAATCGTGTGTAATTATTTTAATCGGAATGAAATTAACAACCCCAATAAATTTAATTAAGAAATAAAATAAATAACAATAACCAAAAACAAAACAGTTTTAACAATGCGGAACAAAGTAAAAAACAATTTAATAAACATTACGATTTTAAAAGATGTTCAAAATGAAATCCATTTGCCTCAATACACTTTTCTTGGCGAATGTTTAAATGTGTAATGGACTTTCTTATTGTCAATGGGTTATTTCTGATAATATTGCAACAGCGAATAATTCTATCAATGGAGCTGTTGTTAAGAAAGTCCATTACACATGTAAACATTCGCCAAGAAAAGTGTATTGAGGCAAATGGATTTCATTTTGAACATCTTTTAAAATCGCAATGTTTATTAAATTGTTTTTTACTTTGTTCCGCATTGTTAAAACTGTTTTGTTTTTGGTTATTGTTATTTATTTTATTTCTTAATTAAATTTATTGGGGTTGTTAATTTCATTCCGATTAAAATAATTACACATGATTTTTGCTGAAACAAATGACAAAACTAGGTTTCAATCTAATTTCAGTCCATTGCGGGTGGAAAAAGTTACGTACAGGGTGAATTTTTGACATGAACCAGTCTGGTATTTACTATACTGGAATACAGTGTGTGTCGTTATTGTTTATTTTAAAGATTTCTTTATAATTACTAAACATTATTATACAGTAAGATATTTCATTTTCGCCAATTTTCAATTTGACTTTAAAATGAATCTTTAATTAAAAATGTAAGGCAAGTGTAACAAAAATTTCATATATTCAGGTTTAACTGTCTATTTATGTACTCTGGAGAAATCATATCACATCTTAGAGAAATCATGTACATGGTGAATTATTGCAAGTATAGCAATTCAACAAATTTTCGCGAAGCCGACCCTGGAATTTTTTAGTTCTGAATATGTCAGTTAGTTGCTATATACACACTTTTACCAAAAAATGGGACAAATCGACTTAATCATTGAAAAGATATGACCAAACATTATTTTGGTCCAAATCCATAAATCGCTCTGTACATTATTAAAGAAACACAGAAGACATTTTTTAATGGTCATTTGGTAATCCCCTAAGGTGCCTCTGCTTATGGTAGAAGTATGTAAAGTTCCTCGTGAATCACCCTGTATATATATAAATGTAAAATGGAAACAAATGCTCACTATACCCCTACATCGTAAAGAAATATTTAAACGATCATTCTCATACAATGTGGCTAAAGTTGTGAACTATTTAATATACAACAATTTCTTTAATGTATCTTGTGCTCCCAATACCTTCAAAATCAACTATAAAAAATATTTACTTACTTTGTGATGTGTGTATTCTAGTTTTTAAAAAAAAATATAAGAAAATATTTCGTGCTTTTTATTATTATTATTATTATTATTATTATTTTAGTAATCTATTTATTTGGCCTTAGCGGAAGAACAGGCATTAAAGTCCTGGACTTTAATGATCTGAGCTAATTGTCTTTTACTCAATACTTGTTTTTCTCGTTATAGTTGTACTGTATTTATGTTGGTTCGGCCTCATTTGACTTTTTTATTTTTTTTAATTATAATATCGTATTTTTATATAATTTGGCAACCTCGCATATAAAATATTATCGGTAGCAGGGGATGTCAAGCAGTTTTTTGTTTTTTAATCATTGTTAACTGATTTGTCATATTGTCAAGATGTTTAATAAAGTTATTAGTAAGTGTTAGAAAATGTTTTAATCATCAAAAATATATAATACAAAGAAAGTACAGTCCACATTAATCCCGAAAGGGACACGAAAGTCAAAACAACACATAATGGTCCATCGAGCGAATTATTTACTTGCAATATAATTGCAACTCGTCAAAAAAAATATTGGATGAAAAGCCGACACTTGTGAAAGAAGCCGTTGTATGGAGATTCAAGGTTGATGACAATATACAATCAGATCGAGGGAGGTGCGGTGAGTGCATAACTGTTCCTTATTTTCATTTTTTACCAAGAGAATTATTGTAATTTGGAATTGCTTTGTTTGAGACGATAATTTGAGGTTTATTTTTGTTGGTATTAAAATTAAATTAGAAATATGACTGATTTGGCGACGCTAAGGCAGAAACGTGGTGCCTTGAAAGGCCAAATCACACGATTTAAAAATTTTTTAGATGGTATAAACACTATAAACAATGATAGTTTACAGCAGTTACGCGTTAGATTAGAAAAGTTGGAAGAAAGCGTGTTAGATAATTTTAATGAAGTACAATTGGGAATTGAGTTGCTAGAACCTGCAGAATTAGAACTTAATACCCGTGACGAATTTGAGACATTTTTATTTGAGAATATAGCCCAAGCAAAACAGAAATTCGCAGAGTATGACGCAACAGTTCAGGCGCAGATCACTCTAAATACAAATGGCTCAAGTAGAGGCCAAAGCATTGATTTGGAATTAAAAAAGTTTAATTTGCCCTTTTTTAGTGGGGAATATGATAAATGGTTTAAATTTAAAAATACATTCATTTCATTAGTTGACAATAATGCAAAATTTGATAATGTTCAAAAGTTCTATAGATTATTAGAATGTTTAAAAGGGGACGCAGAAAAGGCACTGTCCGAATTAGAGGTGTCTGATGGAAATTATAAAGTAGCTTGGGACATGTTAATAGAAAGGTTTGAGGATAAACCCGGTATTATCCAAAAGCATCTAAAAAGTCTTATAGATATGGATCCAGTAAATGACATAAGATCATTTTTGGATCAACTAAACAGCCATTGGAGAGCATTAAAATCACTTGGGGAGCCTATTGAGCATTGGGACAGAATTTTAATTTTATTAATGTCCCGAAAATTATTGGGACAAACGAAAATATTGTGGAATGAGGCGCGAATAGGTAAATTTAAGGGGGAACCCACTATGGATGATTTTAAGTTGTTTCTAACTGAGAGATGCAAAAGCATAGAGGCGTTAGAAGATAAAGATAAACAAAAGAGACCAGGTAACTCAATGACGCATTTTTCAAATCATAAAAAAGAATTAAAATCGTGTGTGGCTAGTTTCGATAACAAATGTAAATTTTGCAACGGTCAACATCTTATTTACTTTTGCGATAAGTTAAAAGATTTGGCTGTCGAAAAACGTTGGCAAGAAATAAAAATTTTAAAATTATGTATAAATTGTTTGAGACCTAATCATTTTGCTCGAGAGTGTCGATCCGAAGGATGCAAAAGGTGCGGTAAAAAGCACAATACGTTGTTACACTACGAAAATTCAAGAAATGCAAATCAAACAAATTTTTTATCAGTTGGAAATCAAGGGTCCTCACATTCGGAATTAGAACGATCAGCTGAAACTGCGGCGTTGCCGGTTCAGCTAGATGTAATAAATCACGAAGTATCCGCTCATTGTTGTACTCCCGAATCACAAATTTTATTAGCCACGGTTGTAGTTTATGTCACAGGAAAAAATGGTGAGCAGCATAAAGTAAGATGCCTGCTTGATAGCGGTTCGCAAGCTTGTTTTATAACAGAACGCTTAGTAAAAAAGTTAAATTTGCCAATTACTAAATTAAATTTGCCCATAGTGGGAGTTAATCAAGTTAGAAATACGATAACAATGCAAACTAAAGCTACGATTACATCAATTTTTGGTAACTACCAAACATTTGAAAAATTTTTAATGTTAGAAAGAATTACTGCAAGTATTCCTAATTATTCCTTTAATACGTCACGTTTAAATATTCCTAGAGATATTTTATTGGCTGACCAACACTTCAATTTGGCCAGTGAAGTTGATATTTTATTAAATGCTCGTATATTTTATGAAACCTTAATTGAGGGTAAAATAAATCTCGGAATAGGTTTGCCTATATTGCAAAATACTTTATTCGGTTGGGTAATAGCAGGTCCATTGACCATGACACAAGAAAATAAGCAAAATGAAGTTAAATGTAATTTATCGGTATTCCAAGAATTAAATGACATTGAGAAATTTTGGAAAATTGAGGAAAATGAGCCAAAAAAGGTACTATCAATCGAAGAATTGGAATGTGAAAATCATTTTTCCGAAACGGTTACCCGCGACGCAGTCGGGAAATTTGTGGTTACTTTACCGACGCGGGAAAATATTTCGGATTTAGGCAACTCGTTAGGAATTGCTGAGAGGCGACTAGTTTCAGTCGAGCGAAAATTCTCGAAAAATCCTTTATTCAAGGAAAAATATGTTAAATTTATGAGGGAATATTTGAACATGGGTCATATGGAAAAAATATCGGACCAAGATATGAATTCACGAAGTATGGGTAATGAAAAAATTTATTATTTGCCACATCATGGGGTATCAAACGAGGCTAGCAGTACCACAAAATTAAGAGTGGTATTTGATGGCACTGCGAAACCGTTTGTCGGTCTAGCATTAAATGAAGTACTTAAAATAGGGCCGTGTATTCAAGACGACATTTTTTCAATTTTGTGTAGGTTTAGATGGCATAATGTAGTTATTATTTCTGATATCGAAAAAATGTATAGGATGATAAATGTTAATGAGAAACAACAAAATTTGCAGCGTATAATTTGGCGCGAAAATCCCGATGAGGAAGTTCAACATTTTAAATTAAAAACAGTTACTTATGGCACAGGGCGGGCTTCATTTTTGGCTACTCGTTGCCTTAAGCAAATTTCTGATGATATTGAGGATAAATTTCCTCAATTAAGCAAAACCATATCACGAGATTTTTATGTAGATGATTTGATTACTGGATGTGAAACAGATAAAGATGCAATCGTTATAGCACAGGAAATTACGCGTGTTTTTAAGCAATACGGATTTAATTTGAGAAAATGGAATTCGAATAAAATATCAGTTTTAAATCAGTTGTCTGACCGGAAATCAGATAATTTGGGGCATTTTTTAACAGATAATGATAATTCTAAAACTTTAGGAATATTTTGGAACGCAAAACGGGATGAACTTGAATATGTCATTGATACCAAAGTAAGGGATTATTCTCCAGTGACAAAACGCGTGATTCTAGCTTCTATTGCTAGGATCTTCGATCCACTTGGTTTAATCGGTCCGATAATTACCCGAGCAAAAATACTAATGCAGAGACTGTGGCAATTAAAGATTGGATGGGATGAGAAAGTCCCTTCTGAAATATTCACAATTTGGGTGGAATTTAAAAATCAATTACAATATTTACAAAACATAAAAATTACAAGACACGTATCAGTGGATGCTAATAAGAGCATTGAATTTCATGGTTTTTGTGATGCTTCGGAAACGGCTAGCGGAGCATGTATTTATGTACGAACGATAGATTCGCATGGTACAGTTAATGTTAAATTATTGTGTGCTAAATCACGTATAGCGCCTTTGAAAACTATTTCATTACCGCGATTGGAGTTAGTAGGGGCTCTTTTATTGGCGCATTTAATGAATAGGGTCCAACAGGCATTTGATAATGTTATACCAACCTTTTATTGGTGTGACTCTAAAATTGTACTATGTTGGTTAGCTGAAGAGCCACATATTTGGAAAACTTTTGTAGCCAATCGTGTTAGCGAAATACAAGGTATGAGTGACGTCCGTAATTGGAAACATGTGGAATCTAAAGAAAACCCTGCAGATGTAATATCTAGAGGTGTTAATCCGCGAGAATTGTTAGATTCAGACCTGTGGTGGAAGGGACCACAATTTTTAAGTGAAACCATAATTGGAAATGTAAATATAATAAATTCTAATATCACTGACATTCCTGAGAGAAAAAAGGTTAAACCTATGACTTTGATTAATCAACTTGAACCATTTTCACTTATAGATAGATTTTCTAGCTTAACTAGGCTACAACGCGTTACGGCATGGATCCTAAGGTTTGCTAAAAATTGCAAATCAAATGCTACATCTAAATTGAGCGGCGAATTATCAATGTTAGAATTAAATGAGGCTTTAAACAAATTAATTAAAATAGCACAAACTGAATCATTTGAAAAGGAAATAAGTTCTTTAGTAAAAAATAAATCTGTTTTCAATAAAAGTAAAATTAAATCATTGGATCCGTTTATCGGTAAGGACAGTTTATTAAGGGTAGGTGGTAGGCTGCGAAAAGCGCATCTGCACTTTGATCGAAAATTTCAAATTATCTTACCGTATAAACATAATCTGAGTAAATTAATTATTCAAAATGAGCATCATTTACAATTGCATGCAGGTCAACAGGCTACGTTAAATTCTGTAAGACAATATTATTGGCCAATTAATGGCAGGAGGGCAGTACGAAGTGTTATTTCGAAATGTATGACATGTTTTAAATGTAAACCTGTCCCATCTTCTCAAAAAATGGGTGATCTGCCCCTTGATCGCGTTAATCAGCTCATCAGGCCATTTCATGTTTGTGGAACTGATTTTGCTTTTGCAGGTCCGTTTCTTATAAAGGATGGGAAATTAAGGAATCGCGCTATAATTAAAGCATATATGTGTATTTTTGTCTGTTTTGCCACTAAGGCGGTTCATATTGAAGTGGTTAGCGATTTATCCACTGAATCTTTTTTTAATGCCTTTAAGAGGTTTATTTCGCGTCGAGGTATATGTAAGCGGGTGTATTCTGATAACGGTACTAATTATGTGGGCGCTAGCAATCAAATTAAAGAGTTATTTGAATTAGTATCTAATATTTCGGACAATGAAAAATTTTCAAGGTTTTGTAATGATAATAAAATTGAATGGTTGTTTATACCTGCTAAATCGCCTCATCAAGGAGGACTGTGGGAAAGTGCTGTTAAATCAGCGAAATTTCATGCTAATCGTATTATCGGAAATTATCATTTGACATTTGAGGAACTTTCAACTATATTTTCTCAAATAGAAGCAGTTCTTAATTCTCGTCCTCTTACCGAACTCTCCCATGATCCTTCAGATTTAACCCCATTAACACCTGGTCACTTCCTTATTGGAGCCCCACTCACCGCTCTACCAGAGATGAATATCCAGGAAGTTCCTGACAACCGTTTGCCCAAGTATAGGCTTATCCAGAAAATGTACCAACATTTCTGGTCCCGTTGGTCCCACGAGTACCTTTCTACTCTTCAAAGGAGAAACAAATGGTCCAAATCCTCCAGCAATCTAAGTGTTGGTCACTTAGTTTTATTGAAGGAAGACAACATTGCCCCCCTACATTGGAGATTAGGGCGCATTATTGAGACTCACCCTGGCACGGATGGTATTGTTCGCGTAGTGAGTGTCAAAACTTGTTCGGGTGTAGTTAAAAGGTCTATTCAAAAAGTGTGCGCTTTACCAGTGAATTCTGACCTTTAAACTTTATATACAATTTTTTCTGTTTGATAATTATTTATGTTTTACTTTATGTTTTATGTTGAAAGGCAATCCTTTCAAGGCTGGCGGCTATGGTTCGGCCTCATTTGACTTTTTTATTTTTTTTAATTATAATATCGTATTTTTATATAATTTGGCAACCTCGCATATAAAATATTATCGGTAGCAGGGGATGTCAAGCAGTTTTTTGTTTTTTAATCATTGTTAACTGATTTGTCATATTGTCAAGATGTTTAATAAAGTTATTAGTAAGTGTTAGAAAATGTTTTAATCATCAAAAATATATAATACAAAGAAAGTACAGTCCACATTAATCCCGAAAGGGACACGAAAGTCAAAACAACACATATGTATTGAGTAATAAATGTATTTATTATTATTATTATTATTATTATCCTTAACTAATGGGCAGAAGAAGGGAGCACAATAGATCTTTTAGGTCGCAGGGTATCGACACCCAATCAACAGATAGATAGATAGATAGATGTACCGTTTGAAATCTGAAATATGTTAAACTTACCTCTTATAGTCCTAATATAATTACTAAATTCTTTTTGAAGTCTATTGGCAGCATTTTGTTGTCGTGTGAAGTTCTGTAAATGTTCGTCGAAAATTTCATCTGCCGTCCGATCTACTTTGCCAAGATTTTGTAATAACTGTAACAAAACAAAAATAATATGTAATAATTCATAGTGGAACTCATTAAAGTAATAAAACTGATGAATTAAATTTAAAACGTTATTATTTTAATCTTAATGTGTTCGTTATCAATTTTAACTTCAATAATAAAATTACGTTAATTAGTAGTTACGTTTATTTTTTGTTGTAATTGTTGCTGGATTTAAATAACTGTTTTATGTTATTGGTAGTAACTGCGAAATTAATTGTTTATTCACAAATAGTCAGTAATATGTCATTTACATAGGCTATAGGTTCGAAAATAGGCTTTTTCTAACTAGACACATTTTTTTTAATTTCTTATAAATTTTTCGCATAAAATTTTTTCTATATTTTTTAAATTCGCATTTTCAAAGAAAAAGTTATTTTGACAACGGTTGTAGGGCTTGATTAAGCTTGATTTCAGAAAATCGGCTACAAATTTCTTCAAAATTATTTTCATTTGATTTGTTTTAAAATTTTATGCCTAGTGAGGTAAACGTACTGCCAAAAAATCTTGTGATCCTCAGATAAATACAAAAAAAATTGTCAAATTCTTATAAATGTTCCCTAAATCGATTATGAAAATTAAAATTATTAGATCCGTATAACTTTTTGTAAAAGGATCATCCAGTATATGAAAAAAAAAACCATTTTACCATCTTTATAGACTTCACAGCGACGGTAATTTAAATTTCCAATAATTTCTCTTATCTTTCTTTTTAATAACTGTCCTAAAATATGGAAAGTTCTTTTCCTTTATGATTTAATTAATTAAACTTGGTATATCTACAAGATGCTGCAATATTAAGCGTATTTAATGAAATATCTCGTATAATAATACCAACGCGTCTATTAAATGTACCAGAATAATCGTAGCGATATTATTAACAGCATGGTGCTAGATCATCTGAACCATAACAGCCTATAAGTTCCTAACAGTTATTTATTTTATATACAGGGTGTTTGATCTTTAAAAGTGGCTTCGTTAAGCAGTTGTACTATACACTTTTGGCGTCAGTGGTAGTTCAGATTTCTCGTCCCATATTTTTTACTGGACCTTTAATCACTAAAACTTCGGGGATTGACAAGAACACACAACAAAGACCGATAAAGACAAAGTTGAGTAAGGTTTCCTCCCTATTTTTGCCGAGAATACTCAGTACAAAAAATCTACACAAACTACAGTTCTCAACACGAAGGTGGAATTTTTTGAACCATAAAAATTCTAAAAAAGGACCATGGGAGAGGAGAGGCCAAAGTGAAGATGGCGTTGGACTCTCCTCTTTCGTGATATGCTTGCTATAATGCAAGTAATATTATCAGGAGCGAGGTGAGTCGAATTCATTTTCAGACATCATTTAGTGATAGGATGTCGAGCTTGTCTGCTTCTTACTGAAGACGCACAATAATGCCGAAACCGGTCTAAGAATGGCAAGCTGCTTTAATGACAAAATCGAAGTTTTTGGGTTAAAGTCCCGACTTGGTCGGGCACCAAACCACGTCTGGCCTTTCGGAATTCAATACCTGGTGGGGCATATAGCCCAAGGAATAGTTGTTGAAGTCCAGACGCTGGTGCAGTGTAGGACATTTTTAATGCCCTTCTTCTTGGGAGCTTGTGTGATTTTATTTCACACCCTTTGTGCAGTACAGTTCTCAAGACAATCAAATAATGGTTATAAATCAAGGAGTTGATATTACGTCCTTAGAATTCTAAACATTTACAATGGGAAAACATCTATAAAACCAGCTTGACCATAGGCAAGATGATGAGCCGAAAAATGCACAGCGAGCAGTGCGCGTAGTGGTGTATTGTCTCGTGTGGTACATTCTTGTAAGAATGCGCATCAATACTTTACTTTACTTTTTCGTGTTCGAAATCAATCCATTAAAAATTTTTCTACCCAGTACCGGGCTATGGAATTTTCATTTGCAATCCACATCTCATCGATGGAGCACGTTGCAGGGCATAATGTGCATCCCAGCAGATGGCCCATGTTTTGTATCTCCCCACATTCACAGAGACATTGTGGGTCTTCCTCAATTTTCCACTTTAGTTTGTTTGTTTTTGGGGGTGCCACGCCGGTTCGTATTCTCTTTAGCGTTCTCCATGTCTTCCAGTCCAAATTTGACCATGCACAGGGGCTTTCGTTGGTAGGGAGGTTGTCGGGCGGTTCCACGGTGGCACATTTTTTCTTGATTTGAGCCTTCTCCGTTGCTGTTCTTGGCCATAAACGACATGGCGATCGTCGAAGGTTTGTTTAAATTTTTCTACGTGCTCTATACCCATTCTTCTTTCACTTGGTTCTGCGAAGCACGCTGCTTTGTACAATTGATTGATTGGTGTTGGTTTCATGCAGCCAGTAATAATCCTGCAAGTTTGGTCTAAGATGATATCGACCTGTTTTGCATGGCTTGATCTGCACCAGACTGGGCAGGCATATTATGCAGTTGAAAAACAGAGGGCTTGCGCGGATGTTTTCAAGACTTAAGGTTTTGCATCCGATTTGCTTCCGGCTAGTTTTTGTACAAGGCTATTTCTAGCAACTACTTTTTGTCTGGTTTTATGGCAGTGCTGTTTGTAAGTTAGTGTTCTATCCAAGATTACACCCAGATACTTTGGTGTTTCGGCGTATCCTAGTTCTTTGCTCTCCCAGGACACGTTTAGTTTGTTGTGGGTTGTGAGTATTTAAATGGAAAGCACTTACTTGAGTTTTTGATGAATTCGGTTTTCGTGAGTTTTTTCGATAGTACTTGGCCATAGTTTCCATCTCCCCGAATGTTTGACCTTGAACTCTATAGTGTTTGGCGTTATCTGTTATAGGTAGGTCATTGGTGTATATATTAAATAGAGTGGGGGCCAGAACACCTCCTTGTGGGAGACGGTTTCTTTGGATTCTCCAGCGGCTTTTTTTATTTTGAAATTCCACATACAACCTTCTGTTTTGGAATATTAATTGAACTGCTTTCGTTAGTTTGTGGTCTTTTGTGGTTTCGTAGACTTTGATAAGCAGGGTTTTATGATTTATTGTATCGTAGGCGGCTGTGAGATCGATGAACACAGCTCCTGTTGTTTTGGAATCCCTCATCTATGTATTCTGTGAGATTTAGTACCTGACCAGTTTATGATTTTCGAGGTCTGAAGCCTGGCTGTTGGGGTATTAACAGAGGGTCTATGTGTTTCTGAATTCTCTGGAGGATTAGCCGTTCATAGAGTTTGAAGAGGTGGCACAGCAGTGATATTGGGCGGTAGCTATTTGGTAAGTCGGGATTCTTCCCAGGTTTGGGTAAAGCAATTACCTTTGCTATTCGCCACATTTTGGGTATTGTGTATGATTTTAAACAGTTGTTAAGAAGGGCGAGACTTTCCGTTTTTCATGGTGTTTATTGCTTGATTAAGTTCTTTTATAGCATCAATAAGTGAGCGAAGGGAGTACTTAAGCATTTTAAAAATACAATTTCCAGCTGTTGTAACACTTTGTAAATTGATAACTAAAATATTTTCGAATTAAAATTGGCTTCTTAAGGATGTCACCCACAAAACATTTTTTACCGCTTTATCCTCAATTCGTTTCTTACTTTTACCTCTAATTGTGGCATTATTTAATCGAAAAATAAAATAATTACGGGTTTTGTTTATATTAATGATCGTTTCTTCAATTATACCATTATTTTTATATCGAAACTCTGTCTGTTTACGATAATAAATAATGTTTTCAAAACAACGTGACTGTAAAATGTGACTAATAAATTTTATCTCGAAAAACACAGGAGTTTCTTTAATGTCTCAGATTATGCAGACGGCATGTACCAGTTATGATTACTGGATGTTATGATTTTTAAAATTGCTAATTATCTTTACCTCGTTAAATGATTGAAAAAAGATTAGAAGTAGAAAAAAAAAAGTTTTAGAACCCATTTTTTTATTGACGACTCAGATTCTTTGAGAAAAAATACGCAACTTTCTTTTGAATTGCCTCAGGTTTCTTCGAATGTTGATTTCGCAAAGTTGCTGATGCCTTTTATCCAGTTTTTCCGAATATTTTTCCTTATCAGCTCATTTCTATTACTGTTTTCCCTTTTTTAGCTCTAATTTATTTTTATATTTCTTCGATCCAAATGTTTATTAATTTTTGCATTTTAGATGTAATTTCCGCTATTAAGGACTCCTCTGGAACACATCGCCTAGGGAGGTATTCCCGATGCATACAATCTCCAGAAATTGAAGAAGAACACCAATTTCTACCTTCTTTCCCTTGGTTCTCACGATGTGCCATGAAATTCCCGAGTTTTAAAACCTATCTTGGGATTTATAAAATTCTCTTTTGGATGCCGGCTAACTTCAGTGAAGAAGGATCGCTATTGTTGAACAAGCATCTTAAATTGAGACCAGTACTACTTGCGGCTATTTAAACACAACAAACCATTGAAATAAGACCATTCATCTTGAATATAGTACACCTTTTTCTCTGTGTAGGTAAGAGTAAACAATTCAGTTTTTGGCTTCCTCTTATTGTAATTTATTATTAATTATAACGTTAGAATCAACACAGGACATTTTCTTACATACCACATAAAGAGGTGTGTATCGAAGCAAGCTAAGGTGCGATTCATGAAAAACATTTGATAAACAGTTATTCGATTTAACTGTTTGACCTATACCAATGAAGTGTGTAAAATATAAAATTATCTGTTAAAATAATAAAGGAGGCTACTATTTTAGCAATTAGAATCCATTCAAAAGAATGGATTTGTCGTCCCTACTATTTAATAATATTATAATAAGGGATGAATGAATGAAAATATAAAAACCAGTAACGTACAAATTTATTTGATAACGGGCTACTAGTATCGGTATCTTTAGGTCTCGATATAAGTAAATAGTGAGAAGTATCTTTGTATAGAGATTCAAGAAAACCGCCTCTTCAGGGGTTGGAAATAATTGTCCATGTGTGAGAATAAAAAGAAATTATTAGGTGCCGATTCATATGCTGAATAATTTGACATGTTTGAGTGCTCAAAATGCCAGTAATTTCATGGTGGAGAATGAAGAAATAGTTGCGTTCGGTTTTTCCGAAAAAATACACCATTTTCTAGGTAGTGCTTAAGAGCCAGAACGCAGTATCGTTGGGTTTGACTCATCTTGGAAGACCCATACACCTCGTATTTGTATTTTTTTAAAACTGGCACCTTTAAAAGGACGAATAAGGAAAGTAAAATTATGTATTCGAAGTTTAATATTTTATTCTATCCTAGTGGACACAAATTGTCAGGGTCAAGTGAAAAATTGAACACTTTTTAGTTAAAAATGCATTTAGGAGGTCTAATGCTTTAAATAAATGAAAAAATCATAAAGACTGGACTTAAACCCACGAAACTAAAACAACCAAGTAGTAAACTGACTCTTTTTGAGAAAAGAAGGGTTATTAATAGACGCCCAGTATAGTCAGAAATATGGTAAGAAGTAGGCGTTTATCTGACTCATTATTACAATTCTCGTCAACTTATTTTGCATCAAAATTAGGAAATTTTATAAAAATACCAGAACACTTAGTATTTCCAGTTTGAATATTTTTAATTCAAATTAAGAAAAATTGTATTTTAACGAAGAGTGTTGGGAATTTTATACTTCTACACGTTAATTTTTTTACATAACAGGATTATTATAAAGTGATTTAAAGATTTAACGCGAGAACTTTTTCTTGCAATCATTTTTTACGATTTTAAAGTAAGTTAGGAAAATTGATTCGAAAGAAACACTCAAAGTCGAGTACTTTGGGAAAAAGAACATTAAGCGGTTTTATTTTGTAAATTTGTAATAAAAAACCTCGTACAAATTATTTTAAAATAAAAAAGTATTACAAAACTACCCATAAATATTGCAACAGTGTTTTATGAGTTACATTTCCATTTTATATTTACTAAAGTGCACTCTTAAGTATTTCTATTTTTACATCAGCGGAAATAAGTAAGCAAACAATATTGTATAAAAACAAGTAGACGTTATTTGAATATTTGCAAGGCAGCTTATGAGTGAGTATTATCAACTTTCACTAGAAGATACCGAATCAAGATGACATGGTTCCTTCCTACTAGGGAATCTTATCAGAGGTGGATTAGACCGGTGGTTCTTAAAACATTTGTACCAACACTTTCTAAACTAAAATCGATTGATTTTTAAAGAACCAGTGATTTAGGAGTTACCGTGATTTAAACAAAATAAAATTCGAATATACAGGGTGTCCCTAAAAGGCCTTTACAAACTCTTACCACTTGTTAGCCAGACTCTTTAAGTAAACTCACCTTATAGTAAGAGAGATGACAACCAAAACCATGTTTCATAGCAACCCAGCTAAAACCGTGTAAAATCGATAGATTGGATGACCCTAGAGCCGACTGGTTAGTAGTAACTTCCAGAAGTGTAGCATCTTCGCGGGGGGCGAAGAAGGAGATGGATGATCCCTGCAAGGACCTACAGAGCGACATTGAAGACGTAAATGACGAGGATGATGACGATGATTTTCAATAAACAGTATTTTTATCACTGTATCCCGTTTCATTTCTTACATTTTTTTTTACATTTTGTCTGAAAATTGATTTTTCCGCATCAACTGACCCGACTTTATCTATAAAATCTTGGTTGTCATCTCTTACTATTAGTACAAAATCGCTTAGTTTAAGTACTATAACTCCTATAAGGCCCTGAAGATACAATTTTAAAATCATTTTTTGGCAAAAAAAGTTTGTATATTGTTTTATTCACAATCATTTAGTTTTAAAGATGATTATTGTTTTTAAAAGCGCTGCTATGGTTATTAAAATGAAAACACTTTGACATTGATATTACTTGATCACACCTCTATTTTCTGTTTACTGGCCTTAACTGCTGTGGTTCTGCGGCTAATAATAATAATAAATGTCTTTATTTGCATATACATATACAAAAAAAAAGTGCACAGAATAGGGCGAGATTTAGCCTATGGCTACTCTTACATCTAACCCTTTAATAACATAAATAGATATATAAGATAAAAGCTTAGGTATAATTTCAAAAAAATAAATAAAAAATTAAGTACGTTACAAAAGTAATAAATAAAAGCAATAAACAAAATATTGAGTTTACTGATTCTCAAGTAGATGACGCTTTAGTCTGGATTTAAAGGCATAAGTGGATATTATATTTTTTAGTTCCAAAGGTAGAGTGTTTATATAGACTAACCGCATTAAAAATGAAACTGCGAGTAAAAATGGTAGTGTGACGAATAGGCATTGGTAATGTTTTAGTGTCTCTTATGTTGACATTATGAGTTGATGTTCTATAATGGAATCTATCACTAAGGTAGGAAGGCAAAGAGTCTTTATTTTATGCTCCATACTTAACAATAAATAAGCATAAATATTGTGAAACTTTAGCCAATCCGTTCTAACAAAAAAGAAAAAAATATAGTCGTATTTCCGTAAATTATTGACAAACCTACAAAAAGTATTCTGCATAATTTGAAGATTATTTTTATCCACTGCTGTCAAGCAGCAAATAGCAAAGGACCTAAGACCTATCCCTGTGGAACTCCGGATTTTATAACTGAATGGGCTGAAAACTGCTTGCCAAATAAGTTTTAATGAAAGCCATAGAATGAACATTTGGAAACCAGTAGACGGTTTAAAGTATCAAGTGCCTTACTGAAATCTAGTAGAGCAAGAATACCTATTTTTTTTATTAGCAATATTCCTTAAAATATTGTCTATTAAATTGGCTAAAGCAGTTGTTGTGCTGTACCCTTTTTGAACCGGATTGGTGTATTGGAATTATTTTATTTACAACCATAAATTGATACAATTGTACATTGTCTTCTTCTTTTATTGTCTAGTATTTTAAACAATAAGGGAAGAAGACTTATTGGCCTTACATCGTTAAATGATTCAGGATTATTTTTATTGGGGAGTGGAATAACTAGTGCCGATCTCCAAGTTGAGGAAAATATCCTTCTTCAAGACAAATGTTAATTATATGCAAAAGATATGACTCAACATCATTAGATTAATTCCATCATCACCAGCGGCATTTGATCTAATATTACGAATGATAGTATATAAAGTAGCTCTATCAATTGTATTAAATTTAAACCTGACATGGGGACTAAATTTATTTGTACGATACCTAAATATTGACTCCCAACATTGGTTGTCACTTTCTTGATATACAGAAACAAAATAATTATTAATACTGTGTGGATTGGACATTGAAGAAAGGATGCTTGGGTTTTTCGAACTCTGAATTTTCATGGATTTTAAAACTTAAAAAAATTGATGAATTGTTTTGATTGCTTAGATGTTGTAAATAAGCTGCTTTTTCCCTTCTTAATGAGGCTAGTGCAAAATTCCTCGATTCCTTGTACTTCAGCCAATTCTCATTAGTTTTTTCTATTTTAAATATACTTAGAGCCTTATCCCGCTCTTTGAATATTAGTTTGAGTGTATAAGTTGTTTAATAAAAAGTCTTTGGTCTTTAATGACTTCATTATCTTGGTCTCTGACGATTTAAGTCAATATTTCTTATGTAATACACAAAAAATACAATTTTAATTATTAAAATATCTCACAAGGAACCTACTGAGATTTCTGTATCGCAAAATATTATTTCTACTTCCAAGTATTTGTATAAAAAATATTCTTCCACTGAAATAATCGATAAATTTTAATTTCATATCAAATATTATCCCCTAATTAATTTTAGAAATTAGAAAGAGTGAATTTGAAAAATATTTCTTCATAAAAATACCCAATCCGGATCTGGCCAATAATTACCACATCACGATTTGTTATTGCAATCATATTCATTTAAATTTTCTTCCTTGTACTCCATTCTTCTCGTCTTTCGGCATACCTTTCATCACGTTGTTTCAAAGATTTAAATTATGATCTCAGTATAATCCGTATAGTAACTCGCTGTACCTATAGTAGTGGAGTGAAATTAGAATTTTATATGGATGAGCTAAGTCAAATTTTTTCGATTTTTGGCATTTTTGGTATTTTTCGACTGGATTGCTTCACTATTTTTTAAATATCTCCGGCTCTAAGAGTCGTGGAAAAATAAAAAAAAAATTAAAATGACCGTGATGATGCATAGAGTATCGATCCGTATAGTAGGGTTTTTTTAAAAAGGTATCCTAACCTCAAAAAACGAATTCGCGGACATTATTTGTTTATTTTTTTTACTGAATTGGCAATAAATAACCAAAGAATCCTCGAATTTTCTTAAAAATTGGAGAAAATATTATTTAGTTATTAAAGCCTTTATATTTTTATAACTTTTATTCAATACAAATATTTACAAATCTCAGGGTTTTTGGTGAATTCTTAATAATGACATTTTAAAATTTTTTAATTGATTGACAACTCTCTCTAACTCACTACTGTCAAAAAAAAACTCCCTATTACACAATACCAAACTATAACCTAACTTACACACTACATAACCCCCCCCCCCCCCAACATTTCAAAAAAAATTTAAACAGAGTAAAAATATATTTAAATGTTATTAAACATTATTTTCCATTTTTAAATTCATTTAATCATATCTTTTTTATGATTATTATTATTCATCTTCTCTATTTATTTCAATTATTTCTTCTTAATTTTCCATTTTTTTAATTCATGTTCCTTATCCATTCACTTATGTTTATTTCATTTTTATTTATTCCTTTATTCTAATGCATTTTTTTTAAATTTCGCCCGATAATGTTTTTCATATTGATCTTCTTTATTCATTTCTTCTATATCGACATTTAACATAATTCTCTGTCTCTTTAAAATTGTCATGGGTGAAATTTTCGTTACCACATTTGGAAGACTATTTACAATTTTCCAATTTTTCCTATTCATCTTTGTTGATTGAGTTATTTTAGCATTATTTGTTTTTTTCATTTTTACTTTCTTCCAGTTTCTTTTCTTTTTCTTTATTGTTTTTATTTTCTTTCTTCTTCTAGCTCTTTTTATTTTATATTTTTTTATTTTACATATTAATTTCTTCCAATTTCTCTTCTCCACTTTGGTTTAACCTTTCTTCTATGTCTTTGATAAATCTTACTGGGTGAAGTCTATTGTCGCCAAAGAATTGCAAATCATTTTCATTATCATTTCCCATAATAATAACTTTTTGTTCATTTGTTTCTTGCTTTCTCTTTAAATTATCTTCTAATTCCTTTAGTGCTTCTTTACACTCTTCTTTGTTTTCTTGTACGTCCTTTTTTAAAGATTGCTGTGTGTTGTCTACATTTTTAATAGAAAATTCAACTTCGTCTCTTGTCTCATCAATCATTTTCTGGGTATCCTTTCTTTGTTTTTCTATTACTGATTCAACCTTTTCTATTTCTTTCTTAAGTAGAACTTTAACTTCATTTTTGTTGCTGTCACACTGATTTCTCATGTTTACTTTTATAACTTCTATTTTTCTTCATAGTTTCTTCCATTATATCTGTCTTCAAATCTTTCTTCAATTCTATCATATCTGTCTTTATCTCTTCCTTATTCCTTTCCATGTTCTTTATCATCTTTTCTTGATTTCTGTTTATAACTTCTTGTAGAATTTCATTCATAGCAATTAACATTTGCATAATTCGATCATCTGATCTTCTATCTTCTTCTCTTGCGGTATCTATCTTTTTGTTTCCACTTCTTAAGTACATTTTTATTTTTCGTGCCCCACGTTGGTTGGCGACATATGTTTTAATATTATAGCCTTTATATGTTTAAATCTTTTTATTCAATACAAATATTTACAAATCTCAGGGTTTTTGGCGAATTCTTAATAATGTCATTTCTAAATTTTTTTATTGATTGATAACTCTCTCTAACTCACTACAGTAAAAAAAACTCAATATTACACTATAACAAACCATAACCTAACTTACACACTACAATATGTATGTTTATGTCGGGAAGACATGGTAAAAATTAAAAAAAAAATGTACTTGTCCAGACAAAATCGGCATTTTTCGAAAAAAAAATTGAATTTTTTGGAAAAACAATAGTAGAGAAAAAAATTTTATCTTAAAAAGAAGGATTTTGTGTGTACTTTTGTCTAAGAAAATCCAACATTTTATTTCTTTATTTAAAGTGCCCAATTTAGGGAATAATAAAAAAAATAAAAATTCGATTTTCATATTTTATATTGATTTATATTGATTCGGTCCCTGACAAAAATCTTACTGTAGAACCTGAAATATTTTTTTTATTTTTTTAAACATTTTTTGGACTGAAATACAGTTTTCCTAAGAGAAACAAGCATAAATATCGCGATAAAAAAAAAAAAAAAAAAGAAAATCGAATTTTGATTTTTTTGTTATTTCCTAAATTGGGCACTTTAAATAAAGAAATAAGATTTAAAGTAGGGTTAGCCATATGTGAGTAGTAGGTACTGAGGCTTCCTAACCTCACAAAAGTAACTTGTGAGAAATAAAGGACCTTGTTTTCTTCCTAACCTCAGAAAGAAATAAGATGTTGGATTTTCGTAGACAAAAGTACGCACAAAATCCTTCTTTTTGAGATAAAAAATTTTTCTCTACTATTGTTTTTCCAAAAATGGCGGCCAATTCAATTTTTTTTCGACAAATGCCAATTTTGGCTGGGCAAATACATTTTTTTTTTTGAATTTTTACCATGTCTTCCCGACATAAAAATACATATTTTCTCCAATTTTTAAGAAAATTCGAGGATTATTTGATTATTTATTGCCAATTCAGTAAAAAAAATGTGCGCGAATTCGTTTTTTGAGGTTAGGATACCTTTTTAAAAAAACCCTACTATAGGAATCGATAATCTACTTCATCACGGTTATTTTAATTTTTTTTTATTTTTCCACGACTCTTTGAGCCGGAGATATTTAAAAAATAGTGAAGCAATCCACTCGAAAAATACCAAAAATTTGACATCCATTTTCAGAATGTTTTCGTCTAATTTCACTCCACTAGTATGTACAGGTCGTTTTTGTAAAAGAAATTATTGGAAAAGGTGATTCACAAAATTATTAAAAACTACCTTTTTGGATATTTTGGATTGTAATTATTTTTCCTCCAATATAATTGTATTAAATTGGTAAACAATATATTTAAAATTACCCCCTGAAATAAAAAGGCACCCACTTCCATGATTGATCCTAAATTAGAAGTTAATCAAAATCACACTCAATAATCATCATCCGAATCATTTAAAAACACCATTCATGAGCTGCCATACCGCAAATTTCGATGACCGGAATGTCATGGCTGTCTCCGTTCGCGAAACAATTCATTTGTAATTAAAACAAAAATAATCCCCGTGACGTACGAACGAAACTCGCCATATTAATAGTGGCCTGGCAATCGTTTTGCACAGAGCCAACTAGGTTGCAATTAATATTTATGAAGCCGAGAGGGACTGGGAATTGTCGATGTGTTTGCGTTTCGCGTTTTGTGTTTGCGTTTCGGGTTTTGTATTTCCTCTAAAGTGGGAAAATGTGGTTTAGTATGGATAATGGAGTCTCTGTTGTCTGTAAACTATGAATATTGCAAATTAATCGAATTTTCGATAAGGATAACTCAGTAGAGAGTAAAACAGGAGGTCAACACGAACTAGCTTCAATTTTAAGCATTGTTAGCCGAAAAAGCAACAGTAGATGTTATAAATCATTCAAAATCCAGGAAAATGCTAAATAAACGTACGCTGAAAACAATTGCCAACAATAACAAATGATTTTTACAAGTACGTTGTGAAAAAAATGTGTTTTCTAAGATATATTGTGAAATTTCATATAACCAGTAATAAAACACATCTTTTTTTGTAAAATGCTACACAAAATGTAAAATTGCAATGAGAAATCACAGATACTTTTCTCAAAACGTATTGTAAGTAAGTTCATCATTTTTATGTGTTTTTACAGTCGACTTTGTGAATTCACATTTTGAAAATACAACCAATTTACCCACCCTCCTGTGAAATTACAAGACCTGAGGAGTAAAATCAAATTTATCAGACTGTGAAGGCTTTCACGGCCGGTAAAATTAAAATCTAAAGTGTTTTCCGGGCTTTGAAGCCGTGGTCCAATGGAATTTCTTCCTGACGTTTCGTCTACAGCTGCGGTAGACATTATCAAAGGCGATGAGGCAGTGGGCGAAGTGATCTACCGTGCTTCCCGACGTTGACTGATTCGACAGTGGTTCGCTCGGTCGTATTTATACCCCCGCCGTTGCGCTGCAGTAGGGGGGCTGGGGTGGGGATGGTGGTGGCGCGAGGTTTCGGCGACATACATCTAGCACGGTTGCCTTTTGATTTTCCATGACCTTTGATCCAAGCTAATGTGACCACGATTATGAATGAAGATTGCATGATTTTCTGACCAATGAAATCGTCTGTCGCTCGATTAATTCGTGCATTACCGGGTCAGTAACCGTTTTATCGCCTATTAGTACATTTGTGAATCTACTGTGAATAAGACATAAGTGTATTGTGGACAGTGTTTGTAAAAGTGCCACTGTAGGTGAGTTCACATTCTTTGATTTGACTGCATGCTTATTATCACAGGAATAATCGTTCCGCAGTTTTGTATATTGTATTCTATATTTTTTATAGCTTTTCTTGTATTATGGCTATAAAGAAACTTCACGTGGATATGTTCTAAAAGATTGGTTTAATATACATATTTTTACAGAGTTATCTTCAGAAAGTAATGCAAGTTTCTGTCAAAAAGTGTGTAGGATACAGAATCTCAGTCAGACGATGAAACTGACGCGAACATAGGAAAAGAAGTTCTTCGAACAGCAAAGAAAAATGTACTTCCAGCTACACCACTTCCAGGACCATTTGATAAGGAAAACAAAAGTGACAGTTATTATACTTACCTCATTTGTTAAAAGCGATTATTCTCCACCTCTCACACCAATGTCCTGTTATTTAATAACAGCAGTGGTAGCACACGGGTACGTTCTTAATTATAATTACTTTGAATTAACATAATAAACATAACCACAATCTCAAAACCTTTAGAAATTGATGGTTAAAAATATGTGCCTCAAAAATTCCTGTTCAAGTTTTACAAATTTAATAATTTGTTCAATTGTCATAAGTCAGTTGCTAATGATAACTAATTCAATGATACATACATAAATATTAGGAGGTATTCGAGAAAAGTGCCCCTCAACAACAGATAAAGAAATCCTAAAATGCGTTGGGAGTTGGGACCAATTTAGCCACGGACAGTGATCTAGACGGAGGTCCCAGGGACAGAAAAAAATGTCTTATAATGTATTTTTTTTTTAATAAATTGTCAATATTGACAAATTGATGGTAATGCATTATTTCAATAGTGACCCAATATTGAATGTGTGAATATACCCACTAATTATGCAAACGTACGTATTTATTTCTTGTATTTGTATATGTATTCCTTAAAAATGCATTTGAATTTTTTAATTTTCTTGTGAAATTTCACAACTACAAAGATAATAATTACAGTCAATATCTAGGGCCACATTAACCCATGATTTTAACTGTAATTTCACAAAACGCTTTTTTCAGTGTAGGCCTTTTTTTTCCAAAAGATAGTAATCACGTCCCCAGGTCAACTTAATTGGTAGGAATTGGATAAGCAGCACGCGCCGCTTTTATACTGTGGATGGATGATCACTGGCATGTGGAGCGGGTTGTCTTTCGGCTGTGCTGGTAAATCACGTGTCAAAAGTTAAAGTCTTTCCTATCTGTTCCTATCTTTGAGGGTTGTTCGTAGAGTGGTTAACAAATTATATCGGAAAATTAGTCACTTAAAAATACACTAGCCTTAATCGCAATAGATGGTTCGGTTGCGAACCTGGTTAGGGTTGAATTTCTGTCGTATCTTGGTATTTTAAATCAATCTTTGAAAGTATGCAATATTATGCTAACCTTCATAAAGACCCATAAAGGCATTTAGTATATTACAATCGGGTCAACAGTGACCAATGAGCAATTTAATTCTAACTTAATCTAATAGAGTTTTAAACGTATAACTAAGGTATACTCATCAACGTGCCTTAGGTTCTGTAGAATGGATTGCACTAAACTTTAACGTGCACACACAAGCTCTGCTTTTGCACTAAAATCATTAAACTAACTCAAAGAGCTTGATCCTCTTAAGTCTTCTTTCTAACCCAGTATTGTCAAGGAGCTGGATAGCCTAGACATTGACATGATGATGAAGTCTTTCATCATGACTCTGGGCTAATTTCTTGATGGTCTGGTCAACAGTGTCCATTTCCAGATCCCTATGGAGGTCAATATTGCGAATGTACCAAGGGGCATCTACTATGTTCCTCAGTGCTTTGTTTTGAAATCTTTGGATGGTTGCTAAGTTACTTGCTTTGATGCATCCCCATAGGCGGATACCATAGGTCCATACAGGCTTAAGTATCTGCTTATAAAGCATAAGCTTATGTAGAGACAGAGTGGAGTTTCTTCCAATTAGCCAGTACATCTTTCTATATTTCAGTCCAAGTTCTTCTCTTTTCTTTTTAACATGCACTTTCCATCGGAGTTTGGCCTCTAAGGTAATACCTAAGTATTTTAAACATGGAATCAGGTTATTGTTTATTCTGACTGGAATATGATCTATCCGTTTATTTGTAAAGTTAATGTGGAGTGATTTAGTTTCATTAAGTTTAATTTTCCATCTCTTCGTCCAGTCATAGATAAGGTGAACAGCTGTTTGCTTCTCCTACTGCTAGAATGGCAGTGTCATCGGCGAAGGTGGCTATGGTATTGTTTTCTAACTCTGGAATATCACATGTGTACAGTAGGACAGGTTCTAGGACACTTCCTTGTGGTACTCCAGCCTTAATTTCTTTAAGATCGGAATAGGATTCTTCTTGCCTAATTCTAAAACGTCTTTCCGATATATATGAATGGAGGATATCTGTATATTGTTGGGCTTATGTATTAAGCCTTCGTGCCAAACCTTATCAAACGCTTGTCTACATCAAGAAAGATAGTAGCACAAATGTTTTTCTCTTCTAATGATTTCTCTATAATGTTGGTTATTCTATGAACTTGGTCGATCGTCGAGTGCTTATTTCTAAATCCAAATTGGTGATCAGGGATAATGGTATTTTAAATCAATCTTTAAAAGTATGCAACATTATGTTAACCTTCATAAATGAAATAAATTCTCTGAATGTTATAATTTTATTTTAAACAGTAAAAGTAAACAAAGAAAGCAATTGTCGCTCGATCCAAAATAAATTATTTATTATTATTTACAAGAATGTAGTTATACCAAAGAAGAATAGTAAAGATTCCAGAGCCTTCTGTAAAATAGAATCCACAACTTCTAGAACGAATATGTCACAAATGTACGCAACAAAGTATTCATGCAAAGCTGATTCAGAAAAATATTTTAGAAAGTTGTTCGACGATGACTTTGCGACGATTTCTCAAGGCAAATGGTTTCATATGTAGAGTCACAAATGTCAAGCTGTTATGAATGGTAGTAGAATATATCCCAAATATTTCGGAATACCGTAATGCAGCTAGAAATATATGATAAAACGTAGTATGATGCGTGGTACCTTTAATAGAAGAAAAATAATAGTATATTACACACCGAGGTGCGAAGAATTTCATTACTGTCGAGAGAGCTATGATCTCGAGACAGGAATGAAACTTCCTACCGAGGTTTGTATACTATTTTATTTACAACCATCATATTTCGATCAACATTAATAAATCTTTGTTTCGTTCTGAACATACCTAAAAATATTAAATTTAACAAAAAATTACCAGGCATTTTTCTCAGAATAATCAAGCAGGTACCTATATTGTTACTGTTGCTATGTGGTAAACAACTGTCACCCATATAAATAAATGTCAGATAAAGTCGGATCGATATTAAGTTCGCGAATAATAAATTGAGAAAAATGTCCTCCGATGTCTTCTGAAGATGTTGCAAGTAGTTCACAAACCTTAGTCATTCAACAGCAAAGTAATTTATCGACCAAAGAGATAACTGTTGGAGACGCCAGCGCTGGTACTGGCCTAAGTATTTCTATAAACGCTTATAATAATTCAAATTTAACCATTAATTTCAATAAGTAGTTTGTTGTATTTTAGTTCATTGTCGTTTTTTATTGTTTACCATTAAATAGGTATTATAATATTTGTCAATGTGTTATATTTTTAAATATAAAAAATATCTAGAATAGATGAGAAAAATATTAACGATCACAAAATTTTAGAGGGCGGGAAGTAGAGGTGTGTAACATGACACTTGCTAACCTTCAATGACGTTAGTAATGACAGCATTGCATATATGGTTGTAAATAATAACTATTTACAATGCGGAGAAGACGAAGATACGATAAGTTTGACTTTTTGAGATATGGTTTATAAAAAAACCTCTCAATTAAGACAGTTGTCCAAGGTGACACCCAAGAATTCGATGTTATCAGCCTCTGAAATGGATTTTCCTTGTAATTTTATGTACACAGATTCTGTCAAATGTTGATATTTTTGGAAAAGCGCTAGACCAGTTCACAATTAAGCAACAGCCTTGCCCCAACACACCACTCCTGCATTGATCCCACTGCACCAGAGCACATACAAGCCAGACTCCCCAAATCCTGCTCTGCCAGTATAGCTGACGTGCCATCAGCACACTCCTGACAGAGAAGGCCAGAGGCAACTACATCTGAGAAAGTGCTGAGTACAGCAGAAACAGCACAGGACCCATGATTGAGCCCTGAGGCACACCCTGTGACATAAGAACAGGCTTGGAATAATCTCTATTTCCTTCGCTCCATATAGGACCCCAACAAAGTAGCCATAATTTTTCAAGTTTATATAATAATAATAATAATATAATAATAATGTTTATTTACTAAAATACAAAAATATACACATTTATTAAAATTACACAATGTAAATAAACTAGGAATGCCACTGAATCTGTTCACTGTACTATGTACAATGACAGATTGTGCGTGACATACATAAATATATATAAAAAAAACATAAATGTAAAAATATATACATAAAACTAATAATATACATAATAATTTAATTTAATTTAATTTTTTTTTTTTAATTTTAGCGAAAGAAAGAGTGACCCATTTATTTTTAATTTTAAATAATTGCCTTTACAACATGAATTTGATTATACTCAAATTTCAGTATTTTTAACGCTTACAGTTTTTAATTTTTTTTTGTATACTTTATTATATTATGGAAGAAGTGATTTTTTTATAAATTCTTTTGTAGATTTTTTAAATTTTTTTATTGATTTTATTTCTCTAATCTCTGGTGGAATACTATTAAAGATTTTTGGTCCTAGATAGCTGTAACTGTTTTGTCCAACTGATTTATTCATACGTGACGGCAAGAAATTTTCTCTATTCCTTGTGCCATATTGATGTAAAGCTGTCTGAAGTTCATTTTGATTTTGGAATTGATAGGTGAGTATTGCTTGATAGAATAATTGCCTTAAATCAAATATTTGAGTTTCATGATAAACATTTTCAGTAGGATATCTTCGGTTTTTGTTAAGCATTATTTTTAAAAAACTTTTTTAAATAATTTCTATTGGATTCAAACAGGCTGTGATACAAAATTTTTTCTCTCTGGTAATTTTAGGCTTGGTGATATTTGTATGAATTTAAATAATACACTACGCAATTTGTTTAGTAAGTATTGAATATGCTTATCCCAATGCAAGTGATTATCTACTACTATACCTAAATATTTTATTTTGTTTTCAGATAATATACATGTACCGTCCCCGATAGCGATATTTTGAAATTGGGGAAGACCTGAAGCTAGACTGCAGCTGTTTTCTTAAAATTAATAGATAGTAATTTGTAGTCAAACCATATTTTTATTTTGAGAAAATCTTCTTCAATCAACTGTTTCAAGTTATTCCAGTCAGAAGCTTCATAGTACATTACTGTGTCATCAGCAAAGCTAATAATATTTGCCTTACTTTCAACTAAAAAGAGATTGTTTAAGTATACAATAAATAGCAGGGGTCCCAAAACAGTTCCCTGTGGTACACCACATATAACTGTTTGATCTTTGCTGATGACATTTTGTATTTTAGTTTTCTGTGTTCTGTTACTTAAATACGATTTCATTAAATTATAGGCTATACCCCTTATACCCATATCTTCAAGAGCATTTAGTAAATGCCAGTAGTCCACAGTGTCGAAAGCTTTAGCCAGGTCTAAAAAATATTCCTATTGATGGCTTTTTCTTGTCAATTGATTGGTAAATTTTATTAGTCAGTTCCCTAATCGCATCTTGAGTAGATATTCCCTCCCTAAAACCATATTGGACTGTCGATAGCAATTTAATTTTTTCTAAAAAACCATTTAGTCGTTTTTTTATTACTTTTTCTAGAATCTTCCCTAGTGCAGATATCAGAGCTATCGGTCTATAGTTTGATATTTCGTTTTTTTCGCCATTTTTATATATGGGAATAATCAAAGACTGCTTAAAATGTTGAGGAAAGATACCCGCGATATGTAACAACAATTTGTGATCTATGGTGTCAAAGGCATTTGAGAGATCGAATTATTAACTCATACTTTCATTATCATATAGTCTGAGACATTAATAACCAAAAAATTTGATTATCTTAATTTGTCCCTCCTAATGATTCTAGTTTCGAATGTCCACATTATTTTTTGCTTCTATTATACGTAAATTTCATGAAAAATTAGGTGATTTATAAATAACTACAGGATATTGAACCTGTAGTTCTAATACATCGACTGTAGACCCCATGACATCAATTAGACCGCATATTTTTAAAATAGTCACTATTCCTGGACAATTTTTTATATGAAATACCTCCTAAGATAATGACTTGGTTTAACTAGGATTAAAATTAATCAGTTTCTTTATTTATTTATTCTTATGACCCAAGCACTGATTCTTCGAAAATGTCTACCTGTTATTTGAAACTATATACAAAATTCCAAGTTCAAGTTCGACCGAAGGTGATTCGGTATCATGGAACGACTCGGACGACCAACAAACGACATATAAGGAGAGTAACCGTAAATACGAGAGAGCCGGTTTTTGTATATCGAAAAGAAGAAATCAATATGGACTCGATTACTTGACCACAAAAATGAAAGTAACTACTCATCTTTATCTTCGCCGTTGATGTATATAGTGGTTGTCATTTTTTTGTACAGGTGTCATCTTACTGCTAATTGCTAGTTGAGATTTTTTCATGTTTAGTAGACAGTGAAGGTTTTTTTTTTATTCCTTAAGTGTTTTCTTATTTAATATTATTTTACCACAAACATTTGTTATAACACTTACAAGGTGTATCTGAATTACAGAGCAATAAGTGCTCTGTAATTCAGAAGTGGGTAGAACAGGTCAAAATTATATTTTTATTTAAATTACACCGTATAAAACAAAATACATTCCATTAAGGGGGTTCTATACCCTCCGCCATATTGGAAATGCTAATGTTAAAATTGCGAGCATAATACTCAACAAAAAAAAATGTTTTTTGTATCCGAGCTTATCGTGGAAAAAAATATCAAAAAAGTCATATACGTATATAAGTTATCATACGCCGTTCTTCATTTGCCACTGAACAACTTTTGTATTTACCATTTTTAAAAAAAGTAAGTAGTTTTTTCTAAAATTGAACATTGCTTCAAAATCTCAAAGGGTGCCGGGAGGTGCTGCCCCCCGACGGTCCTCTTTTGAAGCAATTAAAAATTAAAATTTTACCAGATTCATATTTCGAAAGATTTGTCGTGTGTTTAGCGCTCGTGTTCTGTCGGATTTTTACAGAATCCTGGCCAATCAGAAAAGGTCATTGTACGGCGAACCCGAATTCGGGTTTCGTTAACGCAAATGAGGAAGTTCATTGAAGACGACAATTATTTATATTGGATTATTGTGTTGACTTGAATAAAGACCATTCCAGAATGCCGTAGGTGACAGGTCGGCCATATTTGCTGGGAGGCACACAACTTTATGACACAACGTTAGTTTCATATGTAAACATTAGAAAGATTTTTTTTAAAGTTCTTTATTCAGAAGAAATAAATACAAAATGCCACATTTTTGTAGTTATATTAAATGCTCAATGCGTTCTGAAAGAGATAATGTATCATTTTTCCGGTTTCCTGCTGTTTTGACAAACGGATGGGATCTGGGATCATTTAAATGCGTTGTCTAGTGAATGAAGAAATGCTTGGATTAAAGCTTTGAAACAAGGTACATTTTCTGAAAGCCAAGTGAATAATAATATACGTGTTTGTTCTAGGCATTTTATAACAGGTATTTTGGCGATCTTTTATATGTATTTTTTTATTATTACTTGTGTAAATTTTCGGTAAACCTGCTCTGTTAAAACACTAGTGACAAATTTTTGACAGAAAACTGTGGTTTTCTAAATTTAATTTTACTCTACAAATATTAGGTGTGAATTTAAATATACCAGCCTTTACAAAGGGAAAAAATCAACTACATCCCACTGATTTGGAAAATACACATAATATTGCCACTGTACGAATTCATGTAGAACGAATTATTGGTCTTTTAAAATAAATAAGATTTTTCATGAAACAATACCAATGAGTATGTTGTCTAAAAAAAGATATGGTTATATACTGCATTGGACAAAATTGTAGTAGTGTGTAGTGCATTCATAAATATGTACCCCTCGCAAATACCATTGAATTAATTTTTTTTTCATAATTTATTTTATAAATATACAGTATGTCCCCCTAAGTTGGAATCATATGGAAAACTTTTTTATTATTAATTTCAGGAAAAAAGTTATTCTTCATAAAAAGTTCTACATTATTTAAAACCTAGAATACAGTCATCAAATATCAAATGTTTTCAGTGGTATACGAGGTTTGTCAAAAAATGTGATTTTTCCTCAAGAGTAAAGTACGTTTATTTTTGACAATATCGAAAATTGTTATTTAGAAAAGTTGTTTAGAATTAAAAACTACATTTAAATATGCAGTCGCAGCCTTCTATCTTAAAAATTAAAATAATTCTATATTATGAAGTCATAATAACAAGTAATTAAAAAAGGTCTGCAACAAAGGAAATAATAGTTCTCAAACTCTTTTCAATAATTTATTATGATAACTTTCATAATATGGCATTATTTTGGAAATACCACCAAAAACATCAGGTAGAAGGCTGTGACTACATTTTTAAATGTAGTTTTTAATTCTAAACAACTTTTCTAAATAACAATTTTCGATTTTGTCAAAAATAAACGTACTTTACTCTTGAGAAAAATTCATATTTTTTGACAAACCTCGTATACGACTTGAAAAAATGGATATCTCATGATTGTATTTTAAGTTTTGGACCATGCAGAACTTTTTATAAAGAATAACTTTTTTTCTAAAACCAATAATAAAAAAGTTTTCCATATGATTCCAACTTAGGGGGACATACTGTATAAACATCTAAGATTTACAATTTATTTTATTTGTATTATTTCAGTATATTAAACACAATTTTCACAATTTGGTTAAAACACTATGAACAGCCTTGGCCAACACTATGAACAGCCTTGGCCTCATACAGCTTATAGGCTTGCAAACTTTTGTAAGCCTTAAACTGTGAGTTAGTATGCAAAATGTATAGAAAAGAAGTTTCTACACAAGTTACTCATATTAGTTTCGTTCGCGCTCAAATTCAAATGCTCAAATGTCAAACTGCAGATAAACAAACATTACGCGTTTCGGGCAGTTCAAATTAATACCGCTAGATCACATAAAGTTGTGTTCATGTCAATAGAAATCTAATTTCCATCCACGACTCAAAATGCTACGTCGAGATGTCGTCCTTATCCGAAAATTGGTAACTATGCAACCGCAAATACATAGATGTATTTCATGCTGCCTAACAATTTCTTTAGAGGGGGGTTCAGCGAAGACGTAAGGGGCAAGGATTTCGAGGTTATGTATGAAATTGACAGAGTTGATGGGTATAGAACACTCTTAATAGACTTCAATTAAATTTTATTTTAGCACAGAGACATAGGCGGCATAAATATTTTTTTTAAATAAAGCAATAATTTCCGGTAACCGTTTTTGCAAAAAATCCAATTTATTGATATAGGTGAATCCACCAAAATTTACAGTGTTATCAAATAACATGTTTTGACGTTTTAAATAAAAAAACACTTTTGCTATTAAGAAATGAAATATTTTGGATACCAAAATATTTTACTGGGAGTAATCAAACTGCACAAATGATGTGAAATAAGTTAAAATCAAATCTCTCAAGAATTACAGCAGGTCAAAATAGTGGGAGCTGTGATTTTAACTTATTTCACATCATTTGTGCACTTTTGCTATTAGTTTATGCATTTTTTAAAGATAAATAAAGCATCGAACGACATTAACAACTACATTAAAGTTCCTTCTTGTAGTCCAATCTCTAGGACCGAATTTTCAGATCTGGTGAGTAGGGTGGGTAATGTGGGTATGGTCAATCAATTAGAAGTGGAATTCGTTAATTTTGGAGATAACGTCCGGCGAAGTCAGAGCAAATGAAGTCGTCTCTTTGCGATTCTACCTTCTGCTTATCAAGTAATGATACATAATACACTCAGCTTTTGCAGTCCACTATTTTGACCGTTCATTCATCTCAGGAGTATAGTGGTGGATCTAAGTTTAATTTACAATTATGAATCGATGCAAAAAATCTGACTCGTTTTTCTTAACACCTTCGCTGTCTTTTTGTGGCTCAAAAACTTCTCTGAGAACCAACACAGGATTTTTGAGAAACGAAACCGTTTTTAAATGTTTTCAAAAAACTTTGAATTTAAATACCAATTATGTTTTCGAGCTTTTTTACACTGTACTTCAACGTCTCCTAAAGTACACTCGCTCGCAGCCAACGCCAGACTGAGATATCCACGTGTATGGTGATTAACACAAGAACGCGTAAACGCGTTGGGGGCACTGGCCACACGCCCAGTCAAACGCGTAAACGCGTGGGTGGCAGGGAACGTGTTAAACGCTCCAACATGGCCTTGGAAATGTTCATTCATTCATTTTTGGTCCTAAGTGATCAAGCGCGGTCACCTACGTGCAGATAGCTTATGCATTTTCAATTGTTTAGTCAATATGTGACAAACGCATTCTTTCGATACCCCTGTAGCCTCTGTCCAGTACCATTTGATATACATTTTCGATGTTAAGGTGGTGGTCGCAGTCTCTGGCCGTCAAACTGATAAGACCACGTTTAAATTCAGCTGCCCATCTTTTCACGGTGTCAAACTCGATATAAATTTACACAGGCGTATTAACTCTCGAATGGAAGAATTTTTTCATTTTTACAAAAACGCTGACACTAACTGACAAATACGACTGTGAAACGAAAACCGAGCATCCAAAATGGCTTCATGTTGAGTCTCGAAACTTTTCAGACGCCCCTCGTACATTGGGTTATGCTATAATACACAGACAACTTTTTTTGGGTGCCCACTGTACAGATGTGTGGTGTTAAAATTACATTGATTCTAAAAAATATATATTCATTTTTTTTACGTACTATTTTAAAATTTTTACGTTTCTTCCTGTAATAATGAGTAGGTACTTTATGTAATAAATAAGCTGCTAGTAAATATAAAGTTGATTCCGTCATCTTCATTCGAGTAAACCATAAAATTGCGAGCACTTCATCCATCCAGGCATGCCAACCATAACTGACAATTGATTATGTACAGTTAGAGTTATGCATGTATTATCCCGGCCGACATTTTATAATAATATACACAATGTTATTGCAGAACGGAGCCCATGAAGCCAAGTGGATTATATCAAGGTCAATAGAATTATTATGTGATGATAATTGCATAAAAATAGAGACGGGGCTTTGCAGTAAAAATAACTCAAATATTTTTTAATATTGATCCACACACTAACATTAGAAAATTTAAAAAAAAAGTAATCTAAAGGACTCCGCGCCATTTAAGTATAAAAAAACGTCCCAGTCAAATTGGCTGAAAATTTCGTGAAAAATTCTTCAAACCTTTCTGATTAAAGAATAGGAAGTCCGAACAATGACTCATTTTGTTGTTATAAGCATCAGTATATGGGTAAAAAACACATATTCCTAATTTTCAATTTTTTAACTTTAACAACTTTGGGCATCTAAAACTTTGAAATTGGGGACTCAAAAGTTCATTCTGAAATCAAAATCCGACGGTTGCTCACAGTTTTTGAAAATATCTAAAAGTATACAGGGTCCGGCAAACCTTTGACGTAGTTCTATTAACTCTTATTATGTAAAACTTACCGATTTATTTGAAAGGTATCTATTAATGTTGATTAAAAGCAAACATTTTAAAATTATTTTCAAGGTCGTGGTCCATTAGTAAACTAGACTTAATTTTTTTTCAAATGGAATGCCACACTTTTTTTTACATTTTTTAGAACCGAAATAGTTAGTACTACACACCCCTAAAATTATTTTGTAAAACTCCCAGCAATATCGGAGAAAACCAAATTTAAAAAAAAAAATATGTTTTTTCTAAATAACTTTTAAATGAAGAAAAATAGTGACAGTAAACGGCAAAGTTGAAGGGAATAACATTGATGAATAATTATACAGGATGTCCCATTTGAAAAAAGTGAAGAAACTTCAATGTAAGTTTTTGGAATGTTGTTATTTTAGACTACTCTGTACAAAATAAAAATTTCAAACAGAATCTAAAAAATCTTCAGTCCTTTTTCTTTGTTCATTGGTAATTTTAATACTTTTGCGTTAAATCTGAAAAAGTTGCGCTTTTTTAAAAAGGGATGTGCTAATTCAAATATTTTTGGGAAAAAAGTTGTTTTCTCCGAGAAGGCTGGGAGTTTTACAAAATAATTTTGGGCGTGTATAGTACTAACTATGGCGGTTATAAAAATGTAAAAATAAGTATGATATTTCATTTGAACAAAATTAAGTCATTTGCCTAGTTTACTAATGGACCACCCGGTATACATGAAAATAATCTTAAAATGTGTCCATTTTACCACCATTAATACTTTTCAAATAAATCTGTAAGTTTTATAACATAAGAATTAATAGAAATACGGCAGAGGTTTGTCGGACCCTGTATACTTGTTTTGTGATATTTTCAAAAATTGTCGGATTTTGATTTCAGAATGGACTTCTGGGCCCCCAATTTCGTAGTTTTAGATGCCCAAAATTGTTAAAGTTGAAAAATTGAAAATTAGGAATTTGTGTATTTTACCCATTTTTCTAAGGTTTCTGATGCTTATAACAAAAAATTCAAGTCAAGTCAATTACTTTAAAACTGTTCGCTAATGTTTTTTTTTATATATTTATATCAGCAGACCTAATAAAAGTAACGTTTTGGCTTGAGGCTAGTAGAGAGTGAAAAGTAACAAGACAAGTTGATTCAAATCTGCAATCTTTTCATTATCACAAGAAACGGCAAAATTAAACCGGGGCGGGCGCGCAAAAATTATGTTTTTGAACTCGCTCATTTCAAATTTGGAATTTAATTTTCGAAAAAACAAAATGGCGGACCGGAAATGGCTAGTTGTTTCAATAAAATGCATACGATTTTGGTGGGAATCGGTAAATGTATGTGTTTGAACTATATCACTTGCCGCGAGACGAATATTTTGGAGCACGAAATCACTTCGAACCTCCCTTAAGAAAGGTTAGGTTCAGTCTGTCGTCAGCTGAATGCCTGAAGGCTACAAACTGGTTTTAGTGAGGCATGGGGTGCAGGGACATCTATTGTATACAATACAATTCATAAAAGTCGAAAATGAAACTGTTAATTTTTTGGGTTTTGCCTTTTTTTTTGGAATCCAGCCCACTGTGCTGTACCCGAAGCAAAATAAGAGTATTTTTTTATCTCTAGAAAAATTATGTCATCCAAACAACTTCTCAATTACAGAATCACCAATGCATTTAATTAATAAACATAAATAAATAGGTAACAACGTAGAATAACTTGCAAGTACGTGGGAGATGACCTCTAAACTTTCACGCAATTATTATTACGAATTTTTAGGTCAATCTTCAATACTTCACACACTTTCAGTGGTTACATACTGACAGCAAATTCGAGATAACATCGAGTAAAATTTTTACAAGGAATCTAGATTGGAGTAATTTAATTATTTTTTTGACTTTCTCGTTACCTATTATATAGAATCGAATTTTAAGGGTAACAAAAAATTGAATTTGAGTGGCACCTTCAGAAAAAAAAATTATTTTATATCTTCATTTGTTCACTAAAATCCAGCAACACTGATGATTTCATTTTAAAAGTCACTTTATTATGAATTTTTTGCTACAAAACTTAAAATTTCTTTCTTTCTTGACGAAATACATTGAAAGTATTTATGCTTTGTAAAAAATCTTATCTATGACATTATAAAATTATATATTCTTCAGTATATCTTGCTTTAAAGACCATAATTTACTGATTTATATTATTATACAATGGAGAATATTAAACCAAGGTTAGAAAAATTACTTTTCATTGCATTAATTAAACAATAAGAGTCTTTCGCTAACAATAGTGACACTGTTTTTTATTTTTATTGCTAATCTTGAAATGATATCGGCTATTTCCGTCATATTTGATATTGTTTATATTTTACCTTGATAATAAGGAATTCATGGTATTTATAGAAATGGTTGTAAGACTTTGTTGTAATCGGCCTATCCCACGCATGTAGATTGAAACTATAAGCAAAAATATTATCAAAAGAAATCAGGTCAAGATTTTGAGTTGAGTTGACGAAAAAACTGTGAAACAAATTATATATTTTTGACACTTGACATAAAATTATAAAAAATGCATCTAAAGTATTGCAATGTGGTATACTCAAAATTGCACTGTACAAATTTTGGATCATTTTAATAGTTATTTATGTGCCGAGGACGAAAAACTGTCTATTATAGTCGAATCTGCAAATTGATAGCCGAGGCTAGCAAGCAGGCGAGACAATGGACAGTTTTTTGGTGAGGCGCATATTACTTCCGAAAGAAAAATCGACCATTTTTGAAGGCAAGCATTTTTCGTCCTCAACCACTTTTCGTCCGTTGTGGTCACTAGGATACGGCACGGTGCGAGTCATTTGAGGAAGAAAAGTACTTGCCTTCAAAAATAGTTGACTTTTTATTCGGAAATTAGTACGTAAAATGTCATTTTTTGGAGAGGTCAACGAAAATTTTTTTTATATTAGCAGGGGCTTATTTTTTTAAATCCATCTACAGTTAAAAAACTGGCGGATACCTATTATGGTATCTGCTTAAATAAACAAATAAAACAGATAAGTTTAACAATTTCTACCAAAAAAGCAATTAAATATTTTGAACAAAATAAAAATTAAATACTATGGACGCTTTTCAAACTCTGATACTGCAATTTTATGGTAAAATTACACACGAGAAAAATATTTTTTTTAACCTGTCGGTATCATTAGCTAGTGCGAAGTACGATGTACTATTTTTAGAATTCCAATTTAATTTATAATTAATTGTTTCCTATTTTATCATACAAACATGTTCAAAGTGAATTTTTTCATTTCAAGCAGGACGATTTTTTTATTTTAAATGTTCTGTCATTGAAAAGTGACAAAAATAGATGAAGTTTAAAATATTTTTTAAAATGCTCATTTGGATTCCCTTTTTAATACGTGCAGTTTAAAAAAATATCACATCCATTATTACAAAAATAAATTTAAGTTCTATACTTCGCGTTTTGTCAAATAATTCGAAGTCTGCTTAGCTTTATCGCACCAGTTTTTAGTAAATCGCTAAAAAATAACCATTTTATAAGGCTTTTTTCAGTTATTTTTACAAATTTACAAAAAAACAGGTTGATTAGTTAATTTTGTATATCTGTATACCTACCTATAAACATCAGCAAACTTTCGAAGTTTTAAAAAATAGCATTTTACATCCTCTGATAAATGTGCAACCATTCAAACAAAACGGAAAGATTTGTTTTATCGAAAGCAAATTGTTGTTTATCCCAATTTTTCGAAGAAAGTTCTGCAAATTTGAAAAAATAACTAAAATAATGTTCTTGAGACGTGCTGTAATTTGCAACCTCTTGCGATAAACGGAAAATATATTTTTTCATGAAATTGCTTTTATCTACTTAAATAAATATCGAAATTTTTACAAAAGTTTTGAATAATGGTTGCAAATGAAGATGTCATAACGTGCAATGTTTTCATTAACTTGCAACCTCGCCCACAATACGGAAATGGAGGTAGAATTAAAAAAACATATTTTCGTATTTGTACTCTACCAAAAAAAGCAACTTTGCAACATGGCAGCGAGTAAGACAGACGTGTGTGAAAATGCAATCATACAGCGTATAAGGAATATGGATAATCAAGTATTTAATTGGATCACTGTCGCCCTTTGTAGTTTGCGCTAATTTATTCAGCTAGATTCCCAAATTTCCAATTTATGATCAAATTGTTTCAAAACATTTGGAATTAATGTTAATGGATTGTCTATATCTACTGGCCTATAATAGCGTATTTGAACTTAAATTCAACACTGTATAGAAACTAAAAGTTTTTTTTTGTATGATCGGTAAAATTTGCGAATTTCCCTGTTTGTTTTGCCGTCTACACTCAATTACTTAATAAAAGATCCATAATACAGAAATACCGGTAGAACCGAGACCCTCTAATGGGATTTTCAATAAATCGATAGGGATTAGGGGTAAGTGTTATAAGGGAAAACGGATTTAATAAATTTGGATTAATTTTCTCCTGACTGCGTATTTAGAACATGGGTATTAAGTGCTTCATGATAAATTACAAGTTATACTTGTTTTCCGTGGGATTTTTTTAAATTGTATTGTGTGAATTATACTATAATTGTTTCATTTTTAAACTGATAGAAGGCGCATTATAAATATTTTGATTTACATTTCCCAAAACCTAGACAATAAACACGCGAAATGCTTTTGGAATGATCTTGAAATTTTATTTATTTTATTTGTTTATTTACGGGACAAGCCCAGTACAGGAGATCATTACAAGCTGTGACAATTAAGAGGTAACAAACAAAAACATGATTTTTAAAACATTACATATCAGGTTAAACATTACACAAGTAATAAGATAAAATAGTACGTCAGTACATAAATACAATTAAGAGAATTACTTAATTAAGAATTATAAAATTGTAAAATATGGTAGCACATTGGGGGAATAACTCAAAAAGAAAGTCAAAAGTAAATAATTGTTTACGTGACATGCAGAAGGAGGCAAGTTTTGAACTCGGACAATGAGAGGCTGAAGAAATCTAATTGATCATAAGCATTTGCGAGTCTTTGAATTCGAGATATAATAGCTATTGTAACCATAGTTTGAGCGATGGAACTGGTTGTAAAATGATTGGCGAAGTCTAGTGGTGCGCGAAGGTACTTGAAAATTCATCTTATATAGTAGCTGGGGACATTTTAATTTGCCGTTTATCATTTTGTAAAGAAATATCAAGTCCTTGTGTTTTCTCCTCACAGATAATGGAGGAAGATTCGTAAGTTGCTCGGACTGTTGATGATCAAGGAATATGTGAAGTTTGAAATTGACGAAATTTAGAAATCTGTGTTGTTCAATATTTTGACAGAAGTTGTTGTAAGGGCTCCAAACAAGACAACAATATTCGAGGTGAGGTCTGACTAACGCACAATATAAGGTTCGTAAAGAGGTAAGTCCGATGTTATACTTTTTATAAACCCAAGTAGTTTCAATGCTTTGTTAACTGTAGAGCAAATATGTAAATTGAAGTTCAATATCGGATCCAGGATGACTCCCAGGTCTCTGATGTTAGGAAGAGCATCCAAAACTATATTATTGATTTGATAATCCGTAATGATTGGTCTTTTGCAACGGTAGAATCTCATCAGGTGACATTTGTTGATATTTATAACCATACCATTTGAGTGGCACCAGTTAGCAATGAGGTCAAGATCGGCTTGAAGATTTAGGGCATCGCTGGGACAAGCAATCTTGGAAAAAATTTTGAGATCATCAGCAAATAAGAGAGTTGTTCCATTCGAGATGCCTGACGTTATGTCATTAATAAAAATATTGAAAAGCAAGGGCCCCAAGTGAGAACCCTGCGGAACACCCGATGCTACTACAATTTCGGTGGATATAAAATTTTTTATTTTTATGGCTTGAGTTCGTTCATGGAGGTAATCTTTAATTCAGCTTAGAAATGACCCTGATATGCCAAAACTACTTAGTTTGTGATTCACTTTTACCTATTTTTGGTTAAAATTCTTTGAAATTCATAAACAAAATTAAGAACTATTGTCTTGAAGATGCAGACATTTTAATCTCGTTCGAATTAAGTTCAATGTTTCCTAGCTTCCCGACTCCACGTAAGTATCGTAGATTACCCTGACGAATTACTTATATCGAAAGATTTGAGTGACAAAATTAGTAAAAAGTAACTCTACATGGATCGAAATTATTCTCAGTATCAAAACAAACACTACAAACAACACGAAGGAACGGCTATAGGTAGGTGCTTATCAGGGCCGGCCCTACAATGAGGCGAACGGAGCGGTCGCTCCAGGCGCCGAGTCCCAGGGGGCGCCAAAGCCGTGCCAATTTCCATTCCATGTCCGTCAGAAGTTTTAATCAGCTGACGTAGTAGTGCAATGCCAATGAGCATGACGATTTGATAAATTAAACACAAAGTGAAGATGCCGAGATCTTTCAAGTTTCATGCTTGCAAGCACACCTTATATTATAATCCAATAAAAGAAGGTGCCAACCCGGGCATCAGGTTTGTCCGGCACCATTTTTTTTAATTTGCAGGTATTCATGGGTACATTCACCCCCGAAAATCTCAGCTGTCTGAAATTTGTGGAAGGGCGGGAAAATGGTCCATTGGTCACAAAAATGAGTTTTTTCCGCCTATTTTCGCCGATATTTCCGAAAATAGGATACTTAGAGAATTTTTGTTTGGACGAAAATGAAGATCAGTTCATTACCTTCAAAAATGATCCTTATCATTTTTGTCAAAAATATGATACTTTTCGACATAACCGGCTCCAACAGGCACCCCATTTTTAGCCCTGTCCTGCATTTAGAGAGCACGCTCTAAAGGAATGACACTCCGAAGCGGATTACAAATTTTTCAATAAATTACTAAAAAATTAATATTTTTCCATGATTCAAAGTTCAGATGAAAGAAGGAACCTGTACCTATAATATCATGTTACTTTTTCCTTTTATCTATTTCTATGGATTATTGAAAAACCGGGCCAAAGTTTGTTTTTGCAACAACATGTTTTTTTCGGGCGTTTATTTTTGGATTTCCGGAGTTTTCGAAAATGCTCGAGTCTATCGGAAATTAATAGATAATCAAGGACCATATCGGTTTTCAACGCACATCATTAGAAGCTTAGCTTGTCCCCTTGTCGATGGTATTTTTCTTTTTTGTTCATATTTTTTGGTTTTCTGGAAAATTGAGAAAATCCTCACCTATATGAAAAATCGACATTTTTTTAAGGATTATTTTCTTTTCGTGCTAAAATTTAGGAATTGTACTAAATAAAAGATCACATTCTGACCATTTCATCAATATATATATATTTTTTTATTAAGTGCACGAGAAAAACTCTGCCTTCAAACTTTCTCAAATTTGATTTTTTTACAATAAATTTATTAATTAAGTGCAAAAAGTGAAAAAAAGTTGGTTATTATTGCCTTATCTTTTGTCTTCAGACAAAAAAGGGAGGATATTCAAGTTTTGAGAGGATATTCAAATTTTCCGTTTTCACCACAATAATTTTGCGAATTTTCAGATTCTCAAAATTGCGAATTTTTGAAACGCCGTTTTTGCAATAACATTAGTGTAGCGAAATAAATCATATGGACGACTTCTGTAGGCTCTTCATTTTTTGTCTAAACAAAAATGCTCTAAGGGTCATATTTCGGCAGATATTGTCGAAAAACGGATTTTCGGGAACTCTAGAGCCATTTTCCCACCCTTCCACAAATTCCACGTAGCTGAGATTTTTTGAGGTAAATGTACCTATGAAAAATTATTGACGGACAGACTTGATCCAGGTTTGTGGTTTTTCTGGCGTCAATTTACTGGACCATTAGGGGTAATCAAAGGGGCGCCATAATTGGAACTCGCTCCATTCTAAAACTGGCCTCGGGCCGGCTCTGGTGCTTATCGCCGTTTATTGTAAACCTTTTAGAGTGTGTTTTATATTAATAAATATTATTTCATTGGTAAATTGTTATTAATGTAGCATAAAAAACAATTAGAAATAATAAGAACTGTGCTAAAAATCACCAGGTATCCTCTAATAAAGCAATTTAAACCCGCGCTAAAAAACTTTATTAAATAATCATATTGCAAGTGAAACGAATTCAAAATAATCTTCTGTAAGAGAGATCGTTCGAGTTTTATTTTAACCGCAATGACAATGGCGTTTGGCCAATGGCCAGAATTCTCTAAATCCTACCCACACTTTTACTACTCCCGACTGCTTCCTACAACTTTTAATATCTCGCCCGAATAACCATTTATAAAAACTAAAATAAAAAAAAAATGGAAACATATCCGAAGTACGATTGCGATAAGTCTAGATTTAAAAATATAACTGGGTAAAATAGTTTCTCTAGAATCAGTTTATTTTTCAAAGAAATTATATTAAAGATTTGCTTGGGTTATAACACGTTGTTTATTTTATTAAAATATTTTTGATGATTTCACTTCTCGAGATTATCTATCAATATATATATATATGCAATGTTGATGTTTTTTTGAAAGGTTTACTAAAGTTAGGATATCCCTGATGTTGACAAAATAATGACGTGACAAGGTTATCCGAAATTGTCTAGACGGCCCATAAAATATATATTTTTAGGAAATTCATTTTTACTGGATCGACTAAAGTTCTGAATTCGCAGATTATGGATAAAGTTACAATTTTTATATTTTGGTCCCAAGTTCCACACAGGTCTGATACATATTTTAAAAATATTTTGGACTATATAGGGTATATCTAAATATTATTATTAAAATATGCACTTAATCTATATATAGTCGGCTCAGACTTCGGTTAGAAAATTTACTTTAAAACATTAGAGCATATTTCTGTAAAATGGCAACATCGTAAAATTACATCGGTATATTTATTCATAAGTTTGTCGGGACATCTGCAAAGTTATGATTCACCCATTTTGCGCGATCCAACCAAAGTATGTGTCGAGTATACACCCCATACACCCCAACAAACAATAAAGTGTTGGCTTCATGGTGTAAGTGAGGGGAAACTGACTTTGATATACCACCATCGGTGGTGGACCAACATAGGAAGATTAACGTTGGTCCACCAAGATCAAACCGGCAGTTGCTCAAACTATTTTTACAAGTTTTATTGGCCCACAGCTGGCCTTTAGGACTTATCCTACGAACGAGATCATCTGGAATAAGAAGCAGAAAAAGAAGACGTTGCAATCAAGGTTATGTTACTGTGAAAGTGAATGTGGAAAGTGAATCTTTACTAAAGAATATATTGAGATAATATTGAAAATTCTAAGATTTTTATACTTTTTAACTAACTTTATTTTAATTTCACATCTGACATTTCTAAAAACTCAAAACAATCTAATCTCCCTATCAACATAAACAAACCTGTGATAACAACCATCCTTCAATTTTCTTCCCTTCACATAATTTTACGTCATAACAATTATATTAAGTTAACCTATTAAAATAAAAATTACTAATTATAAATTTTAATTATGTTCCCCTAAAGTGTTCTTCTCACATAGAATTTTCAATATCTTCTCAAATGGCGCCCAACGTGGGGCTCAAATGGAGTTAACCAATAAGGAGGAAGATCGATTAATGGAATTTTTGATCAGTATGAATAAGAAATTAGAAGAAAATAAGGAAGATATAAATAATATGAATAGGAAATTAGATGAAAATCGGGAAGAAAGTCTAAGAATGAACAGGAAATTAGACAAGAGTTTGCAACAAATAGAAAAAATTAAAAAGGACCAAGAAGAGCAGAAGGAACAAATTAAAAATATACAAGAAAAGATAAAAGGACAAGAAAAAAATTTAAGAAAAGAAATCCAAGAAAATGGTGTTAGAAGAAAGAAGAAAGATTTGAAGACAGATACAGGGTGTCCCGTTGGTAAACGGAAATACGATTCTAAATAACCCATATATAATGGGTCTCTTCGTTTCCATAACCGAGTTACAGGGTGTTTTATCAATTATGCATAATTATTCATTTGGCCAGAACTTTTGAATCACTTAGGACATCTTTTCCATTTTTGGCATACAGCTTACACTTCTCACGAATAATATACTGAAATATTAAGAGATCTGAAAATCCAGGTTCGGCTTTAGGAAAAATTGAAACATTAAAAATATCAAAACAACACCCTGTATATCACAATTTTAATATTTCCATTTTAGATTTGAATAGAGGGGAAAAAACTGGATTGAAACAAGTTGTTGTTATCCCGCCACCGAATCGAATGGGAAAATTTTGATATTGAAAGTAAAGTTTTCATTTAATTTCTTGTTTATTCGGCTTAAAATAATTTTATACTGTACTGGTGTACCTGCAGGCCCGTACTTAGGAGAAAATATTCAATTATGTATTTATTGTTTAAACGCCCAGTATAAAGTAAAGCGGAACAATAAACGCTCATAGTAACTATGTAACTATCAGTAAGGGACATCATTAAACGTGCAAGAAAGTGCATAAAACAAAATGGTGGACATTTTGAGCAGTTTCGTTAATTATTAATAAATGCGTGTTAGTTACTATGAGTGTTTATTGTCCCACTTTACTTTATACTGGGCGTTTAAAAAATAAATACCTAATTGAATATTTTCCCCTAAGTACGGGCCTGCAGGTACACCAGTACAGTGTAAAATTATTTTAAGCCGAATAAACAAGAAATAGATAAATTAAGCGATGTGAATTTTTGAAATTGTTAGAGAAAAAATGAGTTTCATAATATGTTTTTTCTAAATTAAATGAAAATTTTACTTTCAATATTAAAATTTTCCCATTCGATTCAGGTCAGGTGGGATAACAACAACAACTTGTTTCAATTCAATTTTTTCCCCTCTATTCAAATCTAAAATGGAAATATTAAAATTGTGATATACAGGGTGTTGTTTTGATATTTTTAATATGTTTCAATTTTTCCTAAAGCCGAACCTGGATTTTCATATCTCTCAATATTTCAGTACATTATTCGTGAAAAGTGTAAGCTGTATGCCAAAAATAGAAAAGATATACTAAGTGATTCAAAAGTTCTGGCCAAATGAATAATTATGCATAATTGATGAAACACCCTGTAACTCGGTTATGAAAGCCAAGAGACCCATTATATATGGGTTATTAGAAGAAACAAGAAAAGATAGTAAAAAAGAAATGATTGCAAGAATAATAGAGGTAGAAGAATTGCAAGAGCAGAATAATAAGAAAAATGTTGAAAATTTAGACAAATCCTTAAAAGAAGAAATTTTAAAGAATTAAAACAGGTCAGGTCAAAATTATCACAGATGGAATAGTAAATTAAAAAAAATATTTTTGGATATTGGAAGAAAATTTTAATAAAGAAGATATAAAAAGGTTATAAAGAGAAATCATTGAAATTGGGGGATGAAATGAAGAAATAGTAGAAATTGAATATGACAAGATAGAAATTAGTAATCAATAAGAAATTTCAGGCAACATAGATGTTAGGAATATTTAGTAGTAATGATTAGAATTAGATAAGAGTAATTTAATTTGTTTTTGAATAGTAGTTTAGGATAATTTTTTCTTAGAAGTTTAGAATATTATAAATTTTAATTATGGAGGGGATTTGAGAAGAACACTTTAGGGCAACATAATTAAAATTATAATTTGTAATTTTTATTTTAATAGGTTAAATTAATATAATTGGTTATGACGTGAAAATTATGTAAAGGTGGTTTAGGAAAGAAAATTGAAGTTAATTTAGTTAATTAAATTAATTAAAAAGTATAAAATCATAGAATTTTCAATATCTTCTCAATATCGACTGTTAAACTTGTAATGGTACAGTTTTTAAATGACAAGTACAAAACATTTTTAAAAAGTTAACCTTAATGGTGGCTATATACTGACAAAATTTTGTTTTGATGCCTTTAAGGATATAGATGGACTTTTATCATACTAATGAATCCCCGGGTATAGTAAAACCCACTTGTTTATGAGAATGAAAAAACGTTATAAAAACACAAAGGATACCGCCAATAGAAGGAATGCTGATGAATCTGGACATTTTTGAGCAGTTTAATGTCGAAAACACCGTACACTGTCCATATACATAAAAATAAAATAATATTTTGGCTATTAGCACCACTGTGCAAAGATTCAATAACCAACTTAGCTGGATATCGTTATACGGGAGAATTCATTTTTTGATCTCTTGTGAGATTAACAAACGTTACTAATTAAAATTTTGTCTTAAATTAATTTAACTAAACTGTGGGGTGTGAGGTTACCCTCATAAGAGGCGACAATGGAAGTGTGGTTATAGTTTTTACATTTTCAATTGAAGAAACAAAATTCTCAGATGTGCAGACAGGTTGCATTGGCGGCTTGTAGATGTGCCGACAAGTGGCTTTGTCGGTATTAGCGGCATGTAGATGTGCCGACAAGTGGCTTTGTCGGTATTAGCGGCATGTAGATGTGCCGACAAGTGGATTTGTCGGTATTAGCGACTTGTATAAAGCGGAATCATTTTGTTCTGTAATTAAAGTAGGAAGTAGAAGTTAGACAAATATTGTCTTCAGTAGTGGGCGCTAGGAAAATATTCATACAGTGATACACTGTGCTTGTGTTCGCACTTGATTTTTGATTTAGTGAATAGTAGGTGGTAGGTGATTCGTGGCGTTAGTTTATTTCAGTTAATATTATTCTTGGCTTCCGTGTATATACATACTTTTTTTATTTTGAAACATTGTTACAGGGTACTTCTTATTTATTTATTCGGTGTCAATTTCAATATGTTTCGTCCTTGGGAAAATACAGTTTCTTTAAGTGGATCTAAAGAATCGGAACAATCATTAAATGATATTCCAATGGATTATGTGGTATCAGGTTGTAGTCCCAAAGATTCCTGTAGCTCCGATGAGGAAGAGAACATTTTTGGTGAAAGAACTTCAGAGTATCAAGAAATATCCACCTCGAAAAAGCAATATCTTTGTAAAGATGCCCAAACCATTTGTATAAATGTTTATAAGAATATTGTAACTTCCGAAGGTGAAAGGAGTGCCATTGAAAAAACATCTTTTTTAACAAACGTTCCCATTAGCACTCTTTATAGAATTATAAAGAATGGTCCAAAAAATCGTAAAGAGAGGTGTGATAAAGGATGTGTTAAAACTTTAGATCCTTCAATATCAAAATTAATTGGTAGTATTATTTATGAATCTTACCAAAGAAATGAGTTCCCAACAGTGAATAGTATATTTTCTTACTAAAAAGTAAAAGGCCAGATTTAAGAATTTCTAAAAGCACAACACAGCGTTGGATATCGAAAATTGGATTTAAATACCAAACTATCAACAAGAGGAATGTAATAATGGAAAGCCAGAGGATCATAAAATGGAGGATACAATATTTGGAAAAAATTAAGGCATCTCGAAATAGTAACAGAAAAATATACTATTTAGATGAAACGTGGTTCGATACCCACGATACGCCAAAGAAAGGATGGTCTGACGGAACAAGAAGATGTTCAGTAAATGTTCCTTGTAACAAGGGAACTCGACTTACAATTCTTCACTGTGGATCGGACTCAGGGTGGGTACCGGAAAAAATTTGGAAGATTGTAATTTAGATTACCACAAAAATATGTCTGGAGAAAGTTTTGAAGATTGGTTTGAAAATCAGCTGTTAAACAATATTGAAGAGAATAGCATCATAGTGATGGATAATGCTTCATATCATTCCCGCTTAATAGAAAAAGTTCCCAATACCAACTCAAATAAGTCTGAGATTAAGGAATTTTTAAGAAATCATGAACTTTATTTCGAAGAAAATTATACAAAAAAACAATTGCTTCAAGTATTAGGCACACAATCATTTGAAAAAAAATTCTTTATTGATGAAATGGCATCAAAAAGGGGCCACGAGGTATTGCGCCTTCCGCCCTATTTTTGTGTATTTAACCCCATAGAATTAATTTGGGGACAACTTAAAAAAAGAATAAGGCGTCATAACGTGTTTCCCAAATTTGACGGGTTGGTTGCAAATTTGGTAAAAGAAGAAATTAACAACATTTCAGCTGATGATTGGCAGAAAAAAATCAAACATGTCAAAGAAGAAAATTCTTATGTAACGAGTCCGACCCAATTTATTATCAATGTTGATGACAGTGAATCCGATGGTGAGGATTGAGATAGGGTAGGTAAGCTTAATTAATTTATAATATTTAAGACTTTATTCGCTGTGTTTTTAATTTTAGAATTAAAATTTGAGACAAAATTTTAATTAGTAACGTTTGTTAATCTCACAAGAGATCAAAAAATGATGATATCAACCTCTATTCAAATCTAATATGCGTTATAGAAATTAAAATGTAAATTCATATTAAATAATTATACGCCATTCTCCCCTATAACGATATCCAGTTAAGTTGGTTATTGAATCTTTACACAGTGGTCCTAATAGCCAAAATATTATTTTATTTTTATGTATATGGACAGTGTATGGTGTTTTCGACATTAAACTGCTCAAAAATGTCCAGATTCATCAGCATTCCTTCTATTGGCGGTATCCTTTGTGTTTTTATAACGTTTTTTCATTCTCATAAACAAGTGGGTTCTACTATACATTCGAATATTTTTTATGCCTATATATTTTTTTTAGTCTAATGCATTAAGTTGTATCGGTGGCAAAGATGATGCGGACGCCGCGGAAAGGTTACTGAAAAATCTTCTTAACCACCAACTCGTGCTGCAAATGAACTGGAGTGGCCGCAATGAAAAAGGGAGCCCCACAGGGATTGTCACAAGTTTGTCGCAACCCTGACATTGACAATAAAATGATATCGTCTTGTCTTTATTAAATTTAAAATGAATGATTTTGACTCACAGCAAAACGAAATAAAACGCCCTGTATACGAATTTTCTCAATTCACAAATCTACAAATTTAAATACTAGTATTTTATATTCCAATCCGGGTACATAGATTTCAGCGGCACTCCTTTAACAGCAAAACTGCGTGTGCGTTAGCGGGCCTACTACTATTCAGCACCGGCACTCGCCAGCCAACAGCGACTCGCTGGTCATTGCCTTAGATGGCCAACACTGAATAGTGATGAGGATTGAAATCGAACGGAAAGTTCATTCTGTTTTGCAAGAAAGTCATTCGAATGTTTTGTTATTACGTAATGTGGCATTTGAGATTGGTAGTTAACCTCTTGTATATATGTGCATGAAGATGATGTTCAATTATTGAATGAAGCGATACGGTATTAGTGTTTTTAGACTGTACGAACTTTCGTTTTCTGCGTGCAATTGATGTTACTGTTGTTGAAGTGAAAACAACCAGACAAAACGTTCATCTAATGAGGCTAGAAATAGATAACAAAGTAATTTGTAAGCAAACGAGTCAGTAAAACTGCTAAATTAAACATAGCAAGTGAGTTTTGATAACTTTACAAAGCATCGAAGTCCCAACTTGCATTGGGGGTTGCAAACGTTGCAAAATTTGATGGAGTCGTTGTTACATTGTTTTTCGATATAAATATCTTTGCAATAAGCCAAATAAATTAAAGGGAACTTAAAATGTATGACGATTCTCCCACGCATTCGAACTTTAAGGGGCTTTATCAGGCTGAAAAGGTGGTAAGGAGGTGTCAAAAGGTGGTAATTTTAACAAGGAACCATAATTACAACAACATTTCATTATAATTCGGGTATAACAGAAGAAATAATGTGGAATTCTGCGTTTTTTTGGCATTTTTTAGCGAAATTTGAAAAATGACCTTTCCTTCGAATTGACATACAAACATGTTTGAATAGTCAAAATTGTAGGAAATTTAACGTTCTACAACAAAGTATAGATATACCTTTGCCGTAGGATGTAAGGGGGAAAACAATTGAGGAAAAACTGGACGAAGGTCGAAAATTTTGCAGCTTTCTCCACCTTCTCTTTTCGCACGGGGTCCTCGAGGTCAAAAACTTAAGAAAATGTTAATTAACCATCCCTGAACAACATCATAAAGTTTCATCAACTTCCGACCATTTTTCCACCTAACCCCATATATTTCAACCTGTCGACTGGACTAATAGGCGACACACAAAATGTCTAAAAACAGTATTTTTGTAATAGTCCAGTAAATGAAGGCCGGAAAAGGTATCAACCTGGGCATCAGGTTGCACAAGAATAATTTTTTTAATTTGTAGCTAATCATGGGTACATTGAACTCTGAAAATCTCAACTCCGTGAAATGTGTGGAAGGGTGGGAAAATGGCCCTAGAGTTCTGGAAAATCCGTTTTTCGGCGATATCTCCCAAAATATGACTCTCAGAGAATTATTGTTCAGACAAGAAATAAAGAGCAAAACAAAATTGGTCCTGATCATTTTTTTCGCTACGCGAATATTTTGTGCGAAAACGGCGATTGAAAAATTCATAATTCATAATCATAATAAAAAAAAAAGAAAAATACCGTAGACAAGGGGACAATCTAAGCTTCCCAATGATGTGGGTTGAAACCAGATAGGGTGCTTGATTATCTATCAATTCCCGATTAGCCCCGAGCATTTTGGAAAACCCAAAAATCCAAAAAAAAGCAACCCTGAAAAAACACGTTATTTTTAAAAATACGAAAAAAATCCTTATTGAATCTTTTGGAATGTATTCAAGACCTTCCCAAGCCTCATTGGTCAAAAGGATTTAGTGAAATTACTCTTTATAAAAAGAATATAAACAGATTGATAGAAGGGCTAAAATCTCGACCAAAAACAAACTTTGGCACCGTTTTTCAATAGTCCCGAAAAATGACTAAAAGGAAAAATTAACATGGTAATATAGCTACAGGTTCCTCCTTTCACCTGAACTTTAAATCATGAAAAAATATTAATTTTTGCCCGATTTATTCAAAAATTTTAGTCCGCTTGGGAGTGGCATTCCTCTAGAACGTGCTCTCTAGATACAGGTCGGGAGCTAAAAATACGAGATGCGGTTGGGGCCGATTATGTCGAAAACCATTACATTTTCGAGAAAAATGATAAGGATCATTTTTGTAGGCAATAAACTGCTCTTTATTTGTTGTCTGAACAAAAATTCTCTGAGAGTCATATTTTGGGAGATATCGGCCAAAAACGGATTTTCCAGAACTCTGGGGCGATTTTCCCACCCTTCCACAAATTTAAAGGAGTTGAGATTTCCACAGTTCAATGTAACCATAAATAGCTGCAAATTAAAAAAAATTATTCTTGTGCAACCTGATGCCCAGGTCGATATCTTCGTTTACTGGACTATAATCTGGGCATCCATACGAATGATTTGAAACAAAAATGAACCGAGCTGCTATAAGTCACTTAGGTCAGATTTTTTGACATTTTTGAAAATACACTCAGGTCCATCGCTACGCGCAAAATTTCTGAAAACGCAAAGGACCCCGCACCATTCTTATGGAAACGGGAGCACCGTCAAATTGTCTGAATTTTTGATATGTGATAGTACTTGATGTCCTGATCAATAGTGTCCATGGGCCCAATCCTATCCTATGGCTAGATTTTGATATACAGTGCGTTAAAGTTCAAGATACCGAAATTTTAAAACGTGTACCAAAAAGTCCCTGCAAAATATTTAAAAAGTTTCTGGTGGATATATGTAGTCAAAATACATACCTAATAAATAAAATCAAAGGGCGATTGATGTTTCCACAGGCCTTTTCGTTCGAAGTATGTATTTTTAACATGCAGAAATAGCCTAAAATATCGATAAAAAAAAGGCACAGTCAAGGTTTCTGAATATTGGATATAATGTACGTCCTCGTTCAAAATTGTAATAGGTTAAATTGGATCCTATGGCTTGTTTTCGAGAAATTAAACGATTAAATAGCAACTTTTAGTAATAAAACTAAATATTGTAAACTAAATATTTTTACACACTGTATTAGATTATATTGCACCGTTATATTAATTGGAGGCAGGCTAAAAATTCATACTTACAGGGTGATCTCACTTGAGCTTGTAAGATGACAAAATCAACAAATCTAAAACAGCGGCCAAACAATTAAAAGGTTTATTGTTCCAATAAATAAAAAAATAGGTAGGCATATTTGTTTTTTTATCGAACCCATAATTCATATTTTAAGCTCGTTTCTAAAACACCAATGCGTTAGAGCCCTAGTGTTTTGGTTTACTTGTTATCCCCTTTTTGGAATATTTCACTGATATTTTTGGAGAATCATATGCAATTGTGGAAAATCGATTATTCCATCGAGCTTTGAAATACGTCTTATTACACCACACTATACATTTATTTAATAGCGTTTCTTAATTTTTACGAGAGATTCTTCCCATGAAAATGATATTTTTCCTATGTAGTTTATTAAATCCAATAAATAATTGAATAATCTGAAAAAAATACAGTGTAAATAATTAAACAATCCACTATGTATGCGATATGAGTTTAAAGCTATATGATATTAAAGCTGTTTCTAAGACAGGGTGATTGATTATTGTGACAAAGCTGAGTAGATCTGTTATAATAAAAGATACGTAAAAATGTTATTTACAAAAATTGTAGGCAGCTTTAAGCTTTACATTTTAAAATTAGTTACAATGTTACAGGGTGTTTCATAACGCCCTGCCAGATCAAAGTTTTTAATGGAACGCCCTATGTATTTTAAAATTTTTAAAATCTCCCCAATGAGCTGATTTCAACGATATATCACACTTACTATCTGAGATAAATAGTAAAGGATCTACAGTTACTCAAAAATCACATTTTTGTAAATTCTGGTGGCTGCTGTAGCTGTAAGATTAACTAAAATAAGTAAAAGGTAACAATTAATTATTAATTGTTTGGCAGCTGTTTTAGATTTGTTGATTTTGTCATCTTACAAGCTCAAGTGAGATCACCCTGTAAGTATGAATTTTTAGCCTGCCTCCAATTATTATAACGGTGCAATATAATCTAATACAGTGTGTAAAAATATTTAGTTTACAATATTTCGTTTATTTTTTATTAGTAAAAGTTGCTATTGGTAAAAATTGATATTTTTACAGTTTAATCATTTAATTTCTCGAAAACAAGCCATAGGGTCCAATTTAACCAATTACAATTTTGAACGAGGACGTCAAGATCTACATTATATCTAATATTCAGAAACTTTTTATCGATATTTCAGGCTATTTTTGCAAGTTAAAAATACACACTTTGAACAAAAAGGCCTGTGGAAACATGAATCGCCCTGTAAGGAAATATATTTTGATTTTATTTATTACGTATTAGTACTTTTTGGTACACATTTTAAAATTTCGGGATCTTGAACTTTAACGCCCTGTATATGGAAATCTAGCCATAGGATAGGATTGGGCCTATGGACACTATTGATCAGGACATCAAGTACTATCACATATCAAAAATTCAGACAATTTAACAGTGCACCCGTTTCCATAAGAATGGTGCGGGGTCCTTTTAGTTATTAAATGACAATATCTATGTACATTTTCAGTAGTAATACCCCTAGGGCCTTGATAATACCGAGATAATTTTGTCATAGAGAATGCTGAAAGCGTGTTGCTTGATAATGGCCCGAGGCCGAAGGCCGAGGGCTATTATCCTTAAGCAACACGCTTGAAGGATTCTCTATGACAAAATTTTGAGGATTTATCAAGGCCCGAGGGGTATTCGATAAGATAATTTTTTACTTTGTAGATTTAAACATTTTTAAACTAGTTGTCAGTTTGACGTTTAATTAATTTTTAATCAAAAACTTGACTTGCTGAAAACACCAAACTGAAAACACCACATGTAGGGTGTTATCGCTGTAATCCATAGCTGATTGGATGAAATTTGACACATGACTCTAAATTAAGTAATTTGATTGGTTACAATAGTTAGTAAAAAATTATCAATATCAGTCGGGCTGCTATTTATAAGACAGTCGACCAATTTTTTTACACAGCAGAAATGGCCTGGAAGTTACTACTCACCAGTCGGCTCTAGGGTCATCTAATCTATCGATTTTACACGGTTTTAGCCGGGGTGCTATGAAACATGGTTTTGGTTGTCATCTCTCTAACTAATAGTAAATGTGAAAATAATAAAATATAACCACTAAAGAAGTGCTGTGATAAGAATGAGGCGTTCGCAGTTTGTCGCTAATAACGAAAAGGATCGCAAAGATAAGTTCACCGTGAAATGCATTTGGTAGCGTAGCCGACCCATTATTCGTTTACCATCTAGCGATTGCACATGTGCTTGGTTTATCAACAACAATATTCCACTATGACACCCGAGCTATAAATTAAAAGAGAACACTTCTATGCGGCCAGATAAACCTTGCACTATTTCGTTTAGCTTTATACATTACATTTGTTTTTTTGGTAGTTTATATGAATTTGATTTATGGTTGGTAACAGGAAATTTTAAATCATATAATTGTGTGTCAGAGGTTAATAATAGTAAAGTTTTACATAAAATATGCGGTTGTCAATTGGCAGCCTTTTAAAGCAACAAATAAGTCATATCGCCTCAATCTTTTTGTTTAAAAAAATTGTATTTACATAAACAAAAGATAAATGCAAAAGACAGACGTGAATGTTACTGTGTTTAAGAGTAATTCAATTTTTTTTAGAATTTTATAATGGACAAAAATTTAAATAATTTTATCGTCAAACAGATTGCGATTAGTATCAAGATGTCATAAAAACGAGAAAAGTAACACATTATGCCACTTAGTTATTGCTGCATTTAGAGACTGAACTATTGCAATCTTTAAAAAAATGAAGTATTAAATCATTTTATCGTCCCATTTGGTTCTCTTACTTAAATAAGAAATGAAAAACAAAAACATACAGGAGACAGGAGGTTCTAGCGCGGTGTTTTGGTATGATTTTCAGCGCAATACTAATTTGTAATACCGGGTGTCCCAGAAGTTTCTGACCCATTTTAACTGCAAATATCTCGGAACTCAGAAACGATAGGGAGGTGCGGTTTTCACTGAATAGTTTCTTTTTATATAAAGTTTTTTTCAGTATAAATGTTTATTTAGTAAAATCTTATATAGGATGTTTTAAAAAAATGGTCTTTTTAAATGCAAATAACATCGATTTCTTTAACGACACACTTTTGGAAAGTGCTTTAATAAAGTGCTTGAAGCACATTCGGTGCTTTAAGCCCTGTGCTTCAATTACTTTTGGAAAAGAGAATTTGGTGCTTTCTAATTAAAGCATTTTGTACAAATGCTTGTGGCTTTCAAGTCTTTCGGGGAATTCTGGAAGTGCTTGAATTACTTTCAAAGTGCTTTAATTACTTTTAAAGTTCTTCAATTACATTTGAAGTAATTGAAATTAAACCTTTTCAGCCCTTTTCAGAAATTAAAGCACTTTTAAAAGTTCTCGAATTATTTTTTTAGATAAGTGTCAGCTTGAAAATTTGGAAAAAATCTATGCGTCTGCGATTCTAACTCGATAACAGCAGTATTGCGTCTATTGTGTAACAGTATACACGTAAGGCGTGCCACTGGTTGGACACAGATTTCAATAGACATTCTGTAACTTTGGCCTGCAAACGGTTTCATGGAGTGCATTCTTTTGATAAAATTGCAAAGTTACTTGATGAGATTCATAGTAACTTTAAATTAGGCAATAAAATTGTGGCTACAGTAACCGATAACCGAGAATTTTGTTTCGTTGTGTTACTTTGTTTTGTATTCCTATTCTTTTAAGAAAAAAAGAGAATTTTGTTTATTATGTTACTTTGTTTTGTATTCCTATTCTTTTAATATAAAATAGCTTACTATCACTAGTTTTCTTAAAATTAGTTCTTCTATTTTTTTAAAACGACTTTTAAAGATTTAAAAGGCTTCAAGCACTCTTAAAGGGCTTTAAGCACTTTCAAAGTGCTTTAAGCTTGGAGCTTTATCAAATATTTTTAACGTTTAAAGGGTTTCAAATACTTTATGAGTACTTGATGTTTGGTGCTTGACAGTAAAAGCCCTATTAAAATAAAAAGTATTTGGTACGTTCCAAAAGTGCTTTACCCAGCTCTGCACACCCTATATATTTTTATTCTATCTGAAAGCTGAACTTTTTCCCTTTTCAAAAATGTATAATATGGTGATGTTTAGATTTCTGATAACTAAATAATTATGGAAAATAACAAAACAAACTTGAAAAATGTATACCAAATTTTACTAAAAATTAACATATAAATTATATAATGCATAACCGCCTATCCTTAAAAATCAAATAATTCACTTATTTTTCATCTAAATTTCAACATATTATACATTTTCGGAAAAGGAAAGAGTTCACCTCTCAGATAGAATAAAAATATATATGGTGTGTCGTTAAAAAAATCGACGTTATTTGCATTTGAAAAATACCCTTTTTTTAGAACACCCTATATAAGATTTTACTAAATAAACATTTATACTGAAAAAACTTTATATAAAAAAAAGCTGTTCAGTGAAAACCTCACCTCCCTATCGTTTCTGAGTTCCGAGATATTTGCAGTTAAAATGGGTCAGAACAAAAACAAACGTCAGTGCAGCCAATTTTTCCAATATGTCATAGAAACCTTGAATCAACAATACTATGGCTAAACTTGATAATATTTTGCACTTAAAATAGTTTGTTATCCTGTAGTTTTTGCAGTTTCTTGAGAATGACTTGTAGAATCTCTTAACGCACACATTTTTTGAAAAAAACCCGACAAAAAATCTATCAGAGCAGAATATTGCATTATTACACGTATAGTAAATTAAAAACAAAATTTCCTGCAATTGAAAATGCTTAAAACCAGGAAAAAACTAATATAGAAAGCATCCTTATAAAGATGTAGATCTGTATAAATAAATAACAAGTAAAACTCCTACAAATATCTTTTTCGCAAAAATTTATAAACATCTTATTCTCTGTTTCCTCCTGAATTCGTGAAATGTTAACGCGATTATATTCGTAAAACGTTCGTTGCCGGAGCGAGAAATACAAAGGTATGCATAAAATTGTCCGGTCTTTCGTAACATTCTAAAGTAACAATCACCTGTAAGTATGTCGTCGATATAAGTATCTAGCCAAGCGCTGGTTATTGTTGAATGCTGCTCTTGTCATTATTGTCTATACGTTATTCGGTCGATGCAAGTGGTTTTCAATGCAGATCCAAGCTGGAGATATAGCATAGATTACAAAAATTAGGGGATTGTAAAATTACTGCATTATAATAATTTTTGTCCACGAGTATTATGACATTTCTATCATATTTGTGATTCCCAAGGCTAATGCTATTCAATAGTGAGTAATAATTTCGTTATTCACAAATATTTTTTTTCAAATTCATCGAATACGCCAGAATGTCAAAATTTGTGCAGTTGTTATCGCGTTATTTAAATAAAAAGGCCAAAAAATAGCCAGTGAACGTGAACATTTCAGTAATTTTTTGGCAAACAAAAGTTGAGCAAAAATTTTAAGCATAATTTTAGATTTGTTTTCTCCAGAAGAAGTTTTTTATTATTATTATCCTACGACAGTAAAATCAAAGATCAACTAATCAAGTCAAAAATTAAGACAATATTCGGTATCATTTTCTCTGGTGTGTTCAGTTTCTCTTGTCATATTGAATACTTAGTATCTGAATGTTCTAGAACGTTCTAGAATGTTTTTCTCCACGGCCACTACTGAATGTAGTCATTCTGAAATCACTTATAAAAACAGAAAAGAAAATTCTGAAACACTTGTCTCTTATGTATTTTATACGTATTTCATTCCTACTCTAGTGTCAGAATGTTCATTCCGTAATTGTTTAAAAAAATAAGGTTTGCCATGAATGTCAAATTAACTGTCAAAACAATAACTCTGTCAAATAATACTATCACTTGTAATCTCCCTAGAGCTTGAATTACTATCGGAAATATTTCCGAAAGCATGAATTTTTAAGTATCCCGAGTCGAAGATCGTGTGAGATTCGGTAAGAAAATTTCACACCAAAGTAATATAAAAAATTATAATTTTTATAATTTGACACTTGACAGAAATACTATCGCTGTGGTTACAGCCCAGAGTAGGAAAATACTATCGCCAAGTTTTTTGGCTGCTACAGTAACGAGCTGAAACGAAAGCTTCTTATTGGTTAAAAAATGTTGGTGTGAAATTTTCCAAAGAAGAATTAGTGATACGTCAGAAGATATTAATAATAATAATGTTTATTTGCTGGCAGTAAAAAAATACAATGGAACAAATTATACTAATCAACAAATAAACGACAAGAGCCACGAAGTAAACAGGTTACTTGTTTGTGGCTTGGTACATGATTAAAACATTCAATTACAAAATAATTTTCATATATAGTATGAGAATAATGTGGGACATGGTAGGTTACTAATTTTATTATTTTTTGAAAACGTTGACAATTTAAATTTATTGGATTTTTTTGTTAATTTTCAATAATGTTATGTATAAAACTACGTGGCATACTATGGACAAAGTTTTTAACTGCTTGATTGTACAGAGACAGCTTGGTTTGTTCTCTTATATTATTTGGAATTACATTATATATCTTATGTCCTAAGAATAGATAACTTTTCTGACCGATTGTTTTTTCATGTAAGGAAGAACACATTTGTCTTTATTCCGAGTAGAATAACCATGTGTCAATACTTCTAATTTTATTTTATTATAGAATAAACTAATTCCTATACATACTAGCAAAATAGAGTTGTCTAGGATCAAATATGCCACTCTGATGATACAGAGTGTCACTTGGATAGTCATAAGCTTTCTGGAGGATTGTTCTTAGGAATCGTTTCTGTAGAATCTCAAGTTGTGTCATACAGTGCGGATCGTAAGTGTTACCCCCCCTATCTAACTCGTTACTGGACTCTTGTTAAGAAAATCGCCGAGACAGATCGACTTTTGATTTTTACAATGTACATTTTTATATGAATAGTTTACCCCCAATTTCATCCCTTACTAGAGGGGAGCACCCCTTTCGAAAAATTAGCTCATTTGAAAGGAGGTTTTTGTTCTCCATTCAACCGTGCAAAAAATTTTGAATTTGCTTTATTCCGTGATGAGTTATTAATGTTTAAAAATAACAAAACACCACAAACAGGAAGGCAACTAAACTACAATTACAGTTACAATAAATGTTCAAAATGTTCCCCGTTGCCTCCTGGCAAAAATAAAGTCTATTTTTAGTTGCAGCTTTGACGTTTTGCAAAAAAATAAAATAAATAAATAAAAAAAAATCATAAAAAAAATAAAAAAAAACACGGTTGAATAGAGAATAAAACCGTCTTTCAAATGAGCTATCACTCACCACCCCATGCTATTAAAATTTTTCGAAAGGGTTGCTCCCCTCCAGTAAGGGATGAAATTAGGGGTAAACTATTCATACAAAAATGTACATTGTAGAAATCAAAAGTCGACCTATCTCGGCGATTTTCCTAACAAGAGTCCAGTAACCAGTTAAATAAGGGGGGTAACTCTTACGATCCTCACCCCATTACTCAACACGTAATGAAGCAAATTTAAAATTTTTTGCACGGTTGAATGGACAATAACCCCCCTTTCAAATGAGCTATCACTCACCACCCCATGCTATTTAAAATTTTCGAAAGGGTTGCTCCCCTCCAGTAAGGGATGAAATTAGGGGTAAACTAATCATACAAAAATGTACATTGTAGAAATCAAAAGTCGACCTGTCTCGGCGATTTTCCTAACAAGAGTCCAGTAACGAGTTAGATAGGGGGGTAACACTTATGATCCGCACTGTATATGTTTTGGCTACACTACCCCATCCCGTTATGCCATAATTGAGATGCGATTCTACGAGACTTTGGTATACCATTATTTTTTGTTTAAGGGTCAATATATGGCATATTTATTTTCATTTAAATAGTATATACGTAATTTTTTTATTAAATACTCTATATGTTGATCCCATCGTAGGTTATGGTCCAGTATGATACCCAAATACTTTACTTTATTTGTAGGTAAAATACTTATTTCATTCATTTCGGAAGCTCATAGTGGTTTGCTAGTTCAATTTCTCTTTTTTTCTTCTGGAATAAAACCACTTATTTTCTTGAAAAAAGTTTTAATTGACGTTTCGACTTTCTTTATCGGAAGCTGTTATCAAAATGACATTACAAAATAAATAAATTTACTATAGAAACAGAACACTTGATAATCTTGCAAAAATACGACATCAACATAGTACACTTAAAAAAAGATTTTGAGATTGAAATGTCAAAATCTGTTTCAATCATATTTTTGTGACGTTTCTGCGAACGAATTTTGAAAGGATAGCGCATTTGCATTTTATAAGAGAATTTATACTTCGTCATAAATGAAGTTTTCTTATTAATATTATCATAGAAGAAAAAACCAGATAAAAACTTATGATACTATCCCGATATAGAGGGTATCCTTTTTGCAATTAACTCTTTTTGTAAAATAGGCATCCAAATTTTTGAAATATCGACCGAACAATTAGAAACACATTCGTTATTATTTAAGCATATCAATGCTGCTTCTTTAACTTTGCGGTTATAATTATTCGGTTCTTTTAATAATCTAGTTGAAGAATTCCATTGTATTTTATGACCAAAATCTCAAGCATGTTCACATATTTTGGATTTTTCGAATTGTTTATTTTTAATGTATGATTGGTGTTCATTAAGTCTAATATGAAAAGGTCTAGATGTTTCTCCTATATAAAATTTATTACATTCGCATGGAATTTTGTAAATACAATTTTTTGATTTTCATTAAAAGGTTTTGTATTTACTATTAAAGATTTTAATTTATTATTAGTTTGAAAAACTGTTTTTAAATTAAATTTATTGCCAATCCTTTTAATTTTTTCGGATAATTTTGGAATATAAGGTATTTTTACTATATTTGAATGAATTATTGGGGTATTTAAATTTTGATCTTTAGTTTTGATGTCTCAGTAAAGTTCACGATTTATAAATTTACTTGGGTATTTAAATCTGTCTTGATTAAGAACAACTATTAACTGTTTTCAAAGTTTATACTCAGCAACCTATGGTCAAACCATGATTTGATTTTTTTGAGATCTCTTTCAAAAAAACAAATGCTTTTACATTTTGTATCTAGAAGGAAGAGATTATTCAAATATATATTCAATAATATAGGGCCCAACACTGTCCCCTGAGGTACTCCACATGTGATAGTTTGTTCTTGGCTTGTGGTGCTGCCAATGTTAACCTTTTGTTTTCTATCGGTTAGATAGCTTTTAAATAGTTCATGTGGAATCCCTCTTTACCTATATGGTTAAGAGTTTCTAAGAGGATACAATGGTTAACAGTGTCGAAGGCTTTTGCTAGATCTACAAACACTCCAATTGAAGGCATTGCTTTTTCAAGACTGTTGTAGATTTCTTCTGTTAATAAATTAATGGCAAAGTTGATTTATTTCGTATAAATCCAAGTGTAAGGGTGTGTCTATCTAGAAACGAATTTAGTCTTCTCTGTATAACCTTCTCAAATATTTTTGACAAACTGCTTAATACAGAGATTGGCCGGTAGTTTGATTTTTCAATTTTTTCTCCTTGCTTGAAAATTGCTAGTTTAAAAGTAGAAGGACAATAACCTTTTTCAAGTGATTTATTTATTAAGTCTGCAGATTTTTTATTTTTTAGGGCGTTAATAATTTCTTTGATTTCCTGAGTATCGGTTGGGTGTAGAAATATTGAGTGGTCACTATAAGTTTTTTTTTATTCCAAGTGGAAGTTGTGGAAAACTGTTTTCATTATAAAATTGAAACAATCAAAAACTTGCTGTAAATAGCCGACAGAAGTATAATAGAGTAGCACTAATAGTGAAATATATCTATTCTTGGCATCTCAAATTGCCTCGACCGGATCTGGATTCTGGAAAAAATAAATCACAAAGATTTTTGCCGTAATTAATTACAACCACATTACGGAATCCTCAAAATTACGCAATGAGATTCAAACGAATCTAAAAATAAATCTAGACGTGCCCCAATAGCTCTTGTAACCTTTTTTTTAACATTTTTGTCGCTACTTGTTGGCACATCACCAACACTGTTTTTTCGCTTAAGTGAGACATGATGGAATTCGTGCATTCAATTTTGTTCTCTTTTTTCTTGCGTTAGAACAAATTGTATTCAGATCTTTTTTTTGTTACTATAATTGAACGTTAAGTAATGATAAATATGTCGTAAAAAGTTTATTTGTATTTAGACTTAAAAAAAAGTGTGGAATGTTATGCTTTATGCATCAGGGAGTTTTCTCTTCTTAGTTTTTGTGACAGCGGTTAAAGTTATGATTTATTTTTTTTACTCCGTTAAAATTGCATTGAGGAAGTAAGCATTCTAGGCAATATTTCTTAACAAATACTGGGAGACGCATGAACGTATATTAGAAATTGAACTGTATGTAGATGTCATACACCCACGTATTATAGTTCTCATTTTTTGTCCTTAAATTCTCGCCTAAATTTCTACTTCCTGAAGTTGTAGGGGTTTCAAGAACACTGCATAGCAAGGTCAAGTTATACGAATTAAAATGAAATTTGCTTTGTACCAAAAGTAGGAACCGTTTTCTGCTATTAAATGTCACCCGATATATAAAAAAAGTTTAAATCAAATATCAAATGCTTTAAAATGAGAGTGTTCTCAGCTCTGTTTTTGATACCAAAAAAATACATTTCATAGTGAAATTATAAATAAAATTATTCAATAAATTTACTGTTCCTGTAAAATAATCAATCAAGACTCGCATAAATCCGCACTTTTTCGCCATAACACATCAAAGGTTGTTTGTTTTTTAATTTAGTATAGATTTAGCTGTAAAATTGCATTACTCGAGATAAACAACATTGTATATATTACGATTATCTCAAAATCAAAATTACCCGTTTTAACTCGGACAATAATAAAATGCTTATTTTGTATGGAAATTGTTGTTACTGCCTTAATTCATTTTATAGATTTTTTATTTCGGCACTTTTGCATAAATTATACATATAAATTAGTTACTTCAAACTTTCTATGCATCTCAAATGAAACATAACATTGTTCCACGGTCAATTTAGAATCCAAAACAACATCGGCAACTATTTGAATCCTCGTTTTTCGATTCGAAAATAAACTAATGGCGAAAAACGCATTCTCCGAATGAAACGTGTTATTTTTAGGAGTTGATTGAAAAGAAACCATGTTCTCTATCGAACATCTTAAAAATAAGAAAAAGGTTGATGTTACTCTCGATTTTTGTATTTTTAAATAAAAAATTATATAAAGCAGCAGTTTCTTTTCTATTTCAAATAAAATACGTTGTGTTAAGGTGCCTAATAATTTGGAAAAAAATACGAGAAATTTGCCGAGACTTACTTTTAACAAAATTTTGATATTATGTATTTTTAATGAAAATTAAGAACGAATAACCCAGTTATTTTTTAAAGGATAGTCTTGAGATTTAATAATACTTTAAACTACCTACTATTTCTCAATTTAAAATAGTTATTTGTGTAACTAGTGCAAAAAGTATATATTTGTTGCACGATGCATGAAGTTGCAACAAATATGCTTTTTGCACGTGTAGCACACAACATTTTTTCTACGATCGAATATAAAATTTAACTTTAAACTAACGATAATTTTATTAAACTAGGTATTTACTTTTTTCGAATTAATTTCAGTCTTCACCATTGAATATTCTGACTATAAGGTCGATGGCTTTAGTGTCTCCGATTTTTTTTTCAAATACGCTAGGAGGACTTTCTCACTAATGTTCTTAACACGCTTTGTGTCACACGAGTCTGTAAAGCGTTTATAACTAATTTCATAATTTTTTTTTGGACTTTTCGGGTAATAAATCTGCTGTGGCTTCATTTGCTGTTTGAACTAAATCTGGAGGAGTACAAATATATTCTTCTTCACTATTCGAATCAGACATTTTTAACAGCTAACAAAATATTAAAATTTTAAATTGACAACTTGAGATGAATAACGTAAACTGCCACTGTCAGACGCCATCCATAGCTAACTATGAATATGCTTTCGTTAGTAACAAGATTTGGATTAATCAAAACTACAGTAAAAAATGTTTCTTTTTAATATCAAACAATAATGTTTTGAATAATATTTAATAGTACCTAAGTACCTACAGTTATAGTAGAACCTACCGCTTTATGAGAAAGAAAAAACGCTATAAAAAAAGCAAAGGATACCGCCAATAGAAGAAATGCTAATTGATCTGGTCATTTTTGAGTACTTTAATGTCGAAAACACCGTACACTGTCCATATACATAAAAATAAAATGATATTTTGGCTATTAGGACCACTTGAAAAGATTCAATGACCAACTTACTGGAGATCGTTAGGGGTAATTTGCGTAAAATTTCTATATTGATTAATTTTCTTTAATATGAATATACATTTTAATTTCTATAACGCATATTAGATTTCAATAGAGGTTGACCACTCCACCTCGCCCATAGGTTCATTTTCTGATCTCTTGTGAGATTCACAAGTTGCTAATTAAAATTAAAAAAGAATAAGGCGTCATAACGTGTTTCTCAAATTTGACGGGTTGATAGCACATTTGGTAAAAGAAGAAATTAACAAAAGTTCAGCGGATGAATGGCAGACAAAAATCAAACATGTTATCAAAGAAGAAAATTCTTATATAACGAGTCCAACCAAATTGATTATCAATGTTGATGACAGTGAATCCGATGGTGAGGGTTGAGATAGGGTAGGTAAGCTTAATTAATTTATAATATTTATGACTTTTTCACCGTGTTTTTAATTTTTGAATTAAAATTTGAGACAAAATTTTAATTAGCAACGTTTGTGAATCTCACAAGAGATCAGAAAATGGACCTATGGGCGAGGTGGGGTGGTCAACTTCTATTGATATCTAATATGAGTTATAGAAATTAAAATGTAAATTCATATTAAAGAAAGTTAATCAATATAGAAATTTTACGCAAATTACCCCTAACGATCTCCAGTAAGTTGGTTATTGAATCTTTGCAGTTGTCCTAATAGCCAAAATATAATTTTATTTTTATGTATATGGACAGTGTACGGTGTTTTCGACATTAAAGTACTCAAAAATGACCAGATCAATGAGCATTTCTTCTATTGGCGGTATCCTTTGCTGTTTTTATAGCGTTTTTTCTTTCTCATAAAGCGGTGGGTTCTACTATACCACGTTTATAAGTATACTCAAATTACAAGGAAAAAATGCTTTCTTCAGATCGAACTCCTAATTTACAGAGTACCAAAGCACTTTGTTGCACTAGTGCAACAAAGTAAGTTACTTTTTGCACTAGTGCAACACAGTTGAGAGTGCAAAAAGTACGATCGTAGAAAAATTGATTTTTATATTTTTAACTAGCATCTATGATAGGCAGAAGTTTACGTTATTTTTTAATTGATACATGGTAGTTAAAAATTAACTTTTATTGGGGTTTACTCTGAAAAACGGAGATACCAAGATTTAGTAATAAAAAGTAAATCAACTTCTCTTCCGTAAATGAATTGAGAATGGTCCCAAAGCCGTATAATTTTTTTCAAGAAAGTTGGAGACGTTTTCTGTCATGTCAAAAAATATTCTCGAAAATATGAGATTAAATTTGCTATTTGCAAATCAAAATTCGTTACATAAGTGACACATAAAGTTTTGGAAAAAAAACAAATTACCTTTAAAAACTTTTATCAATATTTAGGTCCAGTTTTAAGAAATAGATACCTACTTGGTAGAAGGTTAACTTGTGTATTTTTAATTAATTTTAATCATTTGCATTTTATTTGCATTAAATAAACATTTGGCAGAAAATACCAGTCATTAAAAATAAATAAAAATTCTTCCGATGTTTCTATAAAACGTACAATACAAATAAAGTTTGAAAACGAACTTATAGGTGAGTTTTACAGTTTTTAGTATCATAAAAATCAATGTAACGATTGAAAACTAGGTTATGAACGGCAGATATAAACCATTTTGCTGTATAAATAGAAAAAATGTTTATTTTAACTGATATTACTCGACAACACAAGATATTCAATATTAAATTTTCAATTTTAAAATTTATCTAGTAAGTCAGCTTTTAACTACTGAGTCAGAATTAATTAAGTTAGGTATTAGTGCTGACTGACCAATTTACGTGGTAATACTCAGTCGTAATTTCAAAAAAATATGACAAGATACATGAAAAACAAATTATGATGAAAAGGAAAAAAATGTGCACTGAGAGCGTGAACCAGAAATTGAGTTCTGATTTTATTATCATATAGCAAGGAGTGTTTCTGTTAAAAATTCAGTATTCATGTATTTGACCAAAAGGTATAAAAAGAACAGCATCTTATCCAAATTATTTATTTTTAATTTGAACAAATTAAACCCGATTAGATATAAAATATGTGTAAATAATCAAGTTAAAATTTGATAGAAAGTATTCCTGCTTGTAGAAATAAAATACTAAACTGCGTTGAGCAAAAATTCTTACAGCACACCACATTCAGTGCCAAGTTTTATCTATTCTAAGTCCGACTGGTACTCAACTTTATTTCAGTTCTCTCCAAACGCTCGTAAAAATAGATCAGTTGACAAAAATGATATTCAAAAATCATTCACCTTTAGAAAAAATTAGAATGTTTACTTATCATTTCGCAAGTGGCATAGAAACTTTTATAGATATTCCAAATATTTACTGTAGTAATTATCAATGCTGATGAAAAATAGAAAAGCTAGAGAATAAAATATCTTGGTACATGTCTGACATACATTTCGAGAAAGTAGGATATGTAGGTAAGTTTATATCTAAAAAAACAGCCGCAAGGGATCCACATACTATTAAAGTGTTTCATTTGAACTACTTTATGTAAATAAAAATCATCACTTATTATTTAACAATGCGATTAATTGTATTTGTTTAATAAGCGGTATTCGTAGATTATTAAAGGCAATCAACTTTAAATTTGTCCTCAATAATCGGCTATTTATGTGTTGTTGACAAGACATGAGACATAACCTAACATTCAGTCACTGACCTTTTCCTTTGCCCTTCCTGCATGTTTTTGAACAGATTTGGCCAGTAGACTACCTCGACTTTCCGCCATAACTTTTAAATTATAATTATAAACACTGTTCGGGGTTGTCACAATGCACACACGTATTTAAAAAAAAAAATCCGTGATGTAAGTCCAGCAAAGTCCGTATCGCAACACTCTTCACTACACAAAAGTTACTTTTAGATCGGACTGGAGCTTGCAGTGCAGCTCTTTTCTCTTTTTAGAACACTTGCCTCGCCAGTCGGAATCTGTGCTCGGACTGAGAAAAACGTAGGTAAAACAGGTGGTAGATCATGTGGCCCGAAAAGCAAACCTGTGAACAATCATTTCACTACGAAAACTTCTAGATCTCTAAGCAGTTTAGGCTTTAGATGGCACCACTTACTGTAATTCCTGCATAGTTGAACTTTTAACATCTAGATGTCGCAATCAACGACTAAGTTAGGGTTTTAAAACCGAGATGGCAGGGTAAAGCTGACTGTCATTAAGCAGCATTGTTGCCGTTACCTATATACTGATTTGTACCGATGCCGACTCTACCGATTTGCGACATAATCTACCTCTTTTTGGAGTCTTTTTTTCATTACAGTCATATATATACAGTGTGTCCAATTAAGTCGACACCATATGGAAAACTTTTTTGTTTTAGGAAAAAAGTTATTCTTGATAAACAGTTTTTTTTTAGTCGTATACGAGGTTTGTCAAAAAATATGAATTTTGCTCAAGAGAAAAGTACCTTTATTTTTTAAGTATGAAAAAAAAAGTTATTAAAAAACTTGTTTCTAAAGACATTTTACGTCAACATACCAATTTTGTACAAGATATTGCGACTTGAAGAAAATTTTAAATTTTAATATTTTTTGATACACAAACCCATACTACCATTTATAAGCAAAAAGTTAGCCGGGATTAAATTTTTTTGATTTTCCTTGCATCCCACTAAATATTTTGCAAATTTAATTCCTGCTTATTGATTATAATGTGATGCAGAACTTTTTATGAAGAGTATTTTTTTTTTGAAGAACCAATAATAAAGAAAATTTTTATTTATTGTCAACTTTTTCAGACATACTAACTACACCATCGAACAATATTAACAAAAATTGATATGTAATTCTTGTGTTTTCGTTCCATTTAAGCTTTTCAATGAATTCAAAATTGTCAGTTACGGGTGTAAAAAATGTTAAAAATGAAAATTTTCTTAAAGTTGGAATATCTTTTTCAAAATCGGTACGTTGACGTAAAATGTCATTAGAAACAAGTTTTTTTAATAACTTTTTTTTCATATTTCAAAAATAAAGGTACTTTACTCTTGAGCAAAATTCATATTTTTGACAAACCTCGTATACGACTGTTGCATTTTAGGTTTTAGGCCATGCACGACTTTTTATCAAGAATAACTTTTTCCTAAAACAAATAATAAAAAAGTTTTCCATATGGTGCTGACTTAATTGGACACACTGTATATCACCACTTTAGAAGATATATATAATACTGCAACAAAATTATTTCCTTGTATTGTAGCCAACATTTCTAAAAGGCCGATAACTGATGAAACCACTCTATTAATTGTAAAAAAGGAATAAAAAAATCTTTTACAATTTTTATTTAGAAAATTAAACAAATAGAACAATACTAACATTTAAATATCACAAAAATTGATTTGTTCTTAAATCTACAATATGTTAATTAATTGGAGATCGCAGATCATTATGAAAGTTACATATGAAATTAAAGTTTTTCTAAAAAAATATATTAAAAAAACAATTTATAATTCAATCTACATAAAATGAAGTTAGTTAATTTTTATTTACTAATATATCAGGAATGTTTCATATTAAAAAACGTTGATGATTTATTTCTATAACTATCCTATCAAAAATGGAAGAATAATCACTGTCAACAAATTTCTTTGGATTTTTAACTTATTATATTTAGCTTAACTTAACTAATTTTAATAAAAACAGTCAAAAATAAATACCAGCAACAAGTCCTAAAAATGCTTAACCCTCGCTCATTCTTATAATTTCATTCCATTCAATTTCTGTAACAGGTGATACTGATAAACGAGATTGTTTCACTAGAGGCATGTTCTGTAAAAGTGGATTTTCTTTTATTTCACTCAAAGTTACTTTGTTATTTAAAGGCTTGATAAATTTAACATCCATCATACCAAATTTGGGGTCATCTGCGTAATAGTATTCTTTACAGATTTCTACTATTCCTTGTATAGCTTTCTCTTTTACTAAAATAAAAAGTAATATTTTCCTTGGCTCCGATAAAGATATAAAGAATAAGGTTGGGTTTTCCCCCAAATATAGATAAAATTACTATTTTGGTCATAGTCCAATTTTATTCTTAAATAGCTAAATTCTCAAAACAAAATGCGACCTGCCTCTGAATAAGAATCAAATATATTTTTGTACAAATTAATTGAACTTTCATGCTCACCTGAATGATAAAATAGGGCATGATCGCCTAATTTCATGCTTTTCATATACTTCTGAGCTTGATAATTTTTCACTCCGTCCCACGGAGTTGTTTTCTCCATTTCCAGTGTTTGCCATGAGTACGCACTTGGCTCAGATTTAACTAACCAATAATTCATTTTAATTTTAATTTTTAACAGATGAATTTGAGGTTATAAATACCGGTTAGATTGAAGTAAGATGGCCAACCCACTGACCTCTAATCTAACTGGATGAGCACATCCATATAAGAAAATTGAGGCAACTAGTATATGACATTTTGGAGCAGGGCACATGCGCATTGATGATATGTCAAGCATAGGCGTCTCCTAAGGGTTAAGGGATATTTTTAATCTCATTGAAAATGATCTCGAAAATTGTTGGAACATTTTTTCAAACGTGCATACGGCATTTGGAGTCTTGAAGTCCCAAAAATACTCGTTTTGTATAATTTATATGTATGCCACTACGCTAGATACGATATTCAGGTTATTTGTTGTGGTGTACACTTAGAGATCATATATGCTTCGCTAGATACGGCATCCTATAGTGTTTGTTTGGCTCTAGAGGGGTAAAGACTAGAGGGGGTGAAGGGGCAATTGCGTACCATGATACAGTAGCGTACCATTCGGAATATTTTGATACAGTGTAATATATTGTCATATTTATACAACACATATTTCATTTTCTAAGGATTGAGTGACTGTAGGTTACAGTAAAATGGGAATTAATGTGAATCGAAAATAAATAAAATAGCATGCATACGAAAATTGTTTGGAATGGGAATAATCTGAGAGGTTGAATACCATCATCTTGCGCTTCTGTAAATATTTTTTTATAGCAAATTAAAAATCCCATTGATTATAAACTCGTTAATATAGAAAAAACAAAATGAAAAGTTGGTAGGTATATTAATACAAAAGATACCTACTTCAAAAATGAACCTAAAAGAAAAATTTACAGATGAACATGGTTTATTTTAATACAACATAAATTGACATACAATAGATATATATTTAAACAATTCATTTACAATTCAAATAAAGTATACATAATTTACGTTTAGTTCTTATTTTCACTTCCTGTCCTATCCAACAACACGCCTATGGAATACATACCGATGACAGCACCTTTCTCAAATTTGATGTTGTACACTTAACAAGGCTTTGGCATTTTGTTGAGAAATGCGACCACTGTTCTCTAAACTAATTGTACCTAGCAAAAACTATACAAATACACAAGATTAGCACAATAATTCCCAAAAAACAGAATATCTGACATCTGTCAAAACTTTACGATATGAGAGGGTATCGTCGAAATTTGAAATCGACAAATCAGAGGGATGGTACTCTAACTCCCCCCTGTACACAACAAATAACCTGAATACCGTATCTAGCGTAGCATATATGATCTAAGGGTGTACAGGAGGGAGTTAGAGTACCATCCCACTGATTGGTCGATTTCAAATTTCGACGATACTCGCTCATATCGTAAATTTTGACAGATTAGACATATGTCAGATATTCTTTTTTTTGGGAATTATTGTGCGAATCTTGTGTATTTTTATAGTTTTTTTAAAGTTTTTGCTGTGGACAATTAGTTTAGATAATAGTGGTCGTAAAATGCCAAAGTGTTGTTTAGTGTGCAACATCAAATTTGAAAAAAGTTCTACCAGACCTTTTCATAGGTATGTATTCCATAGGCGTGCTGTCGGATCTCTAAGGTACGCTGGCCGCATCAAAAGTATTCATTTAACAATTTGATATCAGACAAAATTCAAATGGAAATAATGAATTTACATTTCACTTATTCGTTTTTTCAGACCAATTGAAGAGAGAAGTCCTATTCGTTTGAAAATACTTAAAATGATTTCTCCAAATGATTCCCCTGCATCATCATCAACAATAACCGCTTCAGAAACTGAAAGGGAATGCAGAAGACTACATGGAAGGTATATTTTAGAGTGTTCTCGCATATTATTTTATTTTCATTTGAATGTTTTTTTAGGAACACATTAAAATCTAAACCTCTCAGAAACCTAAAATCATATCTGATGGAATTTTGTAATGAGCACTCCTATGAAAATAATACCTTGAATGAACATCCTTTACAACTTACGAAGTTAATACTAAAAAAACTATTTTATAATTCGTATTCATCATGAAACTTTCCAGTTGAAGGATATACTGTAACTAATAGAGTCAGAAGCTTGTTAACAATAACAATACTACTCAAAAATCAATGAAATCTACTTTCTTCACTTCATTGATCCAAGAAACATTTTTGTTCATAGATTTTTTTTATAATAATAATAATATTTATTATTCCCAAGAATCAACCTGCGTTTATTAACAGAGGCCAAAAGTAGTTTCATTTACTTAATATACCGAATACGTACATATGAATAATTTGTAGATTTGATGTAAACATTTATATGAATTGTTTAAATATCTATGCATTGAATGTCAATTTATATTTTATTAAAATAAAACATGTTCATCAGCTTTTTCATTTTTTACTCAACCCAATCTATACCAAAATATTCCAAATGTTACGCCACTGTATCCTGGTACGCTGTTGCCCTTCACCCCCTCTTATCGTTTTCCCTCTAGAGCCAAACAAACACTATAGGATGCCGTATCTAGCATAGCATATATGTGTTGTGTATTTAAACACTAGAAGACTTGTTTAACGACTTTATTTAGATTAACACTTGAACAAAACTACAATAATTACATAGGTGTCTTAACCTCTCTAAAACAGTCGCGCCCATGCCGATCTGTCAATCTCCTTCTTAACAGTCGTACCAACCTTTTATTAAAACACTACATTCCTCCCCTTGTTAATGAGAAGTGTGACAGTTGGACTTTGTTGAATATAAACTACTTACAAATTTAATCGAACTGGAGTTTTAATTAAACGACCAGAACGTGAAGTTTTAGAAGTTGTAGGAGTATCCTTACTGTAAATATTATCTTTGGTTATGTTTTGATTATCAACTGACTTTGGTGGTGAGGTTACTTCTACCACTTCTATTTCTTTTTCCAATGGCTCACTTATCTTAATACATTCAGTGTTATTAGATTCATTTTGAAATATTTTATTATCATTCTGATTAACATGAATGTTTTCCCGCGGATTAACGATTTCACTAACCCCTGTCACTTCACTTTTAGGATCTATACGAATGTCATTTGCATGAACTAATTTTATATTATTTTCAACTTGTATTAAATATGTACTTGCACTTAGAACTTTAACAATTTTTCCTCTCTGCCATAGTTTGGTATGAATATTCTTAATGTATACAGATTCATTTAAAGCATACAGTTTTAATTTAGGGATAAGTTGTTCATAATTTTTAACTTTAGTATTAAATGAAGGCTTAATTAAATCGAACCTTGTTCTTGGCTTAAATTTAAATAACATTTCACTTGGTGAAAAACCTGTCACAGTTGATGGAGTATTTCTATATGTAAAAAGGAAATTCATTAGCTTATTGACTATCACATTTTTGGGTATCTGTTTCCCTCTTTCTGAAAATAATGATTTTTCCAAGCCTTTTTTTACTGTTTGGACAGCTTTTTCAGCAAGACCATTACTTTGAGGATGGTATGGAGGTGATTTAATTGGTGCTATACCATTAGCTTGGCAAAACATATTAAACTCTGTTGAATTAAATGGAGGTCCATTATCTGAAACAATTTGGACTGGCAGACCAAAGATAGAAAATATATCCTTTAATTTTGTTATTACCTCTGTAGCACTTGTGCCATTTTCCATTAATTTAACGTCAATCCATTTTGATTTACTATCTACCACTATTAAGAAGTTATAACCATGTTTATAAAGAAAATCAATGTTCACCCTATAAAAATTATTTGGTGCGTCCGGCCAAGGTAGCAATGTACTTGAATTAGAGAATATTTGCGTTTCTTGGCAGATATCACACGAACTGATAAATTTTTCAACATCATTGTTTATACCTGGCCACCAGCAGTATGACCTAATTAACATTTTAGTTCTTACTATCCCTAAATGTTGTTCATGAAAAAGATTCAAAATTTCGTGTTGCAAACTGGCTGGTATTACTACTTTATTTCCCCTCATAAGACAGCCATTTTCAACTGATAACTCATGTTTCTTTATAAAGAACGGTTTTAAATTATCCACAACTGAACCTGGCCATCCTGATAAAGTGAAATCAATGACTTTGAGTAAGACTACATCTTTTTTTATTGCCTGCACAACATCATTGAAGTTCAATGGAATGTTATTGACTGCATTAAATGAATATAATTGACTTGATATGTTCGTTTCATTGGATATGGGTAATCGTGATAAGCAATCTGCATTAGCGATTAATTTCCCCTTTTTGTATTGTATTTCATAATCATAAGCTGAAAGACTTAAAGCCCATCGTGTGATTCGCGCTGCTGCTGACACTGGAATGCCCTTATTACGACCAAAAATAAATTGCAATGGTTGATGATCGCTTAAAAGTACAAATTTCCGACCATATATGTATTTGTGAAAACGTTTCAGGGCAAAAATAATAGCTAAACTTTCTCTTTCTAAATTAGAATATTTTTGTTCTGCTGACGATAATGTACTTGATGCAAATAAGACCGGTTTCAGAAAACCATCAATTTTATGACTTAGAATTGCGCCCACCCCATAACCACTAGCATCACATGTGACAAAAATTGGAAGCTGTGGGTCATAATGGGTAAGTACATTTTCTGAGGTTAAGAACTGTTTACTTGACTGAAAAACTTCTTCACATTCATCACTCCAAATAAACTGTGAATTATTTTTGCAAAGATCATAAAGCGGTTTAAGTCTTGAAGACAGCATATTTATGAACTTTCCGTAATAATTTAATATACCTAGGTATGACTTTAATTGACTCACATTTTGTGGTGATGGAGCATTATTAATACTTAGTAGTTTTTCTTCTGTAGGGTGAATACCATTTTTATCTATTAGATGACCGAGAAATTCTACACTTTTTCTATAAAATTTGCATTTTTCATTATTTATTTTAACATTATACTGCTTTAACCTACTTAAAACATTAATGACATTTGAATGACAAGACTCCAAAGTAGGCCCATGTACTAATATATCATCTAGGTAGCATTTAGTATTACTTAGACCAGCTAAAATACTGTCCATGATACATTGAAATATGCCAGGTGCTGAACTGACACCATATGTTAACCTGTTGTACCTATACAACCCCATATGTGTGTTAACTGTAAATAACTCTTTAGATGACTCATTAATTTCTAATTGTTGATATGCACCTTTAAGATCGATAACTGTAAAATAACTGCTTCCAGCTAGGCTTGCATAAATGTCACTAGGCAACGGCAGTACACAATGTTCCCCATCAATAGCAGTATTTAAAGTTTTCTTAAAATCAACGCAAATTCTTATATCGTCTGAGTTTCTTTTAGGCACAATTACTATGGGACTTGCCCAATTACTAACATTAACTTTGCTTAAAATACCTGAGTTTACCATACCAGTAAGTTCTGCTTCAACTTTAGGTTTAAGAGCATATGCCATATCATAGGCTCTATGAAATATAGGTTTGACATTTTCTTTCAACTTTATATTCACTGTAAAATCTTTAATACATGCTTTACTGTCCGAACAAAAGACACTTTTGAATTTATCCTTTAGTTCACTTGTTAATATTTGTATTTTAGAACTTTCAACATTATCTGATTTATTAACTTGACTGTTTCCACTATTGTTACTATTGCTTGTACCATTGGCTTTTTTGTTAACAAATGAGCTATTAACATTATTTACAATATTGACTGGACTAATAATCTTTCTGTTACTGACTGGAATTTCATTTTGACTTTGAATTGACAAACATTCATAATTTATATTAAAACTGGCTTTCCACTGTGGGTAAAGAATATTCATCCAATTTCGGCCTAACAATGGTATGAACTTATTGCTAGAATTGACAATAACTATTGGCAAACAATATTCTTTTGATTTTACCTTGACAACCACATCGGTTTCTCCTACAATTTTAACATTTTCCCCTGTTACCACTCTTAATTTATAATTTGCTTTAAAGACATTCAATACTGACAAATAACTGTTATAATCCGACAAATGAATAACTGTTTTACAGGCTCCAGAATCAACCTCAAATATGATTGGCTTACCTTCCACTAGAAGTGTTACCTTAAGGGCTTTCTCGTCTTCTTTTAAGCTCCCTATAAAGCCTAGCTCTAACATCATATCATCTTCATCTGACTTTTCATTTTCCTCTTCTTCCAGAGTATGGACTTTATTCTTGTTTTTGCATACACGGCTAGTATGCCCCCTCTTATGACAGAAGAAACATTCCCAATCTTTTGCAGGACAGGAATTAGGATTATGTTTTCTCAAACAACGGTAACATTGACCATAAACTTCTTTAGGACTTGACTTATTAAAATGATTTGCCTTAGTGACATGACTTGACTGCTGACTGTTGTAACCTTTTGACAATTTGGCTACTGCCGAGGACTCTGGACCCATGACTTTCAGATTTCCTTCGGTGACTTCAAAACTGACTGCTTCTTGGTATGCACTATCAAATGTGAGATTAATTTGTGTAAGCAGTTTTCTTTTTGCGGCTTCACATTTCATTCCACAAACGAATTTGTCTCTTAGGGCTTCATTTAAAAAGTTGCCAAATTCACAATGCTGTGATAAGTTTTTTAGGCGTGCCGCAAATTCTTTCACGGTTTCTCCTGACTCTTGTTGACACGCATAAAATATATATCGCTCTGCTATAACGAGACGTTTCGGATTAAAATGAAGTAATAATACATCTTTTAAATGTTCGTAGGTCTTACTACTTGGCAGATCAGGTGCTACTAAGTCTTTTAAAATCTTGTACGCCTCTTCTCCCATTAGGGTTATTAGCATTGCGACCTTTTTTCCATTCTCCACCTCATTGCAGGTGAATAACTGCTCTAATCTTTCAAAATAAGACGTTACATCAGTCTCTTTAGGATTAAAATTTTCAATAGATCCTATCATGGCCATATTGCTTTCTTATTACTTTTTTTTTTGTATATTATTATTATTTTTGACTTTGCACCTGGACACACGTGGCTGAGGGACTGACTAACCTCACTTTTGACTGTTTTTATTCTAATTTTGTAATTTTCTTGACTTTGTAAGGATCACGTAGAATTCGACCGACTCGTCGCCAATTATGTTGTGTATTTAAACACTAGAAGACTTGTTTAACGACTTTATTTAGATTAACACTTGAACAAAACTACAATAATTACATAGGTGTCTTAACCTCTCTAAAACAGTCGCGCCCATGCCGATCTGTCAATCTCCTTCTTAACAGTCGTACCAACCTTTTATTAAAACACTACAATATGATCTAAGGAAATATACTTGGAAACTGAAAACATTTAACAAATTAAAAAGACGCCACCACTGGTAAAAATTGCTCCCTGACGTATTGACATTGACATTAGGGAGCAATACACATGCGCAATTTTAATTTGAGACGTTCAATTTGCCTCACTTTTAGCATATAACGAGACGGCTAGTGTTCATCCAGTTAGATTAGAGGTCAGTGGGCCAGCCAGCTAAATTAAATCATCAATGACATTCTCTGGATAAGTTAAAGCGCGAAATTTGAAAAAGTATCATGTACTGGAAATGTGTATAGGCTTGTATGTTTATAAAACCTGCTTAATAATTATTTCTAGAATCCAAACTTTATAAGAAATTTAAAAAAGTATTTTCTAAAAATTAAAAACCTTTAATTTGTAGGTCAGCTGTGATGTTCTTAAACACTATCTTCATGTTACACATGTTTCCGCCTCCGCCATAACGCATTTATTTTAGAGTGAGATTAGCTTATTTAGCCGCTCCTATTAATACCAGTTCATGTTCATGTAACAAGCTTTACTATCATATCATAGGTAATTGTGGCAAAGTTTTAACCTAAATACATACCAATTCTTCGTTTATATGAATAAAATTTATTATAAAAATGTTCAGTTCTATTAGATCAAAATTAAATATCCAACGTTATAAATATTCTACTGTCTACGTAAAAACCACTCTCCTATTGATAAAATACGTGCTTATCATTTAATGAAAAACAATTAAATAACATTCTATATTAAACCAGTACCTTACTCGCTGTATTTTAGTTGAGAAAGATTCTTGGTCGAGTTGTTTGATCTCGCAACTGCAAAATGTCGCAAAAGAAAATAGGTATTGTTGGAAGGTTAGTGTTTTATTAATTCAATTAACTATATAATATAATTGTGATTTAATATTAGCTTAATAAAATTAAATACTTTTAAATTCAATTAAAAACCATCTAGAATTTAAATTTTAAGGCTATTATCAATTAAAACCATATATAATTTATTTTTAAATGCTATTTTCAATTAAAAACCATCAAGAATTTGATTTTAAGGATTATTTTCAATCAAGAATCATCTAGGATTCAATTTAAAGCAATATATAATTTAAATTAGTTCATAAAAAAATATATTTATGAAGCAACAATACATTTTTATTTTTGAAAAAAATAAATTGATTCCTTAAATAAAAACCCCCCTGTACCTCTGCTCAAATATACACTAAAAATTAAGAATATTGTACACGGAATTCAAAAAGTATTTCTATAAAAATATTTGTCTTTAGTAAATGAAGAAAATTTAATATTTGCATATGATTAAAATCAACATTTAATGAAGCAGTTAATCCTTTTTTTTAAGTGACTACTACTTTTAAGTTAAAGAAATACGAAAAACAGAAAAAGTCCAATTTACTTTTTTTATCCGAAAAATATTTGCTATGATCCTGTTAAATAATTAAAAATCGTTAAATGCAAGAAGCAAGGTAATCAGAGGACTATTTTAAATTTAAAAATTGCTTAAAATTTAAGAGGTAGATTGTACAGGTTATTTTTCCATCTATAATTTAAATTTAAAGGCTATCTTTAATTAAAGACCTAGAATTTAAATTTAAAGGCTATTGATCAATTAAAAATTATCTAGAATTAAAATTAAAAGGCTGTTGTAAATTTCATTTTGAGGGACATTTTCAATTTATAATTATATCTATAATTTCAATTTATAGACTATTTTCAAATCAGAATTTATTTTTAAGGGTTATTTTCAATGTAATTAAATTTTGTGGTTTTTTTTAAATAGAAATATATTTTAATTATAATAATAAATTTTGGTTTCCTTATAGATTATTTCAATACAAATATTCTAAGTTAACTTAGAATATTTGAACAAGATTAAAGTCCTTGACATTTGATAACCCGATAAGCATATATTATGTAATAGGGTGACCCTATATATTATGTATAATTGGAATACTTAAGAAAAAATCTATTAAATATATTGAAATCTTTGAAAGTACAAATCACTGATTAAATGGGTCAAGTTCTTACACTGGTTTTACGCTTTTATTATGGAAACAATTTTTTATTTTGTTTTATTCGAATACTTATGTATATCTAATTTTTTGTTTGAGATATAATAAGTGAATTATTTACGCAACTCTTGAATTTTACAGAAAAAATAATACGTGTAATCAGGTATATAGAAGCTAATACTATCAATTTCTGAATATAAAAACGTTGGAACCTTATTATGAGTAGTATTAATTTTTTTTTGATTTCTAAAAGTTCACAAGATTTTTGTGGGGAGTACGAATTTAATAACAAAAATACTTTAAACATGTGCCAACTTTATAAATTTTTAATTTACTATAGTTTATATAAAAGAATATTGAAGCAATAAAACGTTTCTGGGCCATAGATGAGGTTTTATTACTTTCTCTATCGGCCGGGTGAAACAATAATTGTGTGTCGATTTAAATCGATCGTTTAAGTTTAATTGAAAAACTCATTTATTGTTATTAACCGTCCACAATGTCGGTTTTGCTAAGATGTGGGTTCAAGCCGGTAAATTGAACAATTTTTCGAAAGAAAAGTCTCACTAAAGGCAAGAAACTCGTCGAAAGCCATCATGTTTCCGGCGTCTACGAGTTAAAAACTGATGGATCATCTGAGATTAAAGGAACTGTTTTGCGAGAAACCCCTGGTGCACTAAGCACTAAAACAAACCTTTACAAGCCGACAATCGAGGTATATTTTATATATTTTTTTCTTCCAAACAAGTGTTCTCATTTATCGATTTTTACTTTATTTATGCACGTAACTTCACGTATAGTAGAACCCACCGCTTTATGAGAAAGAAAAAACAGCAAAGGATACCGCCAATAGAAGAAATGCTAATTGATCTGGACATTTTTGAGTACTTTAATGTCGAAAACACCGTACACTATCCATATACATAAAAATAAAATGATATTTTGGCTATTAGGACCACTGTGCAAAGATTCAATAACCAACTTAGCTGGAGATCGTTAGGGGTAATTTGCGTAAAATTTCTATATTGATTAAGTTTCTTTAATATGAATTTACATTTTAATTTCTATAAAGCGGCGTTCAGACTTTACAAGTTACTTGAATTCAAGTAACTTGAAAGGAGTAACCTGAATTCAAGTGAACATTCATACTATTTCAATATTTGATTCAAGTCATTTCAAGTTGACATTTTTATTTAAATGATTCCTGTTTCAAGTTACAAAAATTGCGTCAAATGATATGATTCCTGCTGGAATAAAAGTTGTAAATCAGCTAATTGTGGATGGATTCCTAAAAATCAGAGAAAAAATTCTACACTTTATTTTACAAAAAAATACCTCAGAATTTGTTTTTTAATTTGATATATTAGGTAGGTGTTAAAAAGGCTCGTTCAGACTTTACAAGTTACTTAAATTCAAGTGCAATAATTGGTGCAACTTGAAATAAATTGAAAGGTGTGAACACTTGAATTCAAGTAACTTGAAAGGTGCTTTCAAGTAAAAGTAGAGACCAAATTAACTTTTGCTTTCAAGTTGGGGACTTGAATCACAGTTGAATAGTGTGAGCTGATATTGAAGTGCACTTGAAGTCACTGGAAGTAGTGAAAGTGGCTCTGCACTGCGGCAAATTAGTCAACGACATTTACGTCTACGGCCCAGCCGTTTTTCGAGTGCCCACGCTGTTGCTAAACTTATCGCATAACCTAATGCACGAATTATATCAAAAAATAATAAAATGTAACAGATCAATAATTTACAGGGTGAGGTCAGGTAAGATTAGGGTACGCCAGGCCAGCTTAGCTCAGAAAAATGATGTAGAGGTATAGTAGAACCCACCGCTTTACGAGAAAGAAAAAACGCTATAAAAACAGCAAAGGATACCGCCAATAGAAGAAATGCTAATTGATCTGGACATTTTTTAGTATTTTAATGTCGAAAACACCGTACACTGTCCATATACATAAAAATAAAATGATATTTTGTCTATTAGGACCACCGTGCAAAGATTCAATAACCAACTTACTGGAGATCGTTAGGGGTAATTTGCGTAAAATTTCTATATTGATTAACTTTCTTTAATATGAATTTACATTTTAATTTCTATAACGCATATTAGATTTCAATAGAGGTTGACCACTCCACCTCGCCCATAGGTTCATTTTCTGATCTCTTGTGAGATTCACAAACGTTGCTAATTAAAATTTTTGTCTCAAATTTTAATTCTAAAATTAAAAACACGGTGAATAAAGTCACAAATGTTATAAATTAATTAAGCTTACCTACCCTATCTCAACCCTCACCATTGAATTCACTGTCATCAACGTTGATAATCAATTTGGTCGGACTCGTTATATAAGAATTTTCTTCTTTGATAACATGTTTGATTTTTTTCTGCCAATCATCAGCTGAACTTTTGTTAATTTCTTCTTTTACCAAATTTGCTATCAACCCGTCAAATTTGGGAAACACGTTTATAACGCCTTATTCTTTTTTAATTTGTCCCCAAATTAATTCTGTGGGGTTAAATACACAAAAATAGGGCGGAAGGAGCAATACCTCGTGGCCCCTTTTTGATGCCATTTCATCAATAAAAAGTTTTATAATATATATGTAAAGATGCCCAAACGATATGTATAAATGTTTAGAAGTGTCATTTCAAGTTGACATTTTTACTGGATTCCTTTTTCAAGTTAGAAAAATGGCGTCGAATGATGTAATTCCTGCTGGAATAAAAGTTGTAAATAAGCTAATTGTGGATGGATTACTAAATAACAGAGAAAAAATTTCAAGTTGAAATTTTTTTGTAAAATAAAGTGTAGAATTTTTTTCTGATTTTTAGGAATCCATCTACAATCAGCTGATTTACAACTTTTATTCCAGCAGGAATCACATCATTTGACGCAATTTTTGTAACTTGAAACAGGAATCATTTAAATAAAAATGTCAACTTGAAATGATTGAATCAAATATTGAAATAGTATGAACGTTCACTTGAATTCAGGTTACTCCTTTCAAGTTACTTGAATTCAAGTAATTTGTAAAGTCTGAACGCCGCTTTATAGAAATTAAAATGTAAATTCATATTAAAGAAAGTTAATCGATATAGAAATTTTACGCAAATTACCCCTAACGATCTCCAGCTAAGTTGGTTATTGAATCTTTGCACGGTGGTCCTAATAGACAAAATATCATTTTATTTTTATGTATATGGACAGTGTACGGTGTTTTCGACATTAAAATACTCAAAAATGTCCAGGTCAATTAGCATTTCTTCTATTGGCGGTATCCTTTGCTGTTTTTTCTTTCTCATAAAGCGGTGGGTTCTACTATACATTTTGTTTCCTTTTTAGTTCCTTATAGTTTAGTTAAGATTTTTGTAGACAATAATTTGTGAAAATATTTTGTGTAGTGAATTAATTTACTTGACAGTAAGGTATGTATTAATTTATTTTATTACATTTTTAAAATTAAAAGTTTGATTTTTGGCATTTTATTACATAATCAAAAAGAATGTTATTTTTACATGGGACATTAGGCAGAAAATTTCAATTGATGCATATGTAAAACTTAAAACTATAATTTATATTCATATATCTTTATTTTGTGTATTAATTTTTAAAATCTTTTGTTCTAGAATAAACCTGGAAACATGAGTGATTCCAAAAAAGTTATACATAGTCAAGGTCGACAAATAATATACAGTGTATATAAATTTATGAAGGCAGAAAAAGAACAGAAAGCCCTAGATGTCCCTCTGTTCAATTTGAATGAAAGAGTAGCTAAAGCTTGTGATGTTTCTAAGGCCACAGTGAAACGTATTGTGAGCGAAGCTAATAAAAAATCACCTGGTGAACGCTTCAAATCACCTTGGTAAAGCGTCAACAAACCTTCAACTTCCAAAGGATCCGTTAATGAATTTTGAGGAAGAAATAATTCGAGGAATTATTTATTTTTATAGTGCTATTCATAAAAGAAGGCCTACCATGAAAAGAATTTTTGAAGGAGTGAGAAATGAAGAAGGGGTGAACTTTACTGGTAAAATTGATAGTTTCAGAAAATTGGTTAAAAGAATGAGATTTAGATGGAGAAAAACTGAAGATAAAAGGAAAGACATATGCCATTAAAGCTAAAAGAACTGAATACTTAAGAAAGTTAAAAAAATACAAAGAAGATGGACGGCCGATTGTATATTGTGATGAAACCTATATCCACAGTTCACATACCGTACCAAAAGCATGGAACTATGGTACAAATGAGTGTTTAAAATCACCCGTAGCTAAAGGTAAACGGCTAATTATTTTACATGCTGGAGGTGAAGCAGGATTCGTACCCGAGGCACTTACGATTTTTAAATCGGGAATGAAAACCGGAGACTATCATGATGAAATGAATAATACAAATTTTGTCAAATGGTTAAAAGAAAAATTCATTCCTAATGCACCGAAAAAATGCGTATTAATATTAGACAATGCCTCATATCATCATAACACACTCCTAGAACCCATTCCAAATTTTTCATGGAAAAAAGATGCAATGCTGAAGTGGCTTGCTGAAAGAAATATATTCTTTCCTGAAAAATCAACTAAAGCAGAACTATTGACAATTATAAAAATCTACAGGCCAGTTTCTAAAAGATATGTAATAGACCAAATTCTAGCAGAACATGACATTTTAACATTGCGTCTACCACCCTATCATCCAGAGCTAAACCCAATAGAAAAAATATGGGCATTGGTGAAGAACGAAGTAGCTGCCTGCAACATAACTTTTAAAATGGATGATGTATGGAAGTTAACGGAGAAAAAATTTAGTGAGGTAACGGTAGAAAACTGGAAAAACATTTGCGCCAAAGTAATAAAAGTTGAAAAGGACTATATGGAAAGAGAACATGTCATGGATCAAGTGGCGGATTTAATAATAAACGTAGGAGCGGATAGCCACAGTGAAAGTGAATTTTCGGATGATGAAGACGAAGACGACTTAGGTTGCGAGCCACTCGCTAAATTATAAATATTTTGACGAATAAAATTATTTACATGCGATAAACACAATTTATGTATATATATTTATATAGTTGATAATAAATGCTTATATTTAAGAGCTTTTTATATAATTTCCCCAGTTATATTACATAGGGTTTTTCTAATTTTGATTTTATTATTAAGATCAGGTAAAACATGGTATTATTTCTTTAAGGGGCTAGGGCTCCTAAATGGTATTTAATAGCTTGTAATCCATAAGCTGTCTAGGTCATTAAAATATCAATTAACTGATTACTTTGTAATTATACATCATTAGTTTAACACTCTGTATTGCTTTGATTTTATTTATCTCTAGACATTAACGCAATTTTTATGACCTATAATAAATGTAATTCCGTTGAGTATGTATCATGTTTTAAATTATATTTTACAATAAAATTATAATGTTATTTTCAACATACTTCGCCTGGGCTATAAGAATACAATCAACCGAAGCGGACTTTTTCAGTTTTCACTTTACGAATTTATTGCATTGTTGCCTTTTATATCTACGCAACTATTTACAAGGTTAGGGCTCATCTCAAAATCCATTACCTCTACAAAGCAATATTTCACGTAGATATATTGTATTGGCATTTGGCAACACCGTGGGCACTCTAAAAGCAGTTGGGGTTTAGACGCTGACGCTAGTGTGAACCACCCGCGGAGGGTTCTAATTGTGAGGTTATTTTGTATAAAAATTTAAACTTGAAATTTTTTCTCTGATTTTTAGTAATCCATCCACAATTAGCTTATTTACAACTTTTATTCCAGCAGGAATTACATCATTCGAAGCCATTTTTCTAACTTGAAAAAGGAATCAAGTAAAAATGTCAACTTGAAATGGCACTTGTAAACATTTATACATATCGTTTGGGCATCTTTACATATATATTATAAAACTTTTTATTGATGAAATGGCATCAAAAAGGGGCCACGAGGTATTGCGCCTTCCGCCCTATTTTTGTGTATTTAACCCCACAGAATTAATTTGGGGACAAATTAAAAAAGAATAAGGAGTTATAACGTGTTTCCCAAATTTGACGGGTTGATAGCAAATTTGGTAAAAGAAGAAATTAACAAAAGTTCAGCTGATGATTGGCAGACATAAATCAAACATGTTATCAAAGAAGAAAATTCTTATATAACGAGTCCGATTATCAATGTTGATGATAGTGAATCCAATGGTGAGGGTTTTTAATTTTAGAATTAAAATTTGAGACAAAAATTTTAATTAGCAACGTTTGTGAATCTCACAAGAGATCAGAAAATGAACCTATGGGCGAGGTGGAGTGGTCAACCTCTATTGAAATCTAATATGCGTTACAGAAATTAAAATGTAAATTCATATTAAAGAAAGTTAATCAATACAGAAATTTTACGCAAATTACCCCTAACGATCTCCAGTAAGTTGGTTATTGAATCTTTGCACGTGGTCCTAATAGCCAAAATATCATTTTATTTTTATGTATATGGACAGTGTACGGCGTTTTCGACATTAAAGAACTCAAAAATGTCCGGATCAATTAGCATTTCTTCTATTGGCGGTATCCTTTGCTGTTTTTATAGCGTTTTCTCTTTCTCATAAAGCGGTGGGTTCTACTTTTTTTATACCGTCATATACATATGTATATATTTGTTATTATTAGTATTATTGTATTGTAAAACATAAATAAAGTCTATTATTATGTATATATAATTATTGTATAAGTTCTAATAACAGATAATGACAAGTTAAAAAAACGTAAACATCACCGATTAAGTACACAGGGTCGCATTAAGGGTGTTATAAAAATAAGTATGTAATCGATTTCATAAAAAAATATAATTTTTGATTTTTTAATAATACTATTTTCATTGTAATATGTATTATATTATGTACAGCGTGTTTACTTCAGTTACACCATATGGAAAACTTTTTTAAAATTAATTTTACGAAAAAAAGTTACTAATAAGACATTAACATTTCTAGATGTGCCGACCATAAATGTATCATTTAAAAAAAAATCGGATGTGGCCATGCACATGACTTTACCATACTTTAACGGCCCTACGGGCTCATAATCCAATTACTCGTACATATTTAAAGAAGGCCATGCCTGGCAAGACATTTGTCTCCATGAAACAAAACACTTCTACTGCGCTTGCGCTATTATGCAACTATGTTATTCCATATTTTATTTTTAACTCGCTTATAATACAAAATTTGAAAAAAGTTTTTAAACAAAATTTATAGTAAATTTAATTTAAAATAAATTTTTTCTCTTAATATTTTTAGATAAACTTAATAGAAACGATAATAATTGCGAAAATCTGAAAATTCTCAAGAGTAAACCCCCACTTCCGGTTGTCCGATTTTGCCCAAAATCTAATCAGCTCATTAGCATGTTGCAAAAATGCTAAATATAAAATTTGGTTAGGAAATTTTTCCGGACTACATACTCCATACATACATTTTCTGGAAATGGTCTTAAATGACTTAGGGGGTCTCAAAACATATAAATCCACTGAAAGCTCAACTTTTTTTTTGCGATTACAATACTTTACCACTTCGTATGGTAAAGTAAAAATCATATAGTTGATTGATTTTAGGTTGATCCTGACAGAAAAACTAATAATATAATACATATTACAATGAGAATAGAATTTAAAGTATTATTAAAAAATCAAAAATTATATTTTTTTATGAAATCGATTACATACTTATTTCTATAACACCCATAATGCAACCCTGTGTACTAGAACTGTCACTTTTCTTTATCGTGGAAATATACCACACAAATTATGTCGGCCCCGGTCGCCAGATGTCGCGTCGGAAGATGTCGGGTTGGCGTATATGGATATGTTTTATATATTTTCAATTGCAGAACAAAATGATCCCGATTTATACAAGTCGCCAATGCCGACAAAGCAACTTGTCGGCACATCTGGAAATTTTGTTTTTATATTTCTGCAATTGAAAATGGAAAACTGTACTATTATTTACTTTAAAAAGTTTTCCTGTTTTTCATTTTACAGTCATTCAAAATAAATTTGTTTAATTTGGCATAACAATACAATTTCTCTTTTTACTCTAGCGGTCTAATCGGCAGATCATGGGCAATGATATTTGCAGCAGCTGGTTGGACAGCATCTCTTTACGATATTGAAGCAAAGCAAATAGAAACAGCTCTTGCTGACATTAAACAACAACTCAAAACTTTAGAAAAGGAAAACCTGCTCAGAGGCACACTCAATGCCGATCAACAATTCGCCCTTATTTCAGGTAATCACATTTATATAAACCCAAAAACAATTTTCTGTTACATGTATTCTTCAATCTTTGTTTTATTTAAAGGTTCCACGAAATTGGAAGATTCCGTTAAAAATGCCACCATGGTACAAGAATGTGTACCAGAGAACTTAGAATTGAAAAGAAAAGTTTGGCAAAAAGTAGATGAAATTGCTTCCCCAACAACAATTTTGTCCAGTTCTACATCAACTTTCATGCCGTCTCTTTTCAGCGATCATCTAAAAAACAAGTAAGTCTGCATATTCAGGAAAAAACTGCATATTCTTAACATTTGTCATTGAAACATTTATTTCTGTTACTTTTACCTATTATTTTAGGAAAAACATTATCGTTTCTCATCCCGTCAACCCCCCTTACTACGTTCCTGTCATCGAGGTAGTTCCAGCTCCTTGGACAGATCCTGAAGTTGCAAAAAAAACTAGAGCTATTTGGGAAGAGGTCGGTCAAACTCCGGTTTCTTTAACAAAGGAAATACCCGGATTTATTGTCAACAGACTACAGTAAGTATTTTAACGCCATTTTTGCACCAAATACAATCTTGTCTTTTCCGTAAACATTGTTTTTTTTTTCAAACAAAGTTGGTATCCCTGACGTGTAAAGAAATCGTTTAATCTTCGGTCCGTTTCAAGGGTTTCTTAATCGTGGACTCACGTGACCGGTTGCTTGACCAATATTATGTATGAATTTTTTTTAGATATGCTCTTCTAAACGAAACTTGGAATTTGGTTTCCGAGGGTGTTTTGGACGTAAAGGACATCGACAAAGTTATGTCAGAAGGTCTTGGCATGAGATACGCTTTCCTAGGGATGCTGGAAACCACACATTTAAACGAACACGGTTTCATTAATTATTGTAAGAGATATGCTGATACTATATACGATGTGAGCAACGATTTTAAACCTCATAAAAAGTTCGAAGGTGCTCAAGTTCTGGATATTGGAAAACAGCTGGAAAGTGATGTACCATTGGAAAAATTGCAGGTAAGTTTTATTTTATTAGGTGAATTTTTGTATATTTCCCAAATTCAGTGGATTTAAAGAGATTTTAATTATTTTCAATAAAAATACCAATTATCTGTACTTCATTTGTCAAAAACTGCGTTTCAAATGTTTTAGTGTTTTAAAAAATGTTAAATTATTTACTTTAGTAGTGATGTAGTAGATATAATCTTGATATTGGTAAACGATTTCCTGAAAAGCGACAATCAACATTGAGGAATCTGTTTAGCCCTTTTGGAATACCCTGTACATTTGTAAAGCGAAGCTTAAAATATCCCTATTAATTTTTCATATTTTAAAGGATATAAGAGATACTGAACTAGCACATTAATGAATCATCCTGTATGTAGATTTAAACAAATTTTAATATTTTGCTGCATTTATAGTTTATCTTTATCTGTATAAGATTAATATTGTTTTATACTATTTTCAGGAGAGAAGAAACTGGAGAGATCTGGCATTAACTAAACTCAGCCAATTGAAGAAACAAATGAATAAACTCAAGTAAATTTAAAAAAATTATTGTGTTTTAAGAAAAATAAACTTTTAAAAATCAGTTTTTTTCATCTAATATCCTATTCAAAATACATACCTTTTACCATTTATATAAATGTTGTAACTTTTTGTAACAATTTTACATAATGGGTGCTCCGAAGTTCTAAGTTCTGAGGAATACGTTAATTTTTTTTCTAATTCTGGTTGAAGTTCTACCCAAATTTAATTAGGCGCGCTCATGATCATTTCCAAACAAACAATCACAGTAAATGTGGGTCGGTTCGTTAAGAGCGCGAAGTCTGGACCAATAAAAGCCGGTAATTTTGAATAGACTGACATCTCCAATTAGACCAGGGCCAATTATATAGTATAGGTATTGTGTCACGAGTACAGAAAATGAGCTTTAGCTATTAGCTGCATGAGCGAACAATTTGAGGGTTGGATATTGGTTTTCTACGATTTGTGGCTGAAATATGCATTCTACTGAAAAAAGTTTAATATAAAAGTTGTACATAATTAAAAAATGTAAAACTTTTATATTCATCATTTTTCAACATAACCTCAAAATTACTGAGAAAATCGTTAAAAACCCTATTTTTTGTTATTAATTTTTATCTCCCGCAAAAATAATTTTTTTTTATGTAACTTGGTGAAAACGTTCCCTTTTGTGTTTTAAATAAGCTGTAATTTTTTCAAAGTAAAATATTTATTTTTCGATTTTATACGAATTTAAATAAAAAAAAGACTAATTTTCAATCGAAAAAGTTCCCTTATACATTTTCAATTTTTTAACTTTATCAGTGCCAATTTCTTCGTTGAAGCCTCGACTTTAAGATAATATAAAAAAAATATATTGTTCGCATGAAAAAATATAGTTAAAAATGCAGAAATAAGCTGTAATTTTTTCAAAGCGAAATATTTATTTTTCGATTTTATACTAATTTAAATAAAAAAAAGCCTAATTTTCTATACGAAAAAGCTCCCTTTTAAAAAATTTCAATTTTTTAACTTTTATCAGTGATCATTTTCTTCGTTGAAACCTTGACTTTAAGATGGTATGAAAAAAATATATTGTTCATATGGAAAAATATCGTTAAAAATGTAGAAAACCAAAATACTACTTTTTCATATCGATTTTTCAGTTAATCTAGATAATTTTTTATTTTATATTGCAAATAAGCATTGAAATTGATCAAAAAGAGTACTTTTCATGGAATTATGTTATTTAAACAACTGTTGGTTTAATGGTTTTGAAATTACCGAGAACATTGTTTAAACATTAATCGAATTCCACAAAAATTCGCAATTCTTAAGTTTGCTTTTAAAATTTTACTAGTAGAATGAAATGTGCAGTCTCAAAAACTTTGTATTGTTTAAACAATGTTTTCGGTAATTTCAAAACAGTTAATTGAATGTAAATGACATTATATTACATGAAAATTAATCTTTTTCATTAATTTCAATGCTTGTTTGCAATAAGAAATAAAAAATTGTCTAGATTAACTGAAAAACCGATGATGAAAAAGTCGTTTTTTGGTTTTAAAACACAAAAGGGGACGTTTTCACCAAGTTTCATAAAAAAATTATTTTTGCAGGAGATAAAAATTAAGAGGGGCCAAAAATTCCTGCGAAATCACCATCCTTCGCGTTCATCAATCGACAGTCACTTTGTCAGTATATCACTGTCTTTCTGCAATAATTAAAAGAGATAGATATCCTAATACTTCAGTGAATCTCCTGTGTGCTAGGTGGCACTGCTAGTATTAAAATATAATATATTATTTGGGATATCTGAGAGAATAAATTTTCGTTATTTTCACGATTAGTCAGGTCGCAGAGAGCGCTAATAATCCATTTCTCATGAGTTCGATACCTGCTTCAGCCACGACAGAAATTTTATTTTTTATTTTTAGAAAATTTTTTTTTGTATACTATTTTTTTCTACCATCAAAATAGAGTTTATATTTTATTAATTTAATTAATTTTCAATTATTTTCGTATAAATCCATTTTTTTTAATATGAATAGCGCTGCCACGCGACTAATCTCATTAAATACATCAGATAGGGAGCTCGGAAAATAATATTTCTACCATTGTTTCTATTATTTTCATATAATCAAAGTACAATACAAAAGTACATAACAGTGAAGAAAACAAAATAATGCTAATTGTGATAAGTCTCTACCCGAATGAAAAATTGCAGTATATTTATTTTTTTTTATCTTTCAGAGTGCAGTATCCAAAATTAATGTTTGAAAAGCTCATTGAAATATAAATAATAGCAATTGTGACCCTTACAAATCTAAGTAAGTCTCTATCCGAATGAAAAATTGCATTATATTTAATTTTTTATCTTCCAGAGTGTAGTATCCAAAATTAATGTTTGAAAAGCTCATTGAAATATAAATACTAGCAATTGTGACCCTTACAAATCTAAGTAAGTCTCTATCCGAATGAAAAATTGCAGTATATTTAATTTTTTTATCTTTCAGCTTGCAGAATCCAAAATTAATGTTTGAAAAGGTCATTGAAATATAAATAATAGCAAGCCCAACATGTCCTAAATGAGGTATACGGCATTAATTGAAATACTTTAAACTGAAGAACTGGTTTTAGTTAATACTAATTTACTCATTTAAAAAAATTGCAAAACACAAATAAATTACCTAACTTAACCTAAAATCACAACGCACTGTTTTATAAACTTTCTTTCTTCGTAATAGTGGTTGCATACATCGTTCAAAATAAAACCAAAAAGCACGACTGTCTCAAAGTGTCAGGCGGAAAACGCCTGAACTATGGAAAGAGAAAATCTTACTGGGATATAGGCAACTTGCATAATTTTTTTTCTGAAGTGTTAATCTCAAAAATTATAAAGTTTTGAGAATTAGTATTCTCGGAAATTAATTCTGTATACTTCATTTAGGACATCTCCTTTTCACGTTAAAATTGGTGATCACAAATTGTCAAAACTGTTAAAAACACACCTCCACTAAATGGCTGATATCTTTTTTATTAATCCTTAAAATTGACTCAAAAAAGGAGATGTCCTATTCCAAGGTATTAGCTATAACGGGTATAAATATTTCCACAATCAAAAATTCCGTTCTCGAGATTAACTCTTCAAAAAATCGTCAAATTTTTATGCATATTCAGTATTGCCAACTGTAAACGAGGTCGTCAGTGGCAAGGCCCCTCTTAAAAACAAAAAATACGGCTTTAACGATTTTCTCAATAATTTTGAGGTTATGTTGAAAAATGATGAATACAATAGTTATTTATGCACCAAGTGCGTTATATAGATCCAGTAACGTTGGCGGTGCATATAAGATTTTATTTTTCACGAAAAATGTATTTTATTTCAATGAAAAATCCATTTTTTGATAATTTGACGTTTATTGAATATTGATGACAGTGTTTCATTATTCTTATTTTTAAGTATTTAGCACCTCGCTTCTACAATTTTTCACCAGTAAATGTTAAAAACTCTTACACGTCAAATTATTTTAAAAAACAGATTAATTTTTTTTTGTTAACCAATAATAGAAAACTAATTTCTCAGTTTTCATTTAACTAATTAATGCGTTAAAAAAAAATAATTAACAATTTCTTGATTTTTATATTTTTAATTGATATTACCTTTGTATTATTATTATTTTGTTAAATTGCTAAATTAAATTATATTAGTGTTAGATATTACTTTAATTTATATAAGTATATTACGATAAATTTAATTGATACCACGGACAGCCCTCTGGCTTTGTGGTACTCTACTCTACTTTATTAGTAATTTTACTAAAAAATTATATTGAAAGCTATTGTATTATTGTTACTAATTCAGTGTGCCCACCAACCTGGAAAAGTCAGGGAATTTTAAAATGGGACCTGGAAAACGCTTAAAAAACCCTAAAAGTCAGGGAAACGCGTTTGTAAAAGTCAGGTAGAACAGGGAAAAATGAAATCGGTTTGTTCGATCCCCTTTAGAACAGCGATTTAAATATTTGATAATTAAAAAAAATGCATTTTTCAGAATAAAAAATTTCCAGGGAATTTTTTCGAAATGGACCTGGAAAACCGGGAAGTCAGGGAATTGAATTTTACTAACTTAGTGGGAACCCTGAATAAACGTTATTATTATTTAGTGAACGTCATTGCCGCTTTGTGTTACAGTATGTCTCAGTAAGTTGGAACCATATGGGAAACTTTTTTATTATTAATTTTTGGAAAAAAGTTATTCTTTATAAATGTTCTGCATGTTCCAAAATGTAGGATACGAGCATCAGATATCAAAGTTTTTTAGTCGTATACGAGATTTGTCACAAAATATGAATTTTGCTCAAGAGAAAAGTACCTTTATTTTTGAAGTATGAAAAAGAAGTTATTAAAAAAACTTGTTTATAATGACATTTTACGTCAACATACCGATTTTGAACAAAATATTCCAATTTTAAGAAAATTTTCATTTTTAACATATTTTGATACACCCCCGTAACTGACAATTTTAAATTCATTGAAAAATTTAAGAATGTTCACAGGAACCTTACAAATCCATACTAGACTTCCGTTTATAAGCAAAAAGTTAGCCCGGATTAAAATTCTTTTGATTTTCCTCCGATCCCGCTAAATATATTGCATATTGATTATAATCTGATGCAGAACTTTTATGAAGAATACATTTTTTTAAATCAATAATAAAGGAATTTTCCATTTGTTGTCCACTTTTTCAGACATACTAACCACACCATCGAACAATATTAACAAAATGATGATGAATTCAAAATTATCAGTTACGGGGGTGTATCAAAAAATGTTAAAAATTAAAATTTTCTTAAAGTTGGAATATCTTCTTCAAAATCGGTATGTTGACGTAAAATGTCATTAGAAACAATTTTTTTTTCATATTTCAAAAATAAAGGTACTTTACTCTTGAGCAAATTTCATATTTTTTGATAAATCTCGTATATGACTGAAAATGTTTTATATCTGATGGTTGCAATTTAGGTTTTAGACCATGCACAACTTTTTATAAAGATTAACTTTTTCTCCTAAAATTAATAATAAAAAAAAGTTTCCCATATGGTTCCAACTTACTGAGACATACTCTATACGTTTTATAACAGTAATGGAAATAAATACCGATTTTCCAAAAAATATCAAAGAAAATATGCACCCAAAGCAACCAAAAATTTATCGCCGGACTAGTCCAGATCCTCCTCCTAGAATTAGGGCTTTATGAGTGTATTTATAGCAACCGTATCCGAGGTAAAATAAACAAATATACAAGTGAAAAATAAAAAAGTTTTACATTTTTTAATTGCCTACAACTTTTACATTAACCTTTTTTTGATAGGGGGTATATTTCAACCACAAATCGTAAAAAACCAATATCCAACCCTCAAGCTATCCCCACCCAACTTCCAGAACTTTTAATTTGTCCAATTTATTATTTTTAATTTACTTATAATTTACCCTAAATTTTTTGACCATCCACATACTGTTAAGAATTTTCTATGAAATCGGATATTTAAGATCGATTTGGCCCTGGTGTAATTATGCATTTATACTTTTAACAAGACGTTTTTTGGCGCAGTCAGTAGGATCAATAAGTTTTTAATTTGTTAATTATTGATTATTGCATTTCTATTTTCAGTAATTTTTATGAATGAGGATGTAAGGAACGTAAGTAAGAAATAAAAATCAACTAGTGTCAATGTTAAGAAATTTTTAATTTGAGAAAAATGATGATATAACACAAGATCAATAAAAAACAATAACTTAATCCATATGCAATGTTAACACCCTAAAACTACTAGACATATTATGTAATAATGGATGTACAAAATAGAACTATACCGTCATTGACTCTTACATTTTTTTTAAACAATTTCTGGCTGCTACTTTACCTATTTAAACTCCGCAAAGGTGCAAATGTACGAAATTGCATAAATTTACCTAATTCACGTTTGGTCTGCTGTAATTTTACACAAAATCCAAAATAATTACACTAAATTTCCGAATTATTTATAAATGCACAAATATAAATCTACACTTTCTGCTTAATCCGCTACCAAAATAAAACTTTTGTATAAATATTCAGCGCTATGGGCAAAATTTGTAAATTTACATTTAAACAAAATAAAATTATTTACACCTAAATTTCTCCATAGCTATAGCGAGCAACACAGCTCGAGCCGCCTCTGTCTTTGCTTGCTCGGACAGAGGTGGCCCGAGCCAAGTTGTTCACACGCAAATTTTATATACCAAAATTAACCCTAAAATGTAAATTTACAAATTATTTTCAATTTATTTATAGATATCCTACATTTAGAATATTTCTTGTACTCTCGAGAATGATTAACCGGTAAATTTACATTTCCAGATTTTTTTTAATTTCTAATTTTAATTGTTTAAAATACATTTGTGGTTTTACACAATCGCTTATGAAATGTAAACTCACAGCAGAGAAATGTAAATTTACATAAAAAAAATCAACCAACAGTCCATACGGTTCCACCTTTGCGAGAATGTCTTATTATAAAATTGATTTTTATTTGCTCATATTAACTGAGAGAATCAATTAATTTAGAATTTGTCGATTTCATTTAAAATTGAGAATATTAATTTTATTAAAATTTTTTTTCTGTAAAGTATGAAACCACAGCCAGGGGTGACGACTTAAAAAAGTCTCTTCTCACCAAGTTGGAGACACTTCATTGGTCGGTAATAAAAATGTTTGTTTTTTTTATATATCACTACATATTGATGATGCACACAGACTGGATTTTAGTTTTCACCCTCTCCGTCTTCCAGTTTCCGCTTCTTTCCCCTCGAAACTGTAAAAATGATGGAAAATTTCAATAGACGTCGTAAAACTATGTAAGAGTAGCAAAATTTGTTGTTTAATTTAAAAAATTCAATATATATTTTGTCGGAAGGATCATAGGGAACTGGTTTTTGTTAAATCCGGCTCAAAGGACCATGTCTGGGATCAGACAGGAATTGTGCTGTTCCAGTCCTAACCACCTTAATACTTTGCTAATAACTAGCCATGACAAAAGTGGACTGTATAATTAGGTTACATGCATTTGCTGCTTCATATTCGTTCTCGTAGACTTTGAAAAGGTGGAATAAAATGCAACACTTATATAGTGGAGTGCCGAATGCAGTTTTCCTTTTTAGTGTAATTAGGTTTGAAACAATAAAATATTAATTTCTAGTGTAATTTATAAATTTTGATGTAATAAGGTCCTTAAGTAGTGTAAATTAATTATTTTTTATTTTCTATTTAGGACAATCGGATGCTGTATTGCAAAGAAGATAACCCCGTGCGTTTTAGTTTTATGGGGTTTGACACTGCATACAGTACCGTTTGCAAAACTAAACTAATCATAAAATTTGCTGAACTTAAATAGTTTGCAATTACATTTCACTGAATAAATTATTATTATTATTATTTATACCTCGAACAAAGTTGGCAGTGATCGAATTATTATTTTCTCTTTTGAAATGTGTTTTTGACACTATATACTTAAAATTCTATGTTATTTTTTGTCGCTTTTACTTTTCCGCCCTCCACTATACACCATAGAAGGTAATGTGAGAAAAAAAAACTCGGGCAATCGATAAATTATCCTTTTTTAATGAATTAATGTTAAATACAATTTTTCATGAAAATAAACCCCTCCCGAGTTACAGGACGTAGAAAATTACGATTTTCACCACAGAAATCGTACATTTCTAAAAGTTTTTTAAATACAGGGTGTTTTTAAATGACACTTACAACGCCTGGCTGTAGACACCTTTCGTACAATTGGACAAAATGATATAAGGAATGAGGGGTCCAACTCGATTACTTTTCGAAATACAGGGCGTTAAAGTTAAAAAAAATAAATGCTTTTATTTAAAAACTTGAAAATTGATTAATAAAGTGTGTCCACGGATGGGGTTCGCAAGAGGAGAAACTTTTTTATTTTTAGTTTTAACGAAAAATGTCATTCTTGATAAAAAGTTTTGCTTGTTCTAAAACCTAAAATTCAACTATCAGATGTCATATTTATGCAGTCGTATACGAGGTTTGTCAAAAAATATGAATTTTGATCAAGAGTAAAGTACCTTTATTTTTGAAATATGAAAAAAAGTTATTAAAAAAACTTGTTTCTAATGACATTTTACGTCAACATACCGATTTTGAATAAGATACTCCGACTTTAAGAAAATACCGCGGATGGGGTTCACAAGAGGAGAAACTTTTTTATTTTTAGTTTTAATGAAAAATGTTATTCTTGATAAAAAGTTTTGTTTGTTCTAAAATCCCAAAAAACTAAATAAAATTCATGTTTTCCTAATGCAGTGTATCAAAAAATGGTAAAAATAAAAAATTTCTTAAAGTTGGAATATCTTGTTCAAAATCGGTATGTTGACGTAAAATGTCATTAGAAACAAGTTTTTTTAATAACTTTTTTCATATTTCAAAAATAAAAGTACTTTACTCTTGAGCAAAATTCATATTTTTTGACAAACCTCGTATACTACTGCAAAAATATGACATCTGATAGTTGCCTTTTAGGTTTTAGAACAAGCAAAACTTTTTATCAAGAATGACATTTTTCGTTAAAGCTAAAAATAAAAAAGTTTCTCCTCTTGTAAACCCCATCCGTGGACACACTGTATATTAATTTGAAATTTAGCAGGTCGTTTTTAAATGTAAAGACATATTTTAGTAAAAAATCATGTCTCATATCTAGATTCAGTGGTGTGCAGTTAGAAGAGTATGTCCCCTTTTCCCAACCATTTTCTACGCCCGTGGTATTTGAAGCTATTTTTATTTTTTCTTGTATTGCTTAACAGTTAAATAATGTATTACACATTTGTACGAAGAAGGCGAAGTTTTCAAGTAAAAAACAAATAACCTTTACATACCGAAAATCTCGTGGTTTTTAAGATATTTAATGTTTTTATGAAGTCTGTAAGATCTTTTATTAATGAAATAACCAACAATATTTTTCTTGGATTTCTTTAATAATTTTTTTCTTATTTTTTATAACTACTAGACACTAGACGCAAGTCTAGTGGTTATAAAAAATTGTAAGTGTCATTTGGAAACACCCTGTATAACCGAAAATCTGTTAGTATTAGGTAAAAATTGATATGAACTAATTTTATGGCCTTGAGTTAACAATTAAAATGATTTTTTTTCTACGATTAATATGAAGGAAGATATAGCAATTCAAAAATGGGTGTTTAAAGAAACTGGATCGTTCTAGCATAAATATCTGGAAAAATGACTTCTACAAAAAAAATGTAGAGAACAACATTGGGAACATTTTAAGACTATCCAGAACCGTTTAACATAAACAGAAAAAAAGTTATGGACAAAATAAATTTTTTCCAATTTTTTTTTTCCTTTTGCAGAAAGTCGCAACATATGTTTCTACAATTGTCGTTGAGCTAAATTTTTGTTTTTTACAAGACATTTTTAATTTTTGGTCAATATGAAAAGTATTGATTTTTGAAAAAAAAATTAAAGAGACATAACATGATATTTCGGCGATGTCCTAAGCTTTAAAATAGTTTCTTGTACATCTCGATATTATCAGCAAAAAAAGTTACAGACAAATAATACATTTTTTAATGAAATTAAAAAAATGGTAATTTTCTACGCCCTATTTTCATGAAAAATTGTAATGAAAAAAGGATAATTTATTGATTGCGCAAGTTTTTTTTTTTTTCCTCTCCCTGAAAAAAGTTTAATGTAAAAGTTGTAGATAATTAAAAAATGCAAAACTTTTGTATTAATCATTTTTCAATGTAACCTCAAAATTATTGAGAAAATCGTTAAAAACCATATTTTTCATTTTTTTTTTATCTCCCGCAGAAATAATATTTTTTTTATGAAACTTGGTGAAAACGTTCTTCTTTTAAATAAGCTGTAATTTTATCAAAGCAAAATGTTTTCAATGGAAAAAGGTTCACTTACAAATTTTCAATTTTTTAACTTTATCACTGCTCATTTTCTTCGTTGAATCCTCGGCTTTAAGATGGTACTACTATTTTCAAATGGTCCAATAACTTTAGCTGGGATTAAAATTGGGGGGGAGGGGGGATTTATGTAAAAAACATAGATTTGCTTGAAAATAAAGGGCGAAGTTTATTTTTGGTTGGGTACTAGACGCAACCAAAAATATTCTTCTACTTAACCCAAAAACAGAGACGTGTTTTCACACTCGTGGGATTGTCGCACTTGTGTGAAAAGTGTCACTTTCTGCACTCGTTATGTAATATACTATTTTTGGTTTTCTGCATTTTTAACGATATTTTTCAAAACGAACAATACATTTTTTCATACCATCTTAAAGTAGAGGTTTCAACGAAGAAAATGAGCACTGATAAGGTTAAAAATTGAAAATTTGTAAGTCAACTTTTTCGATAGAAAATTAGGACTTTTTTTTTAAATTTAAATTCGTATAAAATCGAAAAATAAATATTTTGCTTTGAAAAAAATTACAGCTTATTTAAAACACAAAGAAAAACGTTGTCACCAAGTTTCATAATAAAAAATTGCAGGAGATTAAAGACGAAGAATACGGTTTTTAACGATTTTCTCAATAATTTTGAGGTTATGTTGAAAAATGATTAATACAAAAGTTTTGCATTTTATAATTGTCTACAAGTTTTACATTAAACTTTTTCCGATAGGATGCATATTTCAGCCATAAATCGTAAATAATCAATATTCAACCCTCAAATTGGATATTTAGCTACCCCCACCTCCCGTTCCGGAACTTTTAATTTGTCCAATTGATTTTTTCTAATTTACTTATATTTTACCCTAAATTTTCCGACCATCCACATACAGCTAAGAATTTTTTATGAATTCGGGTATTTAAAATCGGTCTATTAACAAATTGATTTCATAAATACATTCTACATTTATGAAAGCCACGTTTCTACGTGCTAAAAATTATTTTTGATCTGTTCCTACTTCGCGATTTATTCAAACTATCAGTTTTTATTGGTTCAGACCTCGCGCTCCGTCAAATTACCGGAAACTCTTTGTGTTGAACAATTCAGAATACCAGACCGGAACGAACTAAGTGTCCCATTTAATTCCACCTTTTCAAAGAGTATAAGGACAAGCATGAAGCAGCAAATACAGGTAACCTAATTATACAGTCCACTTTTTTTTAAGGCGATTAGGATTGGAACAGCACAATTCCCGTCTGATCCCAGACATGGTCCTTCGAGCCGGATTTAACAAAAATCAGTTCCCTATGATCCTTCAATACCGGATTTATTCAATTTTCATTTATCTTTTAAGAAATTTATTATATTAGAAAATAGAAATATTAAAAATCTGAGGTAAAGACATTTGTCTGCATATATTATGTCCCAAAATTACAAAAAAAAACAACCATGCAACAAAATACTTTGTTAAAAACAAACTTTACCTAAAAAATTAAATTAAACACTTACCATCAGCAGCTGGAGCTTCCTCTTCAGCTCCATCTTCGTCCTCCTCTTCCTCAATCCCATCTTCGTCCTCTTCCTCTTCGATGGCCTCATAGTCACCTTCGTCTGACATTTCATCTAAATTCTCGGAGTAGACAGCTCCAAGACCGACCTCTTCTATTTCCTCGCCCGATTCTGAGGAACCCTCTTCTTCACTGTCATCATCATTGCCATTAACCTCTTCATCGAGGTCACTGTCTTCTTCAGCCTCTCTGTCTAGTTCATCATATCTAAATGGTGGGTTCATAAGTTAAAGTAACAGATAATCAAGGACGTGGATTATCAACAATACTATTAAAATATACTGAAGAATTGTAACTTAGATGGTTATAAAAGGAGACCAGAAAAAACCAAAGGAAAACATAATATGTGAAAATAAAAAGATATCAAAGAGAACACCAAAAAGTAAATGTCAACTGAAAAAATTTAAGTTTTTAAGTGTAATAAAAAATTCTAAATGCTTGTGAATGTTGATTAACAATAATAAAGTGGAAAATTGCAATTGCAGTAAGAATTATGGCAAGACACTAATATACTATAAATTTATGGGTCAAAGAAAATTGAACATATATTATAGAAAACCGAAAACTCGAAAAAATTTACTGTTAGTCAAGAAAGTTTGGTATTTAATTTGAGAAAGAGTATAGACATCTAGTTGACCATAATTTCCAAATAAAACAGGTTAATAGTCATTGACCAAATCTTACCCGTCAAAGGATCAAAGAGAATGAGTGAGAATTTAATAAAACGACATATAAATTGAAAAAAAATGGTCACAGATATCACATACTTTGTCTCAGCCCTTCACTTATCAATTTAATGATTGAAACAGTCCAAATTAGGTTTTAGTTTAGTACATAGCAAATTTTTCTGTACCTGACATAAATAAATAAGTTATTTTAAACCAAAATTGCCAAGATTTTCAGAAAAAAAAAGCCAAACAAATATTTTATTCCCATTTCATTACTAAATTTAGGACGAAAATTACAAACAACTTGAATTTTAAAATAAATAATTTTCATTGATATTTAAGTAATAATACTGAATTTTTAAATTGACCATTACTAAACAAATATTTTTATTATTAAAGCTTCCAATGGAAAAACTTTTCTTAGCGTATCCAAAAATATTTATTTAATTATATAAACAGAACATATTTCATTTTTTACTTACCCATCTAAATACTTAAGGCTGGGTATCAACTTAAACACTTTTTCCCTGTAGTTTTCAACAGTGGTTGCTTCATTGTTGAAGAGATCCAAATTCTTGAGGTTCTTTATGTTCTTTAAAGGTTCCAATGTCTCCAGATCTTTGATTTTGTTGCCACTGAGATTGAGGTGGGTTAATTTTGGACTGGTTTCTAACAGATTTAGTCCATTTACTATCCTAAAAATGTGAAAAAAAGAGACGTTATTCCGTTGAAATATACAAAATGGGGGTGGGAGTCACCTGTTATCACTCAATTCAAGTTTCTTTAAATTGGGAAGTTTGGGGAAGCCTTTTAGAGATGTAAGTCCCACATTAATGAGTGATAAACTTTCCAAATTTGTAAATTCATCGGTCAAACCCACTATCGAAGTACTTCTGGAGTTATCCAATATCAGTTCTTTGATCTAAAAAGAAACAATGTGGTCCATAAAAATGAATTTCTTAGATTTATCTAACAAACATGGTTTCTACGATGCTATTTAACAATTTTATTGTCAAGGATCTTGATTAAGCGAGTTAAAACACGAGAATATAAGTTTGGTTTATATATTTTCGACATGGAGGTGACATTACAATATTTTACATTTTTTTAGTAAACCGGTTGTATTTATGCGCATTTGAGATCTAAACTCGGCTTTAATAAAACATACATGTTGCAAGAATTATATTCGATTTCATATTTAACGAAAACTAATGCCGGCATGGTCAAAAAAAGTTTTGATAAAACAAATAAAAAATGACGACAGCTATAGAATGTGCACAATAACAACAAAAATATGAAAAATACTCACATCCGCAGGATTTTTGCCACGCTTCTCTAATGCTATACGCTTCTCCATTCCAAAATATACTCGTTTTCAACACAAACGACACAAAATACACAAAAAAGAAGCCAAAAATCTTAAAACGTAACCTAGCTGACAAAACTGAGCTTTTACAAAACTCGATCAAGAACCGCGAAGAGTTCGAAGACGGAAGAGCATCGATTAGCCACCAAAGCGTTTTGTCAATGCCGCACTAGAGGGGTACCTACAATAACATTATGGACGACAGTGGCGGGAGAATTATTGGCCAATCACAACGTCGCATTCGTTTATAGGTTATGGCAACTGGTTCACAAGTTGCTTTTGATTTTTTCTTGAATTTTATTAAAAAAATGATGTTGTAACAGTCACTTGTCACAATAATAACATATACAGTTAGAGGGGTCTTTTATTTTATATACAAAAACTTGCATTATTCACTAGTTCTTTCATACAACGGGTTTAAAAATCATAAAGGGGCGTTACAAAATGAACCCGCCATTATTCAAATAATATGTTTGAAAACAATTTGAGTACACATGTTACTTTTAAAAAATTTTTAATTAAAAACATATTCTTGATTAATATGGAAGCGAAATATTAGTAAAGTGTAAAAGAAGACTATTTTATTTCATGAAAAATCATGCGCTTCTTTATAATAGGATATTTTTTAAATGTAAATTATATTTTATATGAAGATTTCTCAAATTCTTCAATGATAGTACTACTACTGTCTACTAGGTGGCGCAAAGAAGAAAAAATAATTAAAGAAATCTCCTTTCAAAATAATACACACAAATAAAATGTGTCTAAATTCCGCGAGAGGGAAAACCTAGTCACATGATTTGAAAGAGCATAGCTGAATTTAAATTGATTTCGCGCCAAATAAATTAAAATGACGGAATAAATAAAATCTGGTCATCGATCGCTTAATCTTCACCATTTTGTCGTTACAAGTACCTTTTTTGAATTAAAAATTAAAGATTTCACACACTTCCAAATAAGTTGCCAAATTGACATTAAAGATTATAAAATTTATTTGCGTTAATTACTTATTCGATGAAAAATGTAACAGTCCAAATACTGTTATTAATTAAATGGCTAAATTTAAATAACTTCCCATGGCATCTTGGTATGCCTGAAGGAGGTGTTCGACGGACTTGCAACGGTGGCTCCAGGGGGGGAGGATATTTCTAACAAACCCAAAATATTAAACTTTTAAATATATATACAGGGTGTCCCGTTGGTAAACGGAAATATTTTAAAAGTAGGTAGAGGCCACAAAGGCGATTCTAAATAACCCATATATAATGGGTCTCTTGACTTTCGTATAACCGAGTTACAGGGTGTTTTATCAATTATGCATAATTATTCATTTGGCCAGAACTTTTGAATCACTTAGTATATTTTTTCCATTTTTGGCATACATCTTACACTTATCAGGAATAATGTACTGAAATATTGAGATATGAAAATCCAGGTTCGGCTTTAGGAAAAATTTAAATATATTAAAAATATCAAAACAACACCCTGTATGTCACAATTTTAATATTTCCATTTTAGATTTGAATAGAGAGGAAAAAACTGAATTGAAACAAGTTGTTGTTTTTATCCCGCCACCAATTCGAATTGGAAAATTTTGAAACTGAAAGTAAAATTTTAATTTAATTTAGAAAAAACATATTATGAAACCTATTTTTTCTTTAACAATTTGAAAAATTCATTAAAATAATTTTACACTCTACTGCAGGCCCGTGCTTAGGGGAAAGCATTCAAATAGGTTTTTATTTTTTAAACGCCCAGTATAAAGTAAAGCGGGATAATAAACTCTTATATTAACTAACAAACATTTATTAATAATTAACGAAATTGCTCAAAATGTCCACTATTTTATTTTATGCACTTTCTTGCACGTTTATTGATGTCCCTTACTGATTTTTTTATAATAAATGGATTGTTTCTCAGTTCCTCGCAGGCTTCCTCAATTCTTTGAAGCAGTTCTTCTCTATTGTTTATTTCTTTAGAATACACCTTGGATTTCAGGTATCCCTATACAGCATAATCCACTATGCTAAAATAAAATTATACCAGGCTATCGAAAAGTAATCAATTTAATATTTTGTTTAAAGTACGGATCTGCAATATTACTTAAGATGGTGTTAAAACGGACAAATAAAAAAAATATGAATAACATAGGACGGTCTAAATGTCGAAAATAAATCCATTTTGAATATTAAACGATAAAAAAATAATTTCTCTTTTTTTTTCTCTAAAATTTTACTTTCAGTTTCAAAAAAAAGAGACGTGCAAGAAAGTGCATAAAACAAAATAGTGAACATTTTGAGAAATTTCGTTAATTATTAATAAATGTCTGTTAGTTATATAGTTACTATGAGCGTTTATTATCCCGCTTTACTTTATACTGGGCGTTTAAAAAATAAATACCTAATTGAATTGTTTCCCCTAAGTACGGGCCTGCAGGTGCACCAGTACAGTGTAAAATTATTTTAAGCCGAATAAACAAGAAATAGGTATATGACGCGAAGTGAATTTTTGAAATTGTTAAAGAAAAAATGAGTTTCATAATATGTTTTTCTAAATTAAATGAAAATTTTACTTTCAGTTTCAAAACAAACAACTTGTTTCAATTCAGTTTTTTCCTCTCTATTCAAATCTGAAATAGAAATATTAAAATTGTGATATACAGGGTGTTGTTTTGATATTTTTAATATGTTTCAATTTTTCCTAAAGCAGAACCTGGATTTTCATATCTCTCAATATTTCAGTACATTATTCCTGAGAAGTGTAATCTGTATGCCAAAAATGGAAAAGATATATTAATTGATTCAAAAGTTCTGGCCAAATGAATAATTATGCATAATTGATAAAACACCCTGTAATTATACGATTTTAACTTTTTAAATTCCTTTTATTTTTTAACTTTATCTCTGACGTTTTTTTACATACTTCCTAATTCTATATTCAACAACTAACAAAAACTTTCCTAACAACCATCACCATTTTTTTTTTATTAAGTCCGTTTTACATATTTTTTTTAATTCGTTTAAAACTCCACATTTTTCATAATTTTGTCGCATTTTTTTTTATACCATAACAATTTCTCCTTTTAAAGATAACATTTAAAATTTTGATGTCATTTCATATCATAACAAATTCCCCCAAATTTGCATTCATTTGGTATTTTTAAAAAAATAACAAATGAATGCTAATTTATCTTTAATTTTTAGTTATTTTCAAAATTGTTCCAAAAATATCTTAAATGTTGTTATTTTCTTTAATTTTATTTTCCATTTGTGATAATTTTGACCTAACCTGTTTTTATTCCTTAAAATTTCTTTTTGTAATTCAAATCCATCTTTAAACTGTTTTTCTAATTCTTTATGATTATTTTCATTTTTTTTATTAAGATCTTCCTGCACTTCTTTTATATTTTTATTTAATTCACTTCCATTTGTTGTCATTATAATTGCATTTTTTCCCATATTGCTTTCAATTTTTTTTTATATTCTTCCCTTTCTTGATACATTTTTTTTTCTATTTCTGCTATTTTCCATTTTGTAATATTTGTTTCTGTAGTTATGATTTCTTCCTGTAATTTAAAACCTTCTTTAATATGCTCTTCTAAATTATTAATTTCTTCCCCATTCTTTTTAATATCTTGTCTCATTATTTTCAAATTCTGTTCTGTATCTTTTGTTTTTTAATTCTCTTCTTCTGCAATTTTCCAATTGTCTTGGGTAATTTCTTCCATACGTTTCTCCATAACATTAATCTCTTTACTATTATTCATTACATTTCTTTCAATTCTTTTCATTTCTTTTTCTGTTTGTTCTGTCTTTGTTTCTTGTACTGTTAGCTTCTGTTCTATTATATCTCTTCTAATTTGTTTCGTCTCACTTTTGTTATTATTAATTTCTTTATCTTGTTCCACAAATTTCTTGGCTATTTTCTTTTCGAATTCTACCAATATTATTTGATTTTTTTGATTAAATTCTTCAAATCTTGTTTGATCTTCTTTCCGGTTTTCATCAAATTTCTTATTCATATCTTTACTTTCTTGTTTCAATTCTTCAAATCTTATTTGATATTTTTTATCCATTTCTACTAATGACTTATCCATATTTTTACTCATATCTTTATTTTCTTGTTTCAATTCTTCAAATCTCTCATTCGAAAAATCCATTAAACTCTTTTCTCCACTTGTTCTTTTCTTTCTTCTATACTCCTGTTCTTCCTTCATGTTTTTGGGTTCACTCAATTTCGAGCTCCACGTTGGGCGCCAATTGAGATAATATTATAATTATAATATTATCTCAATATATAATTATACGATTTTAACTTTTTAAATTCCTTTTATTTTTTAACTTTATCTCTGACATTTTTTTACATACTTCCTAATTCTATATTCAACAAACTAACAAAAACTTTCCTAACAACCATCACCATTTTTTTTTTATTAAGTCCGTTTCACATATTTTTTTTTAATTCGTTTAAAACTCCACATTTTTCATAATTTTGTCCCATTTTTTTTATACCATAACAATTTCCCCTTTTAAAGATAACATTTAAAATTTTGATGTCATTTCATATCATAACAATATATAACCCTAAAAGCCGACGACGTTGCCCCCCATCTCTGGCCTGGAGCGGACTTGCGTGGTATGACTCAAGATATTTGAGACTGAGTGCTGGCCTTTAACTTGGAGATTTTATCTAACTCTAGTGAAATGGAAGCAATTTATATGTCAATTTATACTTGTACTAACGCCTATGGGTTTTAAAAATATTAAAATAGTACATTAAGCAACGCATTTCATATGGCATTCTGTTATGACACGAGTCCAAATTTAAAAAACGAATCGCGCAGCGATGAGTTTTTCAAAGGACGAGTGTCCTAACAGCCATATGAAATAAGTTGCTTATAATACTTTTTATATTTTGCCATTTTATTAATTTTTAAATAAATTTATACTTTGCATGTTATAGAGAAGTTTGTTTTAAAAAAAATGAGTTGGTATCACTGTTGTAGAATTTTTAAAATTTGACAGATTTATTAGATACAAATAACAAGACAAATGTTAATTCATGTCTAATGAAACATTAGAGTTCTCAAATGCGTAAATGTAAAATATTATAGATGCAAAATATAAAAATGTGATTATATACTTATCTGTAAATTATATACTTCAACTATATTTAAACTTAAAAAGTATCCTGCATACTTATAATATGTCAGTAATTTTTAACTTATTTCAAATGATAATTTAAAATGGAAAAATCTATACCATTTCGTATTTTAGGTAAATTTAAGGCAGAAATTTTGATTTAAGTAACTTTTTCAATTTTCTACTCGTTCCTTACAATATTCAATTAGGATTAAATCTATAATCTTTGGAGAAAAATTACATCACGATCCGTCAAGCAAAATCCGCACGTACTCCACTATCCAGTTTTCCGTTTAAACCAAAACGATAAAAACCAAGAAACAAAAATACCTCAAATCTAAATCATCCCCGAATCGATTATCGCTCCCCAAAGACTTTGCACACATCTACAAACTTTAAAATCCTCGAAATCCCGTCTTATTAAAAACCCCCTAACCGTTTTCCTACCAAATCCCAGTTATGGAAGTTGTTTCGTTTGGTAAAAGCCCTTGACGCGCGGTTTTTAAGAGTATCAACACTCGAAGACCCTTTTTCAAAATACATGTATTTGTACTCATTAACCAAGGACGTACTAAAAATATTTTTTCAGAGAGGTCACACCGAGAAAATGTTAAATAATTAAAAACAATTAAAAAATTTCGAACATCTTCTTTCCCAGTCTGGTATAACTCGGAACTAAGGAGATTATTCAGAAAGAAATAGCTCATAAAGAATATAAAAAAGGTAATTATCAAATGTTTGAAGAATGTAGAGCCATATTTAAGTTATTAAGAGGTAACTGTTTCCAGGCTTACACCCAAAAAATAGAAAGTAACAATGTAAATGAACCACGAAACTTTTGGAGATTTATAAATGATAAGAAGAAATCATATACTTTACTAGCACAAATGTCTTTTACTGACAATAATTCGGATATAGTAAATTTCTTTGCCACTTACTTTTCAAATGTTTACAGTAAAGAGTCAGTCAATCAAATACCTGACTACAGATCAGTTCGACTGTTTATGTTAATTCCTATACAGTAGATATTAAAGAAATAATCGATCTAACGCTATCACTGCCTTGGAAATTAACATCTGGTCCGGATGGAATTCGTCTCTATTTAATTAAAAAATGTGTTTTTACATTGGCTAAACCCATACACTCACTGTTTAATGCGTCTTTGAGAACCACACAATTTCCAGACTATTGGAAGCATAGTTATCTCAAACTTATATTCAAAAACGGATGTCATAATAACATAAAGAACTACAGGGCAGTATGCAATCAGTATGAACTTCCGAAAATGCTTAATAACTTAATGACAAAGAAACTTTCTTGGGACTACAGACACATTATCTGTAATCAACAACATCGTTTTAGCCAAGGCAAATCAACTTGCACTAATTTAATTTTATACATTACATTATAAATGCTTTCGAGAATAAGAAACAGGCAGATGCCATTTATACAGATTTAGCGAAAGCATTTGATCGTGTAAATCATGAACTATTGATCGCAAAACTTAATGCAATTGGTATAAATGGTCAAGTTTCGGAATGGATTAGAAGTTATCTTACTGGAAGAGTACAATATGTTAAATATGGAAATTCCATTTCTATGCCGGTTACAGTAACCTCAGGAGTACCCCAAGGGTCCCATTTAGGACCGATATTATTCAATTTATTCATTAATGATGATGACTGTAGTATCTTTAAGAGTGAATTTTTTCTGTTTGCCGACGATCTTAAGATGTTCCTTATAATTAATAGAGCAAGAGATTAACCAACACCATTTTTTAATTTTTTTTATATAATGGCGCGATCAAAAGAACCAATACCTCTTAAGAGTTTTCTAAGTGTTTGGGAGCCGGCGTGTGCTGCGCCCCGTGGCGTGTTCCTCGACCAGTTATATCTGTAAAAGTTACAAGGCAGAACACCTTCAGAATGTGGGGTCTTTCATAAATATCAATCGTGACCAACACCGAGAAGAGTACGGACCAACGGAGGTGTTAAGGAATGGACGTTAAAAACCCAGTTGGACGATCGACCATGCACCGCACGTACGCCTGCCAACAGCCAGAAATTCTTTTTAGTCCATGGGATTTTGAAAACAGACAGTGACAGGACAGAAGGGGTCAAAAGATATACATAATATTTGTTCTTTTGTAAAATTTGTTCTAGTTCATTAACATGTTTCTGTACACTCGGTATGTTAAAATGCATAAATGTGAAGTTCTTGGTACCGTTACTATATTCTCGCGTTTTCTCTGCGTTCTAGTTGTTCTTTTATCTATTGTCTTCTTTTCTTAAGTCGTAGCAGAAGATTCCCACACACGTGGCCAGAAACTTCCAGTTTTTTTCAGATATCTTTTGTAACGTGATCTTTAATCATACTAATAAAAAGACTCAGACGTTTTTCTTTATCTCTTCCTACTTTATTTATTTCATTATCATTATTATTTCTGCTTCACCTATATGCAGTGCCGGTCCTAGACATTTTTCTAGTGGATGCGAACAATGAAGAATATTACCAACTTTTGATTTTTACCCTACAACAAACTCTATTAAAAATACAAAAATACCGTAAAAAATTTTTTATGATACGTCTGATAGTTTCCGAGATATTTAATTTTTTAGCTATGCGTGCGACGACGCGGTGTCATCGGCTGCTGTGACGTCACTTTACAACGGTCGGTCTGCTCCCGACCTGTGAAAATGGACCAAAATTTACCCGGATCGATCCCTCCCTTTTTGAGGATACTGAACACGATAGCGGCATCAGAATTTCTCTTTTTGCCAGCCGAACCCTTAAAACTGCCAAAAACTACCCCCTAATGTGGTTAAATGGGCAGCACATCATTTCACTGTAAAAAAAAGTATTTCTATTCGAGGATGCTGAGCACGGTGTTGGTGTTGAAGATTACTTCCGACCCTCACCAACTCCTCTACCGGCCAAAACTCACCCCCGACAGGGATTTTTTTTCTTTAACAGCGGCAAAACGCCTGTTTCCCCGTTTTCGAGGATGATGAACACAATGGTGGTGTTGAAGATTACTTCTGACCCTCACCAACCCCTCCAAAAAAACCAAACACACCCCCGAAGCCGCTGATATAAAGAAAAATTCACTCCTTTCGGGGATGAGTTTTGGCCAGTGGAGGGTTGGTGAGTGTCGGAAGTAATCCTCAACAACACCACCGTGCTCAGCATCCTCAAAAACGGAGAGAAAGACGTGATATTCTTCATTCACTGGCGCCCCTCATATACCAGTGGCGTAGTTTAGGGGGGCGTAATACCGGGGGGTCTGGGAGAATTTTTAAAATTTGAGTAGCCTAAAACGCTGTTTTGGGCTACTTTTTATTACATTACATTCACAAAAAAAACTTTCAATCTGTGGCGCCCCCTGGCCGCGGCGCACGCCTGCGGCCACATCCTTCGCGTATGCCTTAAACCGGCCCTGTCTATGTGGCCTTCGTTCCCTGTATTTTACTCCTTCAAATGAAAGGACCTTGCACCATTTAAATGTAAAAAACGTCCCGGTCAAATTTTCTAAACGTTGGTATGTTACAAAACTCGATGCACTGACAAAAAGTGTCCATTGGCCTAAACCAATCCTATGGCTAGTTTTCGAAGTACCCTTTTTTGTAACCAGATTTCTCATAACCGACCTGTTTTATTGGCGTTTATTGTAGAAACATGAATTATACATTATTTAGCATTAATATTTTATAAACAATCACCGTAGAATTTGTTTGCCTAAAATGTGTAAAAACATCTTTCAACTAGTAAATATGGGTACACATTTTAGGCAAACTGGTCATCGAGGATTACAACAAAATTTTGCTAAGTTATATAGTAAACTTTTGTTAATTTGAAAATGTATTAATTTATAAAGATGACGGAGAAACTTTTAAAATACAGGGTAGTGCACAAAACACAGCTTTTCTAATTTTTAAAGTTTTTGCAATCAGTTTAACACCCTGTATGACATAGAGTGGAAGATCGTACATTTGTTTAATATAATACAAAAATTTTATAACACATCGTTTATACGGGGTGACTCGTTAAAGCTAAATACACTATATGCCCTCTGTAACCACATTTTGAGAGTTACCCTGTATAAAATATGATTCATTACCAAGAAGTAGTTACTTAAACTATATATTCATAATGCAATGATATTTGCTCGTATTTTTAAAGCTAAATGATTTCTTCAAAAAACCCATATTACTTATTTTCGAACCACCCTGTAACTAACCAAATTCTACGGTGATTGTTCATAAAATATTAATGTTAAATAATCTATAATTTATGTTTTCTACAATAATTGCCAGTAAAACAGGTCTGTTATGAGAAATCTGGTTACAAAAAAGAGGCATTTCCGATGTTTAACACCCTGTACTTCGAAAACTAGCCATAGGATTGGTTTGGGCCAATGGACACTTTTTGTCAGTGCATCAAGTTTTATAACATACCAAAGTTTCAGAAAATTTGACCGGGACGTTCTTTCCTTATTTTCAATGTTTTGTATCATTAGTATCATTTCTACCATTTATTAAATCAGTCCTAACAGCAATTTAAGTTTTTATAAGTTTAATTTTTTTCTAATCATATTTTTCGTTTTGTATCTTTGTGTAGTACATTTGCAGGTTGGGAATTTTCTTTTTTGATGATTATATTTATCCATATTTGATGTAGAGACAGGTACATTGTTATCTTAATATTTTTTCTTCTTATCTTTATTTTTATTTCAACGAGTTAGAAATTTAATTCGTTGAATTTCAATTGTAGATGTAAATATTTTGTTTGTTTGATGTTACGGTAAATGAAGTCGAGATGATGCTATTATATTTTGCTTATAGATACTTTTTTGATTTCAAAGTCAACCCAAAGATCCGCCCAAAAAAATATTTCGTGTTAATAATCTATTCGGGAATATTTTCTAAAAAGGCAATTATATTTTGAAAATATAGTTTGTGCCATCCAGCCTTAAACTACTCACTTATAAATATTTTAAAGCATTTTCTTGCACCAAAAAAATGACAGCTTCCACGACGTGGATCTGTAATCGATATAATAGATACTAAACTGTGCAAAATAGTGAAAACAAAACGAACTAGGTAAAAAATATGAGAGGTGAGATCAACAAAAGATGACGTATCTCTAATATTAAACAGCATCGCAAATAGGACACTTAACCAACAACGAAAATATTTAAAATCTTGATAGTATCGAAGCCCTGTCAATCAGCTGATTGTTGACAGAACTGAAAAATACAACCTCTCCATACATATTCGAAAAAATCATAAGTTCTGAAAACAAATGTAAATGTTGACGATATCGTAATAAAAGTAATATATGCAATACAAAAGAAAAATACAGAAATGATAGGTAAGTTCAACATTATTTATGTTACTGAATATACATACCTACCTACCTACCTTCAAATAAATAAATAAAAAAACATGATCCAAAATGCCTTAAGGGGCGCCAAAATCCTTTTTTGCACACAGGCGCCAGTAGCCCTTACGGGGGCCCTGCATCTGACCGTTGACCGTCTAAAGATACATTTACATACAATTTCCGAGATACCACCATTACTGAATCACTCGATATAAATTGAGAAATGGCTCTTTTAAATCTGGACCATTAGTAAATTTCTATTTTATTGTTTGAATTTTTTCAGCCGTTCGTTGGACAAAATCGAAAATAATACCCTGTTTAAACCAGAATAATGCGTGGAATCAACTTTTTTACTAAAATATACAGCGTGTTATTTATTTAATAAGTCGAAAATACTAGAAAAAGTGTCTGACAAAAGTTTAAATAAGTATCTTACAATATTTTACAATTACAGAGTGCATATTTTTGTGTCTACATGTATAACCCATTCACAAATCCAATTGTCATCAACGATTTTTCGACGTAATCTCGTTCATTCGCAATAGATTTTCGCAAATAGGTTTTGCTATTTCCTCGCATTCATCTAAAGAATAAAAAACGTTTAGTGATGGGTTACAAGAACCAAATACTATGGGTTGGCATTTGTTTCGCCAAACGTTCCAAGAGTAGATCATTTCTTTTACTTTACAGTCTTTTTCAGTATTTTCGGAGTCGTTATATTTGTCGCTCCAACAATCTGAAAATAAGTAAAAATCTATATTAATTAAAATCAATTTGCCGAATGTTTGTGATCTTCACTTCAGAATGACTGCACCTATTTGGGTAATTCTTTTTTTGATGTGTTTGTAATGAGGCTTACCACTAGGTCGGAAATTTTAAATGAATTTATGCAGAAACGATCAAGAAGGGGATTTAGTGTTTCTAGGTAAAACCATTGTATAAAGATTATATAGTAGTATCACGCTCTAGTTAAAAGTGATTGATGCAATCTCGCGCGGCATCTATTGACGTTCTCAATTTCTAATGCTGTACAGATACGTCCTCTATATATTCTTTCACATGGTCTTTACCAAGTAGTTCCTTCAGCTATTAAAGTTGTTGTTTGTAATATTGCACTTGTGTTTTTAATAATAAACATCATCTGTTGAACAGATATTACATTTTCAAAATTCAATAAGGATTTTCTACAAAACTGTGTGATTAGTCATCTTTATTTAGTAATAAGGATAAAATTTAAGATATGATGTGCTATATTAATTCTGTTTAGAATTTTGAGCAGTATTGAAATATGGAAAAATATAAATTTTTATTTTAAAAATAGTGTTTATTTATTTATATAAATTAGAAATTATTATTTTTTAAATAAACTTAAAAATACAGTTTATAATGTACATGGGCGGATCCAGACGATTTTCAAGAGGGGGTGGGGCTGTCTTCCACCCGAGTGGTGAGGGTCTTGAGGTTATGGATTATCCCCTGCTAAGCGGAGTGACCGAGGGGCCTCCCCCAGAAATTTTATTAAATATAAAGTACTTGAAAACTTCTTTTCGGGCTATTTTAAACCAAGAAATTTACATTTTCTCCCAATGTAACATGAAAACCATTTTATTCCAATACGATACATTTGTATATTTATTTTAATTAATAAACATCTTTATACAATTTTATAATAGTCCAGTTGCCAGAGCCACATTTCGACAAAAATCTCTCATAAAATGTGATATCGCTGAAACTATAGGCTCTTAGTACTTTATTGGGTGTAGAAAACGTTAAAAAATCTTTGCTGCTCTAAAGTGTGCTTAAAAGCTTGCAATTTCGAAAACAAAATCGAAAATTTGGTTTTAGCGTTACCTAATATCTCGAAAAATAAAAAAAAATCGAGAAACCAATAGCACCACGTGAAAGAGCGGAAAATTTGACTAAAATTTATATTAGAAGTTATTTACCTAAATTATTAAAAATATGAAAACGAATTAGAAAACTCTACGATGCATACAAATAGGTATTCAAATCGTTCGGAAAAAACAAAAGTACCTATTCTTGCCTAAAATGTAAAAAAAGAATTTTAAAGAGGAGACTCTAAGCTTTCTCTGGAAGCTATTAGTTTTTAACTTTTTTTTTGCTCATAGAAAATTTGACCTGAAGTTATAATTTCTAAAATTCTCACTTCGTAACTCTTAAGTGTGCTTTTAAAATTTTACTAGTATAATGACATGTGCAGTTTCAAAAACTTGAAAAAAATGAGTACTGATAAAGTTAAAAAATTGAAAATTTGTTAGTAGAACTTTTTCGATTGAAAATTAGGCTTTTTTAATTTAAATTCGAAATTCGAAAATTAAATATTTTGCATTGAAAAAATTACAGCTTATTTAAAACACAAAGACGAATGTTTTCACCAAGTGTCATAAAAAAAATTATTTTTGCGGGAGATAAAAATTAAAAACTAAAAAAGCGGTTTTTAACGATTTTCTCAATCATTTTAAAGTTATGTTGAAAAATGATTAATACAAAAGTTTTACATTTTTTAATTATCTACAAATGTTACATTAAACTTTTTTCGATAGGATGCATATTTCAGCCACAAATCGTAAAAACCAATATCCAACCCTCAAGTTGTATATTTAGCTACCCCCACCCCACTTCCGGAACTTTTAATTTGTCCAATTTATTTTTTTTAATTTACTTATAATTTTCCCTAAATTTTCCGACCGACCATCCACATAATGCTAAGAATGTTTTTATGAATTCGGGTATTTAAAATCGGTTTGAACTTGGTCTACAAACATCATTCGAAAACTTATTGATTAGTTTTTATTAATGGGCAGGGCATCAGATTCTGGTGACCTTCAATTAACAACGCAAATCTATTCAAAACTATTTATTAACCCTATAAACAGGAAAATTCAACTGAAACTCAGATTGTTTTGGTGCGTCTAGAGTTCTTGACGACAGCGCTACCTATTTACTTTCAAAACTTTGGTGGATTACTCACAACTTTAAAATATCAATAGCAAGACAGTTTTTTTAATATACTAAACTAATATCTGTCTAACCAGCATCAGATAAAAAAGATTAAAGTTGTTTAGTATCAAACAACAACATATAATAATTTATTAATTGTACCAGAAAATAAAATACTAATAAATAAAAAATAAATTATTTTATACTTTTAAAATTAACTAAAACAATCATATAATATCCATATCCAAACTATTGCAAAAAATATATCTATCATCTATCATCAACTCCTGATGATGCCAACATGGCGAAACGCGCGTAGAGCGTGTTAAAATTGTGTTTTCGTTGAGTGGTAGACAATAGTATTCAACTTAGTCGATAAACCAAAGGTTCCAATTTCCAATTTAAGAAAAAGATATACTTTAAGAAAAAAATATTTCGATTTAACATTGACTCTCTAGTCTTAGTGCTTTTTATTCCAAATTTGAATTTTAAAAGTTAAACGGGTGTAATAAATTATCAGATTAGAATTTTTCATAATTACCATTATCGACAGTATATACCTTTTGATTACAATTCACAATTGCCCTTTACTCACAAAATTACTTACAGGCTAGTAAAATACTCACAAATTGGCAACCCTGGTTTCTCAGGAGATAATTAAATAATTTGGGCCTTCAATTTCATACGTCTTCCAATTCCCTTTCGTTGTAACTAAATAACACATTAACAAAAGACACGAGCGTCTCGCGACAGTATGAATTTGAGTGCCGGCTGTGGCTGCGGCTGCGGCTGCAGCCTTCGGCGATCAATGGTACGCAGGCGCTACCAGAACCAAAAAGATTTACGAACCTAACTTAATTTCTATATTTTTAATCGCCGATAATCTTATTTTATTTTCATATGTGCCAATGAAACTAAATTTAAATCTTTGATTGGGATTATGATTACCAATAAAATTCAGATGAACTAGATATAATAATTTTATTTAAATATAAAAATGAATACAAAAAATTATTGATATGTGTGATCGATACCACTGTGAATATTCAAAATTTCTGTTGAATTATTGAGTCCAACTTTAATAGCTATTTCTTCAAATCTCGAAGGTTTGCTAATTTCAATGTTAGTTTTTTTTCTCTTTGCTTTGGTAGAATAAAAACGACATTGTTTTCTATTTTTTGTTGCACATTGATATTTTCAGAGGTGTTAAGTTTAACAGAGTCTTGTTTATTTATCACACTAATACTAATATCTGCGTACCTCTCCAGTTTATGAAAATCTTCTGTTGATATGTGACCTACTTTATCGAGTAACCCTTTAAGTAAATCATATTTTCTTTTCAAGCTTTCGTTTTCTCTTATTTTTGGAACAGCATTTTGAGATAAGTCAAGTAATCTTGAAACTTCATCTGTTTCCTCAAAATTTTGTGGATTTAAGTTAGTACAGCTCCTTTCAAAATACTCCCTTGCGCAAGCATGAATATGTTTACAAATATTCAATTTAATGACATTAACATTGCAAGAACATTGAAATGTATGTATACAAATTTTGCATGCAGAACAAGCTAAGCACAATTTAGAGCATGTCTCTTGTACAAAACTAACATGGTATTGTACTGCAGTGTTTGAAGAGGATAACACTAACCATTGCTTATCTTCTTCAACTATTTTAATTGAATCAATGGGAATCGCTCGGCTAGACTTATGGCTAATAACAATTTGCTTTATTTTTTCTGTTCGCTTACTTTTTGTTATATTTATTAGCCTTTTAAACAGACTATCCCGAGCTACTTTCAACACCGCATTTATTGTTTTATCCAATCTTTTAACCTTTCTGCCCTCCAAGTAGATATGTTTTAAAATTTTATGGTATGAGTCCAAGTACATGTTCGTATTTAAGACCAACCCTCTCCTATAACAATATGCCCAACTTTCAGATCTATTAACGTAATACGTTTTAAAGTAGTCACCAAAGGATTTTGTGTCATCGTCATTGTCCAGGTCATGTAAAACTCTTAGTAGACAGGTTTGAAATTCATCTATATCTGTCATCTGTTGTAATACTTTCAGAGTTTTATACACTAACGCTTTTTTATCCACCTCCCCATTAATTTTCTTCAGATTTGACCGCCAGTTTTTATCCACGTGCCAACTACATAAGAGCTTGTGTTCAACTTGTCCCATTACAGATGCCCAAGCATTGTAAAATGCTGGTGCATCATCAGACATAAATATTGTAGAATTTATTTTACCTACTTTTAGCTTTATTTTACTAAAAAATAAAGTAAATAAGTATTCATCTGATCGATTAGAAAAACAATAGGCCACAGGACATCCTGTGCCATATTCATCTACAGTCATAATTGTATATAGCTGGATATCATAAGCATTAGTACCATGAGTACCATCTATACAAATTTTATTGTTGTCAGTTGCACACTCATCGCACTTTACTACGTTTACTACTGGGTTCTTTTCCAAAGCAATTGGTTCTTTATTATGGAACTTTCTTACATGTGCGTACATGTTTTTTTTATTGCTAAAGTCAGTTGCACACTCATCGCACTTTACTACCTTTCCTACTGGGTTCTTTTTCAAAGTAATTGGTTCTTTATTATGGAACTTTCTTACATGTGCGTACATGTTTTTTTTATTGCTAAAGTCAGTTGCACACTCATCGCACTTCACTACCTTTCCTACTGGTTTCTTTTTTAAGGCTATTGGTTCTCTATTGTGGAACTTTCTTACATGTGCATACATATTTCTTCTTTGAGTGAACTCACTTAGACATTCTTCGCACTTCACATTCATTTTGAATAGTCTTGTCTTTATTGTTTATTAACTTTGGTCTTTACACAAATAATCAATTTACCACGATAACTAACTGTTTAAACACCATAGATAAACTAACTTAAACACAACAATATGTAATGTTCGTACTTGTCTCATTTTTTAAGTTTGTATGTAAATATTGTAGAGACGCTCGTCAAAAGACAACCAGAAATGAAAAAGAAGATTTCAAATTATAATTTCACTCAAGCAACGACATGACCTAAAGACATGACTTGTGTCCACTTGGAGTGCCGCCATCTCCAGTGCGTTCACATAATCCGACTGATAAAAGTCCGTAAGGCGATACTACTATATAATCTTTATGTACGATTGACCAATAAAACGCTGTTTATAGAACAGTTTTGCGTCAATAAAGTAGCACTTTATTTTACTGTAAAATAAAGTGCACTTTATTTTACTAGTAAAATAAAGTAATTGCCAACGTCACTGACAAGTTGCAAGACAACTCATTTGACATGTTTAAAAAATAAACATCTACTTGTTATCTCAACTGCTGTCAGCCAAAATCGTATCAAATTTTAATTTTTTCAATTTATTATTATTTTTTAATTGCAATCGAACATAAAATCATGTATATAACGCGTACATAAACAGGCTTTATGGACTCATCATTTTATAGCCTCTTTCGCAAGCTCGCTCGGCTATAAAATTATTCGTTCAATAAAGCTCTTGTTTAATAAATAGCTATTATACAATGGTAAAACTATCTCAAGATATAATTACCAGTTTCCAGAGAAATTGCAATTTAAAATCTAACCAATGGCGTGACGATCTCATGTCACCAGATGATGGCAATAAAATTTTTACTGCGCTAGAGTACAAAAGATTAACTTTTTACATTCAAAATTAATAAATAGTGGCCCACTTTATGCATGATCGTCGAAAAAATGTTTTAACAAAACTTACCCATTTTTGTAAACCCAATAGGTTTAGGTAAAACACTCGAGATAAATCCAATCAATATAAAAAGACAAAATTTCATTTTAATATTAAAAACAATGTGTTGAATCCGAATTCAGCTCGTAATAAAAAAAAAACAACGCGAAAATTCAATCAATTCTTATCAGCTCAACCTATTAAAACATCAATAAAACTATTATGGTTCATGCTGATAATTTTTTAAGAGGAACTGTATCAGAGATGAGGTGGAAATGGCATTTAATTTGTTTTTCTATCAAACATATGAAGATATCTTATAGTAAAAATGCTTATAAAAGCGTAAAAATGAACCCATAGAATTTAATAAAATACAAATGAAGTAAGTTTTTTCATATGAGAGTGTCAAAGCATATTTAGTCTAAAATACAACACAATATAAAAACAAATACAAACAACAACCGCCATCTATATGTCAGGTAGGGCACTTCTGGGACTACCCTTGTCTATACAGAGTCATTAAAAAAATAAAGAGCTCTTTTTTGACAATTTTTTAATAAATTGAAGCTACTTTTAGAAACCATCAAATTTCAAAGGACCCCGCAGTTTTTGATAGGAAAATGGCTTTCGGTGGATTTCTCTCAAACTTCGGAAATTTATTCTTCATCCCATCCCGATCAAAAGTGTTCACGGGCCCAACTCAATCCTATGTACAGATTTCGAGCTAGCGCGAGTTTAAAATGATTAGGGGGAACTCGATATATGCGCATTTATCGGCAAGTTAGGCGTTCACCTCTTTACGTTTATGGTTTATAAGATGGATATATGTCATACACACCCAGATACACACACACGCACACATTTAGCGTCTTTTAGAAGATTTTATTTTGATTTCTAAACTATTTTTTAAGGTTTTTTTTTATTGACATTACATTTTTTATTTTTCAATCAAAAAATGGGAAAATCGTTGGAATAGATAACACAAAGTCTGAAATAATTAAATTAAACTGTGATTATCTTTTAAAACCATTTACACATACTCTATCTAAATGTATAGAACAATTGTTACTCTATTACATAAAAAGGGAGATGTAACAACATCAGCAATTACCAACACATATAGTTAATCACCCACTTCTCAAAAAAGTTTGAAAAATTAATTAAAAATAGATTAGTTTCATACCTAAACAAATATGATATACTCTCAAAACAACAGTTTGGTTTTAGATAGAAAACATCCACACAAAACGCCGTTAGTGTCCTAACTTCACAAGTACCTAAGTGAATCACTTAATGAAAGCAAGCCCTGTTTGTGTATATTTCTGGATCTTTCAAATGCATTTGACACGGTTAGTCATCATCTTATCCTGCAGAGGGTGCCATGGCTCAGCGTTAGCATATACACTTCTCAACGAGACGACCCGGGTTCGATTCCCAAGAAAATCAAGTGGTTCATAATATCGGCAACCCACCATGGCTCGGTGAGTACGTATAAACCGTTGGTCATGGCCATGTAACTGTAGTCAGTAAGCCATGCAGAAAGCGGTAGTCGCGGCCTTTACGAACTTTACTTTTTTTTTCTCCTGCAGTGCTTGGAAGATATTGGTATACGAAATAATTATTTAAATCTTTTTAAAAGGTATCTCACCAATCGACAGCAGACTGTGAGAATAGATGATGTACTTAGCAGTGCAAGAGTTGTTGAATATGGAGTGCCGCGAGGATCCAAACTTGGTCCTATTTTGTTCAACATATATATTAACTGCTTGTTTTCTTTAAAAACGAGTGAAAACGTTATTGGCCTCGCAGATGATACTGCTATTTCATATAGGGCAGATAATTGGGAAGACCTAAAACAGAAAGCGAACATAAACTTTTTAGAAATAAAAAAATGGATAGACTTTAAAATGTTAACTGTTATTTAAAAATGTTATACTTCGAATTGGTAGAAAGTCATCTTCATTATGGAATCATTGCGAGGGGTGCAGCACTCAAAACTCACCAGTATGCTCTTGAAGTAATCCAAAAAATGTTTTTAAAATTAATTTTGACTAAAAACTCGAGGTATCCGTCAGATCAATTATATGCTGAAATAAAAATAATGGACATAAGACAACACTACCACTTGTGTTTGTTTGTTAGATTTCACCTTCATAAACAACAAGCTCCACTTCCATCTCATTAATATAATACTCGCCACAAACATTAGGTACTTTGTTTCTCCATTTATGAACAAATCTTGTACTCAGCGTTCTTATCTGTATATAGCACAAAAATTATATAACACTATAGTAGAAACTATTAAAACTATTAGTAGTATTTGTGGCTTCAAAAGACAGCTAAAACACTTGATTAATAACACTAAAAGGTCTATTGTTAATAATTGTTTTGAAAACTAAATAATTATAAAAAAACATCGATAGTAATCTAGTTGCTTAACTCTATGTTCTAGACATCTATCACTCGCGGTCCATCTTGAGAATCAATGATTACGTCTAATAATCTTGTTGACGTATGTTAGAAAGATCCGTCAACAAGATTATTAGATTGAAGGTGGACCGCTAGTGATAGATGTCTAGATTATAGAACATAGAGTTAAATACATGTTACTTTAATAGGGGCACTATGAAAATGAGCTGAAATAAGCATCGTTGTTATTTCGCTGATGGCAAGATGGTTTTTCGTATGTTCCTTGTTAATCCTTCATTTTAATCAAATATGACGAGTTGATCTCCCAAAGACTACGCTAAATTGTAGTTAGATTAATAACACATGTGCTATAAATAAATAAGAATAATAAACATAATGATTATGCTGCATTTTTGCTCTATGCGAGTCGTGGAACCCTTGTAGGAGTATAAAAGAGTAGGGTTTAGATGAGATAACGACAAGTGACGCTTGTGCTGGACATATTATTTGTTAAGCGTTCTCTTACAAAAAATATTTCTCCATTGAACATTTATTTAGTTTTTTAATTTATTTCAAGGTGACTGGCTGTGTTTAAACCTGTTAATGAAACGCCCATGTCGGACATAGTCATGGTAACAAAAAAGTGATTGAAAAATGAAAAATGTAATGTCAATAAAAAATAAATTCTAAAGTAATAGTTTAGAAATCAAAATAAAATCTTCTAAAAGACGCTAAATGTGTGCGTGTGTGTGTATCTGGGTGTGTATGACATATATCCATCATATAAACCATAAACGTAAAGAGGTGAACGCCTAACTTGCCGATAAATGCCTATATATCGAGTTCCCTCTAATCATTTTAAACTCGCGCTAGCTCGAAATCTGTACATAGGATTGAGTTGGGCCCGTGAACACTTTTGATCGGGATGGAATGAAGAATAAATTTCCGAAGTTTGAGACAAATCCACCGAAAGCCATTTTCCTATCAAAAACTGCGGGGTCCTTTCCTTCTTCGTTCAATCAAATAATGTTTTGTTCAACTGTCGAAAATCGACGACATTTGTATGTATAATTTCACGGTGAATCCAGATTAAAACATTTGTGTATATTTATGTTTTAAATAAATGCGTAAAGACGCAACTTATCAACAAAAGAGTTTTTTTAGTTTGTTATATAAAAAAAAATGGATGTTTTGGATGGCGTGAATTATTGTGTTTTGAAGCGGTTCGTTTTGGGAATTAATCAAAGTAAAAAAAAATTTAGAAAAACTTGAGATGAAGAAATAAGAATTAACCAAAAAGTTAACAAAACCTCAGGAGAACAATTCATCATCTGGTTTTGGAAAGTTGTACTTCCCATGAAAGTTACGATTTGTTCCTAATCCTTATCATTTAATTGGAATAAATACTTGTTGTTCCTCGCTGATTTCAGTTCTATTCCAATCAGAAAAATATAAAATATTTTCTTTATCATTCTTATTCCCCCTTTTTGTATAATAGCTGTAGTACTTTTATTCAATTCATCGGATATTACTGCGCTCGATAGAATTTCTATGAACAGTTTTGTTAATGTTTTTTGCTAGTTCAGGACCTCCATATTTGATCATTTCATTTGCAATATCATCTGAGTCGGGCGATTTTCTGTTCTTTAGCTTTATTCACTTATTGGTGTTTCGAATTTACTCATGAAAAGGTTTGCAATAAACGCTGATAAGCAATTACCCATAGCCGTCCCTTCGCGTTCTTCGGAATATTTGTTTTGATATTGAAAATAATTTTGATATAAAGTTCAGTAAAAAAAATGACCTTAACCAACAGGGTGAAAAGTCCCTTAATGCATCTCTGCCTGAAATAATTCCACGAGATCGGCTGAGAAAAATGAAACTCCTTTAAAGTTTGGAAAGATTTCATAATTGGACAAAAAAGACAAAAAATAATTGAATCATTTATATCGTTAGGTGTAAAATTAGAATAATAAATGGAGCGAAAACGATCAAAGAGCAGACGGGGGATGATTGATGTCGTTTTTCTTTTGTTTCTGGGGGAAAGTGAAGGTTAGGAACAGACAGCCGAAACCCGGAGTTGAAAACGGTAGATGAAAACATCCACAGATAACGCGTCAGGAAGAAAAAGATATTTTTCGAGAATTAAGTCCATATTTAATAGCTATTTGTATAATGAGGTGAGTTAGTGCTTTACTTTTTGGTTTAGATGTCGATTTAAAAATTGTGTGGTTGTAACAGAATATGTTGATACAATTTTTTATTTCAGTATTATTTATTTATTTATTTTGGTATAAATGGGAAACCCCTATAGTTACAAAGTTGTAAAATGTTGATATATAAAATACTTAAAACTAAAACAGTTACAAAATTAGTAAAGATCTTGAAAAATATAAAAAATATACTTAAAACTAACTGCTAAAACAAATAAAAATAACACTAAGTAATAAAACTAACAAAAATATAAAAAAAACATAGATCTACAGATAAAATACATAATGAATGGCAGATTTTTTGAATGCCTCCAAGGAATTAGTAAAAAAATCAAGTTCTGATGGATTAGCTTCCCTTAACAACATTCTTGACAATGGACTATTAAATCCATAATTGGTAGAATGTGAGTTCTCTACAAAAACAGTTTTATCATCTATTGTTACTTTTTGCTTAACTCTCAGGCCAAGTAAAGAGAGAAGTTCTGGGGAATTAAATTGACCTGACAATAATTTAAATAGAAATATTAGGTCAGTTTGTGTCCCCCTGTTTTCCAATATAGTTAGGGGTAGTGTGGAACGAATATCAGTATAGTTATGTCGCTGGTCCATTTGAAAGCCCTTTTTGTAGGCAGCACTACGCAAAAATTTATTTTGGACCCTTTCCAGTAACGTTTTGTACACTGAGTAAGAGGGATACCATACAAAGGATCCATATTCTAGAATTTTAGAAGTTTAAGTGATTTTTGGGATATTTTATTGATATGAGTTGAGAATGATAATTTTTTATCAAATATAACACCAAGATCTTTTACTTCATCAACTTGGTTTAAAGGCAAAAAGTTTACGCAGTATTCATATGTGATTGGTGCCTAAAAACGATATAGAAACACAAAACAAGACATTTGTCAAGATTTAATTGTAAGCAATTATTTCTACACCAATTGGTTAAATGGTTCACATCATCTCTGTCAGTGGCCTCCCTTACTATGACACGTTACAAATTGATACTAGTTCTGAGGAAATCATTACGATACAAAGAGCCAATAACGCGAAATATCTGGGCATAATAGTTGATTGCCATCTTCGGTGGGATAAACCTTTGGTGCAGGTCTGCAAAACTCTTCGTTCGCTCCGTTATAAGTTCAAATACTTTCAGCAAATACTGGATTTCAAATATCTAAAAATTCTTTATCAAGCATTGGTGGAAACACGACTTACCTACGGTATTCTAGCCTGGGGGCAGCGACGGATGCACACTTGCAGAACCTCGAAGTTATTCAAAAAAGATTTTTGAAAATTATATCATCCAAAACAATCAGATACTCATCATACCTAATATTTACAGAAACGGAAGTCCTTGATTTACGTCAGCACTATTATTGTAAAATTGTGATAAGACAATTCAAAAACAGATTTAATCTACCACTCATCAACCATAACCACCAAACTCATCTGAAAACGAATAACTCTCTGAAAATGATATCATCTAGAACGAGAATAGGGCAGAGAAATCATTTTTTCTTAGCTAGTAGATTTTATAATCTTCTCCCGACAAAAATATATATTCCTTCAAAAAAAGGACCAAATATTATCTTCTTTCTATGGAACGAAGTGTTATCCATTCATTGTTTAAATATTAGAATATTTTCATATCTTTTTGACCTACTTATTATTATTGTTCTTTCCCTACGTTGTGATATTTATGTTCCAATATTTATATGCATGTCTCCTTTAGCTTTGTTTTATTATATTATTATAGTTACAAATTTATTTTATTTTTATTGATATTTAAGGTATCAAATACTATTAAACGAGCAAGGTTTGTATGTATGTATGTATGTGTGTCCAGAGGATCTCGAAATCCACTCGTCAGAATTCAATGAAACTTTCAGGGTAGACTAATTCCTATCTAAATCGGCAAAAAATGTAGGTCTCATGTCTGTGAAAATTCGATCTTCCGAGATATTTACAAGAAAAGTTAAGCTTTTAGTTTTATTTCCTAGCAACGGCACATAATAATAACTTGTTTCTATAGTAATATATACTATAAAGGATAGATGAGTACAGTAAAAGTGGGGATATAACGTCACATTCCATAGGCGTACTTTGCAAAATAAGTTTCTATAATATAAATAAGGTCACAGCATATAACATATATATATATATATATATATATATATATATATATATATATATATATATATATATATATATATACGCACTTCGTAGATTAAATTTTGAAGTTATATTATTTACAAAAAATAAAAATAAACTTTATGCATCTGACACTTTAACATTGAACGAATTAAATTTAACCAATAAATAACAAGGAGGATTATATGTTGGGATTAAACTTTTTTTAATCTCTTGGCATTAAAAGTAACGCTTCAGTACTTATCTAAACTCAAAGATTAAAAAAAAAGTTAGTTCAAGAACTATCTTTAAAAGTCACTGTCTTCACTAAAACTACTGGTATCACTATAATTGTCTTTTCTGAGGTTTATTATTATCGGTATCCACTTTCCTAAATCAAGTTTACACATTTTTAACATGACCAATGCATTTTCCCCAATGTTCTCTATTTACATCTGAAACTGCCTTCAAAAACAAATTTCGTACACCAGGAAATTTAAATGTTTTATTGTTTTGAGAAACATAACTGATAATATTTTTCGAATGAAGCCATTTTGAAATATACATACGATACGGCTATGAATAAATAAAGTCTGACTTATCTGTCAAAAGAACAGGTTTATCTAGACAAAAACTATATTAGGCCGATCAGATGTATTAAAATTTAAATTTTAACTACAAATAAGCATTGAAGGATGAGGTAAAAATAAAATTTCTACCTCTTGAATCTGTACTACGTTCTGCAAATTAAATACTGCACTCCTTTCTTCTGTATAGTATAGTAGTAAAAAGATTTGACTTTATTTAATTTCTGGCGTTTTAATCTGAAAGAATTCAATTTTAAATTTGCCGCTTTATATAAAAAAGGAAAGGTTCATTTGACGGACATAAATAATTTGCTTGTCAAATGACAGCCATCTCATAAATCCAAGTTGAAAATACAACGTTGCCAATTCAATTTCAGAAATCATGGGTTTAGGTAAATATTTATAGGAACGTTGAGTAACACTGTTAAAATGGACACTTGTCAAAATGTGACACCTGTAAAAACGTGACAACTGTTAAAATGTGATACGTGTCAGAATGTAACAACTGTCAAAATGAACAAATGTCAAAATATGACACCTGTCAGAATGTAACAAATGTCAAAATGTCACACGTATCGTACTTTTCTTTATTTATTACAAAGATCTAACCTAACCTAAAGTTAATCTTTTTTTTTTGGCGGGTGGAAATGCTTTATGCACATCGGGTAAAGGTTCTTCCCTTCCCCGATAGTGTGAGACTACCCCTTACGGTTACTATTTTATTATGCGGACAGTTTTAATATTTAAGTTTTCATTATCATAGAGAGAGAGAGAAAAAGAATGAATGCTTGTACACGTGTACTATTAACATAGATTTCAATTTTTTATTTTACAAGAAACTTTAAAGAGACATTTAAAATTCTCTATTTTCATAGTACATTTTAAGGTTGATTGTGACTTTGTATTTTCCAAGAGCAAATTGTAATGTAATGTACGAATGAACTATTTTTGTCACAGGTTTTTGTGGAGGTTTTTACCCAAGTATGAATATCAGACCTATAATTTTCCTTCACTGCAGACCAATAAATAATAAAATCAATTTAACATAGAGTTTTTCTTATATAGTGATAAATAGAGTGAGCTCAGCGATCTTCTGTTGACGGGACGTGTGCCCTACACGCTGCTGTTGCCCGTCCCGGAAACGGGGCCTGTCCACCGTGACAATTCGCGAAGATCAAGCGTCAGTAGATGTTGCCCTAAAAGGGTGAAATGAATTTAACTAACCTCTGTGACAAGCAGTTGATAAACGTCAACAACAGCTGCAGCCAATTGAAAATTAACACTGACAGCTTTTTTAAATTTCCCGCCTACTTTCAAGCCAATCGCCAATTAACTTTTTATTTATCTCCCTATCAGTAGTTCAAGTAGATCTCGCCCACTCCGTGATTTTCGCGAATTAATTAATAATTTGTCATGTTATAAATATACTTAAATTATATACTCATTGGGCTGCTTAAAAATGTAGATTTGAATATTAAGAGCGAAGCTCGGTGACCAGATATTACTAATTAATAGCCAACAACCACGTACATGCTTTGCCTTTGTGGTTTTCATTGTTTATTTACTTGTAATATTCAATGTTACTTAAATTTAATTGATACATATTTCTGTACTTCAATAATATATATTTTGGGTGTATTTTTTGGCAAATAAATATTATTATTATTATCTTGAAGTTTTAAACAAGCAGCAAATGATTCAATCACACGGTATAGCTTAAGATCATCAGCAAATAACAACCCCCTTGAGTCAGTAATATGTTTAATAAGATCATCAATAAAGATATTGAAAAGTACACAGTGACTACCTTGGGGAACACCATAACATGTTTCAATTGTATGTGATATGTAATTATTAATTTTCACCCACTGACTTCTATTTACAAGGAAGCTACTAATCCAACCCAAAACACTACCCCCAAAACCAAAAGATTCTAATTTTTGAATTAATACTTCATGATTAACTCTATCAAACGCCTTTGAAAAATTTGTATAAATTGAGTGAACTTGACACCGTTTCTCAAACGCGTTTAATATGTCTTTCTGATATGGCAGCAAATTTGTGACTGTGGACTTGCCTTTGGAAAAACCATGTTGTTGATTGGTTAGAGCATTGAGGCAGTGCCAAGAAAGCTGCTGGGTTACAAGACGATCAAATATTTTAGGAATAACAGATGGTAAACTGATGCCCGTATAATTCTTCACGTTGCTCTTATCACCTGATTTATGGATGGGTCTGATAAAACTGTTTTACCAGAACATGGGAAATTAACCATTCCTGAGAGATAGATTGAATAATAAAAAAGTGGAAAATTCAGGGTACAGTATGTTGGGGTAATGGGTTACAGCAAGTTGATTGGTTTTAATATTTTCTCGTGACCCACTAAAAATATATATAAAACCACCTCGGTGGCGTCAATCTATTCTTCTAGGTTTCCGGGAAAAACCGGGGTAAGAAATTATTCGGTTACGTGGCCTCAATCTGCCTACTCCACGTTTCCATCAGTTGATTCTGAGGTTTCAATCTGCCTACTCCTCAGACTAGCAACCGAATAATGGTTTACCCCTCCTGAAGAGTTTGTGGATCAGTCCACTGTTAACGATACTGTAAACCTACCATTTACTTAGCCTAGAGAAAGTTTTCAACGGTATAAAATCTATGAAGGTTGAAATATATCCTAGTATCTGGAACACTTTAGCTTTATAACCACTATTTTTAAAAGTGGCAAAAAGATTACATCAGAAACTTTCGACCTATCACCGTTCTGCCGGCCCTGCATAAGCTGTAGTAAATCGACAGTTAATAATTTGTTATTTTATCAAAACGATATAGTTGTGGCTATTGAAAAAGGTCTCCAGGTCGATTCTATCTAAACAGATTTCCGCAAAGTCTTTGATAGAATAAACCATAATAAACTTCTTTTAGATAGAACTCAAACAGTAAGAATCAAAAACCATATATCGTTTCCATTGTTGGCAACGTCTGGAGTCCCGCAGGGGTCCCACTTTGGTCCTCTTTTTTTAATCTGTTTATAAACGATATCGGTCTCGTTTTTCAGCAATGCAAATTCCTACTTTTGCCGATGATTTAAAAATTTCTCTTGAGATTAGCAATGCAAATAACTGTGAGAAGCTTCTGATCTCACTTCACTACATTCTTGGTCAATAAAAAACGGAATGTCACTTAATATAGAAATCAATTATCCAGACTGAATTCAGTCCGTGATCTCGGGGTACTATTTGATACTAAATTAGCCTTAACTGAGCTTCCCAATGGCTAAGGTTTTCTACTGAGAGATGCCAATAGGTTTTCCCCTGAGACCTGTGTACTTATCTCTCGTACAACCAAATTTACAGTACGCTTTTCCAGTTTGGAATCCATTTTATCAAATTCATATAAACAACATCGAGCGTATTCAAAATAAGTTTCTGAGATTTGTTGCTTTTAAAATGGGTCTGCAGTATGGAACCTATACGTGCCCATAGTTACTTCAACTCGTAAATTTCAAAACGGTAAACGTGCATACTCGTGGCAATGTGTTATTTGCTATCATTTAATCATTACAATTACGGCTATCACTGTCTTCTATCTAGATTCGTGAGATTAGGCAACGAATTGAACAGTAATGATTTTTTTTTTCACATATCATAGCAAGCAATCGAATAGCTGGGTTTATTGTCTTGCATTTCATGATGTACCTTATACTGTTTGTAGTTTGGTATTCCTTATTATTATAATTAAGTTTTAAGTTTTAAATTGTACTAATCCTAATAAAATCAAAGTTTTTGGTTTAAAGCCCCGACTTGGTCGGGCGCCAAACCACGTCTGGACTTTCGTAATTCAATACCTGGGGGGGGCATATAGCCCAAGGAGTAGTTGTTGAAGTCCAGACGCTGGTGCAGTGTAGGACATTTAATGTCTTTGTTCTTGGGAACAAGTGTGATTTATTTCACAACCTTAGGCACTTTTAGTTACTTATTTATTCAATTATTTAATGTTTCATATTGCAGCAGAGGGGTTTTCTCGTGTATAAATAAATAAATAAAAGATGGATTCAAAAGAGAAGCCGAAATGTAGAGATTTTTGCAATCTAAAACGCGGTTCTTCCCGGAAACCTAGAAACTTTAATTATCCTTACCGAGAAAACCTATTCGAACATATGTATACTTGTAAGTTTGATTCCGTAAAAATTTAAACCAGTTCCTATCGGATATCCGTAAAATCCCTTCTTAATTTCTTCAAAGAAACTACCCGGCAATATTCTTTACAGTTTCTCTGGCATACAATATTTATGAATGCTTTGAACCCCAAATTAGAATTTATTCGCTTTTATACTCTTGCCTCGTGCAATTAATATTAATGGTCGTTCTTTTTATCTCTGAAGAATAAACACAACGTAACTTTGTTAGTTTTTAAATTAAGCCATAATGAAAGGAAGATATAGTGATACTGATAGCTAGCGAGAACAATAAAAGAGATTTATTTTCTAATATAATCATAACAAATAGTTTTTAACTTTTAAAAATGAATCAAAGAAAATCATTTTATTGCTTATTAAAATACTTGCCTCTGAATGTAATACGATTTTGTATTTGTTCGAAGCAATTTTCCACTCAGAAGATGGTTTATCCAAAATAAGTGATTTATAAACCTCGACTGCTTCTTCAGGCGATGAAAAACGTTTGTTTTTAATATATAGGATTAAAAAAATCATTAGGGGATACATCAGGACAATGTATAAATTCGATGTTTTGATATGTCAAATAAAGAATTCACAAAAAGGTGTTTTTATTAAACAAAATAATTTTATTTCTTCTCAAAATACTCGCATTTGAATGTAAAGCGATTTTTTATTTGTTCGAATCAATTTTAAAAGCAATTTTCCACTGAGAAGATGGTTTATCCAAAAATAAGTGTTTTATAAACATCAACTTCTTCTTCAGGCAATGAAACAGTTTGTTCTTAACATATAGGAATAAAAAGAAATCAGAACAGTAATTTAGAAATTCGTCAATATTATCATGTGGTCACTTGGCATAGAGCCGGATCAAATTCCAAGAAAGTGCATTTCATATACAAACCAGTTGATGGATTCATTCTAAAAATATTATCAGTCCTCCTAAATCTTTGAAGGCAGAATTACTCGTAATAGCAAAGCAACAAAAAACAAATTCAAAAAATATATTATAGATGAGATGGCCCGAGAAAAAGGAATTGAAATTCTCATATTGCCTCCTGACCATGCAGAGTTAAATCCCATTGAACTGATCAGGTCACAATTAAAAGGTTATGTTTCTCAAAACAATACAACATTTAAATTACCTGATGTGCGAAATTTGTTTTTGAAGGCAGTTTCAGATGTAAATGGAGAACATTTGAAAAAAGTGGAAAATTCATTTTGGAAAGTGGATATAGCAATGGAAAACTTAATAGACCCTATAATAATAAACCCAAATAAAAGACAATGATAATGATTGTGAAGACAGCGACTTTTAAAGATAGTTCTTGAACTTTGTATTTTTTTTAATCTTTAATTTTAGGTACTGAAGTGTTTTAATTACATTAAAAAACGTTTAATCCCATTAACAACATATGATCCTCTGTGTTATTTATTGGTTTTTTTTATTTGTATTTTGCAAAGTACGCCTATGGAATGTGACGTTATATCCCCACTTTTAATGCACTCCTCTTTTATTCAGAGTATATTTCAAACTTCAAAAATTTTCATATTTTGGACGCCTATTTGAGGGTGTTCCCGAAGAGGTACGGAGGGACACATCAAACCCTAAGCTTACTTTATGATGCTCTATTAAAATCTAAAGTCAGAATTTTAAAATTTATAAAGACAAAAAAGCTGCACACACACAGATTGAATTCAGATACCGAACAATTTTTTCGATGATAATAGAGTTAGGTATATCGTCATACCTCATTTAATACCGTTTTTAAACACTGAACTGCAAATTCGTTTCAGTTTAGACATCAAATTTTGGGATTCCGGCATAAATATCCACAGTAAAATATATCCAACAAAATATCCCGTACTTTTGATCCCCAAACAAAAAAGATATCCTCTAACATGATATCCCTGAACATAATTTCTCCCCGTACAAAATATCCCTGTCAATTAGATTATCAATTGGCAACCATCTCTCGTTTATAATATAAATCAATCAATAATAATTATGAATCAAAGAGAAAAGACAGTTGTGTTGCGTCCTTCTTCGCGAATACATCTGGGTGATTCTATCAAAAGAAGCAGATTTATGATTGCAAAATTTAAAAAATTAAAAAGGTTTGTTCAGATCTTAAAAAAATATGTATATGAGCTAGAATGACTAAGATTACAGTGATATATAAGGACATGCTTAAATTCGCATATTTTAGATTTTTGAAAAATATGTATCCACAACAATGACGAAATTGACACGATTTCACTGCCATATATCTCTTATATTATCGGGTTTTTGTTAATTTTGTCTCTTCTCCTCTGGTCACACTGCCTTTTCCTCTTCTTCCTCTCCTCACACGTCATTTTTTTAGGCGACATCGTCAGGATTTTATGAAATTAAACAGAAACATTTGAAGGTGGTCATTGTCGTGGACAATTTGTCATTGTCGAGGATGAGAAAGCCCACGACAATGGCATTCAACAACATGGTGTTTTGAGGTTAAAACATTATAAACACATGTATAGATAACATAAGAACATTCTAATTACATGTACAGTAAGTAGGCACATAACACGTCTACACGTACTCCAATATTGTCTTATTTCTCAATACTTACTGTTGTCTAATGTTGCTGCCACGTCAATGAGCCTTTACTAAAATACGCACTACAGTTGGACAACGTTTCACCTGATTTTATCAATAACTAACTGAAATGGGCGATCGCCAGTTCCCGTTCAGGAACTAGTGTTCTTTTGTCAATGCATGATAGAATTCGTGGTTTCTTACATGTTACTGACGACGAGTTTTTCACTATTTTCTACTAGACCACGACAATGATTTAACACCTCGTGGACAAAACTTTTAGATCTTATAAATTGTTCCTTTAAGACTTATTGTATTTATGTTTGCTAAGTATTGTAAGTATTGTAGTTCATACTTTAATGTATTATGCCTTACAGTAAATCGTATCTGACAAAATTGTAACTGTTATAAAATTGCAATTTTATAAATAAAAATAAGGTTGTGGACAACCACGACAATGATTTTGAAGTACTAATTATGTTTAGATTTATGACAAATAGCAATCTAATGCAAATGAGTTTTATTCGTCGAAAATATCGTATTTTTTCGTGTAACGATAGACCTGTACAAATTGAACACAAACTACAAATACTTCGAATTAAGCCAAAGGGACATAATTATTCGTCTATTGGAAGAATCGCCCATCTCTCGTTGTTGCTATTTATTTATTCATTTAAAATGCCTTTACAATTTATTAAAAGTCAGAAAGGAAAAAATTTGTTAAATGCAGATGGATTTCTGTATAGTCTTCATAAAGAATTTAAAAGGTCAGGTCAGGTCAGATATTTTGTAACGGGGTATATTCATTAGTTATATCACAAGAGATGAATATTTTTTTGAATATACTTTGTGCAAACTAGCCGTTAAGCTGCTCGAGACAAAAATGCTTTGAAAAAGAATTTTTGTCGAGTGCATTTTAACGGAGAGTTTGCGGAAAAATGTCACAGTATATTCTAAAAAAAATATTAATCTCGAGTTGTATATGTCAAGACTATATCCCGAGAAATAAATAATTACTAGTGATATAGTCGAAGGTAATATCTCAAGACTCAAATAGCCGACTATTATTTTCTGCCTAATTCTATCGAGAGTACCTTGTATTTTGATACAATTTGATGAGACCATATGAACATTAATAATCTGAATAACTCCCGAGAGCTTTAGCTCGAGCGAGTTATTCTTTGATTATTAAAGTTCATATGGTCGAATTGAATCAAATACTATTAAACGAGCAAGGTTTGTATGTATGTGTGTGTGTCTGGAGGATCTCAAAATCCACTCGTCAGAATTCAATGAAACTTTCAGGGTAGACTAATTCCTATCTAAATTGGTAAAAAAATGCAGATCTCATGTCTGTGAAAATTCGATCTTCCGAGATATTTACAAGAAAAGTTAAGCTTTTAGTTTTATTTTCTAGCAACGGCAGACAACACAGAGATAATATAACCTGTTTCTATAGTAAATTTTTTATTATATATTTTGTTATGTCATTTTGAAAACGACTTTAATTCAAGAAAGTCAAAACGTCAATTAAAACCCCATTTTTCTTTAAAATAAGTGGTTTTATTTCCATTAGAAGAGAAACTGATAAATAATATTAGTTTAATTTGTCAGTTTTTGGAATTGTCAAAATTAGTTAATTGTCAATCATCGATCATCGATGGCAATCACATCATATTTTTGTGCGAGGGGTATTCCAAAGCAACGTTCAGTAATGTAGTCTCGATACATAATGTTGGTCTAGCAGTGGTCGGCGAAAACGTTGGTGGAGTGATGATGGAAAATCATCATAAGAAAATAATCTATTTTTGTAAATATCAACGTTTAATTTCGCCCTAATAACCTACAAATTTTGACAACTACTGACACGCACATCTCTGGGTAAACGTTAAGAATATGGGCCGGCTGGGATTTTCATGAAATTTTCACAGATGTTATAAAATATGATAAATTCAATATAGCGATATAAATTTTTGCGCGGAAAAATATTTTTCACATTTTTTTAAAAAGAAATATATATTGGGATACTCACTCCCAAGACAAACAAATTCAGTGCGTTGAAACGATTATTTAACATATTTTTCCAATACAAACGCATAGGTACATAACTTTTCTACAAATGCCCAAGTAGCAATTTATAACCAGAATAAGCCTGAACAGTATTAACCCATTAAGGACGAAGTTTTTTTATTTTCAATAAAATCATTTTTCAATGAAATTTTTAATTAACTTTATTTAGTGCTACTTGAAAAAAATAATAATATTAGTTTAATTTGTCAGTTTTTGGAATTGTCAAAATTAGTTAATTGTCAATCATCGATCATCGATGGCAATCACATCATATTTTTGTGCGGGGGGTATTCCAAAGCAACGTTCAGTAATGTAGTCTCGATACATAATGTTGGTCTAGCAGTGGTCGGCGAAAACGTTGGTGGAGTGATGATGGAAAATCGTCATAAGAAAATAACCTATTTTTGTAAATATCAACGTTTAATTTCGCCCTAATAACCTACAAATTTTGACAACTACTGACACGCACATCTCTGGGTAAACGTTAAGAATATGGGCCGGCTGGGATTTTCATGAAATTTTCACAGATGTTATAAAATATGATAAATTCAATATAGCGATATAAATTTTTGCGCGGAAAAATATTTTTCACATTTTTTTAAAAAGAAATATATATTGGGATACTCACTCCCAAGACAAACAAATTCAGTGCGTTGAAACGATTATTTAACATATTTTTCCAATACAAACGCATAGGTACATAACTTTTCTACAAATGCCCAAGTAGCAATTTATAACCAGAATAAGCCTGAACAGTATTAACCCATTAAGGACGAAGTTTTTTTATTTTCAATAAAATCATTTTTCAATGAAATTTTTAATTAACTTTATTTAGTGCTACTTGAAAAAAATAATAATATTAGTTTAATTTGTCAGTTTTTGGAATTGTCAAAATTAGTTAATTGTCAATCATCGATCATCGATGGCAATCACATCATATTTTTGTGCGGGGGGTATTCCAAAGCAACGTTCAGTAATGTAGTCTCGATACATAATGTTGGTCTAGCAGTGGTCGGCGAAAACGTTGGTGGAGTGATGATGGAAAATCGTCATAAGAAAATAACCTATTTTTGTAAATATCAACGTTTAATTTCGCCCTAATAACCTACAAATTTTGACAACTACTGACACGCACATCTCTGGGTAAACGTTAAGAATATGGGCCGGCTGGGATTTTCATGAAATTTTCACAGATGTTATAAAATATGATAAATTCAATATAGCGATATAAATTTTTGCGCGGAAAAATATTTTTCACATTTTTTTAAAAAGAAATATATATTGGGATACTCACTCCCAAGACAAACAAATTCAGTGCGTTGAAACGATTATTTAACATATTTTTCCAATACAAACGCATAGGTACATAACTTTTCTACAAATGCCCAAGTAGCAATTTATAACCAGAATAAGCCTGAACAGTATTAACCCATTAAGGACGAAGTTTTTTTATTTTCAATAAAATCATTTTTCAATGAAATTTTTAATTAACTTTATTTAGTGCTACTTGAAAAAAATAATAATATTAGTTTAATTTGTCAGTTTTTGGAATTGTCAAAACTAGTTAATTGTCAATCATCGATCATCGATGGCAATCACATCATATTTTTGTGCGAGGGGTATTCCAAAGCAACGTTCAGTAATGTAGTCTCGATACATAATGTTGGTCTAGCAGTGGTCGGCGAAAACGTTGGTGGAGTGATGATGGAAAATCGTCATAAGAAAATAACCTATTTTTGTAAATATCAACGTTTAATTTCGCCCTAATAACCTACAAATTTTGACAACTACTGACACGCACATCTCTGGGTAAACGTTAAAAATATGGGCCGGCTGGGATTTTCATGAAATTTTCACAGATGTTATAAAATATGATAAATTCAATATAGCGATATAAATTTTTGCGCGGAAAAATATTTTTCACATTTTTTTAAAAAGAAATATATATTGGGATACTCACTCCCAAGACAAACAAATTCAAACCAAAACCACCAAATAAACCAAAAAACTGATGTTGCCATATGGCAACGCTAGTCCCCACTGGGCACCCAGCTCCGATTACTAATATAGTAAGAAAATATAAGAAAAACGAACTTTAAACCCTAGAAATGTAATCAAAAAGTATATTTTTTATAAAAAGAAATTAAATATTACTGTGAAATTTTAAATTGCAGACAATACAAAGTCCAACAGTACATTTTGAACACATTGTACGTATAATGGAATTACAGTTCTCACCGGCGCATCGTTTTTTCTTCTTGTCGGGTGTTGGTATCAGGAAATGACCAGTATTGTCAAACCTTAGATCATCTGAAACTCTACTAAAAGATCTGCTAGAAAGGCTTGAGGATGGTCTCCCTCCTGTTCTTGGAGGATTTTTAAATTTTGTTAGATATGTCTTGACGATCTCTCGTCTAAATTGAAGTTGATTTATCTTGTGCCCAGATCTTTTGTAAAGAATCCAACTATTTTGAATACCAATATCTATCAACCATGTGAATAAACACCACCACCATTTCTTTCCTCTGAGTCCTATTCTATGGCGAGATACGTTTTGATCCATCAAGTCGGTGCCACCCATTGATGAATTATAACGCCCTATCACTGAAGGCTGGGGTATTCTATAACAGTTTCTTATTCTCCTCTGTTTCTGTTCTTCATAACGGATTTATTTGGTAATGGACAAGTCTTTGGTAATCTGTTGTATCTCATAGTTCCAGCTCCTTCATATCCCAATTCTTGTAATTTAACCAAAAGATCAAAACTTGTAAACAAATTGTCAAAATAGAAAGAATAACGCAGTTTCTGTTTTTCTTCAGGTAATTGTTTCAGTAATATCCAAAATGGTGCCGTACATTTTCCAAATACATCTTCATAATTTGAATTTGCTTGTGGATTGCTGCCCTGATAAATATCTGATAGATATCCACTTTCTGCATTGAGGCACCAAACTTTGTAACCAAATCGAATTGGCTTACCTTTGATGAATTGTTTACAAGAACGTTTTCCAAAATATTTCACCATTGATTCATCATAGTCCATACTTTTCTCAGGAACAAAATATTTCATAAAGTTTCTCCTAACACAATCAATGAGAGGTCGCAATTTGGAGAGTTTGTCAGTAAGATCAAGATTATGATTGTCAGCACAATGCAAATATCGAAAATCTGTCCCTTCTCATGTCATTTCTCACCATATCATTTCCCATATCTCCTTCAGTATCCCAATAAAATTTTCTTCCGGACAGAGTGTTGTAACCGGACACAACCAATATTGCCAAGAAACATTTCATTTCTTCTCGAGAAATTTGAGGGTTTGGTAAATTTTTGAATTGGGCGTATTTATTTGACTCTTCAACCAATAATGTTATGATTTCTTCGTCAATAAATATTTCAAACATTCATAATATGATTCGTCAGGATTTGGAAAATATTTTGGCACGTATTCGAAATCTCCGCGTATCCATTCAATTGTTCTTAGCTATTATTTTCTTTAAAAGTTCTGGCTCTTCCCGTTCATTAGAAGGTGGTTGTCTTCTTCGTTTTTACTGGAATTTTCCTGCGATGGATTTTGACAGTCATCAAATACTGTTAGTTCAGCTCTGCTTCTTAGCTGATTTCCAGAGAGATTGTCTATAAGACCTCCTCCGCCTTCTTCTCCAGAATCCTTATCTGTCAGAATATCATTTTCTGGGGGCTCAATGTAAATGTTTGCTACAGGATTGTCATCTGAATAGGCTATTTCTAAAGCTTCTTCTAGTGTTAGCCCTCCGCTGTAATAAATAATACATATTACATATATATACCCATAAGGTCCTAGCGTTGCCGTGTGGCAACAGCCAACTTTACAAGATTCTAAGTATGATTCTAAATATTTGATTGATATATCAATTAACAATACATAACGGTTAATTATTTATATATTTGTAATTTAAAAACAATCAATTAATTTTACGCTAACAAAGGAGTAATATCACTTACACAAGTCTGAAGTCCATTTTTCTCGCATCGAATATTAACACACTTTATTTCACTCTAATATTATTGCAACAAATGCCTGCAATAAGTTCACAACGTGGCCATGTGTCTGATGAGGTATTCCCCGCAAACCACTAACGACATCTTTTTGCAATTATTAAAAGTAGCCGAACAGTAACCTACTTTAGGAACCAAGAAATTCGTTGCCATATGGCAACGCCAGTCTAATATGGGTTAAAAAAGCAAAAAATGTTCATTTGATGGACATAAATAATTTGCTTGTCAAATGACAGCCATCTCATAAATTTAAAGTTGAAAATACAACGTTGCCAATTCAATTTCAGAAGTCATGGATTTAGGAATATTTAATGGAACGTTGAGTAACACTGTTAAAATGGACACTTGTCAAAATGTGCTGAAAATATGTGTAATAGCTTTGGTTTTATTCATCTCTTTCTGAGTTAAATATTCATATGTCTATACTAGACTTTAATATTGAAACTCGGTTTGTTAAATTTAATAAATTTTCGGGCAAATATCGTTTTGGCGAAGAACATCGTGACTTTTTTTAAAATGAAAAATGTAAATGTTTCTTATTTTTATACAAAATGCATGGTAGAATCAAAAAATTAGTCCAGATATTATTTCTTTATTTACCTAAATAGTAGATCATGTTGCATATCATGTGACTAAATTCATGTCTTTTCATTGGCGCAGCCATGTGCGAATGAAATAATCAGGGATATTTTTTTAGGGGGATATTTTGTTTGGGGATCAAATGCACGTGATATTTTGTTGGGGATGTTTTTTCCTAGAGCTCATTGTGTTCTTAATGGACGAGAAGTTGGCCCATTCTTTTCATGTGAATGTTTTTGATGGGACGTAGGCTACAAATCCCCTCTTCCAAAATATTTTACTAGCTACGGCTTTGAGAATAAACTCTTAAAATAATCGTTCGACCTACATTGAGCTCTCAAAATCGTTTACGTTATTTTGAATTCGGATTCGCAGGTGCGATTTATGTTCCTCTCAAGATCGAATTCTCAGATTTATGGGCGCTTTTTGCGAAACTATTACCCATACTTTTCTCCTCCAGACTTGGTCGGTATCTCGCGGGACATCGGATTTATCAAAAATCGCCGCTATCATGCCCAAATCGAATCACAACCAATGGCGGTGCGCGAATCATTTTTTCGGGCTTAAGAACGTTAATATTTTAATATGGGGTGGTTAAAACGATTTGGTATAAAGCAATTATCTTTCTGTTTATCTACTTCTCCTTCTTATGCGTTTTCTTATACTGATCATGTCCAGTGTAGTCTGTAACTCCTCCTGTCTGTTCGTATGTCATTTTGTCATCTTTATTGACCTTTTTGTCTGAGAATCAACACCAGATATACTGGATCATGATGAAAGGTTGTTTAAAATTGTCATTCTTCATTTTAACGTAGCATTTTCCACCACTTAATCCATTCTTGGGTACTAAAGGCTTGTAGACTTTGAAACTGGAATTATTCTAAACAAAATCTATTAGATACAGGAAATAATTTGCGCACTTTCTTCTTGATGATGAACAGAAATCCACTCAATCTGAGAACATATTATTGGCTACTACAAAAAAAGTTCATAAATTAATAAAGAACATCAATACAAAAAAAGCTCCTGGCTTTGACTTGATCAGAGATATTAAAAAAGTTACCCAGGAAAGCTATAGTAAAGCTTACTATTCTAATTAATGAATCATTTAGGCTCAGATATGTTCCCAACCTATGGAAAATTGCGGAGGTAACAATGATACCCAAAGTAGGAAAATCTAGCAATGAATTAACGTCATACAGGCCATTCTTCTTACTACCCGTAATCTCAAAGAAGAAGATAAAATTTGCTCAGCTATATTTCTGGATATTGCTAAAGCGTTCGACAAACTATGGCACCAAGGCCTGATAATGAAGCTAAAGAAAATATTTCGTCTGCAACTGGTTGAAATTTTGCAGTCATACCTATACCAACGAACATTTAGAGTTAAAATGGAAAATTAGTACTCTGAGCTCAAACCAATAAACGAAGGGGTCCCACAAGGCAGTGTTCTAGGGCGGGTACTATATCTTTTGTATACATCTGACATTACCAAGCGAGAAAACGTAATATTAGCCACATTTGCTGATGAAACAGGAGTATTAGCAGTAGGAGCAACTATAGAACAAACAATGGCCAATCTACAAAATGCAGTTAATGATATAGAACACAGGTCTAAAAAGTGGCGTATAAAATTTAATGAAGACAAATCAGTCCATATTAACTTTACTAATAAAAGAATAAGTTAACTGCCAATCAACCTAAATAACAGTATTGTTCCTAATAAGAAAACAGCTAAATATCTGGGTTTAAATCTGGACATCAAACTTAAGTGGAAGGAACATGTTAAAAAACAACCTGAATAGTTGAAGATAAGGTATAAAAATCTGTAGGTATAGCTTGATAGGTAGGCACTCACAGCTTTCCATTCAGAACAAATTATTGGTTTACAAACAGGTTCTGAAACCGGTGTGGATTTATGGCTTGCAACTATGGGGTTGTACCAAAATAGCTGTTTAATTTCCAATTACAAATTAAACATAATTCATTTAATTCATATTCAATAAATAGATTGGCAACCGCGCCAACCGCGTCACTGAAAATGAACAGTATTGGCAACTGCGCCACTAGTAACTCGCCAAATATATTTAAATTAGACGATCAAAATAAAGTTAAGTTTTCTTTACTCGTTAAAGTTTAATAAAAAGTGTTAAACGTAACGTGTGTGTTATATTTGGAGTTATTATGGAAAAAACGAAATTTATACAGTCCACTTTGTCATTTTTCAAACAGTGTTTAAAAAGGCGGCATTTTAACGCAAAACCTGCATCGGCCGACCTCGAAAACAGCTGCAAAAGCAATTATAGATGCCTAGAAACGTTCCAAAACCGAATATTAAGGAATATTGCAGGTTCTCCTTGGTATATTCGGAACAACGATTTACATAGAAACCTCCAAGTCGAATCTATCCCAGATGAAATTAAGAAAGTCGCCAGGAGACATGAAGAGAGGTTCCATAAACATCCCAACCTTGAAGTGCTCCAACTTCTGGACAACCAACTACAGAAGCGAAGTCTCAAAAGAACTAAACAGTTTGAGCTTTTGTAAGTGTTAAGTTAGTGTAAAGCAGAGTCAGTGCCGTGCTGTGTAGCCACAACAAAGAATTGAGCAGATTATGTTAAAAATTAGGATGGACCAAAAACTTTCTTCTTTTCGCATATCCAATTAAAGATCGACTGAAAAATATTTAAAATTCCTTTTACCTTTACATGCCATACATATAATTTTAGATGCGCTACTGCTTGGATTTATCAGAAATCGCCGCTATCATGCCGAAATCGAATCATATTATTTTCCTGCATATTAGAAGTTCGTGCGTGGACTTATTTTGACAGGTACGGATAGGGGGTATTACTTTTCGGAAGTAAAGCCATTCGTCACTGTTTTTTAATAAAGATTTTCGCGATTTCGCGATTTCGCGTGCTGCAACTTGTTCTGACGGCTGCTGAAACTTTAACGGTTTAGTTTCTTTTTTATAACAGACGGTTTACAATCGTTGACGTAGTTTACGACTATCACTACCAGCTCATGTCTTAAGCCCGGCACACGCCAGCTGCGCATAGATATGTGACTGTTTGACATATGACAGCGGTGGATTGGGGTTTAAGCGATTTCCTTTTAAATCATTTCAGCCCTGGAATTTATTGAGAAATCGAATGAGAAAGTTTTAAATGATTTTTAAAAACAAGTTTATTGTATTTTAGATATGTTATTTTTTTTTTAAATATTTTTGTAAATTTAATCAAGTAAGCTTAGAAGTAGTTGTCAGTGTTTCCATCTTTCATTCGTAAGTTGTATTTTATCTTGTTCCCTTAATTATTACAATGCCAAAATTCACTTTTATTAAATAGGCAGACATGCATTTAATGTATGGAATCTGCTTCTATACACTGTTTAGATGCCAGAAGATTTTATGCTGAATAATTTCCAAATAGAGCATTACTATAGAGAAGAATGTTTGAGCGTGTTGATTTCAGGTATAAGTACAAAGTACACTATAACAAATAATGTTTGAGAGTAATTTAGAATTTACAAGATCATAAAACAAGCAAAATAGCGTAGGTCATATATCATTCTTATTTTACAAATTTTTAACATAATCAAAATATAAACTGTAAAGTTGAAGGTTGTGGGTAATTATGGATAATACACAATAAAAGTATGATTAAACAATATTATTTAGGAAAAAATCATTAATGAGTAATACTTATAAATCATTTCTTCCCCATTTCAGGTAACTTATTTTATTTATTGCTTATTCTTTTATACAACTCATGGCAACGCTGTACAGATATATATTTCTTTCTTTGTCCGTTTCATTGATAGGTACAATTTAACCAGCGAGTAAGTAAGAATCCGATTTCTACCTGATAATTCCACGTTGTGGTATGGGGTTGATTTAGAATAAGGAAGAATTAGAATAGCAAGTAGAGTGTGCCTATATTATACATATGCACATAGTTAAATAATAAAAAAAATGAATTTTAAGGAGAGGAGATGAATGCAGAGGTGTTTGAAAAATGGTTTGAAGGTATCATTCAACTTTTGGAACCTGGGTCTGTCATCGTCATGGATAATGCCCCCTATCATAGAACCATTACCGAAACAATCACGGAAATAAGCTGAAATTCAACAATGTTTAATAGATAAAAACATCCGTTATAACAAAGATAGTCTAAAGGCGGAATTACTACAGATTACAAAACTATATGTTTATAAATATAAAAAAATCACAGTTGATGAAATGACGTTAAGTCGTGGAATGACAGTTTACCACTGCGAATTTAATCCTATAGAATTGATTTGGGCGCAAGTAAAAGGACAAGTAGACGAGAAAACAGAACATTTAAAATGGCGGATGTACAAAATTACCTTAAAGAAGCCATTTTAACCGATTTTAACATCTGACGAATCTGAGGTGGAAAATTAGATGAAAGGTATGTATAAAGATACAAAAAAAAATATAAAATCAAAAAAGAAGTTTTTAGTTTATTGTAAAAATAATTAACTATTATTTGGGCTATTATTTGGGTTAGTCCTTAAAAATTAATAAGCACGCCACTGTCAAGGGCCAATAAAACACTCAATCATTTTTGGTTCTAGTATAGACAAATTTATTAATTTTGCATATTTAACAAAATATAACTTTGCAGTTAAGGAAGTTTTCTACCAAAAATAGATGGCGTAGATTGTAGATTTGTAGATTGTATATACCCTACATCTATGTTTTGTTCAGAAGATCTAGGCTTTTCAGAAAGCCTATTATCTTTTTTGGAACTAGTTCTGTAACCTGATCAGGCTCTAGGAAGACCTGTTCCAGGTATTTAAGGCGTTGGCGGATAATTACTCTGCAGTTGCAGATAATATGTTCCGCCGTCTCATCTGCATCATTGCAGAATCTGCATGTTCCACTGTCCCCTTTGCCCATTTTACAGATATGATATCTGAGTGAGCAGTGTCCAGTGAGAATTCCTGTGATTACTCTGAGATCAGATTTCTGAAGCTCCAAGAGCAATTTAGCGTATCGAGCAGAAGGTTGTATTAACCTTTTTGCTTGTCTTTGTCCTGGAATGTTTTCCCAGTAGGCTGCACTAAGTTCCTTTTCCCATTTTCGGACTTTTTCCACAATGCGGCTTTTCCGACAATTCCTTTATGCCCTGGCACCCATAACAATGTTACTTTGTTGTGGCTAGCCAGTTGCTTTGTTTACAGTTCCAGACTGTTTTGGACTCATAAGTGGTGGACTTCAGAGCCTTTAAAGCAGCCTGACTATCGGATGCAATAAATATTCTGGCTGAGTTGAGGCTTTTTTTAAGGCACTCTTGGGCACAGAAATCTATTGCTAATCATTCCGCTTGGAATATTGTTGGAGTGTTTCCCAGGGTTAATGACATCATAGTCTTAGGGCCAGTAACTCCTATTCCTACTCCTTCCTTTGTTTTTGACCCATCAGTATAGTAAGTGAGGGCACCTCTTGTAATTAGAGCGACTTCGGTTTGTGTTAACTCACGTTCGTTGATGATAACGTTTAACGTGAGTTCGAAATCTTGTTTAGCAGACATAAAGTCCGTGGGCATCATCATGGATTGGGTTACTCCAACCCTTAATATCTCAAGATGTCCCGTCAAGTCGCCAGGTTTCAAAGATTTGGCCTCTGTTAGCTTATAGGCACTTTCCAGAGCGATCCTCCTCACATGTAGGTGTTGTGGAGGAAGGTCCAGCATTACCTCTAAGGCTGCTCTAGGACAGGATCTCATTGCACCCGTGATCCCTATACAGGCGAGGCGTTGCACTTTTTGCAACTCTGTTATTGTCCTTTGCTGCGTTGTTTTGTTCCACCAAACAAGCGCAGCATAGGTGATGATTGGTCTGACCACCGTTATGTATGACCAATAGATAATTTTCGGTTTCAGACCCTACGTTTTCCCAAAAAGCCTACGGCACGTCCACAGAGCCGTTGTTGGTTTTGAGATAGTATGCGCGAGGCGTGCGTTCCACGTAAGTCTCCTATCAAGGATGACTCCTAGATACTTCACCTCTTCTGAGAAAGAGAGGGTTATTCCATTCATATTTGGGGACGGAATCTTTAATTTCCGCCTGTTAGTGAATGGAATAAGTGTCGTTTTATTAGGATTGGCTGATAGCCCTTCCTTCGAACACCAGGTAGTTATAATATTTAAGGCATATTGCATGGCTTGAACCCATTTGATTATGGAAGGTCCGATACCTTTTGCTGTTGCGGCGGTGCTGATTGATTCATATGAGGTGTTATCAAATGCACCCTCTATATCTATGAATACGCATAGCGCTATTTCCTTTGAAGCAATTGCCTTTTCAAGGTCTTTTACAAGACAATGCAAGGCATCTACAGTGGATTTGCCTGATTGATAGGCAAATTGTTCTTCGTGAAGCGGTATATTTGGTAGATATTCACTTCTTATATAGGTATCAAGTATTTTTTCCATACTTTTAAGTAGAAAGGAGGTAAGGCTTATAGGTCTATAGGACTTTGGTTCCTCTTGAGGACGTTTGCCACTCCTAGGAATAAAGCAGACCCTAACCTCTCTCCATCCTTTTGGAATATATCCCAAGATGAAGCTCATCTTGAATATCTTAATTAGATGAGGAGTTAAGATATCAGAGCCCTTTTGTAGCAGGGCTGGAAATATACCATCCTCTCCAGGAGATTTGTAGGGCTTAAATCTATTAATAGCCGATTTAGTTCTGTTTATTGTGAAGATTTTTCCCGCTAGGCTTTTTCCAGCTCTTGATGTTCTGTAAACCGGTTCATCAAGGTTAACCTTTGCGTCATCTTCAATGAGAGCTGAACCTGGAAAGTGGGCATGTAATAGGCATCTCATACTTTCCTCTGTGGTTTCCGTGAATTCTCCGTTTGGCTTTTTAAGAAGTCCAATACCGTTAGAGTGGTCCTTTGAGATTACTTTTTGGAGGCGTACTGCTGGGGCTAAATTATTAATCCCTTCACAGAATTGCCTCCATGTTCTTCTCTTAGACCTTCTGAGCTCTTTGTTATATTCCGTTAGAGCCTTTTTGTAGTCATCCCAGTTGCCTAAACTTTTGGCTCTATTGAACGCCTTGCGTGTTTGCACCTTTAACTTGCTGAGTTCCCTGTTTCACCATGGCATATCTCTTGTGACGGCTTTGGTCTTGATGGGACAGGCCTCCTCATAGCAGTTAATTATTGTACGATTCAACCATTGTGAGGCCACTTTAAGTTCCTCTATAGTTTCGATCGTATAAGTTACGCCTTCAACATCTGACCTTAGATTCTTCTTATATGAACACCAGTCAGTCTGTTTTGGTATTCGACAGTACTGGACATGTTTCCCCCCGGCCTCAACCTCGAATCGTATAATTCTATGGTCCGACATCGAAACCTCATCAGAAACATGCCAGTTTTGTATTAGATTTGTAGCAAAGCAGCTAGCTAGGGTATCAAGCACCTCTTTCCTAGTTGCTGTGATAAAAGTGGGTTTGTCACCTTTATTAATAATGTCTATATTTAAGTTAGCCAAATATTCTAAAAGGTACTCACCTCGTTTGTTCGTGTCTGTGCTGCCCGATACTATATTGTGGGAGAATAGATGGCGTAGGTCTAATACAAACTCTACGTACCGCAGCAAGACAAAAGTTATTGATAATCCGTCAACTTCTGTACGAAAACTGTCAACACAAAACACTACATAATTAGGGTTTGACGGTTTTAAAATTAATTAGTGACATTCGAAAACCGGTTTTTAAATTAGAAAAAAAAATAGATAAATTAAATAAAATATTTTTCCCTGTTCTATTTATTTTTGACAAAAATTTGGAAACCTACCAAAACCAGTTTTTCTTGGAAATGTGGAATTCAAAAAGTCGGTTTTTGTATAAACCATAAACATAATGTCTCAAAATCAGTTATTCGTCGCATTTTGAACGAACAACTTCTGTATCTTACAAAAAGTACGTACTATAGCAGCAAATGATTATCACGCACGACTTGAGTATACTCAGTGGTTTCTGTTGCTACATTAATTAGTAATTTCTTAAAGTTTTCTCATCTGTGTTTAATATTACTATTTTTTTAATATTTTTATTTAATTGTTATCTCAGTTTTTTGTTTTTAACTGTGACATACTTTAAATCCTTCCTGTTTTTATTTACGAAATAATTAAGAAAATTTCCGGAAAAAATAGAAAAAACATAAAATTTAACAAATTGAAAAATAAAAACTAAAATTAAAACTACTCTTGTGTATTGTCTTAAAGATGTAGTGTTAAGAAACTCTATTTTAGAGTTATAATTTTTTGTTCCAAATAAATATTTTCCGCAATTTTAACGACGCAATCGCTTCACGAACATCCAGGTCTGGCTTTACATCTCCTGTTCAATACCCTGCGAGACCGGGGAGAAAGAATATCAGTAATCATATCATTAGATCCTTGCGTATTTGTATTCGTTACCCTTAATTCCTGTTAATCCTGGCGAGCGAACGAAACCTCTACATTGTCATGACCCTCTTCTCCGCAGCGCCGGCTCAAGGCCCCCTTTCGTAATTCTACATAAATTTGTTAATTCCTTAACACTCAAAACTCCATCTTTTATTTTTGTTATTCATTAGTATTTTCTCCGAATAAATTTGTTCGGTATCTGAATTCGTTCTGTGTGTATGTGTTGCTTTTTGGTGTCAGTAAACGATAAAAATCGCACTGTCAACATTCCTTGTAAATGACATTTAACAATAACATGAACGTAATGAGATCTCCTAACATACACGTGCTTTTTGATAAGAAAACTTAAATTTCTTAATATAATCAAATTGCAATCAAATTTTTATCTACGTACCACTTTATTTGGACTATTTACATAAATTTAATCAATTGAAAAACATAAAAACTTTTAGAATTAGCGAGATACATTTTGAATTAAAAGAGTGATGTCCCTAAATGTCGGCAACACATTATACAATTCTTCAAAAAATAACCCGCGTTTCTATAAAAATAATATTGTCACAAAATATTGTATCCAAAGATTTTCTTAACTTTACCTACGAATATGTCTGAAAATGAAATTGATGAAATTATGAGCACTCCACCGGAGATTTTATAAAAAGCTCAAGCTGTCATACATAATTTGTTACCGCTAAAATCTAAAGAAAGGTACGAAATTACCTATCGAAAATTTATGGATTGGCGACACAAGAATAACGTTAAATTCTTTTCGGAGAATGTTTTGCTTGTGTATTTTGAGGAAACATCAAAACTTATGAAGCCATCTTCTCTATGGACCATTTATTCGATGCTGAGAACTATACTAATCATTAATAATAACATTAACATAGTAGATTATCCAAAACTAATGGCCCTACTGAAGCGGAAATCGGATGGATTTAGAAGTAAAAAAGCGAAAATCCTTTCTCCAGAACAAATTAATAAGTTTCTGAAAGATGCCCCAGACGATAATCATTTGTTGTCAACGGTAACGAATTAAAATATTGTGTAATTATCATCACACAAAAATGAGTTTTTGTTTTCGTGGGCGTAGAAAAAGTATAGTACGTTACTCGAGTTGTAAGCCCATTACACACTCGTAAAATGTACGCACTCGCCGCTGCGCGGTTTCGTGCGTAAACTTTTTCACTTCGTGCGTAATGGGTTACTTACCACTCTTGTTACGTAATATACTATTTTAATTCTGACTTCAGATTTTGATAGAGCATCAAAAAGTAAGCTTAGGATTTCATGTGCCCCGCCGTACCTCTTCAGGAACACCTTCAAAATGGAGTCCAAAATATGAAAACTTTGAATTTTAAAAAGTTATTGAATTTAAAGTAGCCACACCGTGAATGACGATTTTGGTAAAAGTGAGTAGACTTGGGCTGTGTTGATTAGAAGAACTGTCAATCTAAAATTTTATTAATACTTTCATTGCAATTTGTTCGGTCTGTGGCAATGCTAGAAGAGCATTCTCAACTGGTTTTTAATTAACAGCCATGTTATTATTTTTTTGGGTGTCGTTTGAATCAACTATTTGATCATTAGCCTCGTGGTATTTTTTTTAATAGTAATAAACGAAGAGTGACAAAGAGGGTTAACTTCACACAAATCCAACAAAAGCAGCTAAAATGTTGTGAATGCGCCTTATACAAAAATATTGTAATCCTTAAATTATTATTACAGAAGACCAACTGTGGTACATTTTCTGACAATATCTACACTTCTCCAAGGCATTCGACAAAGTGAATCACAAGCTGTTAATACACAAACTAAGTAGTTTTGGCATATCAGGGTCATTTTTAAGCTGGATTCAAGATTACCTCCATGAGCGAACTCAAGCCATAAAAGTAAAAAAATTCATATCCACTGAAATTGTAGTAGCATCGGGTGTTGCGCAGGGTTTTCACTTGGGACCCTTGCTTTTAATTAATGACATAACGTCAGGCATCTCGAATGGAACAACTTTCTTATTTGCTGATGATCTCAAATTTTTTTCCAAGATTGCTTGTCCCAGCGATGCCCTAAATCTTCAAGCCGATCTTGATCTCTTTGCTAACTAGTGACACTCAAATGGTATAGTTATAAATGTCAACAAATGTCACCTGATGAGATTCTACCGTTGCAAAAGACTAATCATTCCTAACATCGGAGACCTGGGAGTCATCCTGGATCCGACATTGAACTTCAATTTTCAATTTGCTATACAGTAAACAAATCATTGACACTACTAAAAAGGATAATATCGTACTTCATAAACGTTACCTCTTTACGAACCTTATATAGTCAGACCTCACCTCGAATATTGTTCTCTTGTTTGGAACCCTTACCACAACGCCTACACTCAACAGTCCGAGCAACTTACGAATCTTTCTCCTTTATTACGAATCTTTATGTAGGAGAAAACACAGGGACTTGGTATTTCTCTACAAAATCATAAACGGCAAATTAAAATGTCCCCAGCTACTATCTAAGATAAATTTTCAAGTACCTTCGCGCACCAGTAGACTTCACCAATCATTTAGCAACCTGTTCCATCGCAAACTATGGTTACAATAGCTTCTCTATCCCGAATTCATAGACTCACAAATGCTTATGATCAATTATATTTCTTCAGCCTCTCATTGCCCGAGTTGAAAATTTGCCTCCTTCTGCATGTCACCATTATTTACTTTTGGCTTTTTTTTGAGTTATTCCCCCAATGTGTTATCATTATTTATATTTTATAATTTTATAATTCTTACTTAAGTAATACTCTTAATTGTATTTATGTACTATCGTTCTATTTTATCTTATTACTTGTGTAATCTATAACCTGATATGTAATGTCATATTGTTTTAAAAATCATGTTTTTGTTTGTTATCTCTTAATTGTCACAGCTTGTAATGATGTCCTGTACTGGGCTGTGGGGGCACATAAACTTAGGACAGTAGGAAGGTCAGTTTTTAAGAGATTACCCAATAAAGCAACGGTTTGAAATATTATATTGGGTCAAAATTGACTTAATATACAAATAATAAAGAAACGAGTTTGAAATTCAATATATTTGACAAGATAGAAATAACTAAAAATAGAAAAGGACAATGAAATGATTGAAACATATATGGAGGGCAGGTACAAAGTCAACAATATTTTCAATATTAGAATGAAAACCCTACAGAAAGAGAAGAATAAGAAGACCAAAGACACTACAATTGCAAGAGGTATTAAAAATCTTAATAATCAGTGGAAGAAACAGACACAGGAGTGTAAAAAATGGTAGCAGCTAACAATAGTCCAAGACCTGGACTAGGGTCCTGTGGAAAAGTTTGAGTATGGAGAATTTTTCTTCAGGAATGTTTATTAGGTGTCCTAGTAAGTGTTTTGGACTTGGGTGGACATCCGCCACCCCGTACATTTTCCAACTATGACGTCATATCAAACTCAGCAGTTTCTGGGGGTCTCCAAGGAACAAGTTGAATTTACAATTGTTCATTTCCAATACACTGATAGCTTCTCTAACTGAAACACCATCTACTACCAACCGCAGTGCTTTTTATGGTGATAAAGAAGATGAGGTCACCTTCAATTATACATCGGTGCAAGGTGGAAGACAAGTTAACCTTCCAGAATTAAATTGTATGTCAGTAGAGGAAGCATACTTCAGAATGCTGATACATTCAAAGCAGGCAATACTGTGTGGGTTCAAAAAAGTAGTTCTCGTTAATGCGGACACTGATATAATGGTGTTAGCTTTGTTTCACTGGGCTACTCTTCATGAACTTGGCGTTCAAAAACTTTGGGTGCGCACTGGAGTTGGTGATTCCACGCGACTTTTGTCTGTTCATGATATGCACACAAAAATGGGAGTGCCTAGAGAATCTAATCGAACTAGGCATGAACAACACTGTTACCCTACTATGGGTTCCGGTGTCCTAGTAAGTGTTTTGGACTTGGGTAGACATCCGCCACCCCGTACATTTTCCAGCTATGACGTCATCAAAGATGGCGGCAGCCGGAACACAGAAATTCTCATATTTCAGGCAATACTTGACCGATTTGCATGAAACTTAGGTCAGTTTGTTGTAAATATTATTTTTAAGGTGAATAGAAATGTGCTTGAACTGCTACTATAAATAAAGAGGAGTTTCGTTAATTATATCATATTTTTTATAACTTTGTATTGTATTGAAATATGGTTAGATTATAATTGTTAGAACTACCCGATATCACATAAAAATGACTTACCTAAACATGGTTATATGATTGTCTAAAAAGGATTTTTACAGGTTGACTCTAATCCCTTACTGCCACACTTGCAGAAGGAGCAACATTTAACTTCCTTTTCTCTACAAATGCATGAGGATATGGCGCATTTTAAGCAGTTGCAAGCACCAACAAAATCAGTGGGATATTTGTGTAAGTGTTTTTGGGGCACCAAATCATCCTTAAACACTGTAAAACCAAAATTACAAGGGTCTAAGCCAACAAGCACATCATCAATACAATGTCGCTGAAGGTATGTGTAGAAATAAGATCTCAACAAATGGCCCACAACGCTTCTGCTTGTAGGCGGCAAATCTGCAATGTCTATATTCTTGGCATGATGATACAGCCACAATTTAAGTTCGTCTAAGGACTTACAAGATGACCCTTTTCTAATTAACAGCACTAGGTCTTCTTCTGCTGGTTTGAGGCTTTGTTCTATGTCATCCCAGTTAGATGATACACCAAAGTGTTTTAAGTACACTGTAGATGCACTTTGAAGAGCTGCTTTTTTGGTGCCAAACTCGTATAATCTGATCCAGATAATGCGTGGATGGCTGGAAGCAAAGAGCATACATTTTAGCCCATTTTTGTGTGTATCTATCTATCTGTGATGGGGGTGTCGATACACTGCGACATATAAGATCTATTGTGCCCCCTACTGCTGCTCAGTCGTTAAGGATGTCTCAACGATTAGAGCCGTTCCGCCGTTCAAAAAGTTCAGGATGTCGTTAGGCTTCAGGTTAGGTAGATCTTCCTCTTCTATTTGATATTCTCCGAGGTATCGTACCCTTGAATTTTGCAGGGTAATGCATTCTGAGAGAATGTGGATAGAGGTTTCCTTCTCTTCCTCGCAGAATCTGCATTCTTCTTTGTCTACTAATCCGAGTTTCTTTAGGTGGCCTCTCAGACGGTAGTGCCCTGTTAGGATACCCGTTAGTATTATGAGCTTATTTTTACTTTTACTGATGCAGTCGTCAGATCTCTTCTGGTTATAGTTCCCCAGTAGTGTCTTGGCCGGCCTCATTCCTTGTAGTCCTATCCAGTATTGGGATCTTTTCTTATTTACTTCTTTTCCAAGTTCATCAAGTACTGTACTGGTGCTTATTCCGCAGAAGGGTTCAGGTCCCATTACCCTCCACTCCAGTATGTCCCGGAACCCATAGTAGGGTAACAGTGTTGTTCATGCCTAGTTCGATTAGATTCTCTAGGCACTCCCATTTTTGTGTGCATATCGTGAACAGACAAAAGTCGCGTGGAATCACCAACTCCAGTGCGCACCCAAAGTTTTTGAACGCCAAGTTCATGAAGAGTAGCCCAGTGAAACAAAGCTAACACCATTATATCAGTGTCCGCATTAACGAGAACTACTTTTTTGAACCCACACAGTATTGCCTGCTTTGAATGTATCAGCATTCTGAAGTATGCTTCCTCTACTGACATACAATTTAATTCTGGAAGGTTAACTTGTCTTCCACCTTGCACCGATGTATAATTGAAGGTGACCTCATCTTCTTTATCACCATAAAAAGCACTGCGGTTGGTAGTAGATGGTGTTTCAGTTAGAGAAGCTATCAGTGTATTGGAAATGAACAATTGTAAATTCAACTTGTTCCTTGGAGACCCCCAGAAACTGCTGAGTTTGATATGACGTCATAGTTGGAAAATGTACGGGGTGGCGGATGTCCACCCAAGTCCAAAACACTTACTAGGACACCTAATAAACATTCCTGAAGAAAAATTCTCCATACTCAAACTTTCCTACAGGACCTTAGTGCAGGTCCAGGACTACAATGAACTAATACACAACAGTACTATATTTTGTACTGGCTAAGTTAATTAATCATTGTTTTTAATATTTTACATCGAAGTTTCTTTTGAACAAATTTTTTCCACTTTGTTGCTTTGTATCTAGATTTATCACTGTTCTTATAAGGTACCTGTGTTCCATTAATTATTGTGATATTTACGTTGTGTCGTACATTTTTATTCGAAATCACTTTTTTCTCTAGTTCAGTAGGGAAAGTAATGAAGTTTATGAGCTCTGGTCCGTATTCGAGCTCGTGCCAACTTTACTTTTTTTTTCAAAGACGGCACTGTGCTATCCCCGTTTTCTGAGTCTGGCTAATCTGCATAAGGAAATCATTGCACTAAATAGCAAAGTTTTGAAGACGCAGGATCTTTAATTTTAATTTGCCCCCGGGATGTAATTCATTACTATGCATAAGGTCCTCCTTCCAGCCCCTCCAAGAAGCGAAACAGATTGGTCTGCATGCGAAATTGAAGTAGGAAAGGGGTCAGTTTTCTCATAGAAATACAAGAAGAATATATGATACTTACATCGATTTTTTTCTCTGGTAAAAAATAAATGTCATTTGGCTTTAACATTAAAGTTTTGAACCAAAATTTGAAATAATAATCTAAAACGGATTTCACTCCTATCAAATACAAAACCGATGTCGAGACCCCGAAAATGTCCGGTCTTTCAATCTTCCTTAAATCGAACGAATAAAAACTTTTAGTTGAACAAGTTTAAACTTTTTTAACTCTTAACCATTAAAGATCCCAACTCACGTCGAGACGTCACCATTTCGAACTCTTTTATCCTAAACTCACCTATTTTCCATAACAAAAACCTTTCTTTCTATTTTCACACACCAACATTTTACGGTTTGTCCCAACATATGTTAGTTCTAACTCTTGCACACCAAACATTGGGGTAGTTGCAGTATGTAACTAAGGAACGAGAGTTGAACGACGGAATCTCAAATTTTTTGAGAGTCTAATGTTGGTAGAAAATACGCCAGAGCTGAAAATACAAGAACCACAATCTTAAGACTGTTTCTGTATTGATGAAAGTATAATACCAATTAGAGGCCGTGTTATTATGCGCAAATAGATCCCATAAAAGTTTTTAAACCAATGTTGCACTTGGACTAAAAATATATACCGAAAAACAGGCGGATGAAGCAGTATCTGTTCCAATAAATTTAGTCATGCAACTAAAGGAGCATTTTTTAGATTCTGGATCCTACGTAGCCATTTTATTATATTTTAAAACTGATTATAGAAAGCACTATGAAATGGTCAGCCAATCTCTCAGTATTTTAGTTCTTCAACAACTGTGTAGTATTTTTGAGAAAGAATATTCAAATGATGCCAATGCAGGACCTTTAACATATTATTTGTTGAATGCCGTGAGAAAGTGCCTCAATCAACAAACCAATACAGAAGAAGTACCTCAGAAGTCAAGAAACACACGAAGTTCAATAGCCAGCGCGAGATCTACAATATCCTCCGCTTCAAGAGCAAGAACGTGTGATCTTAAATCCAAAATAATCGATCTTCAGGATGAAATTTGTCACATTCAAGATGATGTTCTGAAGAAACAAGAAGAGTATGTGATTCTGGGCAAATAAACAAATGTCAACAACTTCTACATCTCCAAGAAATTCGTCTGAAGAATAAGGAGAAAAATATTTCAAAGGGAACATGACGAAGAGATAGGTGAAGAAAAAGCAGATCTACCAAGCCAACAGGATGCAGACTTTGGTGTGATATCAAAAACTTCCTACACCAAGAAATGGGTGGAAGATGCAGGTAATATCCATTTCTCTGAAATAAATAATGCAGATTCATCTCACAGTACTATGGAGAATTTGACAAAATCTATAAATAGAATTTTTAGATGTGCTGCCATCTATGATTAGAAGAGAGTATTGACAATTATTAAAAGCAAAAAATTCCCGGTGTATTGGGGTTGCATACACAATTTGCATTGTGTGTTGCAAAGCTTTTATTTGACTGATTCTAGTCAAAATGTCACTCTCTTCTTTCGTATCCCTTTCAGAGATTAATACAAAGTTAGAAAACGAGAAGGAATTTAATTTATCAGATTCGACATCCTAAGACCGGTTTCTGCCTTTTTGATAGAATGTTAGCCAGACAAACCATAGGTAATCTGTAATTTGATTGTTCTTCCTGTTTAAAATGGCCAACGTTTTACAAATTATCAAATGATAGTTGTTCTTTTTCCCCTTAAGAAAATGTTCTAAGACTCAACAAAAGTTTGACTGGAGAAGCCAGAAAAACAAATGAGATGTTCCTGATTACAGCACAAAATCCATACGAGATTATAGATATTCTTGAAAAGAAATATGGACGTCGAGAGCTATTATATTAGACGAATTATTGTCGCAAGTTTATCAATTAACACCAGTAGAAAGTCTCGAATCATCCATAGATTTTAGCAATACTATGCGTAATATTTCTATCGTTCTTGAAGGAAATCCGAACTACTTGGATGCTAGACAAATTTTAGCTAAATTTATCACGAAACTTCCACCTCATTTACTTACACAGTGGGCAACTTATTTGATAGAAAATAAAGGAAAAAATTGGCCATTTTAAACAGGAAGAACCATCTAAAACAAAAATATAAATGGCGAACAGTACAACAAAAAATAGGAAAAAAGAGACATACTACAATTGATGCACTTGATTTAAATGGAGAAATTGCTAATTTGTTTGCCACTTTCTTTGCAACGAATACTAAAAAAGCAATAAATACTCACTTTACTGGCAACAGTTCTAAAAATTATACAACAATGCATGTCGCTAATACTTTTTATGTCAATCCTGTTATCCCTGAAGATGTGTTGGATGTAATTAATTGCCTGAAAAATGTTAATGCCGAGGGTGTTGACTGCCTTTCAATAAAGATTGCACTCTAGCAGACAATATTAATTACTCAGTAGAAACAGAAACGTTTCCATCTAATCTAAAGATAGGAATTGTTACACCAATATCTTGATATATACCCGTCCAAGCTGTTGTTAGTAAAATAATAGAAAAATGTATTTATAAATAAATGTTTTCTTTCATTGAAAAGTTTAATGTTATGACCATCAACATGGTTTCTTACCCGACAGATCAAAGGAGAGTGCATCCATAGTCCTACTTAATTTTATCCACATTTCATTGGATAGGAAAAGGCATGTGGGTGCACTCTTCTTTGATCTTTCAAAGGCTTTTGACTCGGTTAGTACTGATATAACAATAAATAAACAAAGAGATTTAGGATTTCGGGGCAAATTTATATCGTGGCTGAAATCATACTTGGAAGCTAGAAAAATTATTGTTACAATTGAAGATCAGAAGTCCCTTTCCCAACCTGTATAAATTGGCGTACCTCAAGGATCAATCTTAGGTCCACTGATATTTTTATTATAAATAAATGATATTTCTAAATATGTTAGCATTAATCATTTGATACTATATGCAGATAACACCACATTAGCGATTGATACTGAATCTCCAGATGAGCTAATCTTAAAGATGAATATTTTATCAAAAGAATTTATCAGTTGGTGTGAAAGGAGTTCTCTGATAGTAAATTCGACAAAAACCATCCTTATGTATTTTTTTACAAGGACAGATATTCCTGAGGATTGTAGTATCTCAGTTAACGATACTGATGTTTCTTTTTCGAGTTCTGCCAAATTTTTAGATACCTACCTTGGTAAGAATATGAGTTGGAATACCAATATCAATCAGATTTGTAAAAAATTAAATAGCAGTTACTTTGCAATATTACAGTTAAAAAATATGTTTCCAACTAGGCAATTGATTAATGTTATGCAATAGTATACTCCCATATTTCGTATAATGTCATACTCTGGAGAGCTGCGGCCAATGCTTCAAGGGTTTTTATTTCCCAGAAAAGGATTGTCCGTGTAATTTCTAATCTAGATTATAGACAAACATGCAGAAATCATTTTAAAGATTTCGGTATCCTCACATTTTATTCTATTTACATCTAAGTGCATATTATATACAAAAAGTAATTTTAATGATTTTAACCTTAATTCTGATTTCCACGATTACCCGACAAGGTCTGGCAAGCTTATCCGGCCTCCAAAACATGTTTCCTCAGTATTTGAAAAAAGTTCTGTCTATAAAGGAATTCAATTCCTAAATCATTTACCTACCTGTGTAAGATATGAGAGCAATTTCAATGTTTTCAAACAAAATAGAATGTTTTTATGATGTACCTGAGTTTTTAAACAAACGATTTTAATTTAACTAGCTTGTATGTAAGTAATATTTTAAGGTGTATGCTGTTTAATGTAAAATTGAGTTTTGACCTGTCCTATATCATGTATTATTCTTATTATTATTATCATTATTATTATTATTATTATTATTATTATTATTATTATTATTATTATTATTATTATTATTATTATTATTATTATTATTTTTTTTTTTTTACTTCAGTGTCAACGGCATCGACTACTCTGGTCATTAGCCTCGTGTTCTGTGTAGGCTTTGTTACTGTTTCCCAGCGCCACTTTAGGAACAGCACTGTTAATTAGAACCCAACAGTGAATGGTCGAGTGGGGAATCACACCTGGTATGTGAAAATCAATTTCTAAATTTTTAATTAATTAAAAATCAGAAAATAATTTCTGCCGTCGTTGGGATTCGAACCCACAACTCTTGGGTTATGAGTCCAGTGCTCTACCACTGAGCCACCCACTCCCCTATATTATTATTATTATTATTATTATTATTATTATTATTATTATTATTATTATTATTATTATTATTATTATTATTATTATTATTATTATTATTATTATTATTATTATTATTATTATTATTATTATTATTATTATTATTATTATTATTATTATTATTATTATTATTATTATTATTATTATTATTATTATTATTATTATTATTATTATTATACATGTTACTAACTGATTACCTATGGGTTGTCTGGCAACATTCTATTGATAGATTTGGTCAAATTCTCCATAGTATTGTTAGATGAATCTGCAGAGAAATGGATATTACCTGCATTTGTTTAACTCGAAGGGCCACAATTTGTCGAGAAATACCTCGCTTTTTGAAAAAATTCGATATTTTTTTAGAAGAAACTGGCAGCAAGTCAAATTATTTATTTCTCAATTACATCAACGTCAAAAATATAAAAACATACAAAGAGTTTAAAAATTAACGTACATTCGTTCTTTATGCAACACTGATTATCTAATATCTGATTATCTTATATTTATTTTTGTAAGGGCATCAATTTATGAATTTAAGAAAATTTTACGCACCTTTTCCACTTTTTTTCCTTAAATTTCGAAGTTTGAAAGCTTCGTGCGCACCCCTTTGGTTATTTTATATTTATTTTTTGAACAGGACACCCTGTATATTAAGAAAGCCACGTCATGAGCGTCCGTTACAGGGCAGCAGCGTCGCCGTAGCCTTCGTTCTGGCCATACATATATACACACAAATCATGTCGTCCTGAGGGAACGACGCTCACCTGTCACAATGCGAAAATCCGGAGCGACACACGTATTCCAACAATAGAATCACGACGTGCTGTGAAAAGTAAATTTCCCTCGCCCTTTTGCTCTTTCTTTCTTTTTTTTGCACTCTGGGGTATCTCACGCGCTGCACTATTGTTGGGAATGTCTGCTCGGAAGGATACACCCAGTACAGGATGATTTCTAAATTCGGTAATGAAGAATTTCGATATATATATATATATATATATAAGCATCAAAAAACTTACAATACGACATGGACACGGAAAAATCCATTTTAAAATTGATTTTCATATGCCAGAATTCCCAACTCGACCATTCCTAAAGTAGCGCTGGGAAACAGTAATAAAGCCAATGAAGCTAATGACCAAAGTAGTTAATGTTGCTGAGATAAAAGAACATATTAAGGCGTATGTGTTGATTCAGTATGTCTTTTACCTTTATTGCTGAACAATTAGCTAGGCATACACGGAAGGGATTTTCGAACGATCTGGTCTGGCCCCGATCAGTTCGTTCAAATTGTCTGCTCGTTAATGCGCAACGACAGTCAAGATCGGTGAACGATCAGGACTGTGGTATTTCCTCTAGAACTGTACTCTCTACTATCGATTTATCGTTCCGTTAGTGAGTAACCACGTGTTTTTGTGGCGTGTTAGGTTAGGTAGTTGTTTTTATTTTTTTATTGCGTACGATACTCAATGCCTGTTGCATAAGGTTTGAAACAATATTTTTAAAATTAATATCGTCTGCATACCCCTGGGTATAATATCATGCATTGCTGAGCTGTTACAGCTGCTCGTCAAATACCAAATCCCATAGAAGAGGTGCTAAGACTCCTCCCTGTGGGCATCCTTTGGAAATTGACACTTCCATGATCCGTGTTGCTTCAACTGTTCGATTGCACAGCATGGTTTGTATCCACCTGCATGTGATGTCGTCTTCGCCACGCTTGCTGCGCCCATTGTTCTAAAAGAGGTGTGGTCGAATGCACCCTCTATATCCAGAAATGATCCTAATGCTGGTTTTTATGAAGTGGCCTTTCTTTTAGAAAGTTTTCCCTGACATGTATCTCAACCAGTCTTTCCATTAGCTTTATCATAAAAGATGATAGAGTAATGGGTCTGAATGATTTAGCCTGAGAGTAGTCCTTCCCAGGCTTTGGAATGAAGACAAATCTAGCTTTCTTCCAGCTAACTGCACAAATCCAGTAGAGCCAATCTTTTTTTCTTTCTCAAATTTCAACATTTTTCACACCACTGTCGTTACGATCTGTCCCTCCGTTCGCCAGGATTTTAAACAAGTATAAAATATCTGATCGGCCGTCCAGAACTCTCGAAATACGAAGTACGACTAGATGTTTACGTTAGTGGGTAATGACGGTTTTGTTCCATGACAGATCAGATCTTTAAGATGTAATAACAGATCTGGACGGAGGGACAGATCGTTCGAAAATCCATTTCGTGTATGCCTAGCTATTGTGAGAAATACATGACGATCGCGACAATGCAGAATCGGCACATACTTACTTTTTCGTTAAGATAACTTTCTCAATTTCAATTGGATTAAGTAACAACTATCTCTCCATTTGTGAGATTCAATCAGCCAACAATTTTAACAATATAATTGACATTATCAATTCTGTATGAAAAGAGTAAAATCGCTCGAATCATCTTTCCCTTTTATTCGACCGCGCCATGTTACATTTTTAACAGAATTAATATTCTTTATTTTATGAAACGTGGAAATTCCCACGTCTCCCTCCGAAAATATTTCATCCTAAATTGTTGAACAAAAAAAATTTTTCACCCTTTTGTGCCCGAAGAAAAAACACATTTGGAAGTTGTAGGGGTACCTAAGAATTGATAATAAACAGGTTAGTGGAGTTACTTAATTGAAACAGATGAGGTTCGTTCCGTACTTTGGAAATTAAGGCCATTATTCCCATTGAATGGGTGATAAATTTACGTTCGCGCGGGTGGAAATCAGGACCCGATCGAGCTGCATTCTCGTCCTGGTCGGTAAAGTTATTTTGTTCTTATTTTTTTTTTCAACTTGGAACTACTAGATTTTTAATTGGAATATTGGAAAATTTGAAGATTTATTTAATACTGATTTGGTAGAAAGTTTTAAGGCATCTCCAAGGGTGGAAAGTGACAGCTGTCACAGAAATTGTTTACAATGATCCCCGAAAATTCTGGGAACATTTAACACTTGCTAATATAGTAGGAAGATTTAATACTAAAAAATTAAAGGTGGATTACTGGAAAGTTAATGGAATCTCCACAATTATCAAGGAAAAGCTGCTATAGAAAAAGTGAAAGAGAAATTATGGCAGCACAAGTCAAATATAATTTTGATTTAGAAAAAAGTTTTAATACTGTAATATCAAAGTTAGAATGTCTATAGGTAAAAAGCAAAAGCAGATATGGAAACTAAAACCAATTATATTATCAAATCGAATATAATTTCATTTATTATAGATTTAGTAGTAAGTTTTAAAAATGCAATATCAAAGTCAGAACACCAAAAAGTTTATTGTCAAATTAAAGCTAATTATCCCTGCAATTGGATATACTTTTTTGGGATGATTTCTAATACACTAATTTTAAGGCAGGAATATTAAAATTATCCCAGCAAATCTGAGATTTTTCTGTTTGTAATAGAGTAGAAGTCATTTAGAGATTATGAATGTATTTTTAAAACAAAATAATAGAATTACATGGCGTAAAGCAATGGTAAACTGAAGCAAAATGGTATACAGGATATCCCTTAATCAGGCGGCAGTGTAAAATGTCTCAAAATAATAGTAGTTTTTTTAGATTTTTCTCCTAAATAGACCATAAATCGGAATTCTTGCGAATAAAAATGTTAAAAAATGAGATAAAAATAAAGATTTTAGAAAAGTAAAAGTCTTTCATTCTGTATTATTAAATTTCAACCAATTTTTAAATAAAATATTCTTCTTTTTGTAAATTAAAACCACTTTTAACAAACATTTAACGTTTCGACTTTGACTATAAAGTCGTTTTGAAAATGTAAAATTGATACCTATAAAAATATAATAATAATTTACTATAGAAACAGATCACTGGACATTTTTATAAAGATATAGTAACAACATAGAACAGAGAAATAGATTCTGAAATTTAAGGTGTCAAAATATTATTATATTATAAATACGTGACAATAAAAGAAACATGTATTGATGTGAATACATTGACTGATCTTTTACGTAGGCGAAAAAATTAAAAATACAAAACGGTTGCTAGGTCGATATTACCCGACCACTAATGGGAAATATCGACCAGGAGTGAGGAAATATCGACCGAATACTGTTTGCTGTCAATCCCTAAAAAAGGTTTGATAATTTAATAACATAATCAGCCAGCATATTTTCTAGTTTGTTAGAAAAAACTGGTTTTCTTCCTAACTTGGCTTGTGGTGGGTACACACAATCACTCACACTCATTCACACTCACACACCCACACACGCCCACTCATATCCTCACACACACGTACATACACATATATGTATGAACCCATATCTATACATATATGACGTGCAAATAAACAGTCACACGTAGACTCACACATGTTCACACATACTATCACACTAATGTACATGTCTACACCCACACACAATTGTATTCCATCCACAGAAACATACCGATTTCGATCCCGCTTCCTTTATCACACTGTCACACACAGTCACACAGATACACAATCACTCACACACACATTGTACAACTATTCTGGACCACAAAGACCACCCTCATATAACTTACATGTCGGTAAAGTCAGCTAAAAGCTTAATGCGCGCTCACGGAGTCATTCTGGTTCTCCAGTCTTCACCTAACCCCCGAGGTTTTCCGGCCAGGTCATGTGAAGGCGTCTAGTAGCTAGTGGTGGTTGGTACAATTCTCTTATGATTTGACTGTAATTTGCGGAATTTCTTTCTTTGGCTGGATGGAATTCCGAGGTCGTTATAGAGGGTTATGTTGGAGACTTACCATGGAACGTTAGTTATCATTCTAAAAATTTTGGACTGGAAATTTTGTAGTATTTTGGTGTTGGTATAGGCTTTAAAATAATCTTGTAAATCAATATTTTATTCTCAAGTGAGAGTTGAGACCTTTTTCCGAGTAGCCAATACATTTGTCTGACTTTTGTATTTAACTGTGTTCTTTTGGCTTTTATGTGATTTTTCCAAGTAAGCTTTTGGTCCAGATGAAGTCCTAGGTAATTTTTGTGGAACTTGATTATTATTTATGTGGACTTGAGGGCATGCATGTCTCCTTGTTGTAAATGTAACCTGTATTGATTTGTCGGCATTAACTGTAATTTTCCTACGTTTGAGCCAGGTTTGCCGTAGTTGTAAATAATTCTGGAGTTTGATGGTAGCTCTATTGGGATCTGTATCTGATGTTAAAATCGCTGTATCATCAGCAAATGTGGCCATTAGGATATCATTTTTAGTAGGTATATCAGCAGTGAAAAGGAGATATAAAAAAGGACCAAGGACTCCTTGAGGAACTCCAGATTGGATAGGATTATAATTTGAAGTTGAGGAATTAACTTTGACTTGGAAAACTCGATCGATGATGTAGGATTTGAGGATAAGGTATATAATTGAACAATGGTTTTGGTTAATCGCATTTAATGCTCGGTTCATCCCTTCTTCGGTCCAGGAACAACGGGCAGTTTTTCTAGTATAATTTCTTGGCATCTATAAATGAGAACAAAATTCACATTTAAAAACAAATCTTACAATATCGACCACTGTAATGTCGATATTACCCACCATGGGCATAAAAGTATACTTTTATCAAATATAGTGCCTAACGTTAAAATTGTGATGATGCAAATGACAATTATACACTAATAACATTAGCTAGATCAAATTTTCGATACAAAAATACAAACCTTATTTTCTGAAGTCAGAAATATGTATAAAATTCGAAAACAAACAATTATATTTTGTGTTTCTATAATCGCAAGTCTGACGGGTCACATGTATTTTCGTTGGTTTGGCAAATACATCGCAAGTTGGCAGCACCTATTAGAGTATTCAAATTACGCGCTACTTTCGAAAAAATGTGCCCGCTGGTCGATATTAGACCACCTTCCCCTATGCAACGATCATATAATGATAGCTATTAATACACGAGCTGAAGGTAAGTTACGACGTTAATCTTAAGCGAGTGTATTAATAGCCATTACATGAAAGTTGCATACGCTAGTTTTTACGACAAAATATAAATAAGTACTTTAACTGAAAACTATTAATTTATTTGATACAACAAGAATAATTTTGACATTAGCTTTCACAGAACTGTCAATAATAAATATCTAATATCCGTCAACAACGTACTTGATTACAAAGGACAAATTTCTATTGATGCAAAGTCATTTTGACCAATAGAAAGCAATCAGTTTTATAATGAAAAGTGTGTATAATAATAATGTATTATTTTATCAAATCCAACTCAAAGATTAGACAAAATAAAATTTTAACGAGAAATCTTTTAGGCATTCCTAAATGTCAAATGTCAAATTCATGGACACATGGAATACAAGTCACTATTGGAAATAGAAATACACACTTTAAGCATATCTAATATAACAAAAACTTGTCGTTTTTAATGATATTATAATTATATCCCATTTTAGAAAAAAGGAATGATTTTAATTATTCAAAATAGAAAGCTAATCAAATTACTTCTGTTTAAAACCAAATAAATCATAACATTACCTTCTGTTCTTCTTCCCAACCCCTTTTTCACCTAATCAACCACCAAGAAATCGTAAAACTCCATTATTCACGACACGAAACCTATAATTAGGGCATCTTGTAGTCGGTCGGTGTAGTCCATCGGGGAGAGGGTTATCGGTCCCCAATTTCCCCATTCGCGCGAATTTGCCGGGCCATTTCTCATCGGCGGGCCTCCCCATCACTGTACTCTAGATTGTACATCTAGGCGGACAAATATTTAAAAAAATTATATTATTATTATTATTATATTAGTTTACTTTCTGCGGGGAGGCAGAAACAACCTCTGAAGAAGCTATCCCCTTAAAATCCCAGAACAGGATCCAGTTAACTTAATAGGAACATTTTTAAAACCAAATGGGACATTTACAGCAACTTAGGAAACCTTTGAGATGTTGCTACAGACTCATCAGCGACGTATAAGTGAAATAAAAAACGATACGCTTCCTGCAGTTGTTTTAAACCCGATTATGAGGTATACTAAAAGAGACTGGTCAATAACCTATAATAAAATCGATCGGGCCATAAACTCATTTGAACTGGCCCAGGTGCTACAAGCCCAGACCTGAATTGTCTTTATTTTTAAACTTGATTACTCTCAACAGTATTTAAATCCATATAAGTGTCTTCTTTGAAAAGTCCATTACAAACCAACCAGCAATGGTTTAAAACATGAGCAAAATGTTTGACTTTAGTTGGTTGATTGATATTTTCACAAAGCAAGGTGGTTCGGTAGCAACGCATCTGCCTCGAATTCAGAAGTTCGTTGGTTTGTTTTTCATGGCAGCCTGACCTGCAATAGAGAAATTCTGGGTCAGTAACATGTCCTCAGTTACCTACCATCATTCCTTTTACTACATCCCATCTTCAGATCTCTTCCTAGTGAGAAAGAAAGAATAATCCTTTTCTCCCCTTTTTTCTGTTTTGTTTTGACATACTTCTGCGATGTTTTTACCAAATGATCACGAATATTGGCCAAAACTAACATTGTGAATAGTGTACCCTCAATTGGACCACCGAGTTAACCGCAGATTCGGCCATGTAGCGTCCTCTAGGGTCCCGAGACGTTATTAATAATGTAGACGACAGTCCATTCTGGTCGGTCACACTCCAACAGTTTTATTGGTTTTCTCTTAACGGAGCTCTTAGCTGATAGAATCACATGTACATGGACCGAATCGAGATATGGGCTTGCGTTCTCTATGGAATTCGCACACTGTAATATACGAAGATAGTTTATGTTCGGTTGAGATTTTTCTGATATGTCGATAAAGTCGTAATGTACTGGAATGGAAAAAAGAATCTACTAGGTCCAGAGGCGTGGAAAACGCGAAAAGAAATGTTATTGTTACGTCGCAGTGTTGGAAACTCGTAGAAGAGCGTTTTTTACTATTTATTTTAATCATGTTAACATTAACGTCCAATACATGAATAATTCAAGTATTTATTCTAATGAATTAAGAAACTTTGTTCTTAATGACATTTTGGAACTAGCAGTTATGCAAGGATTAAAATGCTTGTTAATGTCCTTTGGTTTATTTCTTTAGAAGATTACTCCTGAATATTAAATTACCTACTTTACACCTGACTCATCTTTAGTACTAAATAGAAGAAAAAATAATGCAAACATATACTTGCGATAGTGGAGCTTGCTAAACTCCAGCCTGCATTTGCCTTACAGGTGCCATGAGAAGCACCCGAAACCATACTAAACCTTCCACCACTTGATATTTATATCAGAGCGGAGGCGAGAATGGGGGCATTCAGGTTGGAATGCAATGGCTACTGGGATCCTTATGAATAAGGACATTAGAATAAAAAAATCATCAGTAACTCGTTGATGGAAATGAGAAGTGATGAAATGACTCTAAAAACAACTTTACAAAGCCCTTCAGCGTTCAGCTGAGATGGGAAGGTGAAGTAACAAACATCGGGAAGGAACATTGGTTTGATATACTGATGGATCAAAAATTGCAAGTGGAATTGGAGCTGGAATATATGGTGAAACACCCAGATGCAACACATACGCACCATTGGAGAATTACGCTTTGTCTGAGGGAGAATATTGACAGGGGGTACAGGCCTTAGCATGTAACAAAATCAGATTAAAATTGGTCTGTATCTGTCTAAAAACCCTACTTGTTCTGGCTAATCAAAATAAGGTAACACTTAGATGGGTCCCAGGGCATTCCCAAATCCTCAGTACGACTCTCGCTGACCAGGTGGATGTTAAAATAACACCACTCACGCTGAGATCTCGTGCTGGGCCAACAAAGCAGTAAACGAATGGTCAAAGCGCCATCAAAAGTATTGACAGATGATATTCTGAATCTAAGCATCAAATAAGGAATGTTACGGTACTAATACCCGGACATTGTCACCTTAGGGAACACCTACATAAAATGGGCATCTTTCAAGATGAACCCATATGTAGATTATGCAATGAGGAGGATGAAACAGCCTCTCATATAGTACTAGAATGCTAAGAACTCACACACTGGAGGTATAACATACTGGGGCCAGTAAACCCACAGGAGGATTTTCCATAAGAAAAGCTGGTGAAAAGGCTACTCAGGTTGATAAAGCTAACAAACCTTTTCACCTGAACAAGCCTACGGCTGCAGTATTGAGTCATTTATAAACCTCAGTCAGATATATCGTCAGAATCAATCAATCAATTACTACTTTACTACTTTTTATTTATTAGTTGGATTTACTGCTTTAAAATGTTTTATCTCCTGAATAGATTATAGTTTGGGATGAAGCAAATCTTCGCTCTATTTAAAAAAAATGTTTAGTTGGACCTCACCTTTTACCGAATAAATTAAGTGGAACTATTTATTCACAGTTTCTGGAGGAAGTGTTTGATGAATTTTTCATAAAAATATTGGAAAGTACAAGTGGTTTTAGCCCCTTTGCTTATCTGTCATCTTTCCGTAGAGGTTGTTATTTCTTAAACAGACGTTTTAGGAAAAAATGAATTGGGTTCCAAGATCACCCGATCTAAACACTATCGACTTTTATATTTGAGGATAATAAAACTCCTTAGATTTAAGAATATCTAGTACCGGGAGAGAATACATCCAGAGGAATTCCCAAAAACAGGTTTTTAGAAGGCAAAACGTTGCAGAATGTGTTTGCTAGTCAACCGACAACTTCTTAAATAACTTTATTTTTTATTAGTGCGACAAATTGTATTTTGTTAGTTAAGAGATCATTTTAGTTTTTTACATCATGCATAATTTAGAAAAACCGAACACGGTGGCCTAGTTGGCAAGGCGTTTGCCGATTCAGCTTGGTCAGTGTTCGGAAAATTTGGTAAAATTATTACTTTGGTACCCTCATTGTGATACACCGTTGAATTTGAAATAAAAAACCCTTTCATTTGAGCTAAGTTTGATTCCCCCTTTCCATTTAATTTTTTTCATTGAGATGCCGTCCCTGCTTCTGTGATGACGTCACAGATACTCTGTATACCTCAGATGAAATTACTGTAGGTCCCAAAAAGCTTACCCAATTTTCAAAAAAAGATATTCGTTAGTTCCTGAGTTATAGCCTGTAAAAAAATCTTGGGACACCCTGTATATCAACTGCTTACAAAAAAAAATAATTTTCTACTAAAATGAGTGTTATGCCTATGGATCAACAAAGTTATATTGGTTTAATACTCTCTCATACAAAAATTTTGATACTTAATTTAATTTTCATTTATATTGTTATGGTTTAAAAAATGAGACTTATTGGAAGCTTGTTTTAAGGGAATTAAAGGAAAAATTATGTAAAGGAGTCTTAAAAAAAGGGAAGTGACATATAAGAATATTTAAATTCTAAAAAATCTTAGAATTTTCATTACCATCTCAACTGGCGCCCAACGCAACGTGGGGCAATTAAATTAATCAAATACAATAGTATTTGATTAATTTAATAATAATTTAATTAAACGAGGTTTGTATGTATGTGAGTATGTATGTATGTATGTATGTCCGGAGGATATCAAAATCACTCGTCAGAATTGAATGAAACTTTCAGGGTAGACTAATTCCTATCTAAATCGGCAAAAATGCAGGTCTCATGTCTGTGAAAATTCGATCTTCCGAGATATTTACAATAAAAGTTAAGCTTTTAGTTTTATTTCCTAGCAACGGCAGACAACACAGAGATAATATAACCTGTTTCTACAGTAAATTCTTTATTATATATTTTGTTGTTATTTTGAAAACGACTTTCAATTAAAGCCCCCTTTTTCTTTAAAATAAGTGGTTTTATTTCCATTAGAAGAGAAACTGATAAACATTAGTTTAATTTGTCAGTTTTTGGCATTGTCAAAAGTAGTTAATTGTCAATCATCGATCATCGATGGAAATCACATTATATTTTTGTGCGAGATGTATTCCAAAGCAACGTTCAGTAACGTAGTCCCAATACATAATGTTGGTCTAGCAGTGGCCGGCGAAAACGTTGGTGGAGTGATGATGGAAAATCGTCATATTTTTATAAATATCTCAAGGTTTCACTTTATTTAATTTCGCCATAATAACCTACAAATTTTGACAACTACTGACACGCACATCTCTGGGTAAATGTGTTAAGAATATGGAGCCGGCTGGGATTTTCATGAAATTTTTATAGATGTTATAAAACATGATAAATTCAATATAACGATAGAAATTTTTGCGCGGAAAAATATTTTTCACATTTTTTTTAAAAGAAATATATATTGGGATACTCACTCCCAAGACAAACACATTCAGTGCGTTGAAACGATTATTTAACAACATATTTTTCCAATGCAAACGCATAGGTACATAACTTTTCTACAAATGCCCAAGTAGCAATTTATAACCAGAATAAGCCTGAATACTATTAAAAAAGGAAGAAAATGTTCATTTGACGGAAATAAATAATTTGCTTGTCAAATGACAGCCACCTCATAAATTCAAAGTTGAAAATACAACGTTGCCAATTCAGTTTCAGAAATCATGGATTTAGGTAAATATTTAATGGAACGTTGAGTAACATTGTTAAAATGGGCACTTGTCAAAATGTGCTAAAAATATGTGTAATAGTTTTGGTTTTAATCATCTTTTTCTGAGTTAAATATTCGTATATCTATGATAGACTTTAATATTGAAACTCAGTTTGTTAAATTTAATAAATTTTCGGACAAATATCGTGACTTTTTTTTAAATGAAAAATGTAAATGTTTCTTATCGTTATACAAAATGCATGGTAGAATCAAATTTTGTAGCTCCAGATATTTAATTCATTAATTGCCTAAATTTTAATTAATAATTTAAAAAAACATAACATGGATCTAAGAGAAGATAGAAGATCAGAAGAACGAGTCATGCAAATGTTGATTGCAATGAATCAAAATATACAAGTAATAAATAGAAATCAAGAAAAGATAAAAAAAAATATGGAAAGAAATCAAGAAAAGATGGAAAAGAATATGGAAAGAAATAAGGAAGAGATAAAAACAGGTATTCGAATGGATATGATAGAACTGAAGAAAGATTTGAAGACAGATATAATGCATTTAGAAGAAACTATGAAAAAAGAAATAAGAAGTGTAGGAAATAGCTTCAAAGAAATCAGACAAGATTTAAGGAAAGATACAGATCAAAAATAGAAGAAACAAGAAAAGATAGTAAAAAGAAATGATTGCAAGAATAATAGAGGTAGAAGAATAACAGGAGCAGAAAAATAAGAAAGTAATAAAAAGAGTGTTTATTGAAGAAATATGTCAAATAATAGAGGATGGAATAAAGAATAAGAATATAGTTAAAAATTTAGACAAATCCTTAAAAGAAAAAATTTTAAAGAATAAAATCAGGAGGGAAGAAATTAATGAAATTTCACAGATAAAATATTAACAAAAATGGAAAATAAAAATGAAGATGGAAGATTAAATTAAAAAATATTCTTATAGGGATCATAGGAACATAGAAAACAACATTGGTAATATGGAAGATAAAATAAATAATATTAAAGAAGATTTGAGAAATATTCAACAAAGAAGAAATCAAAGAAGATTTGGGGAATAATTTAAAAAAAGAAATGAAAGTATAAGAAATTGAGAACAAATTAAATAAAGAAGGGATAAAGAAAATAGTAAGAGACATTATCAAAAATAATAAAAATATCCAAATATTGGAAGAAAATTTAAATGAAGAAATAAAAATGAAGAAATCAAAGAAAAATACAAGATATTAGTAGGAAAAATAGAAAGTAAAATTTGGTTTTCTTATTTCTTTTCAGGATAAAAATAAATTAAGAAAACAAATTTTGGGAATGTTGTTATGGTTTAAAAAATGAGACAAAGTTATGAGAAGCTTGTTTTAAGAGAATTAAAGCGAAAATTATATAAAGGAGTCTTAAAAAAAGGGAAGTGACATATTTGTTTATGAGATGTTTTTTTTTGAGATTAAAAAGATGTCAGATGTGACAAAAATAAAGAATATTTAAATTCTAAAAAATCTTAGAATTTTTATTACCATTTCAATATGTTATCTTTATTTCAAATTTAAGTAATGAGTTGTGTACTAAATATGATTTAGCTTGCAACCCTGTAATTTCTGTACTTTCACATTTATTAAGAAAAATTTAAGTCACCCTAACATACACTTAGATTAATACTGAAAACTGAAAGGGTGCAAGAATGTGTGCAATAAAGTCGAGAGATGGTATATAAATACACTTCCAAGAACAATATTGATAATGCACTATAAATTGATTATTTTACCTTTAGACCGCATAGTGTTTCTGACATGAAGCATAAAGGAATCGGAAAAAGGAGGTAAAATTTGTTCGAATATTTGAGACGTTCGATTTTTGCTATACTAAAAGAGAAATATGCCGATGGCAATTTGTAAATGTTGACTTCAGATTTTAATATAAAAATATTGTTGTACTTCATTAACCCACAAAAAATATCTTGTCCATTTTCAATTGCAGAAATACTGGGTGTTTCATAGTTAAACCGACTTACGTTAACTTTAATTAGAGGTACTTAGGCGATTCCAAATAACCTGGGTACATCCCAATCTACTACTGGAGTTTTAACGTCAAATTATATCAAATGCATTTTTTTCATTTTCACAAGTAGTAACTTTCGAAATACCTGGTAGATTTCTTTCATATTTGGTACAGGTATTATTTTTTAGTAGCCCAATCGTATAATGTAAGGACTACACTACAGTTAAAATCCAGATACGGATTAAGAAAAATTTTCTAAATTTGAAAATCCCCAAAACAACACACTGTACATCAGATTTTTTTTAAATTGGATCAGACATTCGAAACGAATGGAAAAAACTGATATATTCTGTTAAAGTTAATTATTTTTATAGTTGGTATTTTGGTATTAATGTTTATTTCCTTTTTTATAGTTGGAATGAGTCGGTAGTTTCTATGACTTTGTATTTATAGAAACAAGTGATTTCTTGTTGACATTTTTCAATTGTATTTTGTTACATCATTTTGATAGCATTTTCATTTTGAAGAGGAGTATTCTGCAAGTTATTAATAAAGAGTATATTAACAAAAACATTTATGTTTCTTTGATGAGTGAACGAGAGTCAGAAGGTAATATAGATCACAACAGGTTATGGGCCCAGTCACGAGAAACCCCTGTCCAGTCACGAGAAACCCCTGTCCAGTCACGAGAAGCCCAGTCAAGAGAATCCTAGTCATCAACGTTTAGTAACCAGGATTGCAGGTCAGATATTTGTTGGAAAGTGAAATTTTCGTTAGTCAAGTCAGTGTCAAAGTCGGATCCGTCAGAAAAGTGAGGTTACGTCAGAAAAGTGAGGTTACGTCAGAGAAGTCAGGTTATGTCAGAAAAGTCGTCTGTCCGTCAACTTCAGCCAGTGTCAGTCATCTTTAATAAGCAACCGTCTGTCCCCTTCAAGTAAATATTGTCAAGTCTGCACACTGTTTGAAGATAAGAATTATTTTATTTATTTTATTTCATATTTTATGAATTTTGTATTTCTCTTTGTCTGTAAGTTTTTTTGTAAATATGTCGGACATAAAATCACAAATGGAAATGCTATCAGAAAATGCTCAGGGTGTTGTAAAGTATAGTTCCTGGCGTTTTAAATTAAATTTAATTTTAAAATCTAAGAAACTCTTTGATATTGCTACTGGTATTACAGTAAAGCCAGAAGTCACTGATTCTGTTTATGCAAGTTGGATTGAAAAAGATCTTGAATCGCAAGCATTAATTGGTTTAAATGTAAATAGTAATATCGCTAATAAGATTTCAAAGTGTAGGTCTGCTAGAAAAATGTTGGACAAACTAGAAAGTTTGTATGGTAAGAAATCCGATTTAACAATTGAAGGTTTGAGACGTCGTTTTTTCGGGTATTCTTACAATGTCAGTTTGTCAGCAGTTGAGAATTGTCTGGAAGTTGTTCAGATTACGGAAGCACTGGATGCAGAAGGAGAAGAAATTAAAAAAGAATGCATACTTACAAGGATTTTAGGAATTCTTCCTGAAAAATTACACCATTTACGTACAGCCTGGGATAATGTCAGTGAAACAGATAAGAAGGTCGAGATTCTGATTGAAAGATTGAGTTTGGAGGAAGATCGGCTGAGTGAGAACAAATTATCGAAAGGTATCTCAAATGCAATGGTGACCACTCAAGAATCCAAGTCAAATCAGTCAGGTAGGTCAAACATGGAATGTTTTAAATGTGGAAAGAAAGGGCATACAAAAAAATTTTGCAGAGGCAAATCGTGTGCTAGATACATACAATATTGCAAGGAAAAGTATTCTTGTAATACTTGTAAGCAGAAAGGCCACTTCGCCAAGGAATGTCCGAGCGGAAATAAAAATGAAAGAACTAATGGAAACATGGAAAATCGTCGAGTCTTGATAACTGTCGGTCTGTCAAGCATAGACTTGAATGGAATTTGCATGGAAAATGACAGTAATATGTGGTATCAAGACTGCGGAGCAAGTCAGCATATAACTTTTCGCAAAGAGTGGATGATTAACTTTGTCGAATTTGAGGATCCCGACACTATTATTATTGGTGATGCTACTAAATTGCAAGGAGTTGGAAAGGGAGATGTTGAACTGGAGGCATTTGATGGAAAGAAGTGGAACCAGGTAGTATTGAAAGATGTCTTGCTTGTCCCGAAAATGAACTTCAATCTATTCTCGGTTACACAATTCTTAGACAAGGGTTATGTTCAGGTAGCAAACGCGAACTCGTCCGAGTTCAAAACCTCAGATGGAAAGTAAACTATAGCAGTTGCTGAACGTGTTGGACGATTATTTAAAATGAGGTTTCGCATGGAAGAACCGAATGTGTGTCTACTATCTACTTCCATCAAGACCTGGCACGAGAAACTAGCTCACCAAAATGTTAAGTATGTAAGAGACATCCTGAACAGAAACAAAATTGATTACATAGATGACTGGAACAATCACGTATGCGAAGGATGTGTGTACGGTAAACAGCATCGAATTTCTCATCCGAGAAATCTGAAGATCGCTGACAACATTCTTGATTTAGTTCACGTCGATTTGTGCGAAATGAACTTATTGTCATTGGGAGGAGCTAAATACTTTCTTTTATTCAAGGATGATTTCTCTCATTTTCGGTCTGTATATTTTCTGAAGACAATGGAACAAAAATAAAAAATGCTAACGTCGAAGAACTATTGTAAGAACTTGGTATACGTCACGAAATGTCAATGGCTTACTCTCCAGAACAAAATCCCAATTTTAAAAAATCTGATATACAAGGCGTTGTTTTGGGGATTTTCAAATTTTACAAATTATTCTTAATCCGGATCTGGATTTTAATTGTAGTTTGTACACTATAGGATGGGGCTAAAGTTACGGCTTATCAAAATATTAGCCGAAATGGATGAAACACCCCGTATCTCGGTTATTAAAGGCGTTAGATCCAGTAACCAAGGTTATTTGGAATCACCTAAGTACCCTCTATTTACAGTTAACGTACGTCGGTTTAACTATGAAACACCCTGTATAAAAACAAAAGTTGCTTTGATCGACATTGGTGGCTTGTATAAAGCGGGATCATTTTATTCTGCAATTGAAAATAGATAAACTGGTACTATACAATATTATTGCAGTCATAAAATAAATTCAAATAATACAAAGAAGATTCATAAAATATGCCATCCCATTACCTTCTAAACCGAAAAAAATTTACTATTTAATTTTCCAAAAAATTATTAAGAAATTATCAAGTGCGATTTTCGCACATTTCTCATCCACAATTCTCCTGCATAAATCATCGAGAGAATCTGATTTTAAGATATAAACTTTTAAATATCCCACAAAAAAGTACAATGGTGACAAATCAGGACAAGTTACTGGTCCTCGAGATACAATTATTTCATTATTTTCCTATAACCACTCGCCAATTTTTTTATGGTTCTCTTTCCCGATTACCCCTTTTTAAAACTTTTCTGTGACTACACATTTTTTCTTCTTCTATATTCATATAATCATTACAATATAGGTATATTGTAATACGTTTTGTTAAATGATGTAGGTACTCCTATGGCATCTAATGGACCGTTGAATGTTTGAAATACCCGACATCCTTCCGTCCATCTATTCGTAACATTCATCCGCATGGATCTATTTGCTCGGCGTCATCCTTTCATCTTTGAGGCAGGTCTGGCTTGGCTCATATTTTTCAGTAAAAATATGATTGATTAGAAAAATTTTTATAGCGTAACAAACAAGAAACTTGTTAAAATAACCTATGAAATGTGAAACATGCCATAAACGACCAAAAGGAGCCTGGAAAAATATTTAAATTAAATTTAGAGCTTACCAGCAATATCAGAAATATACCGGGTGATAACGAGATTGGGATGCCTATATCTCCTTGACTTTTCAACCAATTTGAATAAAATTTGATACATAGATATGAGACATAATTTTGGATTGACATACGTATAAAAACAAAATGGCTGACTTCCAGTTTCGCCAGGAAAGACGACCACTTCGATTTTTTAAATGGAACACCCTATATTTGAAACTGGTTTACGAAAGGCAACTTATGGAACTCCAGCAATACGTGTGCTATCACAATTTTGGGGACATCCTTAAATTTTAACATCTTCTTTTACATTTTTGAGGAGGGTAATGACTCGGTTGTTTCCCCATGTTCCAGTATGGGTAAAACACCAAATTGTGTACTTTTTCCTAAAATTCCATGCCAGTCCTGCGCTTCATCTTGCAGGATATTAGGGACACTCTCCTACTGTATCCCTTACACATGGGGTTTATAATCTGATGACAAACCGGAAAAAATTCAATGCCTCATCGAATTCTTGAGTTGTTGATCGTTTTTTTCTTGTCAGAATCCGCCTGGCGTAGTTCGATTCATATGCGCATACAATAAAAAAAGCAGATTGTTTGCCGACGTAATACTTTCCCAGTATTTGTATGATAAAAAGACTTTTTGTAAGACGGTAAAATATTCTTCGGAAATTATTTTTAATGTAGTTTTTAAAAATAGTCAATACACGAAATGATCAAAAATAAAAATGAAAAAGTTTTAATTAAAAAGATTTGTGTTTGATTTTCTGTACTTAATGTATACAAGTCTTATTAAATTAATGAATTTTTCTATTTTATTTATTGAACATTTATTAAAAAAACTGTCATTTCAGCAATATATGGTCAAGCTCCTGTTGTATTTAACACTCTCTATATTTAAAACTCTAGTAAACAGAACATTATCTTTATTGGTGCAAGTTTTTCAGTATAATCTGTTTTTTTCTCTGAAATAATATTTTTTATTATTATTAAACACCCAGGCAGTTAGTATATTACAGTCTGGTCAACAGTGACCAATGAACAATTTAATTCTAACTTAGGCTAATAGAGTTTGAAACTTAAAACTAAGGTATATTCATCAGCGTTCCTTAGGTTCTGTAGAATGGATTACACTAAAGTTTAACGTGCACACACAAGCTCTGCTTTTGCACTAAAAAACACTTAACTCACTCAAAGGGCTTGATCCTCTTAAGTCTTCTTTCTAACCCAGTATAGTCAAGGAGCTGGATAGCCTCGACATTGACATGATGATGAAGTCTTTCTTCATGACTCTTGTCAGCAGTGTCCATTTCCAGATCCCTATGGAGATCTTATATTCTGTTTCTTCATGATGTAAGATAATATGCTTAATTATTATGGCCCTTCCACCTCTCCCTGCATTGTCAAGATGGTTAGTATGATAAATTTTGCAATTTCTAAATTTAATATGTGACCGATTAGTAAAATGCGTTTCAGAAATGAGACAGGCATCTAATTTATTTACATCTAGGATTGCTTGCAATTCTTCTTGGTGTTGCAAGAGATCATTAGCGTTCCATTCCATTATTTTGAAATTAGCCATTCCTCTGCTTTGGAATAGCTCCAGAACAAAATGGCAGGATTGAAAGAGAGATGAGGACAGTCGTAGAATCTGCTCGTTCTGTAATTCATGCACGAGGTCTGGAAGAGAATTTATGGGGTGAAGCAGTTAACTATGCTGTACTTACACTAAATCAGACTGGAACGAGTACAGTACAGGACATGAGTCCTGCAGATTTATGGTTTGGACGACAAATAGACATAAATAAACTACACAGTTTTGGATGTGAATGTTACGTGAAACGAATGGATAAAACTGATATATTCTGTTAAAGTTAATTATTTTTATAGTTGGTATTTTGGTATTATTTCTAAATTTAATATGTGACCGATTAGTAAAATGCGTTTCAGAAATGAGACAGGCATCTAATTTATTTACATCTAGGATTGCTTGCAATTCTTCTTGGTGTTGCAAGAGATCATTAGCGTTCCATTCCATTATTTTGAAATTAGCCATTCCTCTGCTTTGGAATAGCTCCTTTGGCACTATGTTGTAACCGACTTAGTCATTCATCAAATTTTTGGAATAACTGCTTATATAACTGTTTGTTAAGTTATTCTAAGATCAATTGTAAAGTCAAGTCAGTAGTTGCTTTAATTTGTGTTCTAACATTATCGTTTTTACTGGCATTTGATGGTCCTGCAACAGCTTGGTTGTAGAAAGATGGCCTATTTTCACTTTTTTTAACTTGACATCCGTTATTCCTTCTTTGTACTGAAGAGTCAGTTCTTACCTGTTGTACTTGTCGTACTGGTTGTCTAGGTAAAGATGGTTTCTTCATAGCATCAGCTCTAATTTTTTCTATTTGTTTAGCAACGATACACCCTCAATAATTAGCTGGATGGTTACAGCCGCGATGAATGCATTTTGGCTGTACATTTTCTGACTTTGTAAAATCTTTGGTATAATGTTTTCCAGTACATCTGACACATCTTGGTTCTTTAGCACAGAAACCTTGTGTGTGCCCATAGCCCTGGCATCTCTTACATTGGGGAACTAATTTTGTGTTTTTAATTAGTTTAATTCAACCCTGATTCCCAGTATATCCGTAATACTATATAGATTTTATTTACATCATCATCTTGTTTAAATGACAACATAAACATGTTTAGCGGATGCTTAGTTTTAAACTTAAGTTTTTAAGTGGCTTCTAATACCTTATATCTCCTTCTTCGAAGGTCATCTACAATTGCCTTTGGGTCACATTCATTATGTAATTTATTAGCAATAACTCTGATTGGTCTCTTCTGTTTGTTCTCATAGGTATACCCATACCCATTATCTCCAAGCATTTTTGAGATTTTTCCATAACATTCTTCATTTGGCACATTAATTTTGATATTATCGTTACTGATAATTTTGATTTGATGACATGTCACCATTCTGATTAATTTCTCGTGAAGAGCTCTAAAGTTGTCAATGCTATTGGTGGGGATTTTTTGGTTTTTATCTGTTGATTAATTGAGACAGTTTGTGAAGGTGAGAATGAGGTATCCATTATTCTTTTCTTGTTGTTTCCCTGTCTCTTTCTTATCCACTGTGTCTCTCTAGCTAATTCGTCTTCATCAGTGTGATATTCTATTTTATCTTTTTCCTCTTCTTGTGGAGGAGGAGATAATTTTTTTTAGCAGATCTGAGTGATCTTTTAGCATTTGTTCTAATTGCTGTTGTATAATATTTATTTTGTTTACTAAACAACTTTTTTCATATTCGCAATTTTTCCAAGTACTGCATAGTGCTTGTTCATTTTGCTATCTTGCATTATTTTCCTGAAACAGTGCAATATTCTGTTGACCCATATCCACCATCGACACCCGAAACACAGGCGATTGTTGATGCATTGCCACACTTTATTTATTGCAACACGATAATTTACGGCCGTGTCATTGACCGCCGGGTATCACTCGCGTAACATGATAACCGATTTTAACTTTTGTTTTCGTATCGAAAGCGCTTCCGAACACTTGTTTACACTTCAAAGGTAGAATCAATACTTAAAATAATATAATATAATAGGGTAAATCATGACTTAATGACATTATCTTTTTAGGTTTTTAAATGCATCACCCTGTATTTGATGTCATAAGAAAGTACTTTAATTATACTTTTAATTTTATGGAGCATTTCCTATACCTAAAGTTAATAATTACTGGTATAATTCTGAGAACCTGTTTTGTTTATTTTTGTGCCGCTCTGTATATTTTCCTTTACATTCTTACCTTTATTTATCCTGTAACCTTTTTTTAAATTACCAATAAATTATGCAATTTTTTCATAAATACTTATTTTGCTCAGATCGTCTGACATATATGACTGGATTTTACGATTCAATACATTTATATTTATTTTTTTTCATACAAAAGAAAATCCATGTTTGCGAAATACAAATGGAAAGCTACCTTTGAGAACTGTAAACAACATCGTACTGACAGATGGAAAAGAAGGAAAACTCACTTAGCGGCCATCAAAGGCAGTGGCGGGCAACATAAGTGTAAAAATTGGGAGCTATTTTAGGGTTTAGAGATTATTTTTTCTATTTTATCGGTAACCCAGAATAGAAATAAATTAAGCAAAGTCCTCTAAGAGAATGATGAAAAAGGATCTAAAATTCTTGAAATTTACACAATCTCACACTACAATGAATCAAATAATGTGTCAGTTGGGTTATAAAACATACTTTGTTTTTGTTTCAAAACAAAATTCTGTTTTTCTGAAAATCCTGTTCACTTTATACATCTCTCAAATCGTCATCAATAGATCTCTTTAAAACATCTGCACTTCATCTGGAGTACTCCAAGGTTCGATCTTGGACCCCCTATTCCTTATCCTGTAATCGAAAGCTTTTAATGGTATAAATTTCCAACTAATCATGATTTAAAACTTGAAAAATTAGTGTCATCTTATATTATCTGGCAATAAAAATCGGAGAAAGGCCAAATTCCTTGCATAAGTATGCAATAACAGGTAAGCGTGTTTGAGACTCGTTAACTTGGATTTTTTCTGATTGTTTAAAGACAGCCCTTTTGGTAGTATTCCATTCATTCTACTACAAAAGTACAGTATTTTTCAAATTCTCAATATTGTCCGAAAAAATAGGCTACTAGACTGCAAGATTAATTGTTCTCTGCACTAGATATCAAACTTGTCATATGAGTTATCAATCAAATAAACTAATTCGGTCTCGTCTATATAAAAATAAATGAACAAGGTTTTGAAGCTTATGGAAAATGACGGAGGATATTTGGAAGCTGTAAAATTGTGTGAATTCATAGCAAGACAAAAACCAAAGGGGGATTACAGAATAGTACCCTTGAAATGTACCTCGTCTAATGCGCTTTCATGACACCGACATGGTGGGATGAATTTACACTGGAGCCACTCCATCTATTTCAATGTAAATTCCCACCATAATGTCGTGTCGGTGTCGTGTCGCCAAGTGTGAAAGCGCTCTATCGGTGGCAAGATAATGATTATATGCAGAGAAATTCAGTTTTGTGCGCAACTGATTTAGTATAGTACTCAGGAATGTGTTGGAATGATTTTATAAATCTGTATGAATGCTTTCTTGTAGTCAGTGAAAGCTGTGTAAATATCCGTTGGTCAGTTTGAGCCCGTTTCAGGGCTACAAAGTCTATACTAAATGTTTCTGTACATTCCTGGACATAATGATAACCAAGCCAGGGAAACCACCACATGAGGCATCATCATACAGACCGATCTCATTACTGCCTGTTATGTCGAAAGTATTTGAGAAACTCCTACTCAAAAGACTAAAACCACTTATCGAAGAAAGGGAAATTGTCCCTGATCACCAATTTGGATTTAGAAATAAGCACTCGACGATCGACCAAGTTAATTGAATATTATAGAGAAATCATTAGAAGACAAAAACATTTGTGCTACTATATTTCTTGATGTAGCACAAGCGTTTGATAAGGTTTGGCATGAAGGTTTAATACATAAGCTCAAGCATTTCCTTCCAAAACAATGTACAGATATCCTCCTTTCATATATACCGGAAAGGTATTTTAGAATTAGGCAAGAAGAAGCCTATTCCTATCTTAAAGAAATTAAGGCTGGAGAATCACAAGGAAGTGTCCTACGACCTGTCCTATACTTACTGTACACATGTGATATTCCAGAGTTAGAAAACAATACTATAGCCACCTTCGCCGACAGCACTGCCATTCTAGCAGTAGGAAAGAGCAATGTAGAAGCAACCCACAAGCTGCAAACAGCTGTCTAGCTTATCTATGACTGGACGAAGAGATGGAAAATTAAACTTAATGAAACTAAATCACTCCACATTAACTTTACAAACAAAAGGATAAATCATATTCCAGTCAGAATAAACAATAACCTGATTCCATATTTTAGTATAGTACCCAGAAATGTGTTGGAAGGATGTTATACATCTGTATGGATGTGGTACACTGTCAAATGCTTTCTTGTAGTCAGTGAAAGCTGTGTAAATATCCGTTGGTCAGTTTGAGCCCGTTTCAGGGCTACAAAGTCTGTACTAAATGTTTCTTTACATCCCTGGTACCCTCTGCTATATCCTTTCTGTTAAAATTTTATATAGAGTGTTATTATTATTCTTAGTGGTTAAAACATAGTACTAGTAATTGTTGTCTTAAGTTTAATTGATTTATGCATAAAAAAAAGTAGATACTAGTTGGCCGTTCCTCCCCGCCACTGCCGATTAGAGCCTTTTTGCAATTTCCTCTCCAGATTAAATAAACTCGAAAACACAACACCCCGAGACACATTTCTTTAAATTTCTTCGACACGCACCGTTTATTAACAGGATTTGATTGTCGCTGCCACGGCTTATGCATAAAAATAGGCCGATTTGCCGGGAAAACCTTTTCTAAAATCCAATAAGCCGACCGAAAGGACCGATAACTGCATCAACGCGAGAACTACCCTAACTCCCGGTTAGTTTAAGTTTTTTTTTGTCCAGATAAGGACGGCGGGAGTTTTGAAAAAATACAAAGGGAGCATTATTTAGATTTGGGTGGGGAATATTTTGTTAATTTTTTTTTATAGGATTTACCAAAACATTAAAGACTACATCGTAGACCCTTTTCTGATTGGATATTATTAGTTAATAAAGTTCTTTATCATATTAATATATTTTAAAATTTCTTGGAAACAGAATAGAAAACAAATGGTATACATTCGTAAAACTATAAATTTTAAATTCCAACTATTTATGGAATTATTTTTTTTATTCCTGACCGGGATATTATAAGCTTATAGTTACGCTATCAACAAAAAGGGTTATAACTCCCTTGGGATATTAGAGGTGCCTTAATTCCCGTTGTTAGAATATTTTGACATTTGTTGAATATTGTCAGTGTCATTATATTAAGGCTCTTATAATTCCCTTATTATTACTATTATTTGCCGCTGAAAACTATTTAAAAATCTTCTTTCTACACCCGTACTATAATAATACACTTATATGCCCATAATCCGTTTCATAATGAGATCCATTATGACGCAGATTTTTCATAACGATACAGGTTTTTAATCAATTTGAATTGAAACATCAAAAAATATTGAGCTGTTATAGTTTTCAATACAGGGCCACCAAGGCATACGTGATTGCGTTTGGCTTAATTCGGATATAGAGTTTGACATTTGTCAGGTTTAAAGAGATTTATGGATTTTTAAGTATTTGGGTATTCAAAAACTGATGTTGTGTGTGTGAATAAACGAATAAACAGGTTAGTTTACAAATAAATTGTGAAATTTGGGTATTAACATATATTTGCAATACATTTTAATATAATAATAATTGATAATGCTAAATAAAAGTTGTTAAATGTTTATATTTGACATTTCAAAAAAGGTAAACACAGTTTAAACAAAAAACAATTACGAAGAAGCGGTTTTATCAAAGGTAATACCACAAGTCCTCCAAATTTTATCGATAAAATTTTGGTTTTCACGAAAACGGCTTTATTTGGAAAAACCACGAAAAGAAACAGATTGATAAAATTACGAGTCCGCAGGACAAGTGATTTTATCTCAAATCAGTTTGTTTGAGTGGTTTTGCCTAAAATAAAGGCGTTTGAGTGTGGAGATCAAAAATTTAATCTATAAAATTTGAGAGGACATGTGGTATTTGGAAGGCCAAATGTTGAAAATTTTCTTTATCAATTTAAATTGGTTTAATTCGGGTATAGAGTTTGACATTTGTCAGTTTTAAAGAGATTTATGGATTTTTAAGTATTTGGGCATTCAAAAACTGATGTTGTGTGTGTGAATAAACAGGTTAGTTTTCAAATAAATTTTGAAATTTGAGTATTAACATAGATTTGCAATATATTTTAGTGGAATAATAATTGATAATGCTAAATAAAATTTGTTAAATGTTATATTTGACATTTCAAAAAAGGTAAACAGTTTAATCAAGAAATACATATGAAGAAGCGGTTTTATAAGTATAAAACACAATGATTGGTTAGGATCCTGAAACCACAAAATCTGTTTTGACAGATGAAAAAAATAATCAATAGAAACCCATAATTTTTCAATCAAGCATGCTGTGCATTTGACGTTTGTCCTAGATTGTTTTATTTGTCAAAATCAGTAGGTAGGTATTAAATTATAGTAGAATATAGCTAAACTTCGATAATTATATTATCAAAATGTCTTGTCTGATATCAGCGATATTGAAGAATTACCATCGACTCCTACACACATAGAAAATATTTTGCCCCAAAAATCTAAGAAAGTGCACGAAAAATATCAACTGTTTAAGGACCGGAGAAACACAAATCATATTTATAGTTCTTCATTATTTATCGGGTGTAGAAAAAAATTGCGTATGAAACTCTCATGTAATGGTTATTAATTCACTCGCATAAACCATACGATTAATACTCGTGTATTAATAACCATCATTACATGATCGTTGCATAATATACTATTTTATTGAAGTCCTAATTCAAAACGAAATATTTTTTTCGATTATTTAAACAGTATTCAATATCCAATAATCCCTATATATAGTCGACCCCGACACTTTATGTCCAAAGTATAAAGCCGAAATAAAAAAAATAATCCCTTTGATGTGTACTGCCTTCGGAGAGTCTGGCAATATCCGATTTCAAATATACTACATTGACGTGCGCCTTTTTTTGTGTTTTAATTCACCTATTTTGGATGTATATTCATTTTATAATCATTACATGTGTGCCGAAAGCGCTTGAGTAATCAAGCCAAGCATTTGAAAAAACAAGCCAAGATTTCTTACAGAAAGCTTGAATTTTCAAGCTTTTTCAAGCTAAGCTTTCAAGCTTTTGAGGATGATATTATCTTAATGCGAACTGTTTTGTCTTCATTAAGAAGATTACTTTTTGCAGCTGTTTACGAGGTCGGCCAATGCGTTAAAATGCTGCATTTTTAAATACTGTTTAAAATGATATAAATGGACTTTTATTTAAACTTTTAACGATCTAACACATTACATTCTGTAACACTAAAACACCTGTGACATGGTTTGTGTTAGCCAATCAGAATGCATTTGTAATTTTATGACATTTTGTACAAAGAAAATAAATTTACGTTAAATGTTTTTAACGGAGCAGCAGTCAATTTGAACAATAAAGCTTATACTGAATAATATAATGTTCTAATTCGCACTCCTAAGCGTCTCGCAGTACGCACCACTCACGTTGATGACAATAGAGGATTGGATGTACGAAAATCAGTTGAAATTAGCACCGCACAAGACCGAGGCGATTATTCTTAAGGGACCAAGAGCGCAGGAGGGTATCCGGTTTACTGTTTGTAACGTTGAAGTTATTCCTCAAAAAGTGGTCAAATATCTCGGAATCTGGATCGATAATAAACTGAGCTTCAACAAACATATCAAAAGAAGTGCCAAAAAAGTATAATAATAAAAAGAATAATGCCGAATATTGGTGGACTATCTTCAGAGAAAAGAAAGGTACTGGCAGGAGTGGTGTAGTCTATTATTTTATATGGATCACCAGTATGGCGAGAAGTAATCGGGATTGCACGACGAAGAAAAATACTGGAAGCAACTCAGAGGAAATCGCTGTTAAGAGTGACGTCGGCTTATAGGACTACCTCTTTAAAAGCTCTACAAGTTATTGCACGAGTAATATCCATAGATCTGATAGTCCGAGAAAGAGTAGAGCTTTTCAACGAAGAAGGAGAACACCTGGAGACAGCCAAATATAGAGAAAGGGCAAAATCTATCACAACTTGGCAACAGAGATAGGATGCCACTAGAGATGTTGCACAGTGGACAAAGGAAATTATTCCAGATATTAAAAAATGGATAGACTATAAGCACAAAAGGTTGGAGTATTATGTTACACGTTCCGAATCGGTAAAGTGGCTGACGAAATATGCCTTTATTGTGGAGAGATTGACAGTCCTGCTCATACAATTTTTGCATGCAATAGATGGGAGAGAGACAGACATCACTTCAGAATTGAATTTGGGGAAGATATAGGAGCGGATAATGTAGTGAATAGCATGTTAGAAAGTAGAAGAAAGTGGGAGAAAATACACGGCCTCATAAAACAGATAATGAAAAAAAAGGGAGAAGAAGAAAGAGCCTTTCAACAGTAATACTGGAGGGTGGAGGTTTATAGGCTTTTTCACTTACTCTGATGACATAACAAACAGTTAGTTCCAGAATAACTGAGCGGATGCAGAAAGGGGGGTTTTAGTTGGTAGGACAGGACTTGCACCTATGAGCCCGGAGTCCAACTCGCCATTCGTGATAGAACTTAAGCGGTGGTGTGCTTGAGCATTTCCACAAAAAAAAAGTACGTCCCACTCAAATTGGCTACGTTCAAAAATGCGGATATACCTATGAAGGAATGTGTGCTTACGTGAGAATATGCGCCTATGTCACACGCCACTAGCAGGTGGTCTAACGGATCCGGAAGTCCGCGACGCTTAAACTGGAGTTCTTCCGTCTCCAGATTGACGATTTCGTCTCACTCCTACCCGTAACGAGTGAAAGATATTTTATTGTCTTATTTAAATATATTTGGCGAGCTACTAGTACGCTGTTGCCAGTACTTGTTCGTTGTTAGTGACGCGGTTGCCAATTTGTTTATTAAATATGAATGATATTAATTTATTGCAATGCCTCTGCGAATCATAATTGTTTAGAAGAAGACGTTTATGTATTCTACTATAAACTGAATTTATTTGTTTGTTTGTTTTATCATAATGTTTTAATATATTATCACGTGATGCTTGAAGCGACAATATCAACGTTTCGTCAACATTGGTTGTGTCATTTACCCATTAATTCCTATAACCACCGGTTGGTAAAATTCATTATTTTCTATTACCAATGTTATTGAGAGCTTACTGAAACTAGTTAAATAATTGCAAACGCTCTGAATGAGAGACCATTTATTATTAGTGACTCTTAAAGTTTTTAAATTGACTGTATTATCGCATAGAACGTTAATCGAATTTTTTAAATTTAGAGCCCAAGACAACATTTCAAAAGAAGTGTTTCCATCTAATTTTGGCATTTTCATTTTCAAATTTTTTTTTATATAATTAAACAGAACAATAATTGGTTACATTAAATCAAATTGTATAGATGAGAGTCTTTTATAAAATGTATTACAGCACTGAAAAGATTTGGCGATCCAAGAAGTGCATTCTTATAGAAGTAACAATCGGCCAGGATGTGTTCGACACTAAGAGTGTTCAATTCGAAGCCTTCGTATAACCGTTCTGTTTTTTCGCCCCATTGAGGGAATTCTGGGAGAGTGAATAGTAGCTTGTATACGGCGTAGTTTTGTAGATGATCGATTCCAGCAGTTTTGCCGTGTACTATACATTCGTTCTTTGATGGTCCGCATGGGATCAGTGTATAGTTGGATATGTTGAAGGAGTAATTCAGAAGAACATGTTTCTTTTGCTATTTTGTCTGCCTTCTCATTACCTGGGATTCAATCAGCAAGGTGGTGACATACCTCATGTATTTCTTGGACTATTGGGTTTTGTGAGTAAAAGTTTTTGATTGATTGGATAGATGACAATGAATCTGTGCATTCTGCTACTTTTTGGTTATTGCTCATAGGAGATTTCAGAGCATTCAGTATTCCAATTTGTTCAGCAGTATGTATGCTGCAGTTGGTGGATAGACGGCTTGTTGTTATAATCGTGTTTTCAGAAACAACGACACAGTCAACTGTCTTCTCACCCTTCGAAGCATCCGTGAAGAGGACCTTGTCATAACTATTAGTAAGTATGAGTTCAGAGAAAGCTAGCCTTAGAAGAGAACTGGGCGTATCGTTTTTGTTGCCATTAAAGAGACTAGTGTTGGAGTTGGGCAGTTTTATGCTCCAAGGTGGGAGATTGGAGATTGGACATTGTGATAGGATTTGTGAATGACAGATCAATATTACCTAATACGGGTAACATTGATTGAGAGGTAGACAGTATTGTTCTGGGTCTGATGTCAGCAGGTGGTTGTGAGGCGTCGATGAGAGTGTAAACAGGATTGGTTGGATGAGTTGAAATTTCAAATTTAATGCATTAAAATTAAGTTGCTGAAACTTTTTGTTTTTCTTCGAAATAACTTTAATTTTATCAAAAGGTGAACTACATTGAACTTTATCTTCTGAATAATTTGGTCCCTGTTTACCATCACTGTCATCAGATTCAGAAACGTACATTTTTTCATTCGAATCATCAACGTTAATTTGAGGAATGTACATGAAATCGCGCGGCGCCAAGTTTAAAATGTGAGCAAAACAGACAAAATGCATGTGGCAAAAGTAAAATTACTATTGGTATTTTCTGTTGTTACACCTTAAATACTGACTGTTGTGAAAGTCATAAAACTGTAATAAGCTCTGAAATATTTGAGCAATAGATTTACCTGCGTGTGATCCTTTACAGGTACAAAATCTAATAAAATCGCATGAATTTTCCAATTTTGATAAAAAAAAATGAATGGTGCAAGTCGGGAACTTGAAAATTAAATATATTGTGCTGGTTTTTAATCTACTTTGGGTGGCCTGTATTATATAGATTTTATAGTTTATTATTAACATATAATCTATCTGTGATGGCGATGTCGATACACTGCTACCTGTAAGATCTATTGTGCCCCATACTGCTGCCCAATCGTTAAGGATGTCTCAACGATTAGAGCAGTTCCTCCAGTCCTATTGCTTTCAAAAAGTTGAGGGTAATGCATTCTGAGAGAATGTGGATAGAGGTCTCCTCCTCTTCCTCGCAGAATCTGCATTCTTCTTTGTCTACTAATCCGAGTTTCTTTAGGTGGCCTCTCAGCCGGCAGTGCCCTGTTAGGATACCCGTTAGTATTCTGGGCTTATTTTTACTTTTACTAACGCAGTCGTCAGATCTCTTCTGGTTATAGTTTCCCAGTAGTGTCTTGGCCTGCCTCATTCCTTGTAGTCCTTCCTATCCAGTATTGGGATATTTTGTTATTTACTTCTTTTCCAAGTTCATCAAGTATTGTACTGGTGCTTATTCCGCAGAAGGTTCAGGTCCCAGAAATTGTGTTTCAGGCCCTTTTTTTGCGAGTACGTCTGCTATTTCATTACCCTCCACTCCAGTGTGTCCCGGAACCCATAGGAGGGTAACAGTGTTGTTCTTGCCTAGTTCGTTTAGATTCTCTAGGCACTCCCAAACCATCTTGGAGTTGATTACGTGGGAGTTCAATGCATTAATGGCTGCTATGTTCGATGTTGAACTGGACACATTTTCCGATGTCGTATATTTCAGCTTGGAAAATGCTCGTAGAGTTGCCTAAACTTTCGGAATATTTGGTTCCTGGCCCATACACTCTTATTCCTGTTCCTTCTGTTGTTCTAGAACCATCTGTGTACCATTTAATGGCACTTCTCTTGAGTTTTGGGATGGTGTCTTTGTCCCATTCGCTTTTGTTACTTAGCTTTGTGTTGAATTCTTTCACAAAGCTAAACTTCTTTGTCATCTCATCTTGGGGCATGTCCCAGGTTTGGTGATTTCCAGGAAGGAGTCGAAACTTGCGTTTGGTTGATCCTTCTCTGGTCATTCTGTAGGTTGTCCTTATCGCTATACTCTCCACTACTATATGGAGGGGTGTAAGGCTTAGGATCACCTCCATGGCGGCCGTTAGGCACGTTCTCATTGCACCTGTTATGCATACGCAGGCTAGTCTTTGGATTTTTGCTAGATTTGCCTTTGTACTGGCCAGCTTAGTTCTGCTGCCCCAGACTACTGCTCCATAAATGATGGCCGGTATCGCCATTGACGTGTACATCCACTGCAGGATCTTTGGGTTACATCCCCAGTTTTTTCCCGCAAAATGTCTGCACACCATTAGATCTTTCGTGGCTTTGCTGGTTACTTATTTTTCGTGCTTATTCCAGATGAGTTTTTTTATCTAGTATTAGTCCCAGATATTTGACATCTGGCGTCCATTCATTAACTTTCCCGTCCAATTCGATGGCTTTGAAGTTAATGTTTCTTTTCCGTGTAAAGGCAACTAAGGTAGTCTTGATGGGGTTGACACCATTCTTTAGTATAGACAAGCCCTCTTTGAACTATATCGCAGGGGGTATTTTCGAATTTTCCTCTTGCGATTATGATTATATAATAAAACAGAACATAGATTTTTCATTAACACGAAGTAAAACTGCAACAATACATTAATTTTTCCTTTTTATATTTTTCTATTATACCAACTGACCTTTTATTATGAAGTCTTACTATAGCTTTTAACTTAAAATTTAAAAATATTTCTTTATACTTTGTCAAAAAGTGTAGAGAAATGCAAGAAAATTGAAAACTGTTTGTTAAATTATTTTAAATACTTAAATTTATACCAAAATTGTTATTCTCTGGGAATAAAGACAGGAAATTACCAATTTGTGAAGTACACGTGGATTTTTTACTAGAATCTTCTTAAACGCCTTACAGGATTCCTGCGTATGAAATTTTCCTTCTTTTTATATATGCGAAGAGTTCCCGGTCTTCTAGTTCATCTCTTTGGACTACTTCCTCATTTGTTATATGTTCGGTCCAAGATATTTTAAGCATTTGCCGCAAGGTCCACATTTCAAAAGCTTCAATCTTATTTATTGTTGTTATTTTTAATAGTAGGACTGACCACACGTAACATCTCGGCATTCTGTATCTAAGTTTAAAATTTAAATGTCTGTCTACAAGGAATTTTCTAAGTTTTATAAAGACTGTTCTTGCTTGTTCTATCCTACTTCTTATCTCTTGTTCTGGGTCCCATTTTTCATTTAGCACACAACCTAGGTATCTGAACCTTGCGACTCTCTCAACAACTCCATTTATATGTATTCTATCGTTTGGGGGACTATTTTTACTCACTACCATTACTTTGGTTATATTTATGTTAATTTTCAACCCTACTCTTTCACTTGCTTCGTTAACCAGGTTAAGCAGTGTCTGGAGATCGTTCACATTATCTGCTAATATTGCAGTGTCGTCTGCATATCTGATATTATTTACGGGAATCTCGTTTATTTTAATTCCTATAGGACTCTCTGAAATTGCCTCTGTAAATGCTCTTTCTGTATATAAGTTAAAAAGCCTTTTTTTATCTCAAACAGTTCCGTTGTTGAGTTATTTATTCGAATATCTGCTTTCTGGTTCCAGTATAGGTTGATTATAAGCCTTATGTCTTTATCGTCTAGTCATATGTCTTTCAAATATGTTATCAGGAGATCATGTTTAACGTTGTCAAATGCCTTTACGTAGTCTATAAAGCTTATATAAGCATCTTTTCTTTGATCTTGACAATTCTGTATTAATGTTTATATACTAAAAATCGCTTCTCTGGTTCCGAAGCCTTTCTTGAAACCACTAACTTCTTCACATTTTTTGTAAAGCCTTGTGTGCAGAATTCGAAGGAAGAGTTTTAAAAAATGACTCATTAGGCTACTAGAATAATGAATATAAAATAAATTAAATTACAAAAATACATCTTTTCTTTTGAATTATTTTTGTATAACTCTCCAGACCTTTATAAAAGATGAGATAATTGCATTTACAGTTTCTTTCACCCTATATAAGACAAATAAACAAAATCAAGGAAAGAAATAGAATCCGAGTGACATCTACCTCCTACCCGGCCCCTCTCACCCCTTCGGTCTCAACCATCTCTTCAACATTTTGTAGACAAAACCATTACTCACCGAGGTCCTGCGGGACTTGCTGCCGCCTGTCACTTGTTAGAAGACCGATCCTTTGTGACAGATTGGTCCCGTAAAATATTTTTCTCTTTTCCAATATGTATAACGGAGAGGATTTTCAGGTAATCGTGATACTACGAGCAGAGGTGTCACCAGCAGAGAATAAACTCTCGAAAAAAATGCAGATATAAATAATTGGTAATAAATCAAACAATCTATTCCTTCAAATAAAATCTTGTCATAAATAAATTTAGTAAACATTTTTAGAAATCGGTATAGATTTAAAGAAGGATGTATTATTAACTAGTAAACAGGATTGGACTGTTATTTTTTATAATCTTTATCACGTGATACTTGGGCGCGCGAAATGTACAAATGGCAGAAGCTTTTCTGATAAACTGCTTCAATGCAGCCTTCAGACTCAAATACACTGAATATCTGAAAAGTAGTAGAAATAATGAACAGATTTTAAAGACCCTCCAGTGGCGTACAAAATACCCTGAAAGCGCGCCACAGGATAAATTTCTCAAAATTTTGATTTGTCAAAATGTTTCATAAAGAGCAAATCGTTCACCTAAAATAGTAATTTATGCAACAAATGCATAAAGTGGTACTTTTTCTCACGAATGGTAAACTTGGTAATTCTATGAGTGAAAGAAAAACACTTTATGTATATGTTGTATACAATATTTTTTCTACAGCTCTATACAAATTTGGAATGTTTTATTAAACTCCTTCAGTAAATCACAACTAATGACTGAATTGGAAATTGTACAGGGTGGCCAAATAATAATAATAATAATGCGAGGTACTGTATCTGGGAAACTATCCATCGTAGAGGCTTGCGGAAAAAAAATTTATAACTAAAACGGCCAAGATAAAAACCTGGAAAATATTTTCAAGTTTCTGAAATGACCGCTAGGGGGCGTAACTGCAATCTTGAATCTAAGAGTTATGTTTCTGTGAATTCCGCTATATTAACCTAACAAAAAAATACCTGATCTTTAACGTAGAAGATAATCTGAACCTTTTTTGTTTGATAATTTTTGCCATATTTCTAAAAATAAAGTGGTGGGGGGTATTCAAAAGTTTCAGTAAAAAACACCCTGCATATTCGAAACAGCTGAGCCGATTTTAACAAACTTGGACTAGTTGAAAAGAGCTATTCCTGGGCTACAAATGCTATAATATTTGAAGTTTTGTTAGTTTCAGATGTCTCCGCTAGAGGACTTTTTTCGACATTTCGACAGAAATGGTTAATTTTCTCAAAAAAATTAAATGCATTGGTATGCTTTCTTTTTCATGAAAAAGTAGCTAAATGATGCCTAAACAAGCTCCCGAAAACCGCATCTCGATATCTTGTTCCTAACCTAAAATTTAGGCCAGAGAAAATTTTATACGGAAATCCCTTAAATTTTTATTTTTTAAACTAATTAATTCCTTTTATTATGTAAGTTGTGGCCCTAAAAAGGACCGATTTAAAGAAAAAGGTCTGAAAATCAAAACAAGTTAAGTCTGGTGATCGCGCAGTCCATGGAAACCGACTTCCTCTTCCAATCCAACGCTGTTATAATACTGCATTAATATGCTCTCGCACAATAATAGCATAATGTGCTGGGCAACCATTCAACTGCAAAAGCAAGTTTTGACGTGTTTCCAGTGTCACATCTGCAATAACAACGATAATTTATTGGCCAAAAAGTCAAGAAAGATATTGCCGCTTAAGGATTACTCAAAAAATATGGCCCAATAATTCTGCCTCCCAGTATGCCACACCACACATTTAAACTCCAACGTCTTTGGTGCTGAACTTCACGCAATCAATGCAGATTTTCTGCAGACCAATAATGCATATTGTGCAGATTTTAAAGGTGGCTTCATCGGTCCAAAGAATTTGAAATAAAAATTCTCCATTATTGTGCGAGAGCATATTAATGCAGTATTACAACAGCGTTGGATTAGAAGAGGAAGTTTGTTTCCATGGCCTGCGCGATCACCAGACTTAACTTGTCTTGATTTTCAGACTCAACCTACGACCAGAGAGATATGAAAAACCGGATTCGTAATACATTACGTAACATACCGAGAGCCGAAATTGAAGCTGCAGTTTTGTCTATCCATGAGAGGCTTCAGCAATGCATAGAGCGTGATGATCAGCATTTAGAGCATTTGCGGGAGCACTAAAAACCTTTCCTTTTTATATCGGTCCTTTTTAGGGCCACGACTTACATAATAAAAGGAATTAATTAGTTTAAAAAATAAAAATTTAAGGGATTTTCGTATAAAATTTTCTTTCGCCTAATTTTTAGGTTAGGACCAAGATATCGAGATGCGGTTTTCGGGAGCTTGTTTAGGCATCATTTAGCTACTTTTTCATGAAAAAGAAAGCATACCAATGCATTTAATTTTTTTGAGAAAATTAACCATTTCTGTCGAAATATCGAAAAAGGCCCACTTGCGGCGACATCTGAAACTAACAAAACTTCAAATATTATAGCATTTGTAGCCCAAGAATAGCTCTTTTCAACTAGCCCAAGTTTGTTAAAATCGGCTCAGCCGTTTCGAATATACAGGGTGTTTTTTACTGAAACTTTTGAATACCCCCCACCACTTTATTTTTAGAGATACTGCAAAAATTGTTAAACAAAAAAGATTCAGATTATCCTCAACTTTAAAGATCAGGTATTTTTTTGTTAGGTTAATATAGCGGAATTCACAGAAACATAACTCTCTTAGATTCAAGATTGCAGTTACGCCCCCTAGCGGCCGTTTTAGTAATAAATTTTTTTTTTCCGCAAGCCTCTACGATGCATAGTTTCCCAGATACAGTACCTCGCATTCTTATTTGGCCACCCTGTACACAATAATATTAAAAAAAATCAACAACTAAATTATATATTTTAGTTTCATTTCGCAATGTGAATTGTTTGGTTGACACTGAGAGAATACAATAAAGCCTTAAGGAAATCCAAAAGAGATACATGGAGAAAACACTGTGGGGAAGTAGAAAGCACTCACGAATGTGCTAGGCTCCAACGTGTACTCTCTAAGGAAAAAGCGCAACCAATAAACTCTCTCAAGAATAATCTGAGAGAGTATACAAAAACAGGAGGGCAGACCTCAAGGGAACTCTTTAAGGTGCACTTCCCCGGGTCACAGATAATCCAACCACACACTAACTGGAACCCAGGAGGACTCAAAGTAGAGCTCTTAAACCAGACTGGAAGACAGACAAGAAAGTGGTGGACTATGAGAAGATAAAATGGGCAATACTCTCATTTGAGCCTTATAAATCACTCGTAATAGACGGGATTTACCCAGCAAAAGGGCCCGGAACTTCTGAATCGCAAAATATGTAATATACTCAGAAGCAGTCTAACCTTCGGATATATACCAAAAGCATGGAGAAATATTAGAGTGACTTTCATTCCTAAATTCGGAAAAACTGGACGGGAAACGGCCAAATCCCTAAGGCCAATTAGTCGTATGTCCTTTGTACTAAAGACGTTAGAAAAACTGCTAAATACGCATATAAGGGATGATATACTGGCAACAAGCCCACTACATCAAGAACAGCATGCATATAAAGCAGGGTACTCAACAGAAACAGTACTTCACAACATAATTACAAACAAGGCTCCATTTCTGGATATACACTTCCTTGAATTCTATCACCAAAGATCTAAAGCATAAATGAGTCGAGGAATCTTGTCTGTCCTGGATAGACTCTCTGCTAAGGAATCGGGTGATAAATGCAACCATACTTGGGAGAGACTGCATCGGCCCGGGTAATACGAGGATGTCAACAGGGAGGAGTATTGTCTCCCCTCCTATGGAACCTGGCAATGGACGGGCTGATAGGGACTCTTAAAGAAAATGGGCACACAACTATTGGATATGCAGATGATGCAGGCTCTTAACCTAGTGGACGAATGGACAAGTAGGGAGGGTTTAGGAATAAGTCCTCAAAAGACTACGGTGGTGGCGTTCAGTCGCAGATGAAAATTATAGGGATTAGGTCCTTTAAGACAGCAGGGGAACGAAATACAGCTAAAGGGGAAGGGGACGTGTCTGGGGGTGATTCTTGACTCGAAACTCACCTGGAACCAGCAAATAGAAAAAGTAGCCTACCGTTATGGTGGCCAGACGACTTTATGGAAAGAAATGGGTGTTAAGACCAGACATGTTGTATTGGTTATACAACATGGTGGTCAAACCCTCAATAACATATGGAGCAGCAGTGTGGTGGCCCAAGTGACAACAAGGAGCTGCCAATCAAGACCTAGGAAGGTGCAAAGACTTGCATATCTTGGCATAACAGGGGCGATGAAAACCACGCACACAGCGGCCATGGAAACACTGCTAGGTCTGCCTCCTCTGCACCTAGTGATGCAAGGGGAGGCAAGAATGGGTGCTTACAGGCTGAAAAACTTACTGAATCCCCGAGTGGAGGGAACAGGGCATATGAGTATTGTCAGAACTGTGTCAAATGACAAGTAATAGGCGAGGTTTCAAAAACAAACAGATCCTAATCATGCCAGAGAGTCAGGCGGCACTGAATTCAATTTCAAGCCAGGAAGTGACGTCTATACTGGTATGGGAATGCATCGAAGAATTGAAAGTCCTAGGAGACCAGAACAGAGTAGTGTTGGCCTGGGTACCTGGAAATTAGGGTATCAATGGAAATGAAAAAGCAAAAAGAGGAGCGGAAGAAATACCCGATACGGAACAGACCTCCGGAGTACCGAAGTGTGCAGTCCGAGGGGCTATAAAAACCTGGATCAGGGAAAGACACTTTCAACACTGGCAAAATGTGTCAGGACAAAAGCACGGAAAATCCTTCATAGGAAGACCGTGTTCCAACAGAACAGCTGAACTACTCTTACTGAGCAGAAGTAAGATGAGAGTGATAACAGGACTCATGACTGGTCATGTACCAATAAAAGAGTTCTTAAACAAAATTGGACTATGCAATGGAGACCTTAGGTGCAGGCTGTGCAATAGGGAACCAGAGACAGTGAAACATGTACTATGGCACTATGCGATTGGGAGGCATTGGATCGCAAGAGACAAACACTCTTTGGGCAACCAACATTAGACCCAAAATGTTTTAACAGGCACCCAGTAAAAGAACAAATCCAATTATAGATGATATAAACAAATCTGTTAACATCATATATCATATATATCAGTTCATGTGTTGTCAAAGTCAAAGGTTACTTGATATTGCACCAATCAACTGTATTAGCTTATGGAAAGCGTGAAATAAAGTCGTTTTAAGCGCTACCAACCGATAAAATACAAGGTACGTTGAAGATAGGGCGTAGAAAAAAATATTTAAAACCCATTTTGATTCAAGGAATGTGGCCTACGTACTGTGGGGTGACCCACCCTTCTAGATTTACAGATACAGATATGATTCAAGGAAATTTTTATTTTTGGTTTTTAAAATTTTAACAAAAAAATAAACTTCGCCCTTTATTTTCAAGAAAATCTATGTTTTTTATGATTATGTAGTACAAATTTATTTGAAAGAAACTTTAAATAAATGAGTGGTTTATGACCTAGTTTTATCAATTCAAGTTCGTGTACATTTGAACCACGTATTATTTGGAAAACGTCAAATTTCCCTTTGTAGTTTCAGTAGCTTAGCATTCGGTTGCCGCCCCCTCGAAGTGTCATATGGTTTCGAACACTATAAAAACACCGAGATATTACTGGAAGTCGAGGATATTGCAGGATTTCCTCTAAGGTACACACGGCGATATTACTTTTGCTCCGTAGTCGATCCTTTCTCAAAATTCTGAAAGTGTGAGCTTAGTGAAATTTTATCGTTTTCATAACTTTGAATGCCACTCCGATCGAATCGTACACTCTTCTACAGGAGGTCTTAGAAATTACCAATTGAAATTTGTAGATGTGTAACTTATATAAATAAAAATTGGGTTTCTAAAAATGAACTACAAACTTTTCCAAAAAGTGGAACTTTATTACGTGAATACAGTACAAAAGTAAAATGTAAAAAGCTAGCAGATGCCAGTAACAAACTAGTTTTGTTGCAATCCGATATTGACGGAGCCTTATCATGGACTTGCGGCGTCTGCATAATTCTAGTTAGACTTTTATAATTACGCTATCATAACTTGTAGGTAAAAAAATTAGTAGGTATGTAATACTGTAATAAATTTTAGAGGATTAGCGATATTTATGTTCTCATACGAGCTTCTAGAGTGTTCTTGTTTCACCACTATGTTCAAACAGTTGATTGACCATGACATTAGGGTGTGTTAGGATTCTATCCCGATACAAACGATAGAAATCAGTTCCCTGGTAGGGACAATTGAAATATCTTTCTGGAAAGGCTGGAGAATCTCAAAATTGCTCCTGCTATACCCTAACACCACCTGGCTTCAGAATCGATTTATATACCAAAATCTTATTTTCAAGTCATACCTGCGTCTGACAAGGCATCATTGGCATCATCTATTCGCAGCGTGAATTTAACTTGTGTGGATTTGGATTCATAAATGAATAAATAATTTTCCAATTTGCGTTGGGGGTTGCAAAATTTCTTCTTCGTATGCTTTTATTAAGTTAAATATTATCTATATTTGTATTATTGTATAATTTGTAATAATAAGAGAGCCCAAGAGAAAAAAAACATGCCAACGCCACTGTTTACACCTCACTGGAGAGTAAAAGTCTGTGACAATGCACTATCACTAATGCGCCATTATTAATTCAGAAGTGGGAAAAATTTATTGAACAATGCTGAGGTTTTGCTACGTGTACGTGTCAGATGATGATGTCTTTAGATGGATTTTCAGATAACATAAAAGATTTAAGAGATTTTGTAAGATTTTTAAGAGAGAAAAATCTGTTACGATTTTCTTTATTTCTATTTATATAACTTTCGTCTATAGAAGAGGTTTTTTGTATTTTTAAATCGTATAAAGCTTCAAAATAGTCAATGATAGTTTCATGCTAAATAAAAATAAAGGTTTTCGACAGTTTAGGGAGAGGGTCTATCAATTTCTATAATTATCAATATCGATGATAATTTTTAAGAAAAAAAAATCAATATTGAACTAAAAATTGAAGCACCACAATTGTTATGATTTGTTTTGTTGAATGGATGAAAAATTTCCACAGTTATGTCAACTGCAATAAAGATATTAAAAAATCATATATTTACAGTCTTTTAACTTTGCTAGAGAGCATGGAATCGTGTTACTTCAATTGTACTTTAATTTAAAAAGGATTTTATAGTTTTATTATTATTAGTATCAACTATATCAACCGATATATTGAAGATGTTTATCAATTTTTAAGATCATCAAAGGTTCTTTAAATATTGAATGGGTTGAAATAATATCTGTTCTAATCGGTATGCAAATAACTCAAGCCTCAAATTATCTAAAACTATTTCCGTCGATAAATTGCCAAAACCCTATTTATCTTGCTTCCACCTTCCACTGAGTGTCTTTGAAGAGGTCATTATTCCATCAATTTTCCATACAATATTCAAAGCGAAACAATCCAAAACTGACATAACTAGTAAAAGTAGGCCAGGTTATATAGGATAAAATATTCCCGAAAATGTATATTTATAATTTTATTATCACGGAATAATACAAAACCTTTGTTGCATATACAGGGTCCTGCAACAATGGCGCGGTGTTCCATATCTCTATTTAGGAAATAGATAGGAACACAATTTTCTATAATGCCACCTTATTGATCAAGCTCCACAAAATAAAAAAAAATTCAGTCACACAGCATGTTCAATTTTCCCTGGGCGGGTCAAAACTTTGTTTTTTTAAATGGAAACCTGTATTTTCATGTACCTATGTTTATTTTGAAAATATTGACGGTGTTCAAGATTTTTAGCATAAGTTTTTTTTTCCAATATTCGTTACTCAGAATATTGGTCTTATATTGTGCATTGGTGACTTTCTCAAACGATGTATCTGAAATCGACCTGTGATATACAGGGCATGAAAAACAGCTTGCCGCACATTGTCAATAAAAATTTGCAGAATCTTGCTTAATTCAAATGGAACAATCTGTATATTATCGATCCATAAGCAGCACCAAGAAAGGTTCTACAAATTTCAACAAGTATTCCATATTGTTAAGTTCACTAGTTTTTCTTAAAACAGCTCTTTTTTTCGAAAAATGCATGGCAAGTATTCATATTTCTACGCTATATTGTTAATGAACGACTTTTTTGACGACTGATAAGAATAAACAAACGACTGATAAGAATATACAAAGATATCTTGTTTCAATTATGTGCAGTATAAGATGTACAAACAAATATATTTTTTTTCATGTAATGGTGTACATTCATAGCTTATTTTCCAGGTATTTATTTAAATTGTCAACTGGCAAACTACAAAACTATAATAGGAAAAGTTTAATTAAAAGGAACTGGAGTTATACTTTTCAAATTTGTTCAGTTGGTTTTAAGACCAAACTACATTAATATGTTTGTTTTTACCACTAGTTTGTAATATTATTAGTATTAGTGACACTTTTTTAAAAATGTTCTCAATGATTTTTTAAAAAATTTTTCAATCATTTCAATTTGATGTTTTTGACTTCAGTACCCTATGGGCCTGATGATGGCAGTATGCCGAAACTAGTAGCCCCTTAAAAAAAATTTAGTAATAAACTTGTGGTACTGACATTGATGAGTTTTATTTAATAAAACATTGGAAACATTTGGATAACTTACTTAGTTTAATTAAAGTTGATAATGAAACTTTTACAAAATAAGTTCAACATATTTTCCACTGAGCATGTTCCACCTTGCGCAAGACATCTGTGTAATACTGCGACACCTGGCAGGCCCATTATAAAGTACATACCTAGCTAAAACAAGATATCTTGGTACATTATTATCAGTCGTTTGTATATTCTTATCAGTCGTTTGTATATTCTTATCGGTCGTTTGTATATTTTTATCAGTCGTCAAAAAAGGTGGGGAAAGTGCCAAACTAAAAATAAGTGAATCTACTGGGCCATAGTGTAGAGGGGCCATAACATGTTAACAGTAAAATAAATTGAAGATTTGGCGCGCGATCAGTCGATCGAATTATAAAGTGAAGTTAACATAGTCATTTTATCTTTTGGGTTAATTTGTTGAAATTTTTTTTAAGCGTTCGTATAAAACTATTTTTGATTAAGAAAAAATGTATGAATAAAGAAGAAGCAACAAACCAAATTCTTCATAAAATTTTGGTACACGAAAACTGGCCTGTATGGGGCAGACAAGAGAAAGGATCACGTTCCAGACATTTTCTCAATTACCTGATGGAGGGCCAGGGTTACGAACGAAGTATCCATTCTACCTTGTAGCAAATATTCATCCCATCTCTATCGAATTGGGCAGTCTGCATTTCAAAGTAACCTGACCCAACGTAACCCGGCGATGTCTCTACAGCTTGATAAAGAGTCACTTAAATGATATTTGAAAATGTGAATTATTGATTTCCTACTGAATACAAATGAATTAACGTAGGGAATAATATTTTATAAAATACTTTGAAAATCATAGAGCATTTAAAAAATCGACAACGTTTGGGAAACTATTTATTTGACGATAAAAAATATTTAGGTAAAAGTTTTAGAGCATAAATAAAAAGATTGCATCCGATATGATATGCTGAGTTTATGAAAATTTATGAAAATATTTAGAAAATATGAAAATAAAGATCATAAAAAATTGTTCCATTAAGAGTGTTCTATACCCATCAACTCTGTCAGTTTCATACATAACCTCGAAATCCTCGTCTTCGCTGAACCCCCCCTCTAAAGAAATTGTTAGGCAGCATGAAATACGTCTGAGTATTTGCGGTTGCATAGTTACCAATTGTCGGATAAGGACGACATCTTGACGTGGCATTTTGAGTCGTGGATGAAAATTAGATATCTATTGATATGAACACAACTTTATGCGATCTAGCGGTATTAATTTGAACTGCCCGAAATGCGTAATGTTTGTTTGCTTATCTGCAGTTTGACATTTGAGCATTTGAATTTGAGCGCGAACGAAACTAATATGAGTAACTTGTATAGAAACCTCTTTTCTATAAATTTTGCATACTAACTCACAGTCTTAAGCTTAAGGCTTACAAAAGTTTGCAAGCCTATAGCAGTATGAGGCCAGGGCTGTTCATAGTGTCACGCTAAACAAAGAACACTCAGTACATCGAGTTTGCATTTTGTGTTTAAATATAAATTAAGTAAATTATATAATCAAACCAGTGAATCCAATGAACAATAATAATATTTTTAATAACATAACATTGAGCTGATCACGTCAGACCCAATTCACGAGATATAAATATCCGCCGAGTTAACAATAAAGGTACTCTTGTCTTGGAGTCGTAATAAACCCTGGTCTTGGAGTCGTGTCTTAGAGTCGTAGTAGACTCTTGTCTAGGGGTCATAGTGTGTACAAAATCGTACAGCCCTATCTCAAAGCCAGCGGGACGTGCCCAACGAAGTGATATGTGTAGCCTATGGTAAGGCCCTTTTATTTTATAAGTGTATATTTTTTGTAGTTATTAATAAACTTGTTTACTGTTTAACCTGGTTTTATTTCATAAAGAAAGGTAGCAATTAATTATAAGGTAGTAATTCTCACAACCATTATGGTCGTGACAATAGTGTTTTAGCCAAATTGTGAAAATTGTGTTTAATATACAGAAATAATACAAATAAAACAAATTGTAAATCTTAGATGTTTATATATTCATAAAATAAAATAAATTATGAAAAAAAATTAATTCAGTGGTATTTGCGAGGGACACATATTTATAAAAGCACTAGGCACTACTACAATTTTGTCCAATATATAACCATCTCTTTTTTTAGACAACATACTCATTGTATTGTATTGTTTCATGAAAAATCTTATTTTTTTTAAAAGACCAATAATTCGTTCTAAATGAATTAATACAGTGGCAATGTGTATTTTCCAAATCAGTGGGATGCAGTTGATCTTTTCCCCTTGTAAAAGCTGGTATATTTAAATTCGCATCTAATATTTGCAGAGAATCTTGAATTAAAAAACCTATGTCGGGTAAAACAATATCACTTGGTAAAATTAAATTTAAAAAACCACAGTTTTCTGTCAAAAATATGTCACTATAGTGTTTTAACAGAGCAGGTTTACCGAATATTTACACAAGTAGGTAATAATAAAAAAATACATATAAAAGATCGCCAAAAGTACCTGTTATAAAATGCCTACAACAAACACGTCTATTATTCACTTGGCTTTCAGAAAATGTAGCTCGTTTCAAAGCTTTAATCCAAGCATTTCTTCATTCACTAGACAACGCATTTAAATGATCCCCTCCGTTTGTTAAAACAGCAGGAAACCGGAAAAATGATACATTATCTCTTTCAGAACGCATTGAGCATTTAATAACACTACAAAAATGTGGAATTTTCTATTTATTTCTTCTGAATAAAGAACTTAAAAAAATATTTCTGATGTTTACATATGAAACTTACGTTGTGTGATAAAGTTGTGTGCCTCCCAGTAAATATGGCCGACCTGTCACCTACGTCATCCTGGAATGGTCTATATTCTAGTCAACACAACATTACAATGTAAATAAATGCAATCAGAATAACTGTCGTCTTCAATTAACTTCCTCTTTTGCGTTAACGAAGCTCGAGTTCGGGTTTCGCCTTACAATGACCTTTTCTGATTGGCCAGGATTCTGTAAAACTCCGACAGAACACGAGCGTAATGCGAGAGGTCCCGGGAGCCGCTACACACAAGACAAACCTTTCGAAATATAAATATTCTGGTAAAATTTTAATTTTTAATTGCTTTAAAAGAGGACCGTCGGGGGGCAGCACCTCCCGGTACTCTCTGAGATTTTGAAGCAATGTTCAATTTTAGAAAAAACTACTTACTTTTTTCAAAAAAGGTAAATACAAAAGTTGTTCAGTGGTAAATGAAGAACGGCGGATGATAACTTATACAGGGTGTCCCATTAAGAATGGGACATAGAACAACCGCAGATTCTCCAATTCAAAATAAAACGATTAAGCGAAATATGCTTAGATAAAATGTTACTCGTCTCCGAAATGCGGGGTGTTGAAGTTGAAAACTGAAAAATTATTAATGGCCATAATTTTTTTAATACATGTCCCTCATTTCTAAATTGGAAAATTCGTTATGACGTGGCATTTTACAATAATATTACAGTTATTAATAACAATAATCACTTATCGGCAACAGATAGTTACTACGAAAATGTTTAACTGACAGTGACAGAACTTCATTATAAATCAAAGCCTACTGTCAAAATTTTCAATTATAAATTATTAAATATTCTCACAATCGCAACGTGCCTATTAGGAACTTAACATTACAAATCAGAACAAAAAAATAAAAAAAAATAGAATAAAGCTATTTGGTCGCGAATCTCATTAATTGTAAAAATGAATATTATTAATAATAATACAAATAAAAAGTACATGTCTATCTATCTTTAATTGCGAATATCTCGAAAAACAATGACTTTACAACAAACTAACAAGTGTACATTATTGACTTAGAAAATATCAAAAAAATTAAAATTATAGTCAAAATTAAAATTTAGACAGCGGCGTAACATTTAGAAGGGGTACAAGCATTACTTACTCCTGCCGTACGCCACTGGTAGAGCGTACTGAACTGTTTTTACTGTTAGGTGCATTTTATGATATTTAACAAGTGTGCCGATTTAAGTAAAATTATAGGGTGTATTAAAAAAATTATGGCCATTAATAACTTTTCAGTTTTCAACTTCAACACCCCGTATTTCGGAAACGAGTAACATTTTATCTAAGCATATTTCGCTTAATCGTTTTCTTTTGAATTGGAGAATCTGCGGTTGTTCTATGTCCCATTCTTAATGGGACACTCTGTATACGTATATGACTTTTTTTATAATTTTTTTCATGTTATTTCTTTTACGTAGATATATATAAAAAATGTGATCATTCGCCATTCTACGATGAATAATCAGGTCGGATACAAAAAAATATATTTTTTTGTTGAGTATTAAGCCCGCAATTTTAACATTAACATTTCCAATATGGCGGAGGGTATAGAACCCCCTTAACTTTTTTTTTATTTACGCACGCAAACATTATTTGACAAACCGATGTCTGAAAAGCTTCTTTCCAATGTGCTACGAACCTGGTGAAAAGCACTATGGATATAACGTTCAGTTTGAATCATCCTTTAAGTCATAAAACTAATATTATGAAAAATAGTTTAGTTGAAGTTTGTTTTTGGCACTACAAGTACTCCGAAACGTTTTTCTTTTAGGATCATCTATCATCGTTGAATAGGAAAAATGTTTTTCCACTGGAAGAAGCGAAGGTAGGCATTTATTAAATTTTATAGATATTTTTTGAGTATGAAATATTTACTCTCTTGTGTTCCATATTTATTAGAAAAATAAGCCGAATTTTATAAATGTTAGTGCTAATACTAGGGCTGCTGCATAACCTAGCATTATATATTTTTTGTAATCACTAAAATTAAAGAATTCATATACATTTTTCTTCAATTTTCATCTGATTCTCCAGTACATTTCATTTTTAAAGGATTTTGCCGCAGTTATGATGCATTTTTAATATCAACTAGTGACTTTTTAAGATTTTTTCTTAAGAAGTAGAACTGCAGTAATAAATTTAAAATGGTGTATTCTTGTAATTGGAGAGTAATATAATTTTTGTTATAAGAATGATTAAACAAGTTTTAAATGATTTAATTGTTCCTGATACAAAAAAATTATATAAATTTAAGCAATTTCCTTAATCTAACATAATATGTAATAAAATTAAAATAACACACTATATAGAAAGGACCCCGCACAAAAAGATAGGAAATGGCCGCTCGGTCAAATTGTCTGAATTTTTGATATGTTATACATTTTCTCATTATCACCTTTTAAAAAATAATATTTTAATTATTTTAATGTATGCCCTTAAGTATTTGAAGATGCTGAATTTAAATATGATATCAAATCCATAATATTGACAGTTGGCAGCTGTCAAATAGCTGTCAAATGCTTTAAAGAAAAAAGACACCTTATATTAAAGAATGTTATCATATGTTTTTGAGGACGCTGAATTCAAATAAGATGTCAAAATCGATAATATTGATAGCTGTCAAATAGCTGTCAAATGCTCTTAAAAAAAATAAATCTTACACTAAGGAATAAGAACTTTATGTTTTTGAGGAAGCTGAATTCAAATGTGATGTCAAATCGATAATATTGATAGTTGACAGCTGTCAAATGCATTTTAGGTTCGCTGAGTTCAAATGTAATGTTAAATCAATTTTTGACAGCGGTCAAATGTTGCCAAATGCTCTTAAAATAAAGAAATCTTACATTAAGGAAAATAAACTTATGATTTTGATGACGCTTAATTCGAATCTGTTGTCAAATCGATACAATTAACAGTAGGTGTATGTGTGTGCTGTGTATTTATGTGTGTATCTGTATGCGTATGTGTGTGAGAAATGAAAGGGAAAAAAGAAGGAAATAAATACAAGGATGAAGGAGAATGGATTGTGTTTATTAAGTAATTAAGAATAGTTAACATTATTATATGAAAAATAGTATTTGGGCTTAAAAATTCAAATATAATGTGATACTGAAAAATTGTTAGTTGGAAAAAATCATTTGACTGTAAGGTGACAGCTGCCAACTGTCAATTTCATTGGTTTCAATAAACGTATTTTAAAATCATGTTTGGATTCAGCGTCTTCAAAAACATAAGTTCCTGTTTCTTAATATAAGATTTATTTTTTTAAGAGCATTTCACAGCTATTTGACAGCTGTCAACTGTCAATATTATCGATTTGACATCACATTTGAATTCAGCGTCCTCAAAAACATAAAGTTCTTATTCCTTAGTGTAAGCTTTATTTTTTTAAGAGCATTTGAGAGCTATTTGACAGCTGTTAACTGTCAATATTATCGATTTAACATCTTATTTGAATTCAGGGTCTTTAATATAAGATATCTTTTTTCTTTAAAGCATTTGACAGCTGTAACTGACAATATTATGGATTTGACATCATATTTAAATTCAGCATCCTCAAAAATTTAAGGGCATACATTAAAATAATTAAAATATGATTTTTAAAAAGGTGATATGCGTTTCTATACTATGGTGGAGTCAGGGAGCTTCGGAGCTCCATAGCAGCCAAACCATGGACTTTGGAGCTTAGTGCCCATTGAGACTTTTGTTCACAATGAGAAAATGTATAACATCAAAAATTCAGACAATTTGACCGAGCGGCCATTTGCTATCTTTTTGTGCGGAGTCCTTTAAATAAATGAAATCAATTTTTTGACCAAAGACAACAAATTTTGTGAGAAAAAATAAAGTGATCTAGAAGAATTAGTTTAAGGAAAGTGCATTGGAATTTAAAATGAAATTCAAGTTGCTAGAAAGTCAGTTGCTAGGGAGATTATGAAACATGAAAATCGCTCTCTGATTTTTTTTTATTTAAACCCCCAACAGAAATCCATTTACAGGATGGGATACAAATGAAATTTATAAAACAGTAAATAAACTACAAAAAATATTAAAAACTTATTTTTTTTAATGAAGCAATGCTGCAAGAGAAGATGTCACACATATCATTGATAGCATTGTAGTTGTTGCAAATTCTGAATAGGGGTGAGTTTTTCTGTACATTTGTTCTAGGGGCTTCGAGATAAAATAGATTGTTCTGCCTTGAATTTACTCTTGGAACATGAAAATTGAGCATATTCAAAACAGCATTACTGTCGATTTGGCCATGGATCACCTTATAAAGAAAAATCAAAGCAGCTGTGTTCCTCCTACTTGCAAGAGAAGTAAAGTTATGTCTCTCTAACAAAGCTGTATTGGGTATTCCTAGAGCAGGGTAGGCACCATCTTCCTTGAATGAGAGATATTTCATAAAGCGTCTATGAATTCGTTCAAGGCTATTTGAATGAACATTATAATATGGACACCAAATGATAGATGCATACTCTGTTTTAGATCGAACATACGAATTATATAACAGGAGCAGTGTATTTTTATTCGTGAAATCCCGAGAATTTCTGACAATGAAACCTAAGGCTCTTGAACATTCATTGGTTACTTTGTTTATGTGGGTTGAGAAAGATAATTTATGATCGAAGGTAATACCAAGGTCACGAACAGAATTTGACCTAGGGAGCATATCATTGTCGATTGAGTACTTATAAGTGATTTTATTCTGTTTTCGAGTGAATTCCACAATTGAGCATTTAACAGAAAGCGGTTTTTTTTGCACCAAGTATTTACTTTATCTAGGGCATTTTGTAAAGTGGCACAATCATTCAAGCAGTTAATTTTTTTATACAATTTCAAATCGTCCGCATATAATAAACAATTGACTTCGAGGCCCTCAATAATGTCATTTATGAATAAATTGAAAAAAAGTGGTCCCAAAACAAAACCTTGTGGGACGCCAGATGTTGGTGTAAATAAAATGGAATTCCGACCATGACACTCTACGTAGAGGGAGCGGTTTCTCAGATAGGAATTAAAAAAAGTAGTCAGGTTGGCTGAGAACCCGAAGGCATTCAATTTACCGAGTAATATGTTATGATCAATCTTATCGAAGGCCTTGGAGAAGTCCATGTATATGACATCAACCTAGGAATTACTTTCGAATGTGTTGCTTATGTACTGGGTAATGCAGAAGAAATTGGTGGTAGTTGACCTAACTTTGAAAAAGCCATGTTGTAACTCTGTAATTTGATTTTTTACATGATATGAAAGTGGTTTATTGAGCAGGATTTCAAAAGATTTTGAGAAATTATTAACTATAGTAATAGGGCGATAGTTTTCAATGTCATGTTTGTCTCCTTTTTTGAAAACAGGTATTAACTTAGACTGTCTCAAAACATCAGGGAACTGTTGGTATTTTATTGAGAGGTTGAAAAGTAAAGTTAAAGGTTCTGCAAATAAGGAGGCACAGTCATGAATCAAAAAAGCTGGTATTTTATCAGGTCCCATTGTAGTTTTTGGCTTAATTTTTTTAAGAGCTTCACAGACTTCACTTTCAGTAAATTCAGTTAAGATTAAAGTATCATTCATGAAGTTGACAGTAGTATTGTTTTGTATGGTCTGACTAGGTGTTGCGTAAGAATTATGAAAATATTCTGCAAATGCAATCATTATGTTCGATACCATTATAGACCATAGTTAAAGGTAGAGACGAGGAATGTTTCTTTTTTTTAACAAATTGCCAGAATTTTTTTGGGTCCGTTTTGATTTGCTGTTCAATATTACGGCAGTACTGTTTATAGTTAGATTCAATTTCAGACTTTACTTCTCGCCTGATCGTTTGGAATTCAATAAGTGCACGCTGATCGTGAAATTTTTTGTGTCTGCACCAAGCTCTGCGCTTAGGTTTGAGTTTTTTTATAATGCTCGAATTATACCAAGTCGGATAGTTTCTTTTACAGGCCTTAACTTCGGGTACAACAGAGTGAATAACTTCATTTAGCTTGAGATAAAACTCATTGAATCCTTCATTTAAATCGGGAATATTCTTCAAAAAATACCAATCAGTAACGGCAATTTTTTGGTATAGTTCAGGGAGATTCGCTTTTTTGTAGTTATAATAGACAGAGTTAGTTTTATTTTTATTATTACGACGCTTACCGATTAGATCATATGTAATTAGGAGGGAGGGATGATGATTGTCTTCTTGAATTAATATTTCAGGAGCTGACTCAACCGCACATATAAAATTGGCTAAAAACAAGTCTAAAATTTTATTATTGTTATTGGTGATACTATTGTATTGATCTAGTTCCAAAAAATTTATAAAATTCAATAATGAAGAGACACGGGGTGATGGCTCCCTACCGTCCAGAGTAGCTAAGTATTCACTTAAATTGAAGTCACCAATGAATAGTATGTTGTTGTTGTACAAGAAATCTAATGAGCTCAATATTTCAAAGAGGGCGTTATATGTTTATGTTGTGTTATTTGGAGGTATATAAAGAATAATTATGTAGCAAGAGTGATGTTCTACTTTTATTTTCACACATACTATGTCGATCATATATAAATCATTAAATAAAGAATGTGCCTTCAAATTTAAATTTTCAACTGTATCTATTGGAATCGAACATTTCTGCATTTTCTACTCCAGGCCCTAACCAAGATTCTGTTATTGCAATAATTGAGTACTTGCTATGCAAGCAATAATTTAGATGTCAACGCATGTTTTGATAGTAAATTGACAATTTTCATGCCGATGTTGTAGAGGTTGAATGACTTGAGCTTAAAATAGGGGAAGAAGGCACCGTTAGTTGCTATTTATTAGGAGTACCGAATAGATCACGCCTCATTCTCTCAACAGCTCTTTTGTAGGCTTCACAGTTAGGATAATCCCAGACAGCATGTTCGTTGTTAATATTAGTTTGCATAAAAGTAATGGAAATAAATACCGATAGTACAGATGACGCCACTATGGTAGACCCCTTCCACTCCACTTTTAAGGCACGTCCCTTCTGTCACTTGTCAACAGAGTTGCCAACAATACAGGTTACCAACGATCGGTGTCTCATGTCATCTGTCATCTGTAAACTCAATAGGGTTGCCAACTCAACAGGGGGTGTTGTATATGTAAACAAAACTTCATCAAAAGGGACCTTATCTTGGCTACCCTGTTGATAAGTGATAGAAGGGGCATGGCTTAAAAGTGGAGTGGAGGGGGTCTGCCATAGTGGCCCCATCCCTACTACCGATTTACCAAAAATTTATTGCGGGAGAAATCCAGACCCTCCTCGTACAAAGCGGGCGCTATGGCCATAACAAGTTATTTCAATTTTTGTAACCAAGTTTAAATCATCGGTGTTATTTGTTTTCTTTTTCTACAAAAAATATTGTACCATATAAAGCAACGGTTCTCAAACTTTTCAAATTTTGTACCACATAAATATGAAACAAAAATGTATGTACCACTATAAAAGCATTTCGCCTTTGAAAATCAATGTGCCACGAAATTGTTCGAAGCTCTTGGAAAAGTCGTCATTTCAACATTGAAAAATATATGTGTTTCTGAATAATAAAGATTAAAACAAAATGTTAGAAGGGGCGCAATTTTACATCTATTTAATTTTTTTCTGGAAAAATTGTACCACCAAAATTATTGTAATATACCATTGTAATGTACCATAGTTTTAGAACCGCTGTTATAAAGCATTGCAATAAATTATTGCCGAAATTATTTCATTGTTATTTTATTTCATTGCAGGGTCGTACTGTAAAGGGAAGATTTGTTCTCATTTTCTTCATTAGGACACCCGTACTAGCTAGTATGCATCTTATTTTACCTGAAGAAAGATTGTTAAGTAGAACATATGCAGTCGAAAGATCAGCTGAGATTACGTAAAAGGACATTGAATTCTTATCAATAATACTACCGCAACAAAAAAAGGAACAACTATTTACAATAACAAAGAATACACCTAGTGATTCATTCTTTTTTAGACCAGAAGAATCACCAAAACATCATCAACAATTATAGATTACGTAGTCTCCGATTTTAAACCCGCTGATGTTGAACACCAAGTAATTAGCTCAGGTCTTTCGGACCATGAAGCAGTTTTTGCCAAATTTGCGGTACCACCCGCAGCCCCAAAAAAAGTCAGTCAGTTGGGTAGAATTTTCTCTCAGCGTAATTTTGAAAAATTTTATAACTTGTGTCTAGCTACCAATTGGAATGGTCTTTCTGAAGATATTAACTCTAAATTCTTGGACTTCCTAAATAAAATAATTAAGTGTTTCAATACAGCATTTCCCCTTCGCCCCATTAAAACTAAACGTCATAAACCTTGGGCAACTAAAGGAATAAGAATTTCTTCAAAAAATATGAGGTCACTTATGTATATTAAAAAATTCTCAGATAACCCCCTAATATTAAATTATATCAACAACTACAGAATACTGTATCTCGCATCTCAAGAGCTAAAAACTCCAAAGAAACCTGGTCTATTATAAATGACTTAAGAAATAAAACCCGTTCTTCAAACACTGTTAATCCTAGTCCTGATGAACTAAACAATTATTTTGTTAATGTAAGTAAGAATATCAGCTCTAACATAGCTCCGGGCCAGGATGCTCTCTCCTTCCTCATACCTACTAAAAGGGTCACTAATAGTTTCTTCCTAAGGCCAGTAGATAAGCACGAACTAGTGCAAACCATAAACAGCATTCAAAATAAATCTTCCTGTGCAAATGATGGCTTGTCCACTAAAATATTTTCAAATATACCTGATGTAGTAATTAACATTTTAACTTCGCTGATTAATGAATCATCTGGTATCTTCCCGAGCTGTCTAAAAACAGCTATAATAATCCCACTTCATAAGGGCGGCAACAAAACCGAAACTTGTAACTATAGACCTATTGCTCTATTACCTACCTTATCGAAGATAATAGAAAGGCTAATGAAAAATCGCCTACTGCCCTTTCTTTTCAAACTAAACATCATAACACCTCATCAATATGGTTTCCTTCCTAAAAAATACACTAGTGACGCAATGTTTTCCGTTCTTAATGAAATATATACATCACTTAATGATAAACTTTTCACAACTTCAGTATTTTGTGACTTTGCAAAGGCCTTTGATTGTGTTAATCATGAAATCTTAATTAAGAAACTACAAATTTATGGCGTACGGGGTTCTCCTTTGCAATGGTTTAAAACTTACTTAGAAAATAGAAATCAGCAGGTACGTGCTAATGGTGCTGATTCTTCAAATCTGCCAATTAGCAGTGGCGTATCTCAAGGTTCAGTGCTAGGTCCAATTTTATTTTTATTATTCATCAACGATATCACAGACTTAAAAATAAGTGGAAGAATTACTTTATTTGCCGATGACACGAGTGTAACCTGGAGTAGTTCTGATATACAGACATTACAATCTAGCATAAACAAAGATCAAGTTACTATCAAGTCTTGACCTGACTCGAATGGGCTTTGTTTCAACACCAGTAAAACCGTAGCAATGTCTTACAGAGGTACTTTACAGCCTATAACAAATTCCTGAAATTATCTTCTGCATGTTTTGCCATTAAAACTGTTTCTAACGAGCTGACCCCTACTACTGCATTAATTTCCTACTTCTCCTTATTCGAATCTCACCTTCGCTATGGTTTACCGTTCTGGGGTTCTTGTAGCTTATACCACTTCGAATCTATTTTCAAATTACAAAAAAGAGCAATTCGTTATTTATTTGGCTTAAGTAGTAGGACACACTGTGAAAATTACTTTAAAAATTTCAAAATTCTAACCCTTCCTGCTCTATTTATGTTTGAATCCGTCTGCTTAGTTCGCAAGCACATTCAAAAGTTATCAGAAAGACCAACTCGTAGATGTTTACTTACCTATTCCCACCTCTGACCTAATAAAAAATTCTATTACCTACAATGCAAAAAAATTGTATAATAATCTCCCGATACAGCTAAAATCTATAAATTCTTATGATAAGTTCAGAAGATCCACTAGGGCTTTTCTTCAAGAAAGACCATTTTACACAGTGGCAGAATTTTATAACGTGCCTTAGACTTTTGGGTTGCAGCATATAGGAGCAATAATTAAATTAAGTTAATTTAAAAATTTTAATTTGAACAATAATCTATAGTGACGGATACTGCATATCCAATGCAATTGTTATTGTTATTTTGTTTGTGTTTTGTTTTATCTAGTAATTTATTTTTATTTTTATTATGATTAATTTCGCTTTGTCTATAAAATTTTTGTAATTTTTCTATGACAATAAAGCATATTCTCTCACTGATAGATGTAGATATATTAGAGGTGATAAGAAGCTTAAAAAATAAAAGGTCAACAGGCTTTGATGACATTCCAATATTTTTATTAAACGAATGTTCCAATCAGCTGGCCCCATACTTTTCGAAAATAATCAGTTCCGGAAAATTTCCTGATATATTGAAAGTCTCAAAAGTTATTCCTATCCAAAAAAAATGGCCAACTGATATTCTCTCCAATTATAAAGGTATATCTGTTCTCAGTGTCGTAGCAAAATGCAAAAAGCAGTATTTAATTCAATCGTAGCACATCTGGATAATCATATGATTATTACAAATAAACAACATGGATTCCAGCACGGATTTTCCTGTGAAACTCGCTACATTAGATTTCATTTAAACAATCCATGACAATGTTGATAAAAATTTGTATACCTATGGCGTATTTTTTGATTTATCGCTGGCTTTCGTCAATTTAGACCCAAAAATTTGATGTGAAAAACTAAACGCCTTAGTGATAAGAAATCCTGTAAATTCGTGGATAAAATCGTATGTATCTAATCGTCCATTCTTTGTTTCACTTGAAAACACCTTTTCCGATGTCTTCTATAATGACCTATAGGAACTCCTCGAGGTGGGGTACTGGGTCCATTACTCTTCCTCCTATATGTAAATGACATGCCTGAATATCTCAAAGACCACAAGAATTTGTTTGTATGTGCAGACGATAATACTGTAATACTTTCCGCGGCCACTTTAGACGAAGTTAGAGAAAAAGTAAAAAAGTTATAATTTCATTTAAAGAATGGTGTGACCTTAATAGAATGGCTTTAAATCTAGGAAAAACAGTTTGTGTTCACTTTTCCTACGGTGACAAAAAATTTATGCATTCACCTTTTAACGTAATCTTTGATAAAAATAATAATCTAATAAACTCGGCAACACAAACTAAATTTCTTTGTACACTAATTGATTCTAACTTAAATTTTAGAGATCATATAGATTATATCTGCAAAAAACTTAACAAAACTTATTTTATGATATATTCATTTCATTTCTTTCACAGCATTTGATCCTGAAATTTCATAGTCTAAAATTTTAATTGATATTTGAATTTTATTATTGATAGAATCTTCCACGTATCCTTCGGCCATGGTCGAAGATTTCCATCCTCCATGTCGCTTCAAAACACATATATCGCTCCCGCATTAGCAAAAAGTGTAGCTGAAGTTCTCCGAAAACAATGACCAGTGAAGGCATCAGAATTTGGTAATTTTAGGTGTTTTGCTATTAAGCTAGGCATCTTTCCAATACAATTTATTCCAACAACTTGGTTAAAACATCTCTTATTTTTATACTTCAAAAACAATAGGCGGCTGATAGCATAGCTTGGACGAAGAGTCCCATATTTTCGGTAAATATCAATATAATCTAAATTTGAAACTGTAAAAATTCGTTGTATATTAGTTTTTGTATCGAGTACTTTAATAATCAAAATGAAATTTTTATCTTCTATGTCATCGACGGTCATATTAGTGAGTTTTTCAAGGCGGCAAGCACCCGAAATACCCAGTCTAAAACAACCCAAAAGGAAATCAATGACGATATTTAGTAATTTAAAAAATAAATAAAACAATCATTAAAAATCTACCTTAACCATCAAATAGGTTTCATCACCGGCCTCTCTTATGAATGGATTAACTTCCTCTCGAGTTAATACCTTAGATTTCTTAGGATAGTTTCCAACAAATGAGTTAAAGTGAAAATTTTTTTAAGTGCACATCCCATTCTACTACTGGAGTTTTAACGTCAAATTACATCAAATGCATTTTTTTCATTTTCACAAGCAATAACTTTCGAAATACCTGGTACATTTCTTTCATATTTGGTACAGGTATCATTTTTTAGTAGCCCAATCGTATAATGTAAGGACTATACTTCAGTTAAAATGCAGATACGGATTAAGAAAAATTTGTAAAATTTGAAAATCCCCAACGCAACGCTGTACATCAGATATTTTTTAAATTGGATCAGACATTCGAAACAAATGGAAAAAACTGAGATATTCTGACATATTTTTATAAATGCACATCTCGTTCTACATATTACTAAACTTTTAAAGTAAATTCAATTAATGCAATACATATTGTCATTTTCATAAGCCATAACTTTGGCAACACCCTGTAGATTTCTTTCATATTTGGTACAGGAAGATTCTTTAAATAGCCCAATCTTATACAAGAACTAAAGTTAAAATCCAGATCGAGATTGGTAATCTCTAAAATAGCATCCTGTATATCAGATTTTTTTAAATGTAATCGGATAAAAAAAAAGACACAAGATGTGTTATAGTAAAATATTTTTATAAGTGCACAAGAGCGTTCTTTAAACAAAAAATACAGATTTAATTTTTCGGATTAATTCCGGATACAAAACTCATTAAACTATCAAGTAAGCTTCGGCAATTACACATCTTTTTTTTTCAAATAGATATCCGATTACATTTTAAAGAATCTGATATACAGGGTGCTATTTTAGACATTATCAACTTTTACAAATTTTTCTTAATCCGGATCTGAATTTTAACTTTAGTTCTTATATTGTACGATTGGGCTATTTAAAAAATCTACCTGTACCAAATATGAAAGAAATCCACAGGGTGTTTCCAAAGTTATGGCTTATGAAAATGACAATATGTATTGCATTAATTGAATTTACTTTAAAAGTTTATAGTGGAGGCAATGAAGCAAAATACCGGGGAAAAATTTCGGAGTGAACGGTTTGGAATGCGGTTTTTTACATTGTCTTCCAAAATTTACTTGTAAAAAATGTGGCGACTTGGATTCCATGACAAATCGGAAATTGCATTACTGCAGCCAAAAATGCATCCAAAAAATGCATTATTTGAGAGGCCTTTTGGCAAATTTAATAACTTTGTAAATAATTGGCCCAAGTCGGGTACCCAGGGGTTTTTGAGATCGCTGATCACGATTATGATGTTCAAATTGGCCCCACGAACACCTGGAGCTCAGGAACCCCGATAAACGTCATCTTCGGGGGACTATCTCAAAATTCAAGCGGGGAAGTAGAGAAACTCGGTGCCCGGGGGTTTTTTGGGTCGCTGAATCCAAATACGGCATCGGCGAATACCCCCGAACACCTGGTGCACCCGAACCTGGACGTGGACGTCATCCCCGAGGTTTTTCCAGTCATAATCGAAAAAGATGAATCGAACATCGTGAAGGGGTCAAAAAATATAACATAAACACTTTTTCCTACGGCTGCTTAGAATATGCATAAAAACGCACTGTCAACTTCCATTGAAAAACGTCAATTTCAAACAGCGTGAGTAAACGTTTACACACGCTGTGTGCAAAGTAAAATGACAACACAACTCATATTAACAACACATATCAATGAATCGAGATGAAATCTAGCATGCGGACACTGTCACTACTGACAGTTCTCATTTCTCATTAAAATAAAGTCAAATTTATTGCAAAATTTTAAAAAAGCAGTGTTACACGATGATAGAAGATGAATTTAACTGTACTCCTCCAGAAATACTTGAAAGGGCCTCCCAAATCACGCAAAATCTTTTACCATTAATTTCCAAAGAGAGGTATGAAAGTTCTTATGAAACATTCATAAAATGGAATTGAAGAATTAGCGCAAAAATATAAATCTTCAACATTGTAGTCGCATTATTCTATGTTGAAAAGCACTATAAACATCTGGTCATTTTAAATAAGATTTGCTTTACCTAACAATAAATAGGTACCAATAAAAATATATATATGATAATAAAGTCGCAGCCGCAGGTAAAGTATAGTGTGTAACTCGTGTGAAAAAGCACTTTTCACACTTTGTGACTTGTGGCACTCGCCTTTCAGGCTCGTGCCACAAATCGTCACATGCGTGTGAAAAGTGCTATTTTCAAAACTTGTTGCACAATATACTAGTTTCTCCTGACTGTGGAAATTTGGTAATGTATTTCTGTAACAGTTTTCTACTGCCCCCAGCTGCGTTGTACGCGTTGATGGGCGGGGCCTTGACTCAGGAGCAGCTGTGTGTATTGACACAAAAGCGTTTTGAGTGTTGGGAGAAAAGTGAAAGACCGATCGGAAAAGTTCGGAGATCTAGCCGGAGATTATTTTCGTCATTCTCATAGGAGTGGATCAACTTTTTCGAGGGCCCCAGTTTAATGACTGAATGTGCGAAATTATCCGCCGATTTTTGGTGAGTTCTTTGCTGCCTTGTCTGTAAAGGCCATGGAGATGAGATTCAGGGCCAGGTTCCGGTGCACCAGGTAGTCGGGGGGTCGTTTTCGACACGAAATTCGGTTTCAGCGACCCAAAAACCCCCCCTCAACGATTTTCAGTTCGTTTTTGTCGATATTTTCAGGAAAAGCCGCGAAGATGACGTTCAGGGCCAGGTTCAGGTTCAGGTGCACCAGTTGCTCGGGGGGGTCGTTTTCGACACGAAATTCGGATTCAGCGCCTCAAAAAACCCCCTTCACGATGTTCGATTTATCTTTTTCGATTATGTCTGGAAAAACCTCGGAGACGTTTAGGGCCAGGTTCTGGTGCACCAGGAGTTCGGGGGTCGTTTTCGACGTGACATTTGGATCTAGCTCCCCAAAAAACGCCCCCATAGAGATTTTCGGTTTGCTTTTGTCAATATTTTCTGGAACATTCTCGGGAATGACGTCCACGTCCAGGTTCAGGTGCACCAGGTGTTCGAGGGTGTTCGCCGATGCCGTATTTGGATTCACCGAGTTTCTCTACTTCCCCGCTTGAATTTTGAGATAGTCCCCCGAAGATGACGTTTATCGGGGTTCCTGAGCTCCACGTGTTCGTGGGAGCAATTTGAACATCATAATCGTAATCGTGATCAGCGACCTCAAAAACCCCTGTGTACCCGACTTGGGCCAATTCTGACTCTTATTTACAAAGTTATTAAATTTGCCAAAAGGCCTCTCAAATAATGCATTTTTTGGATGCATTTTTGGCTGCAGTAATGCAATTTCCGATTTGTCGTGGAATCCAAGTCGCCACATTTTTTACAAATAAATTTTGGAAGACAATGCAAAAAACCGCATTCCAAACCGTTCACTCCGAAATTTTTCCCCGGTTCGGGCATTTTTAGTGCTTCATTGCCTCGACTATTAGTAATATGTAGAACGAGATGTGAATTTATAAAAATATGTCAGAATATTTCAGTTTTTTCCATTCGTTTCGAATGTCTGATCCAATTTAAAAAATATCTAATGTACAGCGTCTTGCGTTGGGGATTTTCAAATTTTGCAAATTCTTCTTTTAACCCGGATCTGGTTTTTAATTGTAGTTCTTACACTATAGGATTAGGCTATTAACACACTATACCTGTACCAAGTATGAGAGAAATCGATAGGGTGGTTCTAAAGTTACGGCTTATCAAAATATTGGCCGAAATGGATGAAACACCCCGTATCTCGGTTATTAAAGGCGTTAGACCTAGTAAACAAGGTTATTTGGAATCACCTAAGTACCCTCTATTTACAGTAAACGTATGTCGGTTTAACTATGAAACACCCTGTATTATTCACTTTTTCTTCTTTATACTAATTTTAGATATTGGATGTTTGTTTTTTTTATTTAGAATTAAATATGTTTATGTGAAATATGTATATCCACAGCCCGAATTTAGTTTTTTAAGTAAATCTTTATTCTTAATTGGATAAAACCATAAATAACTCCAATATCCATAAAATAATGGATAATACCCTCATAATTCTGAAATAATTTAATCCCCGAACCCAATATCAAGAATGTGCTACCTCAACGTCTCCCATAATCGGTTAATGCCTCTTTTGCCCCTAACACGTTTAATCCCTTTTAACGCACTTTCAATTGTTATTTTGTACGGATTAATTATAACCATTCGGTCAAAGTTGGCGCTCCACAAAAGGCCCAGCTCGAAATGCGAGCTTTTGTTGAGGAAACTTCTACCTATACAAGTTCGATTTGTAGAACGGACGTGGGCAGTGTTGCTAAACGGAATATTAAATGAAAGTAAATCATAAAATTTTATTGGCAATTTTGTAGTATATTGGGGTTAGTGAAATAGCACGTTTGAAGGTTTCTTTTTATTTATCCAATTGAGCAATTTAGAGTAACTCGACGTAGGTGTCCCCCCGATTCCGTACTCCCAGATTCCGTCCAGCTAAAAAACCTCCCAGATTCAGTACAACTTGAAAACATCATCCCAGATTCCGTAGAACTTTTTTATTGCGGTGGGATCTCATTCATTTTTTAATTAACTAGGGAATTTTTTTCTTTTAAATAATTTTCTTAAAAAAAATGAGATAAACAGGCTTTATGGACTCATCATTTTATAGCCTCTCTCGCAAGCTCGCTCGGCTATAAAATTATTCGTTCAATAAAGCCCTTGTTTATGTACTTGTAATATAAATAGCTATTATCCAATTTTGACATATTAAAACGTCATTATTAACTCCACACCAACAGTAACAAATAAAGTTTTAATCACTAGTAAATTAAAGTTTTTTTAAATCACTAGTGATAAAAAAAATCAAATCCTTAGTTTACCTTGTAACTATCGATAGTATGCGGAAGCCGCTGTTTTGATGTCGATATTAGTACTAATTTGGTATGTGTGTTTTTAATAAACGATGCAATCATTCAAAAACTTTTATTATAACTACGCAACTATCTACATGCATAATTATTTTTGACAATCAAAATAATAATTACAATTATTAATGTTATTGAACAGAAGGTTTATTTTATTATTTAATGGAATGTGATTAGTTGCTCTGAGACATTAGAAATAACTGTTTTCAGTGTTTGGTTCGTTGTTTGTACTGCTGGCGATGGGTTCATTGTTTAAATTGGTTTCTAATGTATTACCCGTTATATTAAAATTGTGATTGGATAGTGTCCCTTCAGCGTTTTCAGGAGCACCTATTGCAGCTTCATGACCCAATATTTTTCTGGAAATTTCTATTTTATTTTTGATAAGACTGTTCGACATATTCTTCTGCAACTGAGTCAGAACGCCATCCTCCATGTCTTTTTAATATCGAAAAATCGGCACCTGCTTCAGCCAGCAATGTTGCAGAAGATCGTCTAAAACTATGTACAGTATAGCCTTGTACATTTTGAAAACCCAGAACTCTGCTATCTTCTGAGGCATTTTAGAAAATGTGTTGATACCTACAGGCTGTACCGTACATTTTTCATTTTTATAATTTAGGAATAGTCGAGAATGTGATATATTCTTTGGGTGCAATTTCATATATTTTCGAAAAACATAAATTGCATTGATAGCATTACTTCCATTAACGACAGTGAATACTCTTTCTTTGTAAGTTTTAGTGTCGGGGATTTTCACAACTAACACACTTCCTCTGTCGTCAATATTTTTAGTAGACATAGCTACCAGTTCGCAAACTCTACAGCCTCCTGAAACTCCCATTATTAAAACTACCTTAAGGAGTAAATATTTGTCATCGGGAGCAGTATCCAAATATTTTTCGAGATCTTCTCTAGTAAACACATTTTACTTTGTTTTGTCTATATCCCACTGATTGCCTTTTTAAAAATGCTTTCACTTGGTGAAATCTTTTATTAGTGAGTCGGAAAAATATACAAAGGTTTTAAGCAGCAACCAAACCAACTCTCCCCCCGTTGTCGAGGATGCTGAACACGGTAGCGGTGGTGAAAATTCTTTTGGAGTTGACCCAACCCCCCAAACGGCCAAAAATCACTCCAAAAATGGGGTAATCGCGTATTCCGCATATTCCATCGGTAAAATATTTCCTATCCCCCGTTTTCAAGGATGCTGAACACGATGTTATCCAAAATTACTTTCGACTTGACCTCACCCCTCAAACGGCCAAAAACCTCCCCCAAAATGTGGGAATCGCGGATTCCGCGTCTTCCACCGGCAAAATATATCTTCCCTCTCCTTTTCGAGGATGCTAAACACGATGGCGGTATTCAAATTTTTTTAAGACTTAGTCCCACCTCCCAAACGGCCAAACATGAACACCCGCGAAAATTTTTCATCCTGTAGAGGGTGATTTTTGGCCGTTTGGGAGGTGGGACTAAGTCGAAAATAATTTTGCATACCGCCATCGTATGCAGCATCCTCGAAAACGGGGGGGGGAAGATATATTTTGCCGGTGGAAGATGCGGAATCAACGATTCCCCCATTTTGGGGGTGGTATTTGGCCGTTTGAGGGGTGGGGTCAAGTCGAAAATAATTTTGAATACCGCCATCGTATTCAGCATCCTCCAAAAGGAGGGCGAAGATATATTTTGCCGGCGGAGGTCGTGGAAGTCGCGGAATCCGCGATTACCCCATTTTGGGGGTAGTTTTTGGCCGTTTGGGGGGTTGGGTCAATTCCAAAAGAATTTTCACCACCGCTGTCGTGTTCAGCATCCTCGACAACGGGGGGAGAGTTGGTTTGGTTGCTGCTTAAAACCTTTGTATATTTTTCTATAAATGACCTTGAAATCTCGTTTCCGTGACGTGCTGGGGAAAAACTGAGCCCGGATTCGGATTCAGGGCGCCAAAATACCTAGGAATAGCGTGGTCTGGTCAAATAGTCCCGACCTTTTTTTTTGTCAACCTGTGTTATTTTCTCGGGTAATATTTTTCCTAGAGCTTCATTTGCTTCTTCTAACACTTCTTAGGGAACAAATTCTTCTGGCACAAAATCTAATAAATCCATTTTGAACTTATTGAGACAATTTAAAAAATTGTAAATGAAACTAAACTCGATTCAACAATAAATACAAACATAAATAAACAGCCGGTATAAACAACCCCTAGCAACGTTAACAACTAGTGTTAATATGAATTGCACAGACCTTTTAGTTAATCACATCGTCAAAAATAGTAGATGAATACAAAATTATAATTTTTTGGAGGAAAAAGGTCAAAATTGGATAAAATATTGTGAATTAATTTGCATTCGCTCGGAAGAAATAAGACCACTCGCTTGGTGTATAAATATCTAATAATTTTGGTATGCGTTAATATTTAGATTTTATAGTGATTTCAGAAATTGTAAAACGAACGTTGATGACAAGTTCGTTTGTATTTTGGTTTAGATTTTAAGTCGGTAATGTAGATTTTCCTATTAGGATTGGTCCTAAAGGTCACATGACTGATGCCAAATTTTCCAATTGGTTACGGAAATTCAGACATGCGCAAAAACGAGGAAAGATTTGGAGAGGACGCGCGGTTTTTGTTTTGAGAAAAAGGTTGTTGTTGAATAACAGCTTTAAAATTGTTACAGGCTTCGGTTTTTCTTTTTTTTTTTGAAGAAACACTTATATTGTGGAATATTGCCATCCCTAAGTTGTTTGGGGGATTAAAAGTGCCATTCCATTATTTGCGAGCAAATTGTAAGCGATATTTGATTTGATGTATACTGAGAAGTATTTGGTACAATCGCTTTTGCTCGCTCGGCTGCCGTCGTATTATTAGAGGAATATTGCTGTCCTTGTACTACAACTCTACTGCCTGGTTACTTTCTATTGTCTTTCGAAATTTGATGTGGATTTAGTCAATTGGAAATTTAATTCGTGTTTGGTCAACTGGAACTTCATTTTGGATTTGGTTTGTTTGAAATTAATTTGGAAGAAATAAGAAGTCAAACGTTTTGATAAATTTATTTTTGTTAATTGCGCATATTTTTGTCGTTTCTTTTTATTTATAAACGGAAATTAAACTAAATTTTATCGCCATTAACTTGAACTATTTTAATATCCCATTCAGCCTTGGTACCACTGCTAAATGAGAGCGTCAATTTCTCTTCTTTAGGACGTTTAGTCTCTTTTTAGTTAGTTGTTTTGAGCCATATATTTTTATTATTTTGTAATTTGTCATTTGAACATTTTTATATTTGATTTACGCACTTTTGTATATATTAATTATTTGTTTGGGTTTTGGGTTATTTGTTTTAATAAATCGGTGATATATTGGAGTTTTGTCTTGCATTTACCCCTTTTGTTGATTTTCAGAGGTAAATTAGGTCAGTTAAGCTAATTTTAAATCAACTGACGTCTCCCGAGCACTTAAAAAAGTAAGTTTTTGATCATTATTATAATTTGGAACCACGACCGTCTCCACTACAGAGCTACGCCGATAAGCATAAGGTTGAGAATGATAACCCCCATTAAATTTAGCCCTATATTGTTTTATAGGTATATAGGGCGTTACATATCGTGAGAGTTTTTCCCAAGTTTCAAAACTACCCTAGTAGCCCGTTTGCGTATTTATTAGACATACCTCGTACATACGGAAAAATTAAAATTTTTCTTTTTAATAGTTCCATTTATCGTCTTATCGACCAAACACATTTCTAAATCGCCCTATAATTTGATTAACTCCGATTGAGATCACGGACAAATTTAGAACTTTGCCATTTTCGGATTTTCGCAGAGTTTCAGGGATTATTTCTATCTGTGGATTTTCACAAAAAAAGTCTGTGCAAAAACTTTACGAGTTTCTGCTAAGTCTCACTAAGGATAATATTTTCTCAGATAAAGATCGCTTTGGACCCACAGTTGAAACACTAAAACCTAGTATTTTTAATTGAAATATTGGTTAATTGTTGCAATAATTTTTTATTGAATAACAATATTGACAATATTGACAATATTGACAATATTGACAATATTGAACACTGCTAGAACTAAAATAATACATTTGAAATCGATATCAAATGAACCAGGCACGGACATGGGTTTGAACACGGGGGCCACGCACATTATAAATTAGTCCTGAATTTGCTATAAACTGATTTACTCAGTACTGAATGTGAATCGTTTATTTAAGCTGATAGATTTGTAGTCCATTAATCAGACCTGGCCGTGCAGGAGCAAAGTTACACTTAACAACATTATGTTCGATTGTTCACTAATATATGTGGATTTGGTTCAATAGGCGAATACGAGAATTCGATGGAAGAGATGGATATAGTGTGTTCCGGATGTATGGGAATAAATTTATATGCTTTAATATAGTATGAAATCATCGAGGATATTCAGAACTTATGTTGTACCAATAAATAGTTTGGTAAACGATTTAACCAATACATTGTTGATGGAATCCTTTGACGGAATTACTAATTAGTGGAAATGAGGAAATGAGGTTTACCAAAAATTTAGTACCTCTGTATTTTTTTCAAGCTAAAAGATAGAAAAAGAAGTCAGCTTGTCATCTCCGTATTGGAACAATCCTTATCAGGTTTGGAGATCAAACTGAGTAAATTAGATCGAGCTTGAAACCCTTTTAAGCAAGGAAATTAAACAAAAATCATTAAAATATTTTGTAATATTTATTTATATTTATCATTTTTTTAAAAATGTTTGCGGTCGCAAATTAAATAGTTTTTAAGAAACGCTTTCACCATTCTATACATACGTACAGGGTGGCTGTACATACAATATATTGTTACGTACTATCGGTGTGTAAAAGAAAAATGAATTTTATTGAATATTTATTTTTATTATTTGATTTATTTAATTTTGAGTTTTATTACATAACAATACAATGTTATTATTGATTTTATTAATAGATTAACCAACCTCGACTTTAGCTCTTTAATTTGGTTTGTTGTTAATTTAATATTTATAACAAATTTTAAATTTTACCTATATCTTTTTGTTCTTATTGCCTTCTGCCGTAAACTGAGACAAAATGTAATTATTTGTTGTGGATAATATTGTTGAGCGCCATATCTACTATCAAGTAGAAAATTTGAGAATCTTAAACTCAGGAAGTGTTTCTATTGACTGCGTGATTGTAGAAATTGATAATAACGACTCAGTAAAAATATGTAAACATTTATTAATATTCAAAATAAATAACGGTTAACCTTTTATTTTATGTAAAAGAGAGAAAATATTTTTCTTATTTACAAAATCAACAATTAGCACAAATCTTATGATTACTCTCTTACCTTACTCCAATGTTATATTCTAATCTGAGTGAAATAGTTATAGTTTAAAAAAAAATCTAACCTAATTAATTGGAAAACTTCTGGCCTTTTTTTATTTTTAAACGTTTTTAAATATCGATATTCAATATAGTAAATTGGTACCTTTAATACGACTTAGATTTTTCAAGATGGGATTTAGTACAATATCTTCTAGGAAACCAAAAACAGGAATAAGATAAATTAATGCAGGATACAACTGGATCTGGATAGTATTTTATTTAACAGGAACAACGATATGATGAATAATTGGACCCCTCTTGATTTTTCTTTAAGTTTTCTTGTTTTACAAAAATATAACCTCACCTATTTTGACAGGTAAATTTCTTTGAATTTTTTTATCTTCATTCAGTATTGCTTTGATTTGATTTTCTTTGATTTTTATTACGAGAATCGATGTGAATGCTTCAAAAGATTTTGGTGGAAAGCCTCGCTTGACAGCGCGAAATAGTTTTTATGAACCATCAAATCACAGCTTAATTAACTTTTAATTAACAACAAATTATTCTAGAGACAAAAAGAATAATTTTGATATAATTTTCTCACTATTTCTACTTATATTTTATACACAGACTTTTAATGTCCGTTATTATCGATTCCTTAAATTCCATTAAACTTCATTATTTCTTTACTGTATTTCTTTAGTTTTAGAAATCCGGAACTCTATTTCTCTGATTTTTATTATTTCCCTTAAATTTTAACTAATTACTGTGATATACCATGATATTGAATTTTGAGGTTGTCTTGCAATTTTCTTTTTCTCCTGAAGATTAATATAATAACATTATCATTGTTATTATAGTCGCAGACTTATCTGAGACTACATTACTTTGAATTTATAAATTCAGTTCTTTGTTAAATTTTACGTAAATACCTTAAATTTGTTAGTAAAAATCTCTTATGGGCTTTCAATGTTAAATTTTGATAGGTCAAATTTTATAGATTATTTTATAATTACCATGCTAGAACTAGTTTAAAACATTGTTTTTAAATTACATACTGTCCTGTGATTACTAAAAATACAATAAGTAATGATTTTATTCATATTAATAAACTTATCTGTTTCTTTTTAATTCTTTGTGCTAGATATGAAATTTTTATTCTCTTTTCGAGCTATTGGAATTAGTTAACCGTTACAATATAAATGTCTCAACACCTGAATTAAGCGTGAATTAAAAAAAAAAAATTAATACCTACTTACTGTTTTTCAACTTAACTAGAAACCGATCTTTGGGCTATTCCGAATTAAGTTGATTGGTTTTAGAGAAGGGCTAAAAAATAATCTGATGTGTAGAAATAAAATATTTCATTTATAAAACTCAGTTCCTTTCAGTAATTGCGAATCCTTCCATGCCCATTAAATATTTGTAGAGGCATTAAAAAAATATCAATGCGAGCAGATATATATACAAAAAATCCCGAATTCTAAAACCCAACATCGAGAAAATTATGGTGTTCTCCATGAATTCCTTCCTGAAGGACAAACAGTAAATGTTGCCTTTTACGTGGAGGTTATCAAGCACTTGAGGGATCGTGTGAAGCAAGAGCGATCAAATTTCTGTGGTGGTGATGGATCGCTGCTGCAACATGACAATGCTCATGCACATTCAGCAGTGATTAGCAAAATAATCCCCCCTACGCACAAGACTTAGCACTCTGCGATTTATTTTTGTTCCCGAAACGTAAAATGATCATGAGGGAGCGGCACACAGTGGGCTGGATACCGACAAAAAACGGCAAAATTAAACCAGGGCGCGTTCGTAAAAATTAAGAAGCGTTTCTTATGTTTTTGAACTCGCTGATTTCAAATTTGGAATTTAATTAGCGAAAAAACAAAATGGCGGACCGGAAGTACTCCTTTACACTATTCACAAGCAACTTCTATTATGGAAATTTGATATTTGTGTGCTGCGAAAATCTTAAATCCAAATTTTGCATAAGAATCTACAATAACAAAAATGGTTGATTTAAACTGAAGGGAAAATTGGTGATAATCCTGGAAAAAAAAATACACGTAATGCATTAAATACGAATTTAATTACTGTATAAAATGAAAATACAAACAATGTATGTACAATATTTTTCAAAGCAAATCTCCATCATCGTGGTAATCATCTTCAGAAGTTGTGAAATCTTATTCGGCAGCAGAGCTTCCCATATCATACTTATCAGAAGAAAGCAACAGTTGCAAAACTTCTGGTTACAAACTTTTTCCTTTTTTCGGATACTTCCTGCTCATACTCGATATGTACGGATCTGAAGTTAAAAGGAGTCAATCGAAAATGTCTTGCATGATCGCAATTATTGCACTCCTCTCAACATCTGTTACACCACTACAAAAGTCATTACAAAAAGACCACCAGATACAAAATTCTTTCATACTCCCCGGAGAAGGGCTCGTGTAACACCTGATCGGGACTATGTGCAGGAAAAAATGTTCTGGGTGTGACAGGACATGCAACTTTTAGTTCCGAAAACCAGGTTCGCAGCTTTACCCAGGAAGTTTTTATTGATTTTGAATCTTAATAACATTTGTAACACTCTACCCTGTACAAAATTCTGGGATCTCCTGGGATCATTTTCATACTTTATTTTAGGTTATGACATTCACACACGTCTTTGGAATGTACACACTTTTCTAAACCTACAATATAAAACATTTCGAACAATTCCTTTATATGGAAGTGATCTAGATACCTTCATCATTATCATCCATTAAACCGTTTTGAAATCGGCAGCATGGAATGGGCAATTTATCACTTGACGCGAGTCGAATATTTTTGAGCACGAAATCACTTCGAACCTCCCTTAAGAAAGATTAGGTTTAGACTGTCCTCAGCTGAATACCTGAGGGTTCCAACTCGTTTTTAGTATGGCATGGGGTGCAGGGACATCTATTGTATGCAATACAACTCATAAAAGAGTTCATTTTTGGGTTTTGCCGTTTTTTTTGGCATCTAGCCCACTGTGCGGCACTAGGATGCCGTGGAACCGATAAAACATGAAATGACAAGGCTACTGAAAAGCCTGACTTCTGAAAACTTCCAGGAACGTTTTCAACAATGGGAACGGAGGTGGGATAAGTGTATTGCTGCAAATAGGAAGTAATTTGAAGGAAATAAGATTGGTGAACTCTAAATTTTGTAAAATAAAGGTTTTATAGCCTCAGTTCGCGTATTTATTGGACATACTACGTATGTAATTGCATATTTAAAGATTTTGATTCCAGTAAAACAAACTTTTTTTATTTAATTGAACATACAAATATTTAAATTTTAAATATTTAAAATTTAAAATATTTAAATTTTATTAGCTGTATGTAATATGCCAGATTCAATATAAATTATATTTTTTTCTATATACATTTGTATCTTCTTTGTATGTTTTGACATTGTAAGGTCAAATTTGGGTACCATTTCAATACGCTTTAGAAATTTCCCATTGTTTTCATTAATGAATTTCCTGTTAGATCCTTAAAATGCTAAATTTTGCTCAGCTAAAAGCTGTACAATATAAACAATCAAAATTTTTATTGGTATCTAAACAGCTTTTAAATTCAGACCACTTTTTTCAATTCTCAAAATGTAATTTACTTTGTTTATGGATTTCACCCACATGCTTTCAATCATTGAAGCCCATACTGACATTAAATTTATTCAATATTAAAGTATTATGCGCATTAAAAGCGAAACAATGAATTTTTTTCGAATGTAACACCCATTCTCTTTTTATGTTTTATTCATCAGGTAAAATAAGAATAAAATAAAAATATATGCGCCCTCGCTCGTTTCCAGGATCAATAATACCAGTATCATTTTGATTATCAATTAATACTATAATCTGAAAGTTTTTGGTCACACACTTGGAACTTTCAATAAGGAAAATATTACATCTTTAACGCCAGTAAGAAGCTCGTCTTTTTGGGACAAGCTTCAATGATGTTTGGGCAGTTCCTTCTTCAACTTCTCATTTCGGTAAGGAAAACTCAAACTCCGTACTGGTGGTCAACCCAGTCTAATCACTGCGAGAAATGCTTAACTGTCTGGTCTATTATCAATGACGTTAGCAGTCAACTTATACTGATGAATATGGACAGGTTTCTGCAGCAAATACTTTAATGGGTATTAACCATCAGGCGTGGTTTTTGGCCGTTTCAGGGGTGGGAGTCAACTCTAAAAGAATTGTAACCACCGCCATCGAGTTAAGCATCACCGAAAACGGGGAGTTACGTTAGTTTTGTCGGTGGAACACGCGGAATTCTCCTTTCTGGGGTTAATTTTTGGCCGTTTGGGGGGGTGAAGCCAATTCGAAAATAATAATTTTAAACCCCGCCATCGTGTTCAGCCTACTCAAAAAAGAAGGGGGGGATGTACTTTGGGGAGTCAAAAATTATTTGTATGTTCGTTTGACTCACAGAATGCACTACGAGAGTAATAAAAAGTTATAGATAACATCTTTCTCCATAAAATAAATGTGAAATTATTTCTATACCCTAAAGCTTCTGGATGACCAATCGGCGATCGAATATTTCAATAATTTACCTTCATTCTAATTTAAACAAAGACATGTCGTATCCCCCAAACCAAACCACTGGTCTTCTAAGCTTTAACACTCTATACTTCACATGCGGATAAAGTAAATCTTTTAGTAGGTAGGAAAATTCGACCTAGTTCTGCCTCCTCCAACGTCTACGTATATATTTTCCGATTTTATTGGGGGAATAAAAGGCAATATAATAATCGAAACGCAATTTGTGTCCGACCGTTTTTCACCAGAAATATACGATTTGGGAATGTGGACAAAGTTGCAATAAATCTGGCGACCACAACGAACGCAGTGGTCGGTGTACACTCTCTGAACTCTGCTCTACTTCGATTTATAAACGTACAATCCTGATTTCTACCTCTACCGTTTTTATACAGGGTAATTTGTGGACGCTATTAACCACATGATGGGCTATTCCACAAGATGCATGATGGTCACGATTTAATTTTATCAAAAATATATATAACACACACACACATACGAAACATACACAAATCAGAGCCCACCAAGCGTGGGATTGGAATATCAGGGAATACGATCCCTGGATTCCTGCTAACTAGAAACGACTCTATGCAGGATATTAAGAAACTCTGTATTTTATTAGTTTTTCAGGGTCTTTTTTTTTTGGATGGTGGTTTATAGGGAACGATAACCCTTCATAGTCACATTGTAGGCGTTACATCAAGCCCACGGGAAGGACTCATTCATTCTCTCACTTCAACGCACATCATCTTTTACTGCCACCTCACATGTTCCATGCATTTCATCCCTGAGCCAATCTTCCCTCCTCCTCTTTCTTTTTCATCATCACCTTCCCTAGCATCCTGTTACCACCTCCAGAAAGTTATCTGGAGTTATGACCATATCCAGGCTTCTCTCCATTTCACTTCTGTACCTTTCCGCATCATCAGTATATGCTTCGCATTACAGACACTCGTCATTATTGCTTATCCCAATCCTGTGCGTGTATGACTTGAAGGAGCTGTGTGAAGTGATCGTTTGTCCTGTTGTATTTACAGTCAAGCCGAACCACCACATCCACCACTCTCCATTCATTCTTCCACCTCGCAACTATTTCCGCTCTTACCTCTCGTCTACTCGCTTCTTGACGTCTGTCTCAACCCGCATACAACAGTACCCTCTCCTCCACTAGTAGGTGCACCGGTACTACCGAGGCGATGATTTGCAGTGCTTCTGTTGACACTATCCAGTAGGCGCTAACCTTTGGGTGCGCATTAGTTTAGTCTTATAGGTCTTATATCTCATGACGCCATGTCATACCGGCGCCGCATATAGCAGCGTAGAGTGTACCACATCCAGCATCCGATGTTCGGCATAAGCCTTCTGATGGCCCCCGCCATTCTTCCAGCCTTACTCACTATATCATTCACATGAACCGTAAACCTCATTTTGTCGTCGAAAACCACCCCAAGGTATTTCATACTCCTGCTCGGCAACACCACGGTGTTACCAATCAGGAACTGAATATTGGAACGATGTCTTGGGCCTTCAAAGACGATAGACTCTGTCTTCCCCTCGGCCAACTCCAATCCCTTCTCCCACGTAAACTAGTAGTCATCCGCAAACGCGATCGCCCTCACTCCCTCAGGCACCCTGATAGTCAGTACCCCATTATACAATAAGTTCTATAGCGTAGGCCTCAGGACTGAGACCTGCGGCACCCCAGTTGTCAGCTCTATCCCTTTATTTAGAATTAGCGATTTCTCTGCTAGGTAGTCAATACCGAGGTTCACCATTACCCCTCACTCTCACATTCAGCTCTTTCAGACATCTAACAATCAGACTCCAGCTCGCACAGTTGAACGCATTCTTTACATCCAACGCCACTAACGCTACATGGGATTTCCTAGATTCCGAGATACTCGTTCTTATCCACTTCGCAGAGTTTTTCAGGGTCTAGAAAACTATAATCTTCACCCAAATTTTCGATTAGATCTTTTATTGCGCTGGAAATTTCATACACCAACTGATATATATTATAATTTTTATGATTGATTTTTAAATTGGAATTTGATGTCTCGTTTTGTGGAAACAATAGCGACTAGTATTGTGGATCAGAATTTGCCAACTAAATATAGTATAAAATGTATATATTGAGATAATAATGAAATTCTTATATTTTTAATACTTTTTATATAATCTTTATTTTATTTTATATCTGATATTTTTTTACAAACTTCATAATTCCATTTGTTGTCATTATAATTGCATTTTTTCCCATATTGCTTTCTATTTGTTTTTTGTATTCTTCCCTTTCTTGATACATTCTTTTCTATTTCTTCTATTTTCCATTTTGTAATATTTGTTTCTGTAGTTATGATTTCTTCCTGTAATTTAAAACCTTCTTTAATATGCTCTTCTAAATTATTAATTTCTTCCCCATTCTTTTTAATATCTTGTCTCATTATTTTCAAATTCTGTTCTGTATCTTTTCTTGTTTTTAAATTCTCTTCTTCTGCAATTTTCCAATTGTCTTGGGTAATTTCTTCCATACGTTTCTCTATTACATTAATCTCTTTACTATTATTCATTACATTTCTTTCAATTCTTTTCATTTCTTTTTCTGTTTGTTCTGTCTTTGTTTCTTGTACTGTTATCTTCTGTTCTATTATATCTCTTCTAATTTGTTTCGTCTCACTTTTGATATTATTAATTTCTTTATCGTGCTCCACAAATTTCTTGTTTATTTCTTGTTTGATTTCCCCTAATATTGCTTGATTTTCTTTTCGGTTTTCATCAAATTTCTTATTCATATCTTTACTTTCTTGTTTCAATTCTTCAAATCTTATTTGATTTTTTTTATCCATTTCTACTAATATTGCTTGATTTTCTTGTTTAGTTTCTTCCGATGCCCTATTCATCTGAACCATCATCTCCATTATTTTCTTAAACTGATCTCTACTTGTTTCTTCCTTTCTTCTATACTCTGGTTCTTCCTTCATGTTTTTGGGTTCACTTAATTTCGAGCCCCACGTTGGGCGCCAATTGAGATAATATTGAATTATACGATTTTTACTTTTTAAATTCCTTTTATTTTTTATTTTATCTCTGACATTTTTTTTTACAAACTTCAAAAATTCTATTCATCAACATCAAACAAAAACTTTCCTAACTACCATCACCAATTTTTTTTTTCTTAAGTCCGTTTCACATATTTTTTTTTAATTCGTTTCACATCCACATTTTTATAATTTTGTCCCATTTTTTTTATACCATAACAATTTTCATATCATAATATTCCTCAGATTAAATACACAAGGTAGTAAGCTACACCAATGGCAAAAGAGCCTATAGCGTTCTTAGTCTTACTCTATTTGAATAATGTGAAAACGTCTGAATCGGTACCTAAACTAAAGAGTCATTTTTATAATTGCCTTTTGTGCACACAACGTATGTCTCGGGGAAACACAGGCGATAGTAATTATCGCAAACCTTTAATTAGTGCCCCGGGCATTTTGTTGTTCTACCAGCCGATAGAAATAAACACAAGAGGAAGTTATATACGGGGGAATACCAAAAAGTTCATTGTAAATAAGGATAATTACTACATACACTCAAAAGGCTAGAACAAGTTCAAATATCTAAGTCCAAAAATAAACGAATACAGCAAGGATTTAATTAAAGACCATCGGACAAACTATAATGATTTTACTCAAGGAATTTTGTCGTAACAGCTGAAAAACTATGCTCAAATTAAGTTAAAACATGTATTTTTTCCGCATTTTATGCTTCGGTGTAGCATTATTCTCTTGTAGTCCAATATGGTGTGTTACTCGGGACAGATTGTGTATAAGTACTGAAGGACAAAAAATTTTTTAATTTGCTGGTTGCTTTACATAAAATTTTGATTTTAGTTGTTATTTTTAAATTGGATGACTTATTCTTCCACTCTTCAAAAAGGGTGACCAACTACTAATTACAAATTACGGACCAATCTCTCTAGTGACTCATTTATCCAAAGTTTTTGAAAAATTATTTTAAAACCCTCACTTCCTGTATAAATAAATTTAATATTCTTTCGATAAATCAATTTGGATTTAGGGAAAAGGTTGCTACAGAAGATGCAATTCTTTTATTGACGTCAAATATCACAGAAGCCTTAAATGAGGGTAAGCCGTCCTTGTGTCTATTTATAGTCCTAGCAAAAGTCTTTGACACTGTCAGTCATCATCTACTGTTCCAGTCCTTAGAAGATATAGGCATGCGTGGCAACATTCTTAAACTATTTAAAAGCTATCTAACAGGAAGATACCAGGTTGTAATAGTGGATGATGTTCTAAGTTGTTACAAGGAGATAGTGTACGGAGTGCCTCAAGGTGCAGTGCTAGGGCCCACACTATTTCATATTTACATTGATGGCTTGTTTTCAATGAGTAACAGTGGAAAAATTATTGGCTTTGCAGATGATACAGCCATTCTTTATTAGTTTTAAGTTCGTGCTTTATCAAAAATATCAGCATCTTCATCTTCTCCTAGTGTCATCAAGCCATTAATGTATACATTATATAAAATAGTACGTACGTATCCTTGTGGAAATGCGTAAAGAATTATTCGCTCATCATTAAAACCAGCATCAATTGTTATATGTTCACTAACATAAGCATTTTGTCGTTTCCTCGTATACCTCAACAATATTTTCCTCCCTTATGAAGGTTTTCCTAGACTTTGTACAATATAGAGCCCGAAGCAAAAACCTACAATTTTCAGTTCGCGAATTACGTTCGTCTTAGAACTTCTTAGTGGCTGGTTCTTTTCGGCACAAAGTATGAGAGAAATCAGATTGTACAAATGGCCTTGTGAACTTTATCCCAAAGAGCTAACTAGAACATACTAGTTTATGAAATTGTTGGAAAATAAATTATATCCTCAAGCTATGAAATGGGTTTCTAGACATCGCAAAAGGAGCAGCTTGGTCCACGGATAAATGAATATATTTATTTATACGCTTTTTTATTACTATTTATTTAACTTGTGTGATGATGTACTTCATGTTCAAAATTGATTTTTTGGTTACTTCAAAGTTTACGATCGAGATGGAATTTTACACATGTAATTGCATGGCAATATACCAGGTTTCCGCGCGAAAACTTTATTATATGGAATTATATCTGGTGTTTTAAAAGATATTGACTTGAAATTTTGGAATGTCATTAAGAAAGTAAGGGGAAAATTAATAGTATATGAGACGCCACCCGAACGTAATAGCCGCCTTTCCCAGCCACCCCCGGTCCAAAATCTTAAATGACGCCCTGAACTTTTTTGACATATTCTGCAAGAGCGTAGTTTTTTTAGTAACTGAAAAAATGACTTAATTACATAATGAACTTTGTAAGATATTTCCAGCTAAAGGTTCAGATAACAGATATTCAATATCGAAAGCAAAAAATAATAGCAGCTATGAAAGCAGCTTCGTTGTATGAACTGTCAAATAATACTGCTTGTGACACTTCTGTTTACTTATTAGTTTAAAAGTTTTCGAACAATTTTGACTTAGTTTAAATTAAAATTATGTGCTGGAATTCTTAATAACCAAAGAATTGGTCCAACTTTCTACCAGGAAAATTTAAATGAACCTAGATATCTAGATTTTTTGGAAGAATTAATACACCCTCTTATAATAATAATATAATAATAATAGTTTATTTATTCAAAAATACAAATAATACATCATTAAAACATTATAAATTTTTTAAAAAGAACAAACAAACAAACTTATATCGTACATGCTCGTTAAAACCATATGTGGTCGTGCACGAGCTTATGACTAAGTTGTTTCAATAAATATAATACATATTAAAAAGAAAAAAATATCAAAAATAGACAATAGAAACCTTTTAAATAACATATGACATATAACATATTTTTTATAACATTTTAATAATAGTATGTTAACCAATAAGACCTTTTAATAAAAAAAAAGAATAATATGAACACATGAAATATCGATCTAATTTAAATAATAATAGAAATAGTAGATTACGTTTAACTTGAAATTGTTTTATTTTCAATTAGTTCGTGTATATCTCTCCTATCACAATTCAATAGATACCTTTTAAGAATATTTTTTATCAGCGCAGTTGAATTTATGGTTATTAAATAAACCTTATACATATTTGGTAAAAAGTTGTATATTCTTCCAGACAGATATGTAACATATCTTTGGCCCACAGATTTTTTATTAGTCTCTGTAGTTACATAATTATTTGTTTTATATCGGGTAGAATGCTTTTTAGGATATTGCGGTTTTTGTAGATAAATAATAAGACAGAGTATGTATATAACTGTCTAATATCCATAATTTTACTTTCGTTAAGCAGGGAATCTGAAGGGTAAGTCCATTTTTCATTTAAAATAATTTTTAAGATTTTTTTTTGTAGAACATCAATCTTTTTCAGGTGAATTTGAAGAATTCCGCTCCATCCGAGTATACCATAGTTTAATCTCGACTGTACAAGTGAATAGTAAATTATTTTCAAATAAGGAATATCTAAACATGTTTTAAGATATCTAAATTTTGCAAGGAGGTGTCTTAAACATCTGGCAATATCTTCAACATGTGCATTCCACTTGAGGTGTGAATCTAGTTTTATGCCTAAATATTTAATTTCGTTCATTGATTTGATAATTGCGTTGTCATCGTTTTGTACTCGTATTTCTTTGTAGTGCGGTAAAGAAGATCTATAACTACAAAAAGGAATAAAATGGGTTTTCTAAAAGTTAACAGTTAATTTTTTATGGTTAAACCGGTCAATAATTTTACATAAATCTTTTTCTGTTTTTGTTTTTAAATCCTCCCAATTTTCAGCTGTGTAAATAATGGCGGTGTCATCAGCGAAACTAATTATGTTACCTTCACTTTTAATACTAAAAAGGCCCTTTATGTAAACACTAAACAATAAAGGACCCAGAACGGTGCCTTGTGGCACTCCGTAATTAAGTGTTTTATATCATTCAGTACTTGGAAAAAAACTTAGATTGAATGCAGGAGGGTCCGTTATACTTTCAGCAAGACGGAGCATTCCCTCTTTTCAGTTTAGAAGTAAGGCAATATTTGGATACCGTTTTTTCAGGACATTGGATAGGTCGTAGGGGTGCTATTTAATTGTCAGCTCGCTCCCCAGACTTGACCGCACTGGATTTTTTTTATGGGGACATTTGAAGTTTGTTGTTTACAGAACACCACCACTATCCATTGATGATTTGCGTAATATGATCATAGAGGAATGTTTAGAAATAACGCGTTCGAGAATAGACTGGATTATATTTTAAATGTGAACATTTTCAATATTTGATTTAATTAGAATAATGGAAAGAGTCCTTGTTTTATTATTTCGACATTTATCTACTGTCCAAGGTTACCAGTTATTTTTCTGAACATCTCTAAATATCTTATAAAGTTCATTGTGTAATTAAGTCATTTTCACCGAACAAAAATAATTTTTCTTCTGTAGCTGTAATTATGTAGCGACGTCTGTAGCTGTAATTATATTTTTTCAAAATGTCAAATTTTGTTTTGCAATTCATATCCATGGTTACGCCGTGAAAATACCACGCTGATAGACCAATCAGGATTGAAAGACAGCTGGTATTATCGCGATAATACCAGCTGTCTTTGGTTTGTGATTGGTCAGATTTTGTGAAAATTCGAAGATGAGTGAAATAGTCAAAGGTAATCGTGGTATTACCTTTGACTATTTCCTCCAAATTTTATCGATTAAATTTTTGGTTTTCACGAAAACGGCTTTATTTGGAAAAACCACGAAAACAAACTGATTTTATCTCAAATCAGTTTGAGTATGGAGATCAAAAATTTAATCTATAAAATTTGAGAGTACGAGTGGTATTTTGAAAGATTATTTTTTGAATCATTTTGTATTAAAAACAAAGAACATAGTCATTTATGCAAAAGATACTTTACACACAAATGTTGAAAATTTTCTTTATCAATTTAAATTGAAACCTCATGATGAGGTGTTAAATTTTTACATACAGGGCCACCAAGGCATACGTGATTTTTTGATTGGCTACCCAGCGGAACGGTGCCGTAAATAAAAGCGAAGAAGAAGAATGTTTATAAGTTTATAGTCTGAAATGAAGTCTTTCTTAATTTAATTAATTTTAAGTGTTTAGGTATTCAAAAACTGATATTTAATGAACAAAAAATTTAGTGTTGAAGTGAGGTATGTAAAAATGTTAAGGCGATTTGAAATAAACTAATAAAAACAGGTTAGTTTACAAATACATTTTGAAATTTGGGTATTACCATACATTTGCAATACATTTTAGTATAATAAAAGTTGTTAAATGTTTATATTTTACAAATACATTTTGAAATTTGGGTATTAACATAGATTTGCAATACATTTTAGTATAATAATAATTGATAATGCTAAATAAAAATTGTTAAATGTTTACATTTGACATTTCAAAAAAGGTAAACACAGTTTAATCAAAAAACAAAAACGACGAAGCGGTTTTATCAGTATAAAACATAATGATTGGTTAGGATCCTGAGCTGTTATTGGCTGAAACCACAAAATGTGACTGTTTTGACAGATGAAAAAATAATCATTTTAAAAATGTACTTATGTATCAATACGTTATTGTGATTTATTCATTGTAATCCGTTTGCTCGATGTTGATTCACTTTTGCACTGATTTATTTATTGAAAATGTGGTAAGATGTCTTAAGATTTCAAATTCAAACGGACAACACAACCATCTCGCTTGAGCGACATGGCGGAAGTCTGGAAATGGTGTCAACAGTGTTAACTATCTGTGACGCGAGTACAAGGTGGAACTGCGCCAACCAATAAAAAAAACCGTTCGTGTTGATCTCGCGCGATCCTACGCGAAGAGTGACAGAGGAAGGAAGGAATCTTTACTGATTTCGAGTGTATCAAATAATGTGTAATCTATTTTCGAAGTTAATTTTGAATTATTTATGAAGTGAAAATGTCGTTAGTCACATGGTAAACTAGGCCTTAAATGGCACATCTCTCCCATCTGTTGCAGTAATATTAATAATTACAAAAAAAAAATTAAGTTCGTGCTTTTGGGCAGGTTATGATCCTCTTGTTAGGATTGAACATTATTGCATTTACATATTAATCTTTCTTTTGTTGTTGTGTTAAAAATATACAGTCCACTAATTTCAACGATTTAAACATTACCAGATTCGCTCCGTATGTGGTCTCAGTAAGGTCTAAACAATTCTAAAAAATGTCTCGAGACAAGACCGAGATAGGTGAGCTCATCCGATGATGGAGGTGGGAGGTGGGCAATTTTCAAGTGTCTAGTGTTGTAAACACATCCCCCAAAACCAAAAAAAGAGGAATACAAATGAATGAAAATGAACTAAATCCGTAACTTTGAATTTCGGACTTTTCCCAATTTCTTTTGCAGAATGTGAGACGCTCATGTGTATATATGTGAAATGAAACCTACAAGTAGTTACAATTAGAAATGTACAAACGAAAATCGATGAACAAACTTTAAAGTGAACGTATGCTTTTGATTTATTACTTGCGCGCTGTATGCGGCAAACCGACGCTATCTGGTTTTCATAATTTATCAGTAAATAATTGATTCTCGAATTTTCGAAGATGCCAGACCTGCATGTACTCTATACTATTTGCAGATGATCGATGTTGTGTTAACTGTTAATGCAACCTGGTGTCGCAAATTGCTATGAATATCGCTTGAAATATCTGTGTTTGATGACAGTCAGCTGGGGTTGTATAGAATGTCTCACTTGTGTCATCAAATGTTGAGTGATACGTGAAACAGTTTTACAAAAAGCGCTGAAAATATAATAGTTTTGTGCGCAATTTTATAAAAAAAGTTTATTTAATTATATTTTTGTTTTATGTGCGTTTGAGTAAGAAATTTTATTATTAATTAACAAATTATTATCTAAATTATTTTTGCTATACCCCTGACGTTTATTGACATTTAGCTTTATTTCCATCACTCGACTGTCAAATGTTTCTTTATTATGCACAATTGATGTTGTTAAGACACGCGGTATGTGAAAATGAATCATATCAACCGTAAAAATCAGACCGATAGTAATATTTTCTGCCCTCGGGCCGCAAAAATCATAAAGTTCACGATTTTGTAGTTTTTCACTATCTCCATACCTTTGACTTTGACGTTTCACATAAATCTTCATTAAATGTCAGTGTAAATCAAAGTCTGGAATGAAGAGAACACAAAACTGTAAAATAATAATACGTTCTGATTCTGAATAGTCGTGATTGTGTTAATTAGTGAAAATGAATAGTAATTCAGACAATGGTGAAGAATTTAGGAATACCTACTCCTCCAGACTTGCAAGAAGAAGATATAGCAATGTTTCTCTAAATTTGTTACCTACAAAGTCAAGACAATGCGCAACGGTAACTTGTGAGATAAAAAGGACTTTTTCTTCCATACCTTCAATAATTATTACTCACATATGGCTAACCCTACTTTAAAAAAAGGTAAAGAAATAACCTACTATAAATTGTTTAACAACTGGAAATAATATAAAATACATAAATTGGTACATTTTTTTCTGTCTATTTATAAAATTAAAAGATTTTTATAGTATTTTCCTATTTTTTGTTTTTTTTTTGGTAGGCGAAAAACAGTTGTGTGTCACACATGCAGAAAACGCTTTATCAGCCCGAGGGTATTAGCTGTATGAGCGAGCGAAGCGCAGCGAGGGCAGCTAATAGCCTCGAGCTGCTAAAACTCATTTTCTGTCCTTGTGACACAATATACTATAGTGGTATTGTTCAAGTTAAAGAATAATTGAATGCAAGGGCGTCGCTAAGTTGTTTTCTGGGAGGGGTAAATGAAGTATAAAATTCAGCTGATAAAATAAATTCTAATTCTCTTTTTCTGGGAAGCCAATTCAGCACGTTCTCAATAGAAATGTAAAAAGCCTACCAGCATCTCTTGACCCATAGTCTATCTTTAGGCGTTTTAATGAAGAAAATGAACGTTCAGCAGATGCTATACTTACGGGTGTATGACCTTTATCAAATGTAACAATAAATTTATGATCGGAAAAGTGTCTTTATCACACATTCTCAAAACATTCATCGCACTTTCTTGAATAGGCTCTTTGGTTGTTCCGAGATTTTCAACCCACAGCTCAATCTCTAGCTGTAATTGAAAATATACTCTTTACTCTCTTTTAAGTAAGACTGTAAATAATGGCTCAAACTATCTGCCATATTTTTCATTTCCTCTTGATTTCTCGTTAGTATGAGAGAAGGTAACAGGGCATTCATTTCCAAGACAGAGAAAAAAATTGAACCAAGTCGAAAATTCAGATCCTGTAAAACGTTATCTAGCAACGGAATGAATATACTAATTCTGCCCTGGCTACTGAGCTAAACGAATTTTAGCTTGACGACTCAAACTTCCGTTTCCTTTGAACACCTGCATCCGAATTCCACCACTTACACGCATTCTTAAACGTAAGCAGGTGGGCGGGACTTAACAAAGGCGAGACTAATCGCTTAGAGGCGCGAATTAGCCAATTATTTTAATCAGTGTGCTTTTAATCCTGAACTGGGTCACATCTCCGTCGTATATTTTCAATTGCCTCCTAATACGGCAAATTAGTGAGGCTTTGATTGTTCAACTGACTACATCTCCGTTAATGTAACGTAAAAATATTTCGTTCACAAATGTTATAAAAATACAAGTTCATTCTGGGTGGCTAATTATGTAACATAAATAATTTTATAGTTATTTATTGTTACCAATTAGTGTTGGTTAGTGTTTTAATAGAAAAAAACAATTTCATGAAAAATATATTATTTTCTGTTTGTCGCAAGAGGTTGCAAATTACAGCACTTCTCAAGAACATTATCTTCTCAAATTTGCAGACCTCTTGGGATTTTCTTCGAAAAATTGGGATGAACAACAATTTGATTTCGATAAAACAAATCTTTCCTTTGTGTTTGAATAATTGCACAGGACCCCGCAGTTTTTAAAGGGGGATTGGGTTTCACTCAATTTTGCTCAAACCTGCTGAAAAGTATCAGTCATACCGCTCTCATTAAATGTCTCCATGGCCGCGAAAAAAAATAATGAACGGATTTTGAGATATCGGCCGCCAAAGGTGGAGATGTTTTAAACGTCGAAATCTTATTTGGCCTGTATACTATAAGTAATAATCAACTGACTGTCCATATATATCCATATATATTAATACTCGTATATACAGTGTATCGCACTTAAGATGAAGGAATACTGATTTGAATGTTTGCACACTCATACAGGGTGATGGGTCACATTTTTTAAGATAATCAGCGAAAATCTGAACTTTAAACTCGATATTCTGCTTCGCGTTAGAGATATCGAAAAAATTTATTAGAAAAAGCTGTTCAGAATATTATTTTAACCCCACATACCCATTTTTATGATAAAATTCGCATTTTTAATTTTTTAATTATTTTGGTATACAGGGTGATCCATACTATTGGGACATCGGCTAAGGGCAGGTTATTGGGACCAAAATACGGCGATAGGACCAAATATACCTTAATAAAATATTGCTGTGGAATAAGATACAGGGCGTTAAAGTTGAATTTTTTTTTTCGTTTTTTTCTGATGTCACTGTATATTCATCAATTGTTATCAAAATCGGCACAGAGTCATAATTTTGTACAAGGAACAGGTAATTTTATATGGCGCCAGACTAATGTTTTCTTTGACATCCTTTATTACAAGAATTAGAAAAGGCATAGATGTCGGAGGAGGCCACATTGAACATTTAATTTAAGTTTGCTCTTTTTTACCATCGAAATCCTTACGTTACAAGTTTTTTATTGTCTGTTATTTGAAAACCCCTTCTCAGAATTGTTCAATTGCGTTTTTTTCGAAAACGGGTGAAATTATCGTGTTTAAACAAGAGTACCAATATTATCTAGAAATGATGTTTACGTCGTGTTTTCTGATCAACATCACTAAAAAGTTTCGTCAAAAACACGTGGCGCCCCCTGTAACAAAATGTGAAATAATACATAAAATAATATTCCTTGTACAAAATTATAACTGTGTGCCGATTTTGATAACAATTGATAAATATACAGTGACATTATCAGAAAAAAACGAAAAAAAAAAATTTCAACTTTAACGCCCTGTTTCTTATTCCTCAGCAATATTTTATTAAGGTATATTTGGTCCTATCGCCATATTTTTGTCCCAATAACCTGCCCTTAGCCTATGTGTTAATAGTATAATCACCCTGTATACCAAAATAATTAAAAAATTAAAAATGCTAATTTTGTCATGAAAATCGGTATGTGGGGTTAAAATAACATTCTGAACAGTTTTTTCTAATAAATTTTTTCGATATCTCTAACGCGAAGCAGAATATCGAGTTTAAAGTTCAGATTTTCGCTGATTATCTTAAAAAATGTGACCCATCACCCTGTATGAGTGTGCAAACATTCAAATCATTATTCCCTCATTTTAAGTGCGACACACTGTACATATACGTATTAATATATATGGATATATATGGACATTCAGTTCATTATTACTTAAAGTATATAGGCCAAATAATTCATTTCGGAAGCTCATTGTGGTTTGTATTTTAATTTCTCTCTCTTTCCATTGGATTAAAACCACTTAGTTGTTAAAAAAGTTTTTTTATTGACGTTTCGGCTTTCCAGATCGAAAGCCGTTATCAAAATGACATAAAATAAATAAATTTACTAGAAACAGAACACTTGATAATCTTGCAAAAATATGACATCAACATAGTATACATAGAATAAGATTTTGAGATTGAAGATGTCAAAATCTGTTTCAATCATATTTTTGTGACGTTTCTGGGAACGAATTTTTGAAAGGATAGCGCATTTGCATATTATAAGAGAATTTATACTTCGTCATAAATGAAGTTTTCTTATTAATATTATCATAAGAAAAAACCAGATAAAAACTTATGATACTATCCCGATATAGAGGGTATCCTTTTTGCAATTAACTCTTTTTGTAAAATAGGTATCCAAATTTTTGAAATATCAACCGAACAATTAGAAACACATTCGTTATTATTTAAGCATATCAATGCTGCTTCTTTAACTTTGCGGTTATAATTATTCGGTTCTTTTAATAATCTAGTTGAAAAATTCCATTGTATTTTATGACCAGAATCCCATGCGTGTTCACATATTTTGGATTTTTCGAATTGTTTATTTTTAATGTACGATTGGTGTTCATTAAGTCTAATATGAAAAGGTCTAGATGTTTCTCCTATATAAAATTTATTACATTCGCATGGAATTTTGTAAATACAATTTTTTGTGTTTTGAATTTCATTAAAAGGTTTTGTATTTACTATTAAAGATTTTAATGTATTATTAGTTTGAAAAACTGTTTTTAAATTAAATTTATTGCCAATCCTTCTAATTTTTTCGGATAATTTTGGAATATAAGGGATTTTTACTATATTTGAAAGAACTATTGGGGGGTTTAAATTTTGATCTTTAGTTTTGATGTCTCGGTAAAGTTCACGATTTATAAATTTACTTGGGTAGTTGTTCTTAATCAAGACAGATTTAACAAGTGATAATTCATTATTTAAGATATTGTCATTTGAACAAATTGTTTTTGCTCTATCGGAAAGAGATTTGACAATACCTCGTTTAACACAAATTGAGTGGTTTGAATTAAAATTTAGATATCTATTTGTATGTGTTTCTTTTCTAAAAACTGATGTATCAAAACAATTGTTGTTATTGTGTATTAGTACATCAAGAAACGGTAATTTTTTATTATTTTCAATTTCAATTGTAAATTTAATAGTAGGTTCCGAATTATTAATAGTATATAAAAATGTATCAATATTTTCCCTATCGTGTTGCCAAATTGCAAAGATATCATCTACATATCTAAACCAGACAGAAGGTCTTAAATTTTGTTTGTTTACCTTTAGCGGCCGATATCTCAAAATCCGTTCAATATTTTTTCCCGCGGCCATGGAGACATTTAATGAGGACGATATGACCGATACTTTTCAGCAGGTTTGAGCGAAATTGAGTGAAACCCAATCCCCCTTTAAAAACTGCGGGGTCCTTTATCAGAGGATGTAAAATGTTTTAAAAACTTCGAAACTTTGCAGATTTTTTTTCGCCCTATGCCTATGCCTATGCCCTATGCCCTATGCGAAAATTCATTAAGTCCTGATTTTCAATATCTTCCGTTCAGCAAAAAAGGTTGCAAAATCAGATTCAATATCATTCGAACTTACTCTTCATTCAACTTAACTTTTAAAACTTTTGTAATTATTGTTAATGTTTGTAAAAATCATGTCTGCATGTACTGGCCTATTATTATTTATTTTTGATCGAACAAAATCCATCAATCAACTAATCAGTCACTCCAGTTAAATATATAATGTAAGCCATCTAAATTATAAAGGATTCGCTAAATTATCATCCGGTTCCTCAACTTATATGTTAATCAAGCCCGAAAAAGAATAATTTATTGATAAATGTTTTATGAAATCAAACAATTTCCTAAGAAATACAAGTGAAAATTCATTATTAACGGCTAATTAATTTTTTGTACTGATTTTGTTGGTAAAATTGTGACCAGAAAGAGCTGTTATACTGTGATAATTTAAACTCAATTATTTAAAGCTGAATAGGTTGTGTGAAAGCTAATTTGCATAATTCATTTGCAATATTATTGTTTTTCAAAAGCAATTTTTGAATATAATTATTTTTCCATTTATGCAAATTTCAGTAATTAGATATACTTATAATAATTCGTTTTAACACAATAAAAAACATGTGAAATTAAACAATACAGGAATGCTCTCCGAATGTTTCTTCGATTTACTATAAAATAAAAAAAATATTCGGAAACAAAGATTCATCTAAAAGCTTATTGTAAGTGATGAAAAATCAATAATGGCAGAAAATAAAATAATTACGGACAGCATATTGATAGTTTATGTGTTCTGTAATCAAAATAGTGAAGAAATCCACTCGAAAAATACCAAAAATACCGTTTTTGGCACATATCTCGCGAAGCTCCAGTCCAAAGTTATTGAAAAATTTTTTACAAGATTCTCTGTATATAATCGAAAAAATTAAAAATCTTGACTTAGCTCTTACATCCATATAAAATTCTAATTTCACTCCACTATATTGCGATATTTACAATGTTTCTAAAATTTCGTCAATACGACAAACAATACAAAAAAAAACAAATTTCGAATGAATATTATTTATTATCAATTACAATTTACAATTCAACATTACTCAAACACAATACAAAATAAATTTACAAGAACTTGGAATTAAATAAAAAATATTATAGTTATCTCTATATCTACATACAGGATAATTAAGGAAAGTATTAAAGACTTATAGAATTCACAAATGAAATATTAAGAACAATTGATTTATATTTAAGAATAGAATAGAATAGAATCTTTATTTAATATAGGACGTCCTAATACATAGTAGTTTTTAAAGAAAATATTACATATTATAGTCAGTAATGAAATAATGATAAAATTAGTAATAAAAGTAAGAAGTTTTAGTACTAAACTTAAAATAAATACATATTAAAGTAAGCATACAAAGTTACAAAATTAAAATACAAAGTTACAAAGTTAACTTACGGACTGGAAATAAATTGTAGCAAATATTTTTTAAACTCAGGTAGAGAGGTACATATAAAAATAGATTTTGTTGCTATACCTAGTCTTGTTTGTGGTATATAGAAATTATTACCAGATCTTGTATTGTAGTTATGTATTTCATTATTATAGATGATAAAATCATTGAAGTACTCCTGAAGTTTTTTATTTTTTGCTTTGTAAACAAAATTCATTGCTAAATAATAAAATCGTTGTCTGAATGAAATCCAATTTAAAGTCGTCAGTCAGCATACCATTTATTGGTGTGTATCTGTTACATCGAAGGATTATTCTCATTCCTCTATTTTGCAATTTTTGTAGTCTTTGTAAACAGTTATTATCCAATTTATAAAGTAATGATCTGCAGTAGTCAAAATGAGGTTGTATAATAGTTTTATACACTGTTAATCTAGAAAAAATGGAAAGATTTGAACCAATCCTTGAGAAGAAAAATAGCTTTTTTGATATTTTTTTTGCATACATATTCGCAGTGAGGTTTCAATGATAAATTTTCATCTAAAATAAATCCCAAGTATTTAAATTCATTAACCCATTCTACGTTCTATCTATTATAATTTATTTGATTTGGTTTATATTTACTTCACAAAATCATTGCTTTCGTTTTTTTTAGTATTAAGTTTAAGTTTATTTTTATTTAAAAACTGGGTTAAGACTCTCAATACATTATTCAGTTTATTTAAAATTTCTTCCAGGTTATACCCATAACATGCTATCTGCAAATAGATTAATAAAGTCACGCTCAATATAATTAATGTCATTGATATATAGTGATATATAGTGATAAATTTACGAAATAGATTTAAATTGTTTTATTTAATTTATAAATAATAATAATAAATAGCCTCTATTTATATTGTAATTTTTTACAATATATGTTTGTAATGTGAGGCGAAGTCTAGCTAAAGCTCCTCCACTTAACCTCACTAGTATACAAAAACTGTTTTAACAATTAAAATGACTTAAAGTATTCTATAAGTACATATAACATTTATATTATGGAACATAAATTAATTTAGGAAAGTTTATTTAACACTAAAAATAAAAAGAAAAAGGATTGACTTTCCGTAAATAATATTTAAACGCAGAAAGATCGTCACTTATATAAAATAGGTAAACGTATGTGACAAAATAAGGAAATATAACTCCCAAAGGGTTTCAAAAGTATAAATATAAAAAAAAACCATTTTTCTATATTTATTAGAAAAATAAAAAACATAAAGCTTTCACATAACATCCCGTTATGGCCGTAACTTTAAGTCCACGTTCCAATATGCACGAGAATTTTTACCTCCATATGTTACTTATGTGGAACAATATTTTTTCCGATCCGTCACAGGTCACAGTGTAATAAAATATTTGGGGTTTAATCAAATTTCTGTCACAATCTTTATCAGGAATTTAAAAATAAACGGGATAATGATCCGAAGTCAACTCTTAAAATGTCTTTCGGTTGTGAAAGTCAATCTACCCCGTGTGATAGATGCACCCAATCCGGATGTCAATTATTCGTTAATTATATGTTTGATGATGCTGTCAGCCTGGTTAAATATTTGAGCAGGCTTTCTACCTGGTAAAGGTGGAAACTCACAGGAACCAAACGTTGTCCTTGGACAGCGGTGTACGAATGTACTAATTTTCAGGAATTTGATGGCCTTTTTTCATTCTCGTGAGTTTTACAAGGATATGATTACCTGCACAGTAAGTGCATTTTAATAATATTTCACGGATTTGACTACACTACCTCCTGATGTTCACTTGCGTATTCAAGGACTCATATGGTTCGTTAGCTTAGATCATATATGCTGCGCTAGATACGGTACTCAGGTTATTTGTTTTGGTGAGCAGAGGGGAGTTTAAAGTACTAATCCACTGATTGGTCGATTTCAAATTTCGACGATACCCGCTTATATCGTAAAGTTTGACAGATGTCAGATATTTTGTTTTTTAGGAATTATTGTGCTAATCTTGTTTATCTTGTAACGTTTAAATTCGGTATTAAGACCTTACTACATTAATTAGTTTTCCATACCTTGTAGATGTGAGCCACTGTCGGGATCGGATTATATTATTTAGGAACCATATATCACATAAGATAGCCTCAAGTTTTTTTGACTCACTTTATATTCATTTGAACGAGTTATTTAGTTTCGTATAAAGTATATCTATCAAAATAGTTTGTTGTTTATGTCTATTTTATCGATGTCATGTTTCGATCTGTCGTTCCGGACATTTCTTCTGTTAAATTTGAGGTACTGTACGGCTGTGTTAGCCAGTCACTTGTTATATGATTGGTCAAGTCGCAGTCGTTTTTAGTGACCCGTGGCGGTTAATAGGTGGACTTGCGTGGTTGAATTAGTTCTAGAAGGATTGAGAAGGAAATTTCGGCCGGGTGGTCTTTTCTTTCTTGTTGGGTGATAAGTATAACGTGGTTTAGACAAAATTTTGAGGAATCGCCCGGTGTTTTATGAAGATTATTTCGTACCATTGATTCGGATAGACATTGATTGATTTGGTGTGTTTACCCTGGTCTGAATCTCTTGAAGAGGAATTGATATTTTGTACCAAACCAAGCCACATTCGTAACGACGCCATTTTTGTCAGGTAAGGCGTTTTTCATGACAGTCGAGTAATATGTTATTTGGCAAGTGTGTAAGGCCTATTAATATTTTAGGGATAGTACCTTCCACGGGAGACGATTTGATTCTCCGCGGATTCACCTTCCACGAAAGCATCTGTCAGGAAAGTTCCTGATTCGCCGAGAATTCCTCTTTACTGTATAAAAGGGTATGTTGAGATATTTAAATGTTTTTATTGTATAAACTGTTAGAGTTTGTAAATTTCTTTCTGGGCCGAGGGGTATTCGATTAGGGGTTTAATCTATATTATTTTAGGGTTCTCGTGTTGGGCAGATTGTGGACCGCATTCTAGTGTTGACCACATTCTCGTGTTGGGCAGAGTGTTAACCAGATTTTCGTATTGAGCTGACCTGACCTGACGAGTTAGTAGCTGCAAGTAGCCGAAATTTAATTTAGGAACAACCGCAAGTTTTTCATTTTTTTTATATTTGTTCTTATACATTATTTGTTAATTAGTAATTTTTAAAGGTCTCTAAATTAATATTTTAATATATTTTCTCTAAATTTTTGGAATTTTGTAAGCGACTTATAGGGGCGAGTGGTATTTTTTTTACGCCCAATTCCAACGACCTTGAGAGCTCTCGCGGACGGTGTAACACCCCTATTGTTCGTCATTCAATTAATTAATTAATTTAATAATTTTTTTAACTAGCGCAATTTTAGTGGGATCCCTTGGATTCCTTTTTCTTTTTATTTTTTTTGACCTGTGCAATTTTGTGTAAGTGGAAATATTAAACAGTTATTGAGTAATTAGTTACTTTTCTTTCATTTACTAATAGTCACAAATAGTCTTGACCCGAACTAAGGTAAGCAAATTTTTGTTGCGACGTAATTTATTTTTTTTAGTGGGCTCAATTTAAATCCATTCTGGAGGTTGAGTGACTGAATTGACTGTATTCTGGATGAGGGTAAAACAATCTCCAGGCGCCCATTTTTCTTTTTAATTAACAACATATAACAATCCACACCCCACTTCATGTGGTTAGCCGGCATCCAAAGCGGATTACATAATCCCACGAAGGAATATCTTTAACCGAGAATAACTCGTGGCAATCTTTATGGTTTTTTGAAAGTTTTTGCTATGTAGAATTAGTTTAGAGAACAGTGGTCGCCTTTCCCAACAAAATCCCAAAGTCTTGTTAAGTGTACAACATCAAATTTGAGAAAAATACCAATATATTCCAAATGGTACGCCACTGTGTCATAGTAGGCTAATGCCCCTTCACCCCCTCTCGTCATTTCCCCTCTAGAGCCAAACAAACACTATAGGACGCCGTATCTAGCGAAGCATATATGATCTAATTTCGTTAGGTATGATCTAAGGAATATAGCGAAAAAATTTATAAAATCCCTGTTTCTATAGCTAATTTTTGGTTAGTTGTTTTTCTTGTTCTAACTGGATTTTAAAATAACTTACTGATATAAAAATATTTTTGAAAACATGTTCTACAAAGTATTTTTTTACTAATGAATAGTATTATTATTCAATAAATATAAAAGCGACTCTATGCCCTTTATTAATAAAATATTACGCATTTTGAAAAATTCATTCTATTGTGTTTACTAATTAACAAACATTTGTGTACATGAATTTAATATATTGTGTGGCTAACTGTGGTATTATTATAATGTTCTGTATGTTTGAACATTGTACGCTGTCAAGAGCGTAGTATGGGGCGGAGAGTTATGGTGATAATTCCCTCCAAAGTACTCAAATAACGAAGTCAAACTTTCTTTACTCCACCTCTTCCTTTTACCCTTTTGTTGATGGAAATGGGTTATGTTTTTAATTTTTCATCAACCGATTCTTTTCCGCACCATTTGCTACTTAGGTATGTCTATATTTTCAACTTAAATTAAGTTCACTAAGCAAAGGCAGTTTAAGGGAATTAATTTAAAAGCACTTCAAAATGACCTAAAAAATTTATATTGTCACGAATCCCAAATATACATATTAATTTCCTAAAAACGTTTACGAATTTTATTTATCAAAATTATTTTAGTTTAAATTTATTATTATTATTTACTCAGTAGAGAACAAAAAATATAAACATCCAATTAAACCAGGTCGTTGCAAAATTTCGCTGATGTGCAGAAACCTAAAAATCGATGTTAGATTGCCTAAATGTAGGGCGATCTATCGAAATTGCGGATTCTGCCAGGTCAGCGATTTTCGCCTAAAAACTATTCGCGGCGAGAAAAATTAGGGGGTCGCGAGTTAGCCACAGAGTCAGTCGGTAGTTAGCCGCAGGGCAAGTCGAGTGTTGGCCGCAGAGTCAGTAGTTGGCTGGGTGGCCGAAAAGGTTTCCGAAAAGAGAAGCGATCGGCCAAAGTAAAAAGTGGCGTTCTTTACCGAAATAAATTATGGAAATGTTTAAATATTTAAACTTATCTAAAAATGCTAATATTCTAGATAACTTAGCAGATTTCAATGATATTAATAATTACTTTTCTGACTTTCTGCGCGATAATTCTGCTGATAAGTGCAAACGAAAAATAGATTTCTAAACAAATCATGTTGGTAATTTAGGTCAAAATATTTTTTCTTTTCGTATGGCAACACTTGATAAAGTTTCTAGGGCATTAGATGAAATTAAAAGTAATGCTGTTAGAAATGACGTTTCACTTTTAATGTTAACTGTTTGTAGACCATTTATTGATACTTACCTAATCCACCTTATTAATTCCTGCAAAAAAAAAAGTTACGACCCTAATAAAAATATTATTTAATCAGCTATGCAACTTTTTTTATAGAAAACCAATTAATACCTGATACAAAAGCAGGTTTTAGAAAAGGCTTAGCCGTTGTAATAGATGACATTATTAATGCACTTGATAAAAAAGATAATAGCCTTCTTATTTTATTAGATTTTTCAAAAGCATTTGACACCATTAACCGTAAACTGCTTTTTGCCAAACTTCGCTATTATGGTACGTCACAAGCTGCAGTCTCTCTTATTTCTTCATATCTAACTGATAGGTCACAAGTAGTCGAGGGTGATGGTGTCAGATCAGAAGCTATTAATATTTTAAATGGTGTTCCTCAAGGATCTATCCTTGGACCGTTATTGTTTAATTTTTACACGGCTGATATCTTAACTTCGGCAAGACGTGGTAGGGTACATATTTATGCAGATGATACGCAATATTATTACCGTTTTTCTAATAAAAATTGTGAAGAAACTTGCCGACTCGTTAACCAAGACCTTCAATGTATTTCTGACTTAGCAAAACAACATAATTTAAAATTAAATTCATCAAAATCAAAAGTAATATTTTCATCCCGAAATAACAAAGTCTTTCTTTCCGAAAATATTCATATTAGTATAGATTGGGTATCTTTACCTATAGCGGATGAAATTCGTAATCTTGGTGTTATTTTTGACAATGAAATGAGATTTCATACACATGTACGTAAAATAATGCAAAAATGTTATATGTCTCTTAAATTTATTTATCCCAATAAATCACTTCTTAATCACAATTTGCGAAAGCTTTTGTGTGAGTCATTGGTTCTTTCACACTTCACTTATTGAGACTACATTTACTATTTTTGCTTAGATGAAGCTGATAGGACAAAGGTACAATATATTCAAAACCCATGTTGTCGGATTATGTTTGGTTTAAGAAAATATGATCATATCACTCATAAAATAAAGGAATTAGATTATAATGGAAAACCGTGGGAAATATTATTTGACTACGTATGTTCACGTATGCTCACTATGCCAATCTATAGTTCAGCAATGTTTAATCGCAGTTTTATATGTAATGCAGTGTCATTATACAGTGTGTTTCATAGTTAAACCGACATACGTTAACTGTAAATAGAGGGAACTTAGGTGATTCCAAATAACTTTGGTTAATGGGTCTAACGTCTTTATTAACCGAGTTTCATCCATTTCGGCCAATATTTTGATAAGCCGTAACTTTAGCCCAATCCTATAGTGTAAGAACTACAATTAAAATCCAGATCCGGATTAAGAAGAATTTGAAAATCCCCAAAATCAGACTTTTTAAAATTGGGATGAATATTTGAAAAGAACGGAAAAAATGAGTTAAACTGAAAATTTTTTTAAGTGCACATCTCATTCTACTACTGGAGTTTTAACGTCAAATTACATCAAATGCATTTTTTTCATTTTCACAAGCAGTAACTTTCTAAATATCTGGTAGATTTCTTTCATATTTGGCACAGGTATCATTTTTAGTAGCCCAATCGTATAATGTAAGGACTATACTACAGTTAAAATCCAGATACGGATTAAGAAAAATTTGTAAAATTTGAAAATCCCAACGCAACACGCTGTACATCAGAAATTTTTTAAATTGGATCAGACATTCGAAACGAATGGAAAAAACTGAGATATTCTAACATATCTATATAAATGCACATCTCGTTCTACATATTACTAAACTTTTAAAGTAAATTCAATTAATGCAATACATATTGTCATTTTCATAAGCCATAACTTTGGAAACACCCTGTAGATTTCTTTCATAGTTAGTACAGGTAGATTGTTTAAATAGCTCAAGCGTACAATACAAGAATAAAGTTAAAATTCAGTTCCGGATTAAGAAAAATTTGTAAAAGTTGGTAATCTCTAAAATAGCATCCTGTATATCAGATTTTTTTGATAAGCCGTAACTTTAGCCCAATCCTATAGTGTAAGAACTACAATTAAAATCCAGATCCGGATTAAGAAGAATTTGAAAATCCCCAAGTCAACACCCTGTATATCAGATTTTTTAAAATTGGGATGAATATTTGAAAAGAACGGAAAAAATGAGTTAAACTGAAAATTTTTTTTAAGTGCACATCCCATTCTACTACTGGAGTTTAAACAAGCACAAGCAGTAACTTTCGAAATACCTGGTAGATTTCTTTCATATTCGGTACATGTATCATTTCTTAGTAGCCCAATCGTTAAATGTAAGGACTATACTACAGTTAAAATCCAGATACGGATTAAGAAAAATTTGTAAAATTTGAAAATCCCCAAGGCAACACGCTGTACATCAGATATTTTTTAAATTGGATCAGACATTCGAAACGAATGGAAAAAACTGAGATATTCTGACATATTTTTATAAACTCGTTCTACATATTACTAAACTTTTAAAGTAAATTCAATTAATGCAATACATTTTCATAAGCCATAACTTTGGAAATACCCTGTAGATTTTTCATAATTGGTACAGGTAGATTGTTTAAATAGCCCAATCGTACAATACAAGAACTAAAGTTAAAATTCAGATCCGGATTAAGGAAAATTTGTAAAAGTTGATAATCACTAAAATAACACCCTGTATATCAGATTCTTTAAAATGTACTCGGATACCTATTTGAAAAAGGAAAAAAGATGTGTTATTGCCGAAGCTTACTTGATAGTTTAATGAGTTTTGTATCCGGAATTAATCCGAAAAATTAAATCTGTATTTTTTTTGTAGAACGCTCTTGTGCACTTATAAAAATATTTTAGTATAACACATCTTTTGTCTTTTCTTCTTTTTTTAAATAGGTATCCGATTACATTTAAAAAAATCTGATATACAGGATGCTATTTTAGAGATTACCAACTTTTACAAATTTTTCTTAATCCGGAACTGAATTTTAACTTTATTCTTGTATTGTACGCTTGAGCTATTTAAACAATCTACCTGTACTAAATATGAAAGAAATCTACAGGGTGTTTCCAAAGTTATGGCTTATGAAAATGACAATATGTATTGCATTAATTGAATTTACTTTAAAAGTTTAGTAATATGTAGAACGAGATGTGCATTTATATAGATATGTCAGAATACCTCAGTTTTTTCCATTCGTTTCGAATGTCTGATCCAATTTAAAAAATTTCTGATGTACAGATATTTCGAAAGTTACTGCTTGTGAAAATGAAAAAAATGCATTTGATGTAATTTGACGTTAAAACTCCAGTAGTAGAATGAGATGTGCACTTAAAAAAAATTTTCACTTTAACTCATTTTTTCCGTTCTTTTCAAATATCCATCCCAATTTTAAAAAATCTGATATACAGGGTGTTGTTTTGGAGATTTTCAAATTTTGCAAATTCTTCTTAATCCGGATCTGGATTTTAATTGTAGTTCTAAACTATAGGATTGGGCTATTAATACACTATACCTGTACCAAGTATGAGAGAAATCTACAGGGTGGTTCTAAAGTTACGGCTTATCGAAATATTGGCCGAAATGGATGAAACACCCCGTATCTCGGTTATTAAAGGCGTTAGACCCTCTATTTACAGTTAACGTATGTCGATTTAACTATGAAACACCCTGTCTAACGCTATACCAAATGAATTTAAAAATTTGAAACACTACATTTAGGTCTAAAGCAAAAAATTTTTTTAGATCGGCAAAAAAATGATTAATATGGCACTTTTGCAATTCCGAGCTCTGTTCAACGTTCCCTTCCTTAGAAAAATTAATATTTGATGATTATATAGTAAAATAAATTTTTTGGAATTTTTTTACATTTTTTTATATTGTATTATTACTTTTATATATATTTTTTGTTTGTTAATGTGGTTAAGTATGAGTAGCCCTAGGCTAAACTTCGCCACTCCCAATTTTGTTCTATTTTTGTTTAAATTGTATTTTGTATTCTTTAAATTGGGTAATAAAGACGTATATTATTATTATTATTTTCAACGAACAAATTATGTGTGAGTGTGTGTGTCTGTAGCTTTTTGTGTTTATGAATTTTAAAATTCTGACTTCAAATTTTGATAGAGCATCAAAAAGTAAGCTTAGGGTTTGATGCGGCCCTCCGTACCATTTCGGGAACACCTTCAAAATGGGGTCCAAAATATGAAAATTTTGAAGTTTAAAATGACAATGAATTTAAAGTAGACACACAGTGAATGACGATTTTGGTAAAAGTGAGAAGAATGTGGCTGTGTTGATTAGAATAAGAACTGTCAATCTAAAATTTTATTAATACTTTCATTACAATTTGTTCGGTCTATGGCAATGCTAAAAGAGCATTCTCAACTGGTTTTTTATAGTTGTACACAAAATAAAAAAACTATCTTGGATGGAGGGTATTATAGGTTATAGTAAAAACAAATACTTTGGTTCACTTAAAACTTTATTAATCGATTCGCATTTTTACATATCTAATTACAAATGGGATTTTTACAGTGGCGTACGGTAAATTTCTATTTACATTACGTTTTTATAAAATTACGAAACCTGCGGATTTGGTAAATAAGCAAGCATGTAATTTTCAAAAGTTTAGGTACAATTTAAATGTTCACTAAAGATGACAATTACACATATCTGGATAATTACAAATAAAATATATAAACCTGTAGGTATGTATTAAATATAGCGAAAAAAACATTTAATTTCTTATTTATAGCATGGGTACTTTTGGACAATAAATATACTTGATTTGATTGATGTGAAAATTTATTTAAATAACTATGTGATAGGTTCTAGTAATATGTATTCCCAAAATTATGTACAATTGTGAAAAAGTCCTATTTCTTCAAGAAGAACGGTCAAAATAAATATCACAGTAAAATAATTTTAGTTTATAGAACAATATGAGTTCCTACTGTGCCTATACATTTTCTCAAAAGGCAAATATTTATTCCTCGCACTTCTAAAAAGCAGTTGAGCATTGTTTATGATTGTTTATTATAAAAATAAATTATTTCTGGTTGTTCTCCACGAGTTTTATAAACTAAGATGATCCCATTTTGTTTAAATTTGATGTTTGAGTTCTAATTGATAAATGATATGAATGAATTAATTTGTTTTTAATTTTGACATTTCGACTCACCGTTAGTAAATTACAAAAATGAATTAGGTACATTATTAAGTTAATGTGGCACTCCTGAATGTGAATTATGTTTTTCAGGAGTAAGTCCACTATATAATAAAGAAATTAATTTTTAAACCACTTCTAAATATTTTCAGTTTATTTTAGAAAGGTTAAAAATATCATTTTTGTAATAAATAATTATAGAACATTAACCTGTTAATTTTTCGTACAAACCGTTTTATATCATCTGTGAGTCTGGTACCCAAAAATTAATTAAAATGAGGGCAGTTAGATTAAACCAAAATAAAATTCAAAGTCATCTCCAGATATATATTGATAAATTTTAAACCCTCAGTAGGGAAATTGAACAAGTTTTAGTAAAATAATCTAAAACTGTTACCAAATAAGAATATGTTTTAGAATATATCATAAGTTAATTGATACACTATTGTTTTAGCTTTTTCTCCTGTGTATTAATTAACTGATGATGAATACTTCTGTATTCGAAAACATGTTCTTATTTGGTAACAGTTTTAGATTATTTGACTAAAACTTGTTCAATTTCCCTACTAAGGGGTTTACAATTTATCAATATATATATTATGTGGAGACGACTTAAGAGTTTCATTTTGGTTTGATCTAATTAAAATTTATTTATTTATTGATTATCTATATAAGGAAAAACAGTCTCTTGAAAACAAAATCGAAAATTTGGTTTTTTTCATTATATTTCGAAAAAAAATTAAGAATTTCGAGAAACTAATAGCACCACGTAAAAGAACAGAAAATGTTACTAAAAATTATATTATATAGCATTCATTCGACACAATTTTTATTTATTTATATAAATACATTTTTGAATTATTACACATTATAAAGTGTATTTTTAAAACTTAACAAAAAGTTTTATAAAACAGAGACAATGTTCATCATTTTAATTATTTTTACATCAAAAGTAAAAGTATATTGATGACAAATGTACAATGATTTTTTTTGGTATGGCTCTATTAATATATATCTTCAGGTTTAACAAAATCAGTGAGAATTTTAGAAATTATAACTTCCGGTTAAATTTTCTATGAAAAAACAAAAAAAAAACACTAATAGCTTTCTGAGAAAGTTTAGAGTCTCCTCTTTAAAATGATTTCTTTTTTTCTTTATGTACAGAGTTATTCATTATAAATTACCCACCCCTTATCATCGCTATTATTGCCTATGGAAAAATTTTTTTTAAATAAAAGTTGTGTGGTTATGACTGAATTTTGGTCAAATACTCTCAAAAGTACAGTAGCGTGCAGATTTCAGGGAATAAAACAAAATAATATATTTTTTTAAATGGAATATATTATTAAATTTTTGGAATATCTTAATTAAACTAGTTACTCTTAATATGGAAAAGTTAATAAGATTAAAGTGAGCTGTGAAAACTATTATGTTTGATAAGTGTCATTCCCGAAGCGGAACTTGATGATACGATTTGGATGCATGATGGGACAACTCCGCATGCATAGTGTCCTAGCCGTTCGAGACCATTTGGATAATGTATTCCCAACATGGATAAGGAATAATGGAACAATTAAATGGCCACCTAACAGTCCGGATTTGACCCCTATGGATTAATTTTTTTGGGGATTTCTAAAAGACATTGTCAATGGCAACAATAATAGTATTCAAGTCATTAAAGACAGTATTCGACTTGAAATAAACAATCTTGATGTAAATAATGAAGCCATTTCATGTGCAATTATAAATATAAGACGACGTTATTAATTATACATTGACAATAGTGGTGGAAACATCGAACATCTTTTATGAGTTATCATTTATTTATATTTCCTAAATAAATCTATTTTGTTTAAATATTTGAACTTTTTCTTTCTCACTGTAAACCATTTTGATTATTTCATTACAGAAATGACACTTATTAAACATAATAGTTGTCATTTTCACAGCTCACTTTAATCATATTAACTTTTCCATATTAAGAGTAACTAGTTTAAGTAAGATATTCGACGTTTAATAACTCAAAAACGGTATACCGGGTGACAATAAGACTAGGGCCATGCCTATATCTCGTTCATTTTTCAACCGATTTCAATAAAATTTGGAACATAGATATGAGACACAATTTTGGATTGACAGTCATATAAAAACAAGATGGCGGACTTCCGGTTTCGCCAGAAATGTCACCAACTTTGATTTTTTAAATGTAACACCCTGTATATTTGATGTTTTTCAGATTCTATGACATATGACAAATTTTTTATTTTTCAATAAAAAAATTCAAATTCCTAAATTTTTTTTTAAGCACAGGAGGCCTTTATCTGGTCAAAATCTATTCTAATTGACATCAGTAATTCATAATAGTGGACTTTTCATCGATATGATCAATAACAAATCCTACAGCGGGAATTTAAATTTTCTAAATTCATTTTTAACGAATAAATCGTTTTTTTCAAATGGTACCTAACGAGGGCAATCTTGTCATTCGATAGAGAATTTAATTACCAATTCAACGATATACATTATGTACCAATTAGAATAGATTTTGACCTGATAAATGCCACTTGTGCTAAAAAAATTTTTTGAGAATTTGAATTTTTTTTTTGAAAAATAAAAAATTTGGTAACACTGTCGTATGTAATTTGAGCCATAGAATCTGAAAAACATCAAATATGCAGGGTGTTCCATTTAAAAAATCGAAGTTGGTGACATTTCTGGCGAAACCGGAAGTCCGCCATTTTGTTTTTATACGACTGTCAATCCAAAATTGTGTCTTATATCTATGTTCCAAATTTTATTCAAATCAGTTGAAAAATGAAGGAGATATAGGCATGGCCCTAGTCTCATTGTCACCCGGTATGGTAGGGGTAACATATGGTATATTTTTGAAATTAGGAAAAAAGGATCATTCCAAAAATTTAATAATATACAGGGTATCCCATTAAAAAATATATTATTTTGTTGTATTCCCTGAAATCTGCACGCTACTGTACTTTTGAGAGAATCTTACCAAAATTCAGCCATAACCACACAACTTTCCTTAAAAACTTTTTTTTGTGGGCAATACCTAATAACGATGATAAGGGGTGGGTAATTTATAATAAATAACCCTGTACATTTTAGGCAAAGATATTTAGTTTTTGAATTCGCTTCCTTATTTTTCGAAATTTTTATTGTTTTTTCGAGCTTTTATGAAAAAAACCAAATTTTCGATTTTGTTTTCGAAATTGTGAATTTATACACTTTGGAGTAGCAAAGATTTTTTATCGTTTTCTAGTACTTAAATACTTAAGTACTTAAGTGCCAAGTTTCATCGATATCGCATTTTGTGCGAGGTCAACTGGGCTACATAGTTTTTGTGATGTAACATTTCTAAGAGACTTTTATCCAAACTGTTTATTCATTTTTTCTTGTAGAATAGGCTTAACTATTGCTTTTACGGCACTTGATTGGTGAAGAGGTTAGGCTATCTTGAAATCTTAAAAATAATTCCCCAATTTTGACAAATAAAGTATTTAATTCGACATGTTTTAAAGAGTGAGATATTTTTATGTACGGTTCTAAAAAAATTTTCTAAAACCAGAATTTTCTAAATTACTCAAAAAACTTTTATTTATTTTACGTGAAAGTTTTATAATATACTGTTTATTTAATACACGCTATAGAAAAATACGTAAATATGAACATATTTTTTTGGAAAATATTTTTTTTTGCGAAGGACCCCGCACCATTTAAATGTAAAAAACGTCTCGGTCAAATTTTCTGAAACGTTGGTATGTTATAAAACTCGATGCACTGACAAAAAGTGTCCATTGGCCCAAACCAATCCTATGGCGAGTTTTCGAAGTACAGGGTGTTAAACATCGGAAATGCTAATTTTTTTGTAACCATATTTCTCATAACAGACCTGTTTTATTGGCGTTTATTGTAGAAAATATGAATTATAGACTATTTAGCATTAATATTTTATAAACAATCAGCGTAGAATTTGATTAGTTACAGGATGGTAATATGTTTTTTTTTGAAGAAATCATTTTTTTATAACAGCTTTAAAAATACGAGCATGTGTCATTTCATTATGAATGTATAGTTTAAGTAATGACTTCTTGGTGATGAATCATATTTTATACAGGGTGACTCACAAAATGTGGTTACAGAGGGCATATAGTGTTTTTAGCTTTAACGAGTCACCCCGTATAAACGATGTGTTATAAAATTTTTGTATTATATTAAACAAATGTACGATCTGCCACTCTATCTCACACAGGGTGTTAAACAGATTGCAAAAACTTTAAAAATTAGAAAAGCTGTGTTTTGTGCACTACCCTGTATTTTAAAAGTTTCTCCGTCAACTTTATAAATTAATACATTTTCACATTAACAAAGTTTAGTATTTAACTTTTGTTAAATTTTACTAGTTGAAAGATGTTTTTAATATCTATGGGTATATACACATTTTATCATAGGATAACAAAAAAATGTTAAATACTAAACTTTTGTTAATGTGACAATGTATTAATTTACAAAGTTGACGAAGAAACCTTAAAAATACAGGGTAGTGCAGAAAACACAGCTTAACACCCTGCATGACATAGAGTGGCAGATTGTATATTTGTTTAATATAATACAAAAAATTTTAGAATACATCATTTATATTGATATTTCCGATGTTTAACTCCCTGTACTTCGAAAACTAGCCATAGGATTGGTTTGGGCCAATGGACACTTTTTGTCAGTGCATCGAGTTTTATAACTTACCAACGTTTTATATAATTTGAGCGGGACGTTTTTTACATTTAAATGCGGGGTCATTTGCAAATTGTTGGTAAAATAGCTGCAACTTTTAATAAAACTAATATTTGTCTTTGAATAATTATTTTGTAACTTGTTCCAGATGGCCTAACCTCTTGAGGGTAAATTGAAAGCACAGAAAGACTTCCTTTTATTTTATTTTTTATACCGTACGCCACTGAAAGTTCACGCACTATTTTTTTTATATTTAAACAGCAGTTTCTATAATACACTTTAGCACAGCTTCATTTCTTGTATACACTTTGTACTATCTTATTAATAAAGTTCACTTTTTTTACAATATTTACACACCAAGTTTATTTTTTTTTTCAAGTATTGATCATTCAGTCTCATACAGGATATGTTTTGCCACCGGTGATTAGAGCCATGGCACATTTGAAGGTCAGTCATCTGAAAACAAAAAAAAGTTTTAATTTGCCGCCACAAAATTAAATGGCTGTATAGTTTTATAGACCAGGGCCAATTATTTTTGAAACAAAACAAATTCTTAGCAGTATGTGAATGGTCGGAAAATTTAGGGTAAATTATAAGTTAATTAAAAAATTAAAAGTTTCAGAAGGGGAGTGGGGATAGCTAAATATACAATTTGAAGGTTGGATATTGGTTTTTTATGATTTGTGGCTGAAATATGCATACGATCCAAACAAGTCGTAAGAATAGACTTCTAAAATAAACAAAAAATTATTTATTAAATTTGAAAAATCGTCGTAGAAAGCTGAAATTTAGGCGTGCACACATTCAAGGTATCCTGAGTTCACATCAATTGTCCGTTAGTCTCTATCGATTCTGAAAGCTGAGTTATAAATGCGTCCAGACAGACAGACAGAAGCGTTCCATAAGACTTTTCTAAACTTTAGGGTTTAATAATGTAAAAGTTATAGATAATTAAAAAATGTAAAACTATTGTATTAATCATTTTTCAACATAACCTTAAAATTATAAAGAAAATCGTTAAAAACCGTATTTTTCGTTTTTAATTTCTCCCTCAAAAATATTTTTTTTATGAAACTTTATAAAAACCTTCTTTGTGCTTTTGTCAAAGCAAAATATTTATTTTTCGATTTTGTACGAATTTAAATAAAAAAAAAACCTAATTTTCAATCGAAAAAGTCGGCATACAATTTTTCAATTTTTCAACTTTATCAGTGCTCGTTTTCTTCGTTCAAACCTCGACATTAAGAAAATATATTGTTCGTATGGAAAATTATCGTTAAAAATGCAAAAAACTAAAAAGTGACTTATTCATAATCGATTTTTCAGTTTTAGAGCAGTCTCAGAAACTTCCTATTAAACTTTTTCCGTTCTTTTCGAATATGCAACCCATTTTTTTAAATTTTGATATACAGGGTGTTGTTTAAGAGCAAAATCATTTCGATATTTTTTTTGAAGTCGGACCTGGATTTTTATTTTGCTCACTATGCCTCTTGATTTTCCTAATGGAGTAGAATAAGCTTGCCAAATATCAAATAAATATACAGGGTGGTTCCAAAAATACGGGGGGTAAAAGAAATGAGCAAAATTGATAAAACACCCTATAATTCAGTATTGAAGCGAGTTAGAGATAACAAAAATGGGTTTTCCTTATTCTTCTAAGTGTCCTTTATCCACAGTTAGCTTATGTTCTTTTACCTATGAAACTCCCTGTATAACTAGAACCAACTTTTTAAGTATTCGGTTATTGTTTAAAGAATGTTTTCGGTAATTTCAAAACCATTAACAGTTAATTTAATGTAAATGACATTATATTACATGAAAATTAATCTTTTTCATCAATTTCAATGCTTATTTGCAATAAAAAATAAAAAATTGTCTAGATTAACTGAAAAATCGATTATGAATAAGTCGTTTTTTAGTTTTTTGCCTTTTTAACGATATTTTTCCTTACGAACAATATATTTTTTGTACAACTGTCAAAAAAACTTGACATTTCTGCATTTCTATTGATGCGTAAATATTTCCTTTTTTTCACGGTGAAAAAAGACGTTTTTTCACTGCCAAAATATTCACAAAATAAACCCGAAATATTACTTTATGAAGGATTTATTTTTAACAGAGTCAATTATTAATTAATTATTCATCGTAAAACAATTTCAATTATTGGAATAATAATTGGTAGTAAAGTTTGAACAATTACTGCCAACATAAATTCCCGAAGATGTTCCATGTTGCGGCTGATCAGAAACGTTAGATATTTCTTGAAGAGTTGATTCCACAATTTTATCAGATATTTTAATTTGTTTGGAAGAAGATGGACAATTCAATATTCTATTAGAAATCTTAATTTTGTTATTCAAACTATCTTCTATATATGCTTCTGCCCCGTAGATTTCCAGTCACCGTGACGTTTTATGGATGTAATGTTGCCCCCTGCATTGGCCAAAAGAGTTACAGAGCTTCTCCTGAAACAGTGACCTGTGTAGCTGTCCTTTTCCAAGCCATTTTGCAATCAAGCTGAGAACATCTCCTATTTTATTCATCCCCAGTTGTTGGTTAATACATTTTCCTCTCGAATATTTCAAAAATAATCTGTTACTCTTTGTATGACCCGGCCGTAGTGCTCTATACTTGCGGTATATCTCAATATAATGAGAATTTGAAACAGTAAACGTTCTTGCGCAATAGGTCTTCGTATCAGGTATTTTAATAATCAATATAAATCCAGCATTTTCAATGGCATCAATAGTTATATGTAATAATTCTTCACGGCGACAAACACCGCTGATACCCAAAATTAGGACAACCTACAAATAAAAAATATTGAAATTACTACTAATCTTACAAAATTATGATTATATCTATACCTATAAAGTAAATTCGTTTCGTTATCAGCATCTTCAGATTTCTTTCCTCGGTATCCGACGCTTTTGTTCTTAATGAGCGGGACCAATTTTGAAAACTTCCTTATATCAATATTTTCCTTAGCATTCAATGTACTTTTCAACATTGAGTAAACACTTCATAACGTAGGAGGTTTTATAATTTTTGTTTTTTCCTCAAAATAGCATATAAGCACATTTTCAGAAACCTTTTTTACATGTTCCTTGTCGCACCATTCACGAAATTGGTCATATGTTTTCTCATATACTTACTTGGATTTGGCCGCTAACATATTAGATACTATTGGGGCTATCACTACCACTATCATAATCAACATCCATCTTCTTGAAAATAACTTGAAATTGAAGCAACTACGAACAAACACAGTCAAACAGTCAAACACGCGGCGTGCCAACAAACCGTTTCTATAGTAACGACACAGAAAGACCACTGGATGCTGTGAAATTGTGCGATAATTTATCGGGATCTATCTATCTATCTGTGATGGGGGTGTCGGTACACTGCGACTTATAAGATCTATTGTGCCCCCTACTGCTGCCCAATCGTTGAGGATGTCTCAACGATTAGAGCAGTTCCTACAGTCTTTCAAAAAGTTCAGGATGTCGGTAGGCTTCAGGTTAGGTAGATCTTCCTCTTCTATTTGATATTCTCCGAAGTATCGTACCCTTGGATTTTGCAGGGTAATTCATTCTGAGATAATGTGGATAGAGGTTTCCTCCTCTTCCTCGCAGAATCTGCATTCTTCTTTGTCTACTAATCCGAGTTTCTTTAGGTGGCCTCTCAGCCGGCAGTGCCCTGTTAGGATACCCGTTAGTATTCTGAGCTTATTTCTACTTTTACTGACGCAGTCGTCAGATCTCTTCTGGTTATAGTTTCCCAGTAGTGTCTTGGCCTGCCTCATTCCTTGTAGTCCTATCCAGTATTGGGATCTTTTGTTATTTACTTCTTTTCCAAGTATTGTACTGGTGCTTATTCCGCAGAAGGGTTCAGGTCCTAGAAATGGTGTTTCAGCCCCTTTTTTTGCGAGTACGTCTGCTATTTCATTACCCTCCACTCCAGTGTGTCCCGGAACCCATAGGAGGGTAACAGTGTTATTCCTCTTGTCTGCGAAAATTTCTTTCTATGTTGAACTGGACACATTTTCCGATGGCGTATATTTCAGCTTGGAAAATGCTCGGAGATTTGCCTAAACTTTCAGAATATTTGGTTCCAGGCCCATATACTCCTATTCCTGTTCCTTTTGTTGTTCTAGAACCATCTGTGTACCATTTAATGGCACTTCTCTTGAGTTTTGGGATGGTATCTTTGTCCCATTCGCTTTTGTTACTTAGCTTTGTGTTGAATTCTTTCACAAAGCTAAACTTCTTTGTCATCTCATCTTGGGGCATGTCCCAGGTTTGATGATTTCCATTAAGGAGTCGAAACTTCCGTTTGGTTGATCCTTCTCTGGTCATTCTGTAGGTTGTCCTTATCGCTATACTCTCCACTACTATATGGAGGGGTGTAAGGCTTAGGATTACCTCCATGGCGGCCGTTGGGCACGTTCTCATTGCACCTGCATACGCAGGCTAGTCTTTGGATTTGTACTGGCCAGCTTAGTTCTGCTGCCCCAGACACTATTGACGTGTACATCTACTGCAGGATCTTTGGGTTACATCCCCAGTTTTTTCCCGCACAATTTCTGGACACTATTAGAGCTTTCATGGCTTTGCTGGTTACTTCTTTTTCGTACTGATTCCAGATGAGTTTGGAATAAGCACAAACTTATCGGGATAAAAACAACGTCAAGATGTATTGAAAGTATTTATTTTTAATATATTTCAAACGATGTAAATTCACATTCAAAGCTGTACAAAAAATGTTGTTTGTATTTCGTGTATAAAATTCATGCTTTCGTATATTCGTGGCACATTCGAGAGAATTTTTAGTTATGTTGAAAAACGATTAATACAGAAGTTTTATATTTTTTAATTATCTACTTTTGCGTTAAACTTTTTTGGATAGTATGCATATTTCAGCTTCAAATTGTAAAAAAACCCCCCTTCCGGAACTTTTAATTTGTCCAATTGATTTTTTTAATTTACTTATAATTTACCCTAAATTTTTCGACGGGTATTTAAAATCGGTTTGGCCCTGGTTCTCTTATAAGATTCTTTCTGTAAAAGAGAATAATTGAACTGTTTATCAAATTAATTAATTTAACTTGATCTAATGAAAAAAAAAACCATCATTTGAAGCTCATACAAACATTCTCCCAACCGAACCAATCCGACTAACTCTTTCACTCTAACTTTCTAACGTGACTACAAAAAAGAAACAAGAAGAAAAACTAAAAGTTCACTCACCCATTTCTGTACACTCCTTTACTCGATTCTACTTCTGTAATTTTATTTCGGGCATCACCTCGGGCCTCCGAAGGCGTAGGCCAACGCCGTCCCACTCGCAAAGAAGAAGAACGTCGACCAGAAAACGAAAAAGAGAACGGAAGGGCCGAAGTGGAAGTCTCGAGACGCTCCACTGAAGGCGCCTGGGGGCTCCTGGATGGGCGGCGGGCCGTTCGATGGGAGAGTATATTCGCTGTCGTAGTCGTATTCTGGAAAGAGAGAAAATGTAAGGTTATTTTTTTTAATGCGATGATTTCGAAAGTAATTTTCTCTATATTGGATTTAAATAAATTCTTTTAATTATAAATTGAAAAAACAAAATCTGGATTTTTATCAAATTTTGTATTACGCATCATTACGCATTTTATTTATTTATTTATTTATTTATTTAGGAGTTACACTATCAAACGGGTTGCCCCTATTACATTGAGAAAAAAAGTGTGTTATTATATCAGACTCCCAATCGACTGATGAGATACTTACAAGTGAATAGAATATCTAGATATAAAGTTAAGACAGAAATAAACATAAAATTACAACATGCGTTAATAACTAAGCAAAAAATAAGAATTTTAATTAAATTTGATAAGTAAAAATATTTAATTTGAATAACCTTACAGCTTAATAAATCGAGCTTAGGTTCTATCTAGGAATAATTTGTAATACTGATATAAAAGGGAGGATTTATAAATGTTGGTTCTGTGAGAAGGAAGATATAATAAATTATTGCTTCTAGAATTAATTCTAGGAACGTGAAAATTTAGCATATTTGTCAGATTAATGCAGTCGATATTACTATTTACTAATTTATGTAAGAAAATCACAGATAGCATGATTCTTCGGCTACAGGTATTCGGCTACAGGCTACAGGTATTGAAGCGTTCGTAAAAGTATTCCTAAATGTATTGCTGAATCCTTTCGAGTTGAACTATTTGGTAGTTAAACATAAGATTCCAGATGATGCACGCGTATTCCAGCTTTGATCGTACAAGTGTGGAAAATAGTAAGTTCATAGTAGAGAATTCAGTAAAGGCTTTCATATTACGAATAAGAAACCCAAGCATTCGAAACGCAGAGGATACTGTCTTCTCGATGTGGCTCGAGAATATCAACGCAGGATCAAAGTAAACTCCCAGGTCCTTAATTAGGTTAGGTCGTGTCAGTTTTCAATAGAGTATGGGAATAAATGGAACGAGTCTTTCCTGCAGAATGTCATTACATTGCACTTACCGTTTATTTTACTGGCAATGTCATTAACAAAAAGATTAAATAACAACGGACCCAGGATTGACCCTTGTGATTTAAATCCGAGGCACTGAACATATTGATATCGATTGTTTAGGTATGATTTGAGGATTGATAGCAGCTGACCAGAAAAACCAAGGTTGTCAAGTTTGATTAATAGGAGGGAATGATCCAATGTGTCGAATGCTTTGGAGAAATCAGTACATCTACCTGACTTCTCCTATCAAGTACCTCAGCTAAGAATTGTGTAATACAAAAGAGGTTTGAGATAGTCGATCGATCGCTCATGAAACCATGTTGTACAGGTGTAATTAAATTACGGAGTTGAAAAGACAAACTTTTGTTGACTATTTCACTCATCTTCGAATTTTCACAAAATCTGACCAATCACAAACCAAAGACAGCTGGTATTATCGCGATAATACCAGCTGTCTTTCAATCCTGATTGGTCTATCAGCTTGGTATTTTCACGGCGAAACCATGGATACGAATTGCAAAACAAAATTTGACATTTTGAAAAAAACTAATTACAGCTATAGACGTCAAAATGAGACCTTTTACTTCGTATAATTACAGCTACAGATGTCAAAATGAGACCTTTTACTTTGTTTGTGAAATAGTCTAATAAAATTCCACTCGTGATTGAATTCATCTCATAAGTCTGTCTCTTATTTCATAACTCAACTGAGTTGTTTGAAGAAAACTCCACTCGTCCTGCGGACTCGTGGTGTTTTTAAGCAACTCAGTTTCGTTATGAAATGTATCGACAGACTTATCGCGAAAATTCAATCACTTGTGGTATTACTATTGAAAAGTTATAGGACGGTAGTTAGATATATATTGCAATGAAATAATCACCTTGTATATAGAAAAGGTAATCAGGGAACGAGAAAAAGGGTGACAGGTGATTTGGGGAGATTGATAGAAAGTAAAGAAAAATGTCAAAGGTTTTAATTTTTGATAAGATAAAAGGTTTAAGGAAGGAAATTGTATAGATGAAGAAAATTTTTGTATAATGTATAGGATGGTACTTGGAAGGTTTGAGTGAAGAGTTTGTTAAGGCGTAAAGTCAGGAGGTAGAGTTTGATAAGAGGAGGACGGACTTGAGTTTGTTAAGGCGTGAAGACGGGAAGTAAAATTTAATAAGAAGAAGAAAAAGTTTAAATTCACAGTTCAAAGGTAGTTTTAGTGTTAGTTAGAGTATTTTTGTCGGATTCTTTTATTGTTTAATAGTTTAATATTAGATTTAATGAGTGAATGAGTGTGAGTGTTAATTAGTCATTTAATTTTCAATTTCGATAATACATTTTTGCTAGTTTAATTAAAAAAACTTTGACATTTCGTATCAATATATCATTTTTGTCATATTTTTTAAATACTGGGCAAACTTTTGAAAACTTCCACTTGTTTGGAAATTGACCAGTTTTAAAAATAAAATGTAGAGGTATACAGAGAGAAAATGCAAAGTCCTTAACTAAAAATGCGGGAATTAAGTGTGGTCCAGTCGGCATCTTGGGTTTGGTCTGTTTTAGGGCGACTAAAACTTCTTCTTCAGTGATATTCGACACGTTTATAAAAGTGAAGTTAGTGGTTAAGTTGAGAACTGCCTTTATGGGTGCTGTAAAGGTTGCATAGTGTGCAGAGAAGGTATAGTATAGGGGAAAATCACCTTTCTTGGATCTTACTATTGCCCAGAATTTATTAGGATTTGATTTTATTTCATTTTCAGCTGAAGACAAGAAACGTTTATATGCAGCATTATAGCGAGATTTAACTTGTGCTCTAATAATGCTGAATTCAGTATACTTATTATGGTTTAAGTTCTTTTTGTATATCTTCCAGGGGCTTGTCTTTTCTTATTTATCAGTTTGATCAATTCAGCATCGAACCAAGGAGGATAATGCTTTTTAGGTGGGATTTTTTTAGGCACGTTAAACTCTAAGATCCTATATATATATATATATATATATATATATATATATATATATATATATATATATATATGTAACCCTACGTTCCGGCACCAAAAACGACCTTATATAGACGTTGTGGCACCATATAAAACGTTGTGGCACCAATTTTTGGTGCCACAACGTTTTAAGTCATTTTTGGTATCTTGAGCACCCCAGGATGCCCCACAGCAATTTTCAGGAAGGTGCCACTTGGACCATTTATATGTAAAAACCCGATTTTAGTTAATCCGTATACTCTCCAGGGGTCACCCCGACTCGTCTATAGCATACGCTACGTACAAGCACCAGGACGCGATCGAAGCGTTGTGGCACCATGAACGAAAGTACGTCCAAGCACCTTTTAGTCGTGTTTTGTGAATGCGATGTAAAAATAAACAACTTGATATTTGCGATGTAAGCTTAAGAGGTAAATCTTGCTTTTGGATTGCGATTCATGCTTTAATAGGTAGAATTATAATTTTTCATAAATTATTTTATTAAAAATAATATAAATAATAATATTTGGGAATTATCAAGAATCACTAAAAAATTTTCTCCACGGCCACTACTGAATGTAGTTATGCTGAAACCACTTATAATAACAGAAAAGAAACATTCTCGCTCTTGAGATTGAAAGAAAATTCTGAAACATTTGTCTCTTATGTATTTTATACGTACTTCATTCTATCACTAGAGATACTCTTTATTCCATACTTGTTTAAAAAAATAAGGTTTGCCATGAATGTCGAATTAGTTGACGTGGTCTTAATATTGGTTTGTAAAAACTTAATTTATTAAAAAGGAGAAGAAAATCAAACGATTCAGATGTACAATTTCTTAGTTTGTGTTTTTACAAAATTTCGATAGAACGCCAATTCATTTCTCAAGAGTAATTTTTACATTTACACTTACATTTTACACTTTACATTTTTACATTTACACTTCACGTTTTTACATTTAGATAATTAAAATTAGATTTTAATTTTAAATTATAATAACGGTATCCATAAATAATCAATTATTTTAATAACAACCAAACGGATTATTTTTTTTATATTTATTAAAAAATATAATATCTAAGACCTTTTGCCATTTTTAATAAGAGTTTTAAATCCTTATTATTAATATTTAACTATGATGAAAAATATTATTCAAGTTTTTACATATTCAAAACTTCACAAATCAAAAATATTGTAATATTAAAAAACAAATAATAATTCTAAATGTCAACTAGTTGGTTAATTAATAACAGTTTTAGTTTTTTGTTCGCCACTCCATTGATTATAATTATTTACTTATTTAGATCCATTGAATCTTTTGAATTTTTTGTCCTAACTTAGTAATAAAAAAATTAAATTTATGTAAATATCCGCAATTTATAAATTTATGTATAAAAAATGGTAATAATTTTAAAAAATTAGAAACACTTTAAAGTAAAATTAAGTTTTTAAAAAATTGGAAAATTAACAAAAAACAATTTTTGTCTAACGACTCAACCTCCGAAGCGAATACTTCTTTTCAAAATAAAATTGAAATAGTATATGGTGCCAAAAGGATATATATTTCAAGTTATTATATTATATAAACTTTGCGGCACCACGCACGAAGGAACGTTCAGGCACCATTTAGAAGCGTTTTGTGAATTCCGTGTAAAAACTTGGTAGGTATTTTAACGGATTGCGGTGCAAGCTCTTTAATTAAAAATTATATCGATAATAACATTTGGGCATTAAAAACCCCTCTTTTATCAAGAACCACTAAAAAAATCTTAATTTTACGAAAAAGTTATTCGTTATAAAAAAATCATGTTTGTCAAAAAAAATAAGATTCGTATATCACAATTTTAAGTTACATGTAGAAAATTAAGAAAATGTGTAAGAATATTAAAAAGTAACTAAGATTAGTATTTTACTCAAAATGTTTATATAAGTAAGCTGTTGTCCAAACTACAAATTTTTACATCAAAAACCCTCAAATGGAACCTTTACTTATATCAATATCTACGGAATCTCTAAAATTTTATTTTTTTGCAAAGAAAGCCATAACAAAATGAAATAATATAAAAATTGTTCACTTATACTTAGAATATATTAAATAGTGCAATTTTGTTTAAACAATGTGGTTCATTTTAAAATATTAACAATTGTGCAATTTGTGTCAATTAATAAATAATTTTTCTCATTTAATTAATTTCTTAGTACATTTGTGTTTTTACAAATGAACTAAAATTTGGATTTGCCAATCTTGTTTGTCAATAAGACTAATTTTTATGTTTTAAAAATTGAAATTTAATTTTTAATTTGAAAATTTATATTTATATTTTATTTTAAATGATGCATACAATTTTTTCAATTCCTAAACATTTTGTGAATAATAATAAGTAATGGTAGTTTTCTATTGATACATTTTTACTTTTTAACACACCGTACAGGTATTCTAAGATTTTGATATTCTGATCTTATTTTATGGACTTTAGTAAGATTTTTCTAAAGAATAAACTAAAATAATATTTTTTTCCACTTTTCGATCCATTTGTGGATATACTGTATATTCTAACCTAGAGCATTTTGGCAAAAATTACAAGACTTCAAATTAAAATGACTTAATAGAAATTATTAATTAAAAAGACAGATTCAACAGTTTACGAACGTTTAATAGTATTTTTTATTAATTAAAAGTCTCATTATAAAATTGGAATAAATATTAAAATATGCATTGCCAGAGAAGGATATTGACCAACAGCTCGCACAAAATGTGATCTCGATGAAACTTGGCAGTTAAGTACTTGAATGGGTGTAGAAAACGATAAAAAAATCTTTGCTGCTCTAAAGTATATGCTAACTTCACAATTTCGAAAATAAAATCGAAAACTTGGTTTTTCTTATATCTGGAAAAAAAATAAAAATTTCGAAAAACTAATAGCACCAAAAGAGCGGAATATTGTACTAAAAATTATATTTAAAGTTAAAAAGTTAAAGTTAGTTAAAAAAAATTGTATTACTGTAAAAAATTATTAAAAATAAGAAAGCAAATTCGAAAACTCGACGCGCGCCGAGCCGTTGAATTCAAATATTCAGGCGAGACGTTCGGAAAAACTAAAGTATCTTTGTGTAAATTGTAAGCAAAAAAACAAAAAAGGAAACATTTTAAAGAGGAGACTCTAAGCTTTCTCAGGAATCCATTAATTTTTAATTTTTTTTTTGTTTTCTTATAGAAAATTTGATCGGACGTTATAATTTCTAAAATTCTCACTGCTTTTTATAAAAGTGAAGATATAGAGGCATAACAAAAAAAAATCCTTGTAGATTTATCATTATTATACTTTTACTTTTGATTTAAATATAATTAAAATGATGAACATTATCTGGGTTTAGTAAAATTCGTTTTAAAATATTTTTTTTTTACAATGTTCATTCGACGCAATTTTTATTTTCAAAATAGTGTTTATATAAATCAGAAATTATTTTTTTTAACAAAGTTAAAAATAATTTAGAAATTGATTTATATAAAATAAAATTTTTTATAGTAATACAAATTCTTTTTAAAAATAACTTTTTCAGTAAAATTTTCCGCTCTTTCACGTGGTGCTATTAGTTTTTCGAATTTTTTTTTTCGAGATATAATGGAAAAACCAAATTTACGATTTTATTTTCGAAATTGTAAAGTTAGCATACACTTTAGAGATTTTTGCCAAGTTTCATCGATATCACATTTTGACGAGTTCAAACTCTCTGACAACTGGGCTATTGGTTATTTGCTCGAATAAAAATATACTGTTTGTATGCTATATGTAGGATTAAAAGTTTTTTAACTTTTTGACTTTAGGTTTTTTTTATAGAAAATTTTGTCATACGCATTAATTTGTTAAAAAATATTTTTTCAGATTTTTCATTATTCTTGTCTAACGCCCCAACCTCCTTACGCGTTCGAGGCGAATATGTATGTCCAAGATAAAATTGAAAAGTGTATTCTGAAATAATATATATGGTGCCAGACAGCACATACAGTCAAAACATATATACGGTGCCGGTAGAACCTCTTATATCTCTACAATTCCGGGTTTGTATACGTCGATTTAGTTTTTGGTGCCAGTACGTAAGATTACCGGTATATATATATATATATATATATATATATATATATATATATATATATATATATATATATATATATATGTAACCCTACGTTCCGGCACCAAAAACGACCTTATATAGACGTTGTGGCACCATATAAAACGTTGTGGCACCAATTTTTGGTGCCACAACGTTTTAAGTCATTTTTGGTATCTTGAGCACCCCAGGATGCCCCACAGCAATTTTCAGGAAGGTGCCACTTGGACCATTTATATGTAAAAACCCGATTTTAGTTAATCCGTATACTCCCCAGGGGTCACCCCGACTCGTCTATAGCAAACGCTACGTACAAGCACCAGGACGCGACCGAAGCGTTGTGGCACCATGAACGAAAGTACGTTCAAGCACCTTTTAGTCGTGTTTTGTGAATGCGATGTAAAAATAAACAACTTGATATTTGCGATGTAAGCTTAAGAGGTAAATCTTGCTTTTGGATTGCGATTCATGCTTTAATAGGTAGAATTATAATTTTTCATAAATTATTTTATTAAAAATAATATAAATAATAACATTTGGGAATTATCAAGAATCACTAAAAAAATTTCTCCACGGCCACTACTGAATGTAGTTATTCTGAAATCACTTATAATAACAGAAAAGAAACATTCTCGCTCTTGAGATTGAAAGAAAATTCTGAAACATTTGTCTCTTATGTATTTTATACGTACTTCATTCTATCACTAGAGATACTCTTTATTTCATACTTGTTTAAAAAAATAAGGTTTGCCATGAATGTCGAATTAGTTGACGTGGTCTTAATATTGGTTTGTAAAAACTTTTAATTTATTAAAAAGGAGAAAAAAATCAAACGATTCAGAAGTAGAATTTGCTACCGCAAAAATCCAAGCTTGAATATAAAAATACTACCGCCACAATGTTGAGAGATTGAGGTTTCATTTTAATATATTTAATTTCTACTTTCTGTGGTCGTGGAGAAAGTACAGTCTGTTACTCTGTTGGAATAAAGAACCGACACTCGTGGTTCCTCCACTTGTGTCGAATTCTCATTCCAACCTTGTTACAGAATATACTATTATTTATACTTTATGACATAAATAAAGTCAGTCTACAAAATATCGTGCTTCTACAAAAAAATAACATTTGCATATGAAAGTCTTAAATGTTTTTAAATTAGGAAAATGTGTAAAAGAATTAAAAAGTAATAAGGATTATGTATTATTTTACACAAAAATTTTTAATAATCAAAAACCTTTTTTTTTATTTAAATGAAACAATTACTTATAATAATATCGATGCTATATCTTTAAAATTTTATTTTTTTTTACAAAAAAAGCTTTAATTTTTTTTTATTAACTTCCTAGAAATCTGTCTTTTACAAAACAATAAGTACTTAAGCTTTAAATAAATAAAATATCAATTGTCGAAGGACCTCGGTCGATGGCCATTTGACTTTGTCAATAAAGTACTATTATTATTATTATTAATTATAAAATATCTTTAAAAAATTTCTGAAAGTTTATAAAGAATTATGTATTTTAAGAGCAGAAAAATGTATGGAGATGAGAGGTTACGTAAAATAAATCAAATAGTGCAATTTTGTTTCACAAAGGCTCATTTTAAATTATAAACAATTATGCATTTTGTGTAAAATAATAAATAATGTTGATAATTTTAGTCATTTTATTAATTTCTTAGTTAATTAAGTTGTGTTTTTAAAAAATTTCGATAGAACGCCAATTCATTTCTCAAGAGTAATTTTTACATTTACACTTACATTTTACACTTTACATTTTTACATTTACACTTACATTTTACACTTCATATTTTTACATTTAAATAATTAAAATTAGATTTTAATTTTAAATTATAATAGCGGTATCCATAAATAATCAATTATTTTAATAACAACCAAACCGATTATTTTTTTTATATTTATTAAAAAATATAATATCTAACACCTTTTGCCATTTTTAATATTTTCAAGGTAAGTTTTTACAGTTTTAGTTTTTTGTTCGCCACTCCATTGATTATAATTATTTACTTATTTAGATCCATTGAATCTTTTGAATTTTTTGTCCTAACTTAGTAATAAAAAAATTAAATTTATGTAAATATCCGCAATTTATAAATTTAAGTATAAAAATTAGGTAATAATTTAAAAAAATTAGAAGCACTTTAAAGTAAAATTAAGTTTTTAAAAAATTGGAAAATTAATAAAAACCAATTTTTGTCTAACGCCTCAACCTCCGAGGCGAATACTTCTTTTAAAAATAAAATTGAAATAATATATGGTGCCAAAAGGATATACATTTCAAGTTATTATATTATATAAACTTTGTGGCACCACGCAGGAAGGAACGTTCAGGCACCATTTAGAAGCGTTTTGTGAATTCCGCGTAAAAACTAAAAAATTGTTGAAAAATCTTTACAAAAACTTGGTAGGTATTTTAACGGATTGCGGTGCAAGCTCTTTAATTAAAAATTATATAGATAATAACATTTGGGCATTAAAAACCCCTCTTTTATCAAGAACCACTAAAACAAAATCTTAATTTTACGAGAAAGTTATTCGTTATAAAAAAATCATGTTTGTCAAAAAAATAAGATTCGTATATCACAATTTTAAGTTACATGTAGAAAATTAAGAAAATGTGTAAGAATATTAAAAAGTAACTAAGATTATTTAGTATTTTACTCAAAATGTTTATATAAGTAAGTTGTTGTCCAAACTAAAAATTTTTACATCAAAAACCCTCAAATGGAACCTTTACTATCAATATCTACGGAATCTCTAAAATTTTATTTTTTTGCAAAGAAAGCAATAACTAAATGAAATAATATAAAAATTGTTCACTTATACTTAAACTTAAACAATGTGGCTCATTTTAAAATATTAACAATTGTGCAATTTGTGTCAATTAATAAATAATTTCGATAATTTTTCTCATTTAATTAATTTCTTAGTACATTTGTGTTTTTACAAATGAACTAAAATTTGGATTTGCCAATCTTATTTGTCCATAAGACTAATTTTTATGTTTTAAAAACTGAAATTTAATTTTTAATTTGAAAATTTATATTTATATTTTATTTTAAATGATGTATACAATTTTTTCAATTCCAAAACATTTTGTGAATAATAATAAGTAATGTTAGTTTTCTATTGATACATTTTTACTTTTTAAGACACCGTACAGGTATTCTAAGATTTGGATATTCTGATCTTATTTTATGGACTTTAGTAAGATTTTTCTAAAGAATAAAGTAAAATAATATTTTTTTCCACTTTTCGATTCCATTTGTGGATATACTGTATATTCTAACCTAGAGCATTTTTTAGAATACGCGATTTTGGCAAAAATTAAAATGACTTAATAGAAATTATTAATTAAAAAGACAGATTCAACAGTTTACGAACGTTTAATAGTATTTTTTATTAATTAAAAGTCTCATTATAAAATTGGAATAAATATTAAAAAATGCATTGCCAGAGAAGGATATTGACCAACAGCTCGTACAAAATGTGATCTCGATGAAACTTGGCATTTAAGTACTTGAATGGGTGTAGAAAACGATAAAAAAATCTTTGCTGCTCTAAAGTATATGCTAACTTCACAATTTCGAAAATAAAATCGAAAAAAATAAAAATTTCGAAAAACTAATAGCACCAAAAGAGCGGAAAATTGTACTAAAAATTATATTTAAAGTTAAAAAGTTAAAGTTAGTTAAAAAAAATTGTATTACTGTAAAAAATTATTAAAAATAAGAAAGCAAATTCGAAAACTCGACGCGCGCTGAGCCGTTAAATTCAAATATTCAGGCGAACGAACGAAAAACTAAAGTATCTTTGTGTAAATTGTAAGCAAAAAAACAAAAAAGGAAGCATTTTAAAGAGGCGACTCTAAGCTTTCTCAGAAATCCATTAATTTTTAATTTTTTTTTTGTTTTCTCATAGAAAATTTGATCGGCAGTTATAATTTCTAAAATTCTCAATGCTTTTTATAAAAGTGAAGATATCTATTAATAGAGGCATAACAAAAAAAAATCCTTGTAGATTTATCATTATTATACTTTTACTTTTGATTTAAATATAATTAAAATGATGATTATCTGGGTTTAGTAAAACTTATGTTTTAAAATTTTCATTTTTTTTACAATATTCATTCGACGCAATTTTTATTTTCAAAATAGTGTTTATATAAATCAGAAATTATTTTTTTTTTAATAAAGTTAAAAATAATTTAGAAATTGATTTATATAAAATAAAATTTTTTATAGTAATACAAATTCTTTTTAAAAATAACTTATAATATAATTTTTAGTAAAATTTTCCGCTCTTTCACGTGGTGCTATTAGTAATTCGATTTTTTTTTTCGAGATATAATGGAAAAACCAAATTTACGATTTTATTTTCAAAATTGTAAAGTTAGCATACACTTTAGAGCAGCAAAGATTTTTTTTATCATTTTCTGCACGGTTTCAAGTACTTAAATGCTAAGTTTCATCGATATCACATTTTGACGAGGTCAAACTCTCTGACAACTGGGCTATTGGTTATTTGCTCGAATAAAAATGTACTGTTTGTATGCTATATCTAGGATTAAAAGTTTTTTAACTTTTTGACTTTAGGTTTTTTTTATAGAAAATTTTGTCATACGCATTAATTTGTTAAAAAATATTTTTTCAGATTTTTCATTATTCTTGTCTAACGCCCCAACCTCCTTAAGCGTTCGAGTCGAATATGTCTGTCCAAGATAAAATTGAAAAGTGTATTCTGAAATAATATATATGGTGCCAGACAGCATATACAGTCGAAACATATATAAGGTGCCGGTAGAACCTCTTATCTCTCTACAATTCCGGGTTTGTATACGTCGATTTAGTTTTTGGTGCCACTACGTAAGATTACCGGTATATATATATATATATATATATATATATATATATATATATATATATATATATGTAACCCTACGTTCCGGCACCAAAAACGACCTTATATAGACGTTGTGGCACCATATAAAACGTTGTGGCACCAATTTTTGGTGCCACAACGTTTTAAGTCATTTTTGGTATCTTGAGCACCCCAGGATGCCCCACAGCAATTTTCAGGAAGGTGCCACTTGGACCATTTATATGTAAAAACCCAATTTTAGTTAATCCGTATACTCTCCAGGGGTCACCCCGACTCGTCTATAGCATACGCTACGTACAAGCACCAGGACGCGATCGAAGCGTTGTGGCACCATGAACGAAAGTACGTTCAAGCACCTTTTAGTCGTGTTTTGTGAATGCGATGTAAAAATAAACAACTTGATATTTGCGGTTTAAGCTTAAGAGGTAAATCTTGCTTTTGGATTGCGATTCATGCTTTAATAGGTAGAATTATAATTTTTCATAAATTATTTTATTAAAAATAATATAAATAATAATATTTGGGAATTATCAAGAATCACTAAAAAATTTTCTCCACGGCCACTACTGAATGTAGTTATTCTGAAACCACTTATAATAACAGAAAAGAAACATTCTCGCTCTTGAGATTGAAAGAAAATTCTGAAACATTTGTCTCTTATGTATTTTATACGTACTTCATTCTATCATTAGAGATACTCTTTATTCCATACTTGTTTAAAAAAATAAGGTTTGCCATGAATGTCGAATTAGTTGACGTGGTCTTAATATTGGTTTGTAAAAACTTTTAATTTATTAAAAAGGAGAAGAAAATCAAACGATTCAGATGTAGAATTTCTTAGTTTGTGTTTTTACAAAATTTCGATAGAACGCCAATTCATTTCTCAAGAGTAATTTTTACATTTACACTTACATTTTACACTTTACATTTTTACATTTACACTTCACATTTTTACATTTAGATAATTAAAATTAGATTTTAATTTTAAATTATAATAACGGTATCCATAAATAATCAATTATTTTAATAACAACCAAACCGATTATTTTTTTTATATTTATTAAAAAATATAATATCTAAGACCTTTTGCCATTTTTAATAAGAGTTTTAAATCCTTATTATTAATATATAAATATTATTCAAGGTAAGTTTTTACATATTCAAAACTTCACAAATCAAAAATATTGTAATATTAAAAAACAAATAATAATACTAAACGTCAACTAGTTGGTTAATTAATAACAGTTTTAGTTTTTTGTTCGCCACTCCATTGATTATAATTATTTACTTATTTAGATCCATTGAATCTTTTGAATTTTTTGTCCTAACTTAGTAATAAAAAATTAATTTTATGTAAATATCCGCAATTTATAAATTTATGTATAAAAATTAGGTAATAATTTTAAAAAATTAGAAGCACTTTAAAGTAAAATTAAGTTTTTAAAAAATTGGAAAATTAATAAAATACAATTTTTGTCTAACGACTCAACCTCCGAGGCGAGTACTTCTTTTCAAAATAAAATTGAAATAATATATGGTGCCAAAAGGATATATATTTCAAGTTATTATATTATATAACCTTTGCGGCACCACGCAGGAAGGAACGTTCAGGCACCATTTAGAAGCGTTTTGTGAATTCCGTGTAAAACAAAAAAATTGTTGAAAAATCTTTACAAAAACTTGGTAGGTATTTTAACGGATTGCGGTGCAAGCTCTTTAATTAAAAATTATATCGATAATAACATTTGGGCATTAAAAACCCCTCTTTTATCAAGAACCACTAAAAAAAATCTTAATTTTACGAGAAAGTTATTCGTTATAAAAAAATCATGTTTGTCAAAAAAAATAAGATTCGTATATCACAATTTTAAGTTACATGTAGAAAATTAAGAAAATGTGTAAGAATATTAAAAAGTTACTAAGATTATTTAGTATTTTACTCAAAATGTTTATATAAGTAAGTTGTTGTCCAAACTACAAATTTTTACATCAAAAACCCTTAAATGGAACCTTTATCAATATCTACGGAATCTCTAAAATTTTATTTTTTTGCAAAGAAAGCAATAATAAAATGAAATAATATAAAAATTGTTCACTTAGAATATATTAAATAGTGCAATTTTGTTTAAACAATGTGGCTCATTTTAAAATATTAACAATTGTGCAATTTGTGTCAATTAATAAATAATTTCGATAATTTTTCTCATTTAATTAATTTCTTAGTACATTTGTGTTTTTACAAATGAACTAAAACTTGGATTTGCCAATCTTATTCGTCAATAAGACTAATTTTTATGTTTTAAAAATTGAAATTTAATTTTTAATTTGAAAATTAATATTTATATTTTATTTTAAATGATGCATACAATTTTTTCAATTCCTAAACATTTTGTGAATAATAATAAGTAATGGTAGTTTTCTATTGATACATTTTTACTTTTTAACACACCGTACAGGTATTCTAAGATTTGGATATTCTGATCTTATTTTATGGACTTTAGTAAGATTTTTCTAAAGAATAAACTAAAATAATATTTTTTTCCACTTTTCGATCCATTTGTGGATAACCTAGGGCATTTTTTAGAATACGCGATTTTGGCAAAAATTACAAGACTTCAAATTAAAATTAATTAATAGAAATTATTAATTAAAAAGACAGATTCAACAGTTTACGAACGTTTAATAGTATTTTTTATTAATTAAAAGTCTCATTATAAAATTGGAATAAATATTAAAATATGCATTGCCAGGGAAGGATATTGACCAACAGCTCGCACAAAATGTGATCTCGATGAAACTTGGCATTTAAGTACTTGAATGGGTGTAGAAAACGATAAAAAAATCTTTGCTGCTCTAAAGTATATGCTAACTTCACAATTTCGAAAATAAAATCGAAAACTTGGTTTTTCTTATATCTGGAAAAAAAATAAAAATTTCGAAAAACTAATAGCACCAAAAGAGCGGAAAATTGTACTAAAAATTATATTTAAAGTTAAAAAGTTAAAGTTAGTTAAAAAAAATTGTATTACTGTAAAAAATTCGAAAACTCGACGCGCGCCGAGCCGTTGAATTCAAATATTCAGGCGAGACGTTCGGAAAAACTAAAGTATCTTTGTGTAAATTGTAAGCAAAAAAACAAAAAAGGACGCATTTTAAAGAGGAGACTTTCTCAGGAATCCATTAATTTTTAAATTTTTTTTGTTTTCTCATAGAAAATTTGATCGGAACTTATAATTTCTAAAATTCTCACTGCTTTTTATAAAAGTGAAGATATCTATTAATAGAGGCATAACAAAAAAAATCCTTGTAGATTTATCATTATTATACTTTTACTTTTGATTTAAATATAATTAAAATTTTTATTTTCAAAATAGTGTTTATATAAATCAGAAATTATTTTTTTTAATAAAGTTAAAAATAATTTAGAAATTGATTTATATAAAATAAAATTTTTTATAGTAATACAAATTCTTTTTAAAAATAACTTATAATATAATAATAGTAAAATTTTCCGCTCTTTCACGTGGTGCTATTAGTTTTTCGATTTTTTTTTTCGAGATATAATGGAAAAACCAAATTTACGATTTTATTTTCGAAATTGTAAAGTTAGCATACACTTTAGAGCAGCAAAGATTTTTTTATCGTTGTCTGCACCGTTTCAAGTACTTAAATGCCAAGTTTCATCGATATCACATTTTGACGAGGTCAAACTCTCTGACAGCTCGAATAAAAATGTACTGTTTGTATGCTATATGTAGGATTAAAAGTTTTTTAACTTTTTGACTTTAGGTTTTTTTTATAGAAAATTTTGTCATACGCATTAATTTGTTAAAAAATATTTTTTCAGATTTTTCATTATTCTTGTCTAACGCCCCAACCTCCTTAAGCGTTCGAGGCGAATATGTCTGTCCAAGATAAAATTGAAAAGTGTATTCTGAAATAATATATATGGTGCCAGACAGCATATACAGTCAAAACATATATACGGTGCCGGTAGAACCTCTTATATCTCTACAATTCCGGGTTTGTATACGTCGATTTAGTTTTTGGTGCCAGTACGTAAGATTACCGGTATATATATATATATATATATATATATATATATATATATATATATATATATATATATATATATATATATATATGTAACCCTACGTTCCGGCACCAAAAACGACCTTATATAGACGTTGTGGCACCATATAAAACGTTGTGGCACCAATTTTTGGTGCCACAACGTTTTAAGTCATTTTTGGTATCTTGAGCACCCCAGGATGCCCCACAGCAATTTTCAGGAAGGTGCCACTTGGACCATTTATATGTAAAAACCCGATTTTAGTTAATCCGTATACTCCCCAGGGGTCACCCCGACTCGTCTATAGCATACGCTACGTACAAGCACCAGGACGCGACCGAAGCGTTGTGGCACCATGAACGAAAGTACGTTCAAGCACCTTTTAGTCGTGTTTTGTGAATGCGATGTAAAAATAAACAACTTGATATTTGCGGTGTAAGCTTAAGAGGTAAATCTTGCTTTTGGATTGCGATTCATGCTTTAATAGGTAGAATTATAATTTTTCATAAATTATTTTATTAAAAATAATATAAATAATAACATTTGGGAATTATCAAGAATCACTAAAAAAATTTCTCCGCGGCCACTACTGAATGTAGTTATTCTGAAATCACTTATAATAACAGAAAAGAAACATTCTCGCTCTTGAGATTGAAAGAAAATTCTGAAACATTTGTCTTTTATGTATTTTATACGTACTTCATTCTATCACTAGAGATACTCTCTATTCCATACTTGTTTAAAAAAATAAGGTTTGCCATGAATGTCGAATTAGTTGACGTGGTCTTAATATTGGTTTGTAAAAACTTTTAATTTATTAAAAAGGAGAAGAAAATCAAACGATTCAGATGTAGAATTTGCTACCGCAAAAATACAAGCATGAATATAAAAATACTACCGCCACAATGTTGAGAGATTGAGGTTTCATTTTAATATATTTAATTTCTACTTTCTGTGGTCGTGGAGAAAGTACAGTCTGTTACTCTGTTGGAATGAAGATCCGACACTCGTGGTTCCTCCACTTGTGTCGAATTCTCATTCCAACCTTGTTACAGAATATACTATTATTTATACTTTATGACATAAATAAAGTCAGTCTACAAAATATCGTGCTTCTAAAAAAAAATAAGATTTGCATATGAAAGTCTTAAATGTTTTTAAATTAGGAAAATGTGTAAAAGAATTAAAAAGTAATAAGGATTATGTATTATTTTACACAAAAATTTTTAATAATCAAAAACCTTTTTTTTATTTAAATGAAACAATTACTTAGAATAATATCGATGCTATATCTTTAAAATTTTATTTTTTTTTTACAAAAAAAGCTTTAATTTTTTTTTATTAACTTCCTAGAAATATACAATCTGTCTTTTACAAAACAATAAGTACTTAAGCTTTAAATAAATAAAATATCAATTGCTGAAGGACCTCGGTCGATGGCCATTTGACTTTGTCAATAAAGTGCTATTATTATTATTAATTATAAAATATCTTTAAAAAATTTCTGAAAGTTTATAAAGAATTATGTATTTTAAGAGCAGAAAAATGTATGGAGATGAGAGGTTACGTAAAATAAATAAAATATTGCAATTTTGTTTCACAAAGGCTCATTTTAAATTATAAACAATTATGCATTTTGTGTAAAATAATAAATAATGTTGATAATTTTAGTCATTCTATTAATTTCTTAGTTAATTAAGTTGTGTTTTTATAATATTTCGATAGAACGCCAATTCATTTCTCAAGAGTAATTTTTACATTTACACTTACATTTTACACTTTGCATTTTTACAGTTACACTTACATTTTACACTTCACATTTTTACATTTAAATAATTAACATTAGATTTTAATTTTAAATTATAATAGCGGTATCCATAAATAATCAATTATTTTAATAACAACCAAACCGATTATTTTTTTTATATTTATTAAAAAATATAATATCTAAGACCTTTTGCCATTTTTAATATTTTCAAGGTAAGTTTTTACAGTTTTAGTTTTTTGTTCGCCACTCCATTGATTATAATTATTTACTTATTTAGATCCATTGAATCTTTTGAATTTTTTGTCCTCACTTAGTAATAAAAATTAAATTTATGTAAATATCCGCAATTTATAAATTTATGTATAAAAATTAGGTAATAATTTTAAAAAATTAGAAGCACTTTAAAGTAAAATTAAGTTTTTAAAAAATTGGAAAATTAATAAAAAACAATTTTTGTCTAAGGCCTCAACCTCCGAGGCGAATACTTCTTTTCAAAATAAAATTAAAATAATATATGGTGCCAAAAGGATATATATTTCAAGTTATTATATTATATAAACTTTGTGGCACCACGCAGGAAGGAACGTTCAGGCACCATTTAGAAGCGTTTTGTGAATTCCGCGTAAAAACTAAAAAATTGTTGAAAAATCTTTACAAAAACTTGGTAGGTATTTTAACGGATTGCGGTGCAAGCTCTTTAATTAAAAATTATATAGATAATAACATTTGGGCATTAAAAACCCCTCTTTTATCAACAACCACTAAAACAAAATATTAATTTTACGAGAAAGTTATTCGTTATAAAAAAATCATGTTGTCAAAAAAATAAGATTCGTATATCACAATTTTAAGTTACATGTAGAAAATTAAGAAAATGTCTAAGAATATTAAAAAGTAACTAAGATTATTTAGTATTTTACTCAAAATGTTTATATAAGTAAGTTGTTGTCCAAACTAAAAATTTTTACATCAAAAACCCTCAAATCGAACCTTTACTTATATCAACATCAAGAAAGCAATAACAAAATGAAATAATATAAAAATTGTTCACTTATACTTAGAATATAGTGCAATTTTGTTTAAACAATGTGGCTCATTTTAAAATATTAACAATTGTGCAATTTGTGTCAATTAATAAATAATTTCGATAATTTTTCTCATTTAATTAATTTCTTAGTACATTTGTGTTTTTACAAATGAACTAAAATTTGGATTTGCCAATCTTATTTGTCCATAAGACTAATTTTTATGTTTTAAAAACTGAAATTTAATTTTTAATTTGAAAATTTATATTTATATTTTATTTTAAATGATGCATACAATTTTTTCAATTCCTAAACATTTTGTGAATAATAATAAGTAATGTTAGTTTTCTATTGATACATTTTTACTTTTTAAGACACCGTACAGGTATTCTAAGATTTGGATATTCTGATCTTATTTTATGGACTTTAGTAAGATTTTTCTAAAGAATAAACTAAAATAATATTTTTTTCCACTTTTCGATTCCATTTGTGGATATACTGTATATTCTAACCTAGAGCATTTTTTAGAATACGCGATTTTAGCAAAAATTACAAGACTTCAAATTAAAATGAATTAATAGAAATTATTAATTAAAAAGACAGATTCAACAGTTTACGAACGTTTAATAGTATTTTTTATTAATTAAAAGTCTCATTATAAAATTGGAATAAATATTAAAATATGCATTGCCAAAGAAGGATATTGACCAACAGCTCGCACAAAATGTGATCTCGATGAAACTTGGCATTTAAGTACTTGAATGGGTGTAGAAAACGATAAAAAAATCTTTGCTGCTCTAAAGTATATGCTAACTTCACAATTTCGAAAATAAAATCGAAAACTTGGTTTTTCTTATATCTGGAAAAAAAATAAAAATTTCGAAAAACTAATAGCACCAAAAGAGCGGAAAATTGTACTAAAAATTATATTTAAAGTTAAAAAGTTAAAGTTAGTTAAAAAAAATTGTATTACTGTAAAAAATTCGAAAACTCGACGCGCGCCGAGCCGTTGAATTCAAATATTCAGGCGAGACGTTCGGAAAAACTAAAGTATCTTTGTGTAAATTGTAAGCAAAAAAACAAAAAAGGAAGCATTTTAAAGAGGAGACTCTAAGCTTTCTCAGGAATCCATTAATTTTTAAAATTTTTTTTGTTTTCTCATAGAAAATTTGATCGGCAGTTATAATTTCTAAAATTCTCACTGCTCTTTATAAAAGTGAAGATATCTATTAATAGAGGCATAACAAAAAAAAATCCTTGTAGATTTATCATTATTATACTTTTACTTTTGATTTAAATATAATTAAAATGATAATTATCTGGGTTTAGTAAAACTTATGTTTTAAAATTTTCATTTTTTTTACAATATTCATTCGACGCAATTTTTATTTTCAAAATAGTGTTTATATAAATCAAAAATTATTTTTTTTTTAATAAAGTTAAAAATAATGTAGAAATTGATTTATATAAAATAAAATTTTTTATAGTAATACAAATTCTTTTTAAAAATAACTTATAATATAATTTTCAGTAAAATTTTCCGCTCTTTCACGTGGTGCTATTAGTAATTCGAATTTTTTTTTTCGAGATATAATGGAAAAACCAAATTTAGGATTTTATTTTCAAAATTGTAAAGTTAGCATACACTTTAGAGCAGCAAAGATTTTTTTATCGTTTTCTGCACCGTTTCAAGTACTTAAATGCCAAGTTTCATCGATATCACATTTTGACGAGGTCAAACTCTCTGACAACTGGGCTATTGGTTATTTGCTCGAATAAAAATGTACTGTTTGTATGCTATATCTAGGATTAAAAGTTTTTTAACTTTTTGACTTTAGGTTTTTTTTATAGAAAATTTTGTCATACGCATTAATTTGTTAAAAAATATTTTTTCAGATTTTTCATTATTCTTGTCTAACGCCCCAACCTCCTTAAGCGTTCGAGTCGAATATGTCTGTCCAAGATAAAATTGAAAAGTGTATTCTGAAATAATATATATGGTGCCAGACAGCATATACAGTCAAAACATATATAAGGTGCCGGTAGAACCTCTTATCTCTCTACAATTCCGGGTTTGTATACGTCGATTTAGTTTTTGGTGCCAGTACGTAAGATTACCGGTATATATATATATATATACAGGGTGTCCCATTAAGAATGGGACATAGAACAACCGCAGATTCTCCAATTCAAAATAAAACGATTAAGCGAAATATGCTTAGATAAAATGTTACTCGTTTCCGAAATACAGGGTGTTGAAGTTGAAAACTGAAAAATTATTATGGCCATAATTTTTTTAATACACCGTATAATTTTACTCAAATCGGCACACTTGTTAAATATCATAAAATGCACCTAACAGTAAAAAAAACAGTTCAGTACGCTCTACCAGTGGCGTACGGCAGGAGTAAGTAATGCTTGTACCCCTTCTAAATGTTACGTCGCTGTCTAAATTTTAATTTTGACTATAATTTTAATTTTTTTGATATTTCCTAAGTCAATAATGTACACTTGTTAGTTTGTTGTAAAGTCATTGTTTTTCGACATAATCGCAGTTAAAGACATGTACTTTTTATTTGTATTATTATTAATAATATTCATTTTTACAATTTTGTCTTAAAACCAAACAAAGTAAAAACTAATGTAATCAAATTTTTACTTCAACAAATTAACAACAACAAATGAAATGGGATAGAATACCTCAATTTTCTTCAAAACCATATGGAGGACATGTTAGATGATATTCCTTTAAATTTACGTCATAACTTCTGGTTTTTGCAGGATGGTGCGCCAGCCCATTACATATTAGATGTTCGGAATTACCTAAATTTACGTTTTCCACATCGTTGGATTGGACGTGGAAGCGAATTTGCTTGGCCACTACGCATTCCTGAATTTAATCCTTTAGATTTTTATTATTGGGCTACATCAAAAGTCTTGTTTATGGTGAAGCAATAAATACCCGTCAGGAACTTTGGAACAAATTAAGAAAGCTGCTGCTACAATTCGACAAAATCAAGCAAATCAGTTGTTTAAAGTGAGACAGTCTTTAGTTAAACGTCTAAGGAAGTGTATGGTGGGCACATTGAAAATTTGTTGAAGTAAAAATTTCATTACATTAGTTTTTACTTTGTTTGGTTTTAAGACAAAATTGTAAAAATGAATATTATTAATAATAATACAAATAAAAAGTACATGTCTATCTATCTTTAACTGCGGATATCTCGAAAAACAATGACTTTACAACAAACTAACAAGTGTACATTATTGACTTAGAAAATATCAAAAAAATTAAAATTATAGTTAAAATTAAAATTTAGACAGCGGCGTAACATTTAGAAGGGGTACAAGCATTACTTACTCCTGCCGAACGCCACTGGTAGAGCGTACTGAACTGTTTTTTTACTGTTAGGTGCATTTTATGATATTTAACAAGTGTGTCGATTTGAGTAAAATTATACGGTGTATTAAAAAAATTATGGGCATTAATAATTTTTCAGTTTTCAACTTCAACACCCCGTATTTCAGAAACGAGTAACATTTTATCTAAGCATATTTCGCTTAATCGTTTTATTTTGAATTGGAGAATCTGCGGTTGTTCTATGTCCCATTCTTAATGGGACACCCTGTATATAAAATGGTTAGAGCAACCTCAATATTGTTAGTGTCAAATAGGAATTCCCAGTCAATATCATATCATATCATATGCATAATCGTGAAATTCAGTAATGTTGAAATCTCCAATAATAATGAGTTTACTATTATACAAATGTTGAGTTGAAGAACGAATATCAAATATGGTTTCATAACCTTCCGCGGTTATTGAGGAAGGAATGTACTGACAAACTATAATTATATTTACTTTGTTTATATTGATTTTTACTGAGATAATATCAATTTTATACAACACTAGTTGTTCGAAATCGAACATTTTTATCTACGCCCATGGCGACAAAAGAAATAAAAATAACTAAACCGCACGCCTAAGTGCCCAGCATAGCAACAGTACAACACGCGGCGGCGTGAATCAAGGCCATCGCGCAGATAATCAACGCGGAAGTAACTCACCGACGAGATAAAACTTCAATGCTAAAGCCGCCCTTGTCGGCAAGCGCCTTTACATACATCGCGACACATTGGCGAGACTGCAAGTTGCCAAAGAGATAAAAAAAGGCACAACAATAAAGCCGAAAACGCGATTGGCCGCCGGAAGGATCTCGCCTATCGACAAGCGTCTCAAATAAATCAAAATTAAACCAGTAGAACTTCTATCTCCGTATGAACAGGTCGCAATCATTGGACTGTTCATACGTAATAAATTCAGCAATTTTTAACGTATACAAATTGCATGATATTACATACATACCCGTATTCACATTCAGTTATTTTTTAAACAATTGCAAACACAGTTTTGAATTTTGTTATATTCTATGTTTGTTAAAAAGTGTTTTGTTTTTTACGAAGTTATCGTTAATATATAAAATTCAAGTAATCAGTGTATAATTTCACTACAACCTCTATACAGTCCACACAATTTCTCAGCTAACTTAAATCTACAATAAGTTGGGACAGGCCCATCTGCAGGGTGTGGCCTAATCAGTTTGGGTCTCCAAATTTGGTATTATTTGGAACTTCCCAAAACACTAGTTGTTGAATAAAATAAACGTTATAATGGTAAATTTTCCATATTTACAAAAACTGGCTTAATTAGGATTTTAGACGTTTAATAACTCCAAAACGGTATAAGGTACAGACATATACATAAAATAGTGTTGTTTATAATAATATATAAGTTAAATATCTGGAAAATTAATTAAAATTTGGACACTTGGGTCCTTTTTAATATTTAAATTATTTTTTAATATAAAGTATTTTACCAAAAATAGATGTCAGTTATTCAATTATTTTAATTTCTACATTTTCTGTATGCCAGTTTGTTACCTCTTTATACAGCTCCTTGCGTGCCTCTAGAATCTAGCACAATACCTTTTAATTTCTTAAGATTTATGCCAACATATTCAGAGGGATAAGCGTTAATACTTGGCAATTAAATGGAAAGATTTCCAGACCGCAATCGGAAGTTGATAAACGACGTATTCTGGCTTTGTGTTTTCATAAACAAACTCCATAAAAGTTATCCTAGTGAAATGGTTTTTTCTGTCATCTAAAGACTGACAACTCCTAACCCTATAAATTATATTTTTATTGTACGATAGAGAGGTGCACGGTGATAGAACTCAAAATCGTTGATAGAATTGACATAAGAGACAACACGAGTGTCTTTTATTAATTAATTATTAATTAATAATGAACTATTCGAATGCTACTTCAGTTTTGATTAGAAATAATTTAAGACGCGATGTTTAGATATATAAGAACGAGAAATTAAATGTTATTACTTGTCAGCATTTTTGCTTAAGGATCCGGAAACGTTGTTTCACCCTTACCACTTGCCTGTATTTGTTGTTTGATTTTGGTTGTTTCAACATTTTGTTTAATATAATATAAGTACCATTGCGAGTTTATAAGCTAATAAGAAATACGGAGACCTCAATGTTAGAAAAAAAAGGAGGAAATCCGATGCATAAATAAAATTGTGTTAATGTTTATTTGATATGTATTTTTTTTCGTCTGTTCCACATCAAATAAAAATTGAGACTACGTGATACGTCACATGCGTGCTAATGCGTCATGCGTTTCAAAATCTCGATTTAGTTAGAATTTTCAAACAATCCTTCTTTTTCTTCAGATATTTATTTTATGGAAAAATAAAATATTCAATAATGTAATTATTCTAGGAAATAATTGTTTCTTTTTAACAAAAATACAGATAAAGAGCAGTTTAAATAGCGGATTTTCCAGTTTTTTATATAAGACATAATAAAAAGAAGAAAAAGAAAAAATGTTAGTGTCAAAGTTGAGTCGTTTTATAAGGATTTTTTAAGGAATTTTAATTTTTTTTTACTGAAACGAGACAATAAATGTTCTGCCCCAGTTCAAATTATTTAGCCTCAAAAAATATACACGTGGGAACATGTAATATTCAGAGGATCGCATGCTTCTAAATATTGAAATGGAATTTGTTATTAATGCGGGTGGTTTGGAGAATTTGGGTACATAATCAAAATTTATAATGAAGTGGGGTTTGTGGTTTGGAGTCAAATGATTAATGGGAAAAATTATGTGCTGGGGACTTAAAAATGTGACAAGGTTTTTTTAGGATGGTTGTTATGAGATGTTTTGTTGATTATTGAGTTATGAATAGATGTCAAAGTCAGAAGTGAGAAATAAAATCTTTCAAAATTAAAACTTATAATTGCATATTTTATTACAAATTTGGCGCCCAACGTGGGGCCCTAAAATAAAGGGGCCCTATTGTAAGTTACAATTTAAAAATGTCTGGAAGAGGTAGTCCTATGATAGATGGATGGAAGAAATGGAAGGAAACTTTAGAAAAATGAGACAAGAATTGAAACAAAATAATGAAACAATGATAGAAAAAATGGAAGACAACCTAAGAAATGTGGAAAAGAGATTGGATGAATCAAAATTATACATGGAAAATAAAATAGAAGTCACTAAACAAGAGATGAGGGGAGAACCCAGTAAACACAGGATATCCGATGGACATCCATCAAAAGTCCATACTGGTCCATATGGAGATGGACCAGAAAAGGACGTCCAATGGATGTCTAGTGGACGTCGTTCATGGAGATATAATGTATAACCATTACTGGACATCCAATGGATATCCTTTTCCGGTCCATGTTCTTATGGATCAAATATGGGCCCCTGATGGACCAATTAACTTCGAAATAAATTTAACCAATTGGTAGCATTGTTACTGTTGGCATTCCTGGAAATAATTTCAACTTCACAACTGACAATTGACAGGTTATTTATTTGGTTCCAAGTTCTAATGGATTTAGAATATATTCAATATTCATCAGTTCCATTTTCCATTGTTAATAAGTTCTTCAAAAAAATAAGACATTTGTGTTTTGATCGCCACGTCAGAATTGAGAAAAACGTCGTACGAAAAAGTACTTAAACAAAGTCTATAAGAGAAGTCGAAAAGAGATAAACTTATCTTCTACCAGTGGTACAAGTCACGTCCAAACTATGTCCATTTATAAGTCCTATACACCTCCATCAGAGGTCCAGATAACATCCATGAAATGTCCATTGAAGATCCAATTATTGTCCATTTTGGTACAATTCACGTCCAAAATATGTTCATATTAAATAAATGGACATCTATTGGACGTCCAAGTTGGTGGCCAATCGATATCGATGGGATATCCACTGAACATCCCTTGTCCATCAAAGGACATCCAATGGATATACATTGTACGTTTTGGGTATATATTGGACATCCATTGGATATCCTTGTGTTTACTGGGAAGTGATTGGAAGAATCATGGAAATAGAAAATTTACAAATAAATAGAATAAAAGAAATACAAGAAAAAGAAGAGATTTTCAAAAACAAAATTAAAGAAGAAGTAAAAGAAGTCAAGCAAGACATTATAGAAGAAATGAAGAAAAGTTTGGGACAAATTGAACAAAGACAGCAGAAAATTGAAAAAGATGTTCAAAGTATCATGAGGGATAGAGAAGGAAAAATCAAAAAGAAAACAATATGAGTGATAAAAAATATGGAAGAATCATGGAAATAGAAAATTTACAAATAAATAGAATAAAAGAAATACAAGAAAAAGAAAAGATTTTCAAAGAAAATATAAGAGAAACGGTTACGGGAAATGCTCTAATTTGGTCCTCAAGTAAAGAAGACAACATAAATAATTTTGAAGATTTTGAAAAGATGTTTTTAAAATATAATTGGAAAATGAGGAAGAAAATAAAAAGCTGTATGAAAAGAAGAAAATTAGATAATATGAAGACGATAGTAGGAAAATATTAAAGAAAATTATAATTAAACATTGAGGCATAGGTTAATTAATAGTTTAGTATATCTTTGAGAAAATTATAAATTTTAATTATGTGGGTGGAATTTGAAACGGAAATTGTTTTGGTTTGGAGAATTAAATAATCAAAATTTATAATAAAGTGGGGTTTGTGGTTGTTATGAGACGTTTTTTCTTTTGGTTTATGTTGATTATTGAGTTATGAATAGATGTCAAAGTCAGAAGTGAGAAATAAAATCTTTGAAAATTAAAATTTATAATTTCATATTTTATTACAAAATATAAATAGATTGAGGAGAAAAAGAATAATAGAAGTGATAAGTAGCAAGAAAAAGTGGAAAGAGTGCACGGTATTTTAGATAAATAATGACAACAAAAAAGATGACAGGGGCAGGCAAGAAGATAAAAGACGATCAAAGAGGATTTAAAAAGAAACCAATTCTAATTCACTTGTAGATTTTTTACGAAGTTTGAAGAAGCAAAAGTAGTTTTATTGGATATACCCAAGAAAAATAATTTACGTAAAGAATATTAAGTTGGTAGTTGTAGATCTGCTTGAGAAGAAGATATGCGGTTCCGGATAAATAATTGAAAAATAATAATGGAAAAAACTGCGCCGTAGATAAAATTATCAAAAATTTTGTAGAAATTTAGTTACAACTCTGTAATTTGAGGCTATTTTTAAATATAGGACACATTTTTAAATTTGGAAATAAAAGAGGTATAGTTGAAACTTCCCATAACAATAACTTACATACTTTTATTTCTCAGACGAATTATTTTCATCTAACTTTGACCTCATAAGAAACGACAGTAGTTACTCACCTGCTAACCTGGAATCGTCTCCTCCTCCCACCGCATTTACCCTGTTGTCGTTCCCTTTCGTCGGTCCCCTAGAGCTCCCTGCAAACCACATTTGCATTAAATCTCCGAGCATGTGCATAATTCATTTCGTAAATGGTACAGAATATCTGGGAATATTTGTGTTTACATAGAAAATATGTTAGTGAGGTTAAACGGGGTCGGTAAGGTAGAATATGTACACACGGTTGTTTGTTGCCTCCGATTTTTACATTTCTAAATTATTCATGTCCGGGATCAGTGTTGGACGCATAAAAGTACTGCAACCTAGTTACTTAACTAATTTTGGAGTTAAGATTTAGACTGTGTTGGAAAACCCAACATATTTTTAATTCACACGCCGATACTGGCTAATATCTAATAAAATAAAATTCAAATTGTATAATTAATAAACGCATATACGCTGCTGAATTAAAATTCAAGTCTTAGCTAGAAAGTTAAATGGGCAGTTACAACTCTCTTTCGCATCGAATTCCAACGTATTACGGGAAGTAAAAAAGTTGCGTTTAGAGTCGCGCCAAAACTCTAAAACAATGCATTTCATCATCCCATCTACCAACATACCTACATAAAAACATTGAGTTAGGGATTCAAAATCAGCGCTCATATCATACGGTACGTTAAGATTTCTAACTCAACACTTGGTTAGATAATATTTGTATCCCCACATAAAGGATACTAAATATATGTTAGTGGAAGAAGATCAATGAGATATTTTTCTTGGGGTTTTAGAACGACTATTTCCCTCGTCTTAATTTCCACCAATCACAAACGCGCAATTTTGAATTACAAATAGTTTCTAGATGAAAAACTGTATGACAGCTCCTGTCAGTAGTTTTTTCGAGTTTACCCGTGGCAAAACTTGACAGCTGTTGTCACCAAAAATTACAATACCTTTGATAACAAGTAATTATGGTCTCCTAGGACACCAGAAAACGACGCTAAACAATTTTTCTGATTTTATTGTTTTTAAACAGTGCTAATTAGCTTATGTAGTGAAAATGAGTCGCCTTGGAAGTGATTCTATGACTAATATTGATCTAGCAATTGAGAAAAGTGTATCGTACAATACCGTTAAAACCCATACGTCAATATGGAAACAGTTTACGGAATTCTGCAAGGCAAAGACATACGAGCTTTTGGAAACTACAAGCAACTAAACCTAATCCTGAAAGAAAACGGTGAAAATTACAAAGAACTAGTTGTGAAGACAATGTGGAACACCGTTGCAAAAAAAAATGCAAGAGATGTATATATATGAATTGAAAAATAATTTTTGATCCATTTAAAGATATTATCTTCAAGTCTAGTAGGGAAGCTCGTAATGCAAAACGAAGGAAATTGCAGATGTGGCCAATAAAAGGATATCGAGCTCTGCTTCATTAAAATTGGAAGAATACTACGCAATGGTTTCATTATGGGACGAAGACACCCCGGCTGGACTCCAGGATAATGAGCATTATTCCAATATCACAAACACCCTTAGAAGTGACGCCTCAGAACCTCCAGCTAAAAAACCGAAAACAGAAGATCCTGCAGCCACTCCTCGAGCTTCTCGCTCTACAGCTGGATCCATTAACAACATTAATGATTTACCTACACACCCAACGTCATCAATGAGTTAACAAAGATTTCAAACAATACTCCTACTGTGTACCAAAATTGTAATTTATATTTTAATTGTACCATAAATAATTAAGTTTGTAGTATTTTGTGATTAAATAAATTACCTGTTTTTCAGTTTTCAAATTAATACCTACAGATTTATTATGTATGCATATACAGTGTCATCACGAAAGTATGCACCATATGGGAAACTTTTTCATTAAGGGTTTTTAGACAAAAAGTTACTCTTGATAAAACTTTGTGCATCCCCTAAAACTAAACATGCACCAGCAAAATATAGTAAAACTTTCGTAATATACGAGGAGCCTTCAAAAATTTGATTTTGAGACAAGAGTAAAGTACCCTTATTTTGAAAAATCTCGGGAAATGTCGTTCGAAAAGTCGTTCAGCATTAAAAAATACATTTAGATTTGAAGTCATGGCCATCTAAGTGAAGTTTTATTTGTTTTGTAAGCCATGTGTATGCAGAATAATCTGTTACACATGAAATAGTCGTGTCAAATACCATTCGGGCATCTAATTTTTCCTGTGAGAAAATCGAAAAAAGCACAATGCAAAGTAATATTTTTTTAACAAAATACATTCGTGCAGGTTAAAATATTACTTAGCAACGTGTTTTTTCGATTTTTTTCGGAAAAATTAGATGCCCTTATGATATTACTTACGATAATAGATATTTTAAAGTCGAGCTGAAATTGTAAATTGCAAAGGACCCCGCACTAATCTTATGGAAAACCGGTTTCGGTAAAACTCGCTGAAATTTCAATATGATTTAGCCCGTGCCATTCTGAACAAAAGTTACCATTGCGCCAACTTTCTGAATTGGATTCTACAGGGGGTCAAAGTTTGATATTTTGACGATTTTTCAAAAAATCCGGAATTTCATTTTCATCGTATCGATCTAATTTTTATAATGGAATAGTCCACAATGTTTGCATCAAAAAGTTTAAATGACAAAAGTTTCTAGAATTAAAACTGGCGGGTATACAGAGGGTTAAATTTTGTTTTTGGTAAATTTTTATCGAACTTTTTTTCTAGAAAATATTCGTTTTCCTGCAGATCCATATGCAATTGATGTTACTTACAGTATATGAGAGGGCGATCAAAAATATATTTTTAATTTCGGAAAAATGTATCCCTTTGTACAGTCAGCTTCCACCAACATATTTAGCTGATGTTTTGAAACTATGTAGCTAATAAATATACAAATGTGTCAACGTCTGTGCTCATTAATCTAAATCCAAATAAAGTTGCGGCGATGGTCCAAAAAATATGGAGAAGCGATGTTTCGGAATAATTTTGAAATGATTTCTAAAATCATCCGTGAATTTTTTTTATTTTCTGACATAATGTAAATGAGTCGTTGTTGATCAAAAAGTTCCACAATGACTACCTCGCCAGTGCCACGGTTTGAATTATACAGGGGTTTGAAGTATAGTATTTCATCGATTTATCGAATAATCAATAATTCCTTTGTAACCAAAAATAATATTGTTTCCTAGATAAACTTCGAAACATTTCAATGACAAAATATCTGAAATGAGAATTCATGAATATATAAAGGTTGCAACTCGTCCAAAAAATTTTTTTTTCCAAGATATTAGTATTCGTTTCCTATTCATATTTCATATATTCAGAAATTCTATTAGGACCAGCACCACCTCGTCTCCACCCGATGTTTTAGAAAAATACAGGATAAAAACAGTAACTTATTCTCGAAAAAGATTGTATGCTGTTAAACAAGTGTCTTCTGGAGAGGATCACGGCATCATTATGCGTATTAGTATAAAAGATATTTCTGCTTTCCACCATCGAATTTTTTCACATTTCGTTCTAATAATGACAGTTGAAAAATTATAGAGAGGAACGATATGCTTTGGTTTATATTCAGATCTTCATAACTGCCATTGTCTTTTTGCGACCGCAAGTTTGTCTAGAAAACAATATTATTTTCCGTTACAAAGGAATTATTGATTATTCAAGAAATCGATGAAATACTATACTTCAAACGCCTGCACAAAGGATGTGAAATAAAATCACACAAGCTCCCAAGAACAAGGACATTAAAAATGTTCTAGACTGCACCAGCGTCTGGACTTCAACAACTACTCCTTGCTATATGCCCCAGCAGGTACTGAATTACGAAAGTCCAGACGTGGTTTGGTGCCCGACCAAGTCGGGGCTTTAACCCAACAACTTCGATTTTGTCATTAAAGGAGCTTGCCATTCTTAGACCGGTTTCGGCATTATTGTACCTCATCAGTAAGAAGCAGGCTAGCTCGATATCCTGTCACTAAAGGATGTCTGAAAATGAATTCGGCTCTCCTTGCTTTTGATAATCGTACTTGCGTTATAGCAAGTATATCACGAACGAGGAGAGCCCAACGCCATCTTCACTTTAATAACGGTGACAGGATGTCCAGCTAGCCTGCTTCTTACTGATGAGCACAATAATGCCGAAACCGGTCTAATAATGGCAAGCTCCTTTAATGACAAAATCGAAGTTTTTGGGTTAAAGCTCCGACTTGGTCAGGCACCAAACCACGTCTGGACTTTCGTAATTCAGTACCTGTTGTGGCATATAGCCCAAGGAGTAGTTGTTGAAGTCCAGACGCTGGTGCAGTGTAGGACATTTTTAATGTCCTTGTTCTTGGGAGCTTGTGTGATTTTGTTTCACATCTTTTGTGCAGTTTTGTCACTCCCATGGTCCTTTTTTGGAATTTTTATGGTTCAAAAAATTCCACCTTCGTGTAGTTCAAACCCCTGTATAATTCAAACCGTGGCATTCGCGAGGTAGGCACTGTGGAACTTTTTGATCAAGAACGACTCATCTACATTATGTCAGAAAATAAAAAAAATTCACGGATGATTTTAGAAATCATTTCAAAATTATTCCGAAACATCGCTTCTCCATATTTTTTGGACCATCGTCGCAACTTTATTTGGATTCAGATTAATGAGCACAGACGTTGACACATTTGTATGTATACTATTAGCTACATAGTTTCAAAACATCAGCTAAATGTGTTGGTGGAAGCTGAATATACAAAGGGATACATTTTTTCGAAATTGAAAATATATTTTTGATCGCCCAGTATCTTCCAAATATTTAAAGTTGGATGGTTGGTTCAAATGCAAAATATGATCGCCCTCTCATGTACTGTAAGTAACATCAATTGCATATGGATCTGCAGGAAAACGAATATTTTCTCGAAAAAAGTTCGATAAAAATTACCAAAAACAAAGTTTAACCCTGTGTATACCCGCCAGTTTTGATTCTAGAAACTTTTGTCATTTGAACTTTTTGATGCAAATATTGTGTAATATTCCATTATAAAAATTCAAATCGATATGATGAAAATGAAATTCCGGATTTTTTGAAAAATTGTCAAAATATCAAACTTTGACCCCCTGTAGAATCCAAATTCAGAGAGTTGGTGCAATGGTAACTTTTGTTCAGAATGGAATGTGCTAAATCATATTGAAATTTCAGCGATTTTCACCGAAACTGGTTTTCCATAAGATTAGTGCGGGGTCCTTTAACCCCATCAATTAGGAAAAGAAATAAAGTTTAGTCAATAAGGGCACGTTATTCGAAATGTATTTATCAAACCATTCGATTTGTCCACTCGTGAGTTCGGATTTTTTAAGTAATAAAAAGCATCAGCTTAACTTTACTGTTTCCGATTCTACCCTTTAATCCTAGTTCAGTACAGTCTAATACAACTTTTCGACCAAATCCACTTAGGTCTTTTTCACAATTTAATTGGAGACATCCTACAGTTTATATTCCCACCTAAAAATATTTTCAACCTACGTCTAATTCGTTATTATTGTTCTAACCGCAATCAAAGTAAGAATTATTATTTTCAACAAAAAAAATTCCACTTATTGACTTACTGCCCCAATAAACCCAAGTGATTGGTTCAACACCGTCGAAAATAATATAAAAATAATCGCACCTCCGAATTCTGCGGAAAAAAAAACATCGACGCGTAAATAGATACTTACTTTTTATATCCTCATGAATAAATAAGCCGTTTCGATGCCGTCGGCATCGAAATTGAGAAGCCACGATCGTATCAATAACACTAATCCTAACCTCAAATTGTCTTAATGTCCTCCAGCAACGACCCCCTAGCAAGAAATATTTAATAACCCACAAAAAAGGCAAAGGCGATGCCAGCGGAAATAATAGTCCTCGCAAAAATGATATAGATGCAGAACCGTACGGAAAAAAACACGATTTTAGAAAAAGTTATTTAATCTGGATATTCAGAACGAGGTACCATAAAGAATAATATATGTTCATACTGATTGGTTGTAGTTTTGGAGCTTAAGATTCAATTTCTTCACTCAGCTGTCGTAGCCAAATCACTTCTTGTTCTTGTCTATTGGTTTGTCCAGGAAACAGCAGATCCATTCTTTAGAAAAATGTAACCAGTTACCGAGCGACGTTCATTTACGTCATTGGCCCAATCCGCATCCGAGTATCCAATTATTTCAAATCTTCCTTCCTGATTACTATCCAATTCTAGTATATGAAAAAGCGTACCTTTGAGGTATCTCAAAATAGGTTTAACAACACTCCAGTGTCCATAACCAGGGTTGTTACTGAACCGACTTACATTATCTACTGCCTAGAAACTTGTGCAGCATACAACAGGCTTCCTACTGCCTCTTGGTATGGGCACATTTGTCATTTTACTAACTTCTGGTTTCTGCGGTGACATTATTTTTGATAATTTTTCACGAGGGTTGTAGTTCAATGGCTTTATTTCTGGTGAAGAATCGACTAAATCCCACGTTCTGTTATCCAACATTGCAGTACGTCATTTACTACAATCATGACGACTCATAGCTTCTTCTATAGAGTTGGAATCAGTAAAATTTTCTATAACGGTAGATTAAGTTATATAGTCTTTTAAATATTGAGGATGTCTTCTCTCTTTCACTTCTTATTAAAGGTAATTCTGGTTCATTCAGAAATTGTTTAATTTCCCATTCTTCTGTGCGTTCTTCTACACTAGAATGTGAAATTTCAGCTTCGGAATCAACATAATGTACATTAGTTTGATCAAAGTTAAGATGTGGAAAGACAAACAAATCACTGTATTTCTTAGTACGGCTCTGTTTCAACAAAGTATTTCCCTTTTCTAATTCAACATGAATTACTATTCATTTTCACTAATTTATTATTACTATTTTACATATTTACACTGACGTTTAATGAAAATTTATGTCAAACGTTAAAGACAAAGGTGTCTTGATAATGAAAAACTACAAAATCTTGTTGTAATGATTTTTTTGTACCACCACTTTAGAAAATGCGTTTTTCCGAACATTTTTTAGCTCGGAAAGTACGTCGTTGCCGGTCTAGATCGGAAAATTGACATAACTGCTCGGCAAAGTGACATAACTGCTCGGCAAAGTAGCTACTTTCCCGAGCTCTTATGAAATGTATATGTTAAATATCACAGTTGCCATGACAATACCGTAGCCATCTGTCAGTAGATGTTTTTGAAGTTTTGATGCATTTTGTGTATTATTACAAGTTTCTAAACCGTTTAAAGATATTATTGTCAAATTATTGATGGCTGCACAAAAAATATTGTACGCACCACACTCGGAAAGTGTCACTTTCCTAGCTTGACACGTAAATAACTATAGCAGCCCAAGGTACGATAAACATTCCTTATGGTCTCATTTCTGGGGTTAATATGATTCATTTTCACATGTTTTAGGAGAAACACTCATTTTGTTATCTTTTTCTGTTTTCTTCACGGGCAAAAATACATAATAATAACCCGCTATCCCTAAATCTTATAAATAACAGTTGATGTAACGAATTTTTGAGATTTATCCCTAAAATCCGATCCTGCAAAAAACATTTCGTGCCCCCTTAAAGGATCTACCCAATTACATTTGGGCCGTCATAACGGCGGGCAGAAAATAAGAAAAAATTACCCCCAGCCGCTGGTTGCCCGACTTATTTATTAAACAGCCGTAAAAGATGAAGATTGGCTTAATATTGTCGCGAATAAAAGTAGAAACACTAATACACCCCGACCGATAACTGTAAAAAAGAAGAGACGCGTTTCGAAGGACTCGCAGAAGTAGGCGAACGTCCTCGGGCACAAATTAAGGCAATTTCTCGAGACGTTCTTTTATCGTTTCTGTCGCTTCTTTTTAACGATCATAACGACGATGACGGGAGGTATCGAATGAAGTGTCAATTAGGATATGGCGATTTTTATTTTAATTAGACAGGTCTTGGATTATTACGAAGTACCCGCAGGACATCTTGAGGGCTTTCTAATTAATTAGTTTGATTTTTTTATAATGTCTACAATTACGAAGGAAATACCGAAAAATTACAATTTTTATTTAAACAGTTATAAATTATTATCACCCTTTTCACTTAAATTTTTTTTAGAGTGACTGCAAGAAAATAGAGAGAGGGCAATCCTAAAGGAGTCCATAGACTACAATTTTATTTATCAATTTGAAATGTAGGAACGCTTAAAGGCGCCTTCTCAAGAGTCAAGTTTAGTCGACCAATTGTAGTTGATCAACAAAAGTTGAGTTAAATCTGTAGTGAGAACCTTTGTTTCAATATATTTGAATAACTTTTTAGTTGATCAAAAAAAGACTCTGTATCATCAAAGAAATGGTTGATCTAAAGACTAAAATAAAGACAATTAGAACAACGTATAAATATCTAATGCTAGTTCCTTTAATAAAACATCTGATGTTCCCAATCGATTTCTTCTTAATATCCCAAAAACAACGTCTCACCCAAAAACAACGTTTTTTAATGATTTTTACACATATTAATTTTTTTTATATTAAAATCACATAACGATCAATGAGTAATTTTTGTCCAACTAAAGTCTACTCACTAGTGTACCTTAGGTTCTGATAATTTTTTTTTACACCTTACTTAACGTGTATTCACTACTGCGCACTATGCTCTGCTTTCTTCTGTCACTTTCACTTACACTAACTCAAAGAGCTTCTTCCTTTTGAGTCTTCTTACTAGATCACTGTTGTCCAGGAGCTAGATGGCCTCAACATTCACGTGTTGGTGGAGTCGATGTTCGTGACTTCTTGCAAATTTGTTAATTGTCTATCACTATTTCTGCAGTACCAGGGAGCATTGACTATGCTCCTTAATGCTTTGATCTGGAATATTTGTACCATGAGCAAATTACTCTGACTGGCACAGCCCCAAAGCTAGATACCATATGTCCATACCGGTTTCAGAATTTGTTTGTATAACAATATTTTGTTATATAATGACAGGGTAGAATTTATTCCAAGCAGCCAATACATTTTTCTGAATTTTATGTTGAGTTCTTCACGTTTCTTTTTGTCATGGACCTTCCAGCGTAGTCTCGCATCTAAAGTAATACTTAGATACGTTGCTGAATTAGCATACCTAAGGGATCTGGATATTATTTATTCTGACTGGTATAATTAACATGTACCGATTTATTTTCATTTAATTTGATTCTCCAACGATTGGTCCAATTATTAATTCTATCGAATGATGTTTGTAGTTTTCTTGCAGCCTCTTCGTGGGTTTTCCTGATAGCGGTGTCATCTGCAAAAGTGGCAATTGTATTTTGCTCTAATTCAGGAATATCACTAGTATGTAATAGGTATAGTACTGGCCCTAATACACTTCCTTGTGGTACTCCTGCCTTAATTTCATTAATTTTAGAGTATGCTTCTTCCTGTTTAATCATAAACTATCTTTCTGATATATATGATGCTAACAATTCTGAATACTGTTTTGCCAATAATCGATTCATTTTGTGTTTGAGTCCATTATGCCAAACTCTATCGAAAGTTTGCACTACCTCAAGGAAGATAGTAGAGCTAACCTTTTTCTTCTAAGGTTTTTTCGATGATATTAGTTATTCTATGGACTTGGTCTATAGTTGAATGATTTTCTCTAAATCCAAACTGCTGTGATGGAATTAGTTTCTTTTCTTCTATTATTATACTTTTAGTCTTTTTAGTAATATTTTTTCATACAGTTTCGAGATTACAGGAAGTAGGGATATAGGCGTGTAAGACGTAATATCATGTGGTGGTTTCCCTGGTTTTGGTATCATGATGACTTCTGATACTTTCCATATGTAAGTTTTACTATAGTATCTCTCCCGTAAGAAGATCGAAACCAGGCGCTTTCTTAGGGTTTATGTTTTCTTTTTATTTCTTTTGGTGAGGTAATCATGATATCCCTTTCTTCTAGAGTAGGATTTTCCTCTTCTATGAGTTCATCTCTAAGTTAGGCATGAATGTATTTTCTAGATGTTCCGCGAATTTGCTAGCTTTTTGTATATTATTTCTTGCCCAAGTTCCATGCATATTTTTACTTGGTGGGTTGTGTAGGATAGGTTTTTTTTAATATTTTAGTTGCTTTCCAAAGCGAATAATCACTATTACTGTCATTTGTTAACTCACTCACTCATTTTTTAATTTCTGAATTTCTCTTTTTAATTGCTAAGTAGCATAGTTTAAATTTGTTTTATCTATTGGTGCTCTCGATTGATGCCACATTAAATAAAATTGTTTTTAGTTGTCTTTTAACAAAATACTTATTGTACTTACAATTTCATGCACAACTGCTTTCGATGCGATTTTGTGTTGAAAAATGTGAACAATAACTGATTCAAGTTAATTCCACTCTACCAAAAAACAGACATCAACATTTTCAAACTTTGAAGGCCTTTAGAGCTTTTCATTTTTAAATTCTACGGACCAAAAACTATAAGATAACGTCAAAAACAGACTTCGAAATTTTTGTCGAATTTTGGCAATAGACAGGAGGGTGCCGAGGACGATTTGGGACAACCCCGATTTCTCGACCATCTGACGAGATAGCTCGAAAATTAAAAATATTCGGAATTTACAAAATGGTCTTTAATTAGAATTGATAACTTTATAATATTATGTTATATACTTTTTGAATATGAAAAAGTACTGACTTATCGATGTGACTTTGGCATTTCGAAGAGAAGAATTAACTAAATTTCAAATTTTACTTTATTTTATTACATTTATACGATAAATTGTGCAAGACACTGGATGTTACTCGTCAACTGTTACTTATGAGCGAAGATATTTGTTAACAAATATAATTAGAAAGTATAGTCTGTCCACGTAATAAGTCAGAAAGAAAGGAACACACCGTCAAAGGAACCGCTGAGACTGAAGCGCTCGGCTTTCCTTTAAAGAAAGGAGCCATGGGATTTATGACTGTATTTCTCTTTAAGGTCGCCGGCGCTGCGGCGTTAGACTCAAATAGGGCGACATAGGCGGTACCTTTGACGGTGTGTTCCTTTCTTTCTGACTTATTACGTGGACAGACTACAGTTCACAAAAATTTATTATTATCAAAAAATGTGGGAATGTTACCTTTTTTTGCAACCGGTGTAGCCAGATGAGTAGTAGTTTTTATTGTAGTCGGAGCTGGAATTTCTGTAAAAAATATATCTGTGATAAGTAAAAATTAAACCAAATAAACAGAAATATAGTATTTTTCGATGAAAAGGCAGTGACAAGAACAAATACAATTTAAACTTAAGGTAGAGGGCAAATGAACTTTTAAAGGTTGGCAACACTTCACGATGTTGCCGATATGACAGCGAAAATTCTTGATCCATCAATGCACATTCGTTAGATTGTTTCGTTTGATTTGTTGTGTATTCAGTTTTCTTTAAAATTTACAAGAAAGAGTAGTTTTCATTACTAAACAGTTATTTTCATCAATGTGGCTTCTCACTTAGAGTAGTTACAAATTGACCTCCAATGTGTCAATGTACTGTAACATAAAAATTACAAAATTAATTTTTATTTGAATCTTAAAACACTTTTCCTACTATTGAAAATGCTTTATAGTCAACATTTTATTGTTCTATAGACTAGCAGTTCTTTTTTACATCCATTACAATCTTCAATCAAGTTATAACTTACTTATATTCAAGCTAGGAAAAAAGAAAGAACACTGTCACAATTCTACCTAACAACGCCGCAGATTTTTGACATGTGACGTCACTGCCTTCTTATGGTAAAAATTTTTAGTTTTTTTTGTTTTCAAAAAATTTCAAAACAAATTGAACAGGTCAATTAAAATATTGTTCATTGCTGACTACTACTTTCTTCCATTTCCTTAATAAGCAAAGAACTGATTAGTTTATACAGAATAAAAAGATTGTAAATCAAAGACTCCAAATAATTACAATTGGCTATTTTGCTTACTTAGTTTTTTTAGATAGAGGCCTAACACTCCTGAATAGCTGCTGGTACTTTAGTTGACAGTTAACCAGTCTTTCTTAGACGAATCATCAAAGAAACTTTACCCTTAAATCATCCTTTAAACTTCATAATCATAAACTTAAAATCCTGTATCAAATGGACTCACTCCCCCACTATCCAAGTCGCTTCTCGAGATACGCCGGAGAAGCAAAGGGTGAAACTAAGGGTTTCCGCCCTTCTGCACACTCTTCGCCAATAAAGTTAATTATCTACCGTAACCCTATTAACATTCTTCCTTAGTTAACTCGCGTTTAGGTTAACGGCGGTCTTGAAATCTCGAGTATTTTAAGTGGCCCCATATACTCGATTTTTGTACCGAGAGTGGGTAATATGTTTTTGAACAAAATGGGGGAAAATATTATATTTTTTTCATTATTATTAATGGCAGGCAGAGATTGTCTGACTGGATTTTTATAACATCCTGAATTAATAATTAGGAAACCTTAAAGTACATCGTTTGCTAGAGTATCGAGAGTTAATCAAGTCACCGTGTCTCAATTTGATAAAGTTTAAAGAAAGCAAATGCCAAATATTTAGCAAATTAACGAAATAACAAAACAACGTACAAAAAACGTTCAAATTGCGGCCCACATTGTCTGATCTGACACAAGTGCGTTATCGTTTTAGGAATGAGTCATAAACTTATATACGAAATGGCTCAGAAAATTACTAGAATGAATATACCTTTGCTGAATGGAGGGAATTTTGTTTATTGGAAAACAAAGTTGAAAGCGATCATGGTTCGTGATGAACTGTGGGACATTGTCACACACGAGAAGCCAGCCAATGCAAATGCAGAGTGGGAAAAGAAAAATAATAAAGCTATGGCGTTTATAACATTAAACGTCGAGGATTCTCAGTTGAATCACTTCACACATTTTGAAATAACGCATGAAGCATGGACCGCGCTAACAAAGAACTACGAGTGATCTACCTTTGGAAGTAGACTATACCTACGTCGAAAATTGTACGGGATTCACTACAGAGGTGAGCATATCGACGCAATCATGAACGCCGTAGGATTTCTGCGTGGATCCAGAAAACCGCTAGAAAATGAAGAAATTGTTGTAATCCTGTTAGTAAGTTTACCAGATTCATATTCACTATTGGTCACTGCGCTCGAGGGCCGTGACGAAGCCGATCTTACCATGGATTATGTAACCGGGAAAATGCTGGAGATGAAATAAAGTCACTTGATGAACACGAGGTATGGGAGTTGACGGATTTTCCAGTGGGAAAACGTGCAATATCCTGTAAATGGGTTTTCAAAGAAAAACTTGATGGTGATGGAAACGTTGATACATATAAAGCACGGTTAGTAGCTAAAGGTTTTTCGCAACGTTATGGTGAGGACTATGATGAAACCTTTGCTCCAGTAGTTAGGCATGAAACCGTATGAATTTTGTTGACATTAGCTGATCAGAAGGGGCTCCATGTTCGCCATCTTGATGTGAAGAGCGCTTATCTTAATGGTGAACTTAAAGAAGAACTGTACATGGAACAGCCAGAAGGGTTTTTGAAGCAAGGGAGTGAAATAAGGTCCTAAAATTGAAGAAAAATATTTACGGTTTGAAACAAGCAGCACGAGTTTGGAATGAGACAGCAATACAAGCACTCAGAGCAAAATGATTTAAGCCTGGGAAAGCAGATCCATGTCTATTCACGAAGAAAGAGACGTACAAAAATTACACGTACATATTACTGTATGTAGATGACATGTTGGTAGCTGGAAAAACAGCCGCAGTAACTCAGGAAGTGGGAAGACAACTATAAGATTTTTATCGAATGAAGGACTTGGGTGATGTTAGCCATTATCTAGGTATTCATATAGAACGTCACTCCGACGGGTCTTTCTTATTAAATCAAAGTGCGAAGATTTCGAAGCTATTGAAAGCGTACGACTTATCGGAATCCAGACCAGTAGCAACACGGATGGAAACTGGTTTTCTGGCTGGATCGTCGGATGAGGACCATGATTTTGATGACAAAACTGGATACAGAAAAATAATGGGATCACTACTGTATATCGCCACTGTCCCAAGACCAGCAGTAGCAGTGGGATTACTATGTCGTCTAATAGAGAAGCCAACTATCTATGACTGGATAGCCGTGAAAAGAGTAATCTGTCGACCACAGTGGAAATGAAGGTGAAATTGTCATCGAAAGGAGATTCCGAATTGAAGTGCTATGCGGACGCGGATTGGACAGGTGGTAAGTTATATAGAAAATCAACAAGCGGATATGTCTTTCTACTAGGTGAGACTGTGGCTATGTCATCAACGGAAGCAGAGTATCTAGCAGCGTCGTTTGCCAGTAAAGAACTTTTATGGCTGCGACAACTTCTGATAGATTTTATCGGAACTATGAAGAAACCAATAACTATGTTCGAGGATAATCAAGGTTGTATTCATTTGAATAAGAATGACAAATGTGGAACACGAACTAAACACATTGATGTCAGTTATCATCAAATTCGAGACTTGCAGAGGAAAGGAATTTTGGAAGTTAAATATTGTTCTTCAGAAGAGATGTTAGCTGATACAATGACCAAACCATTAGTCAAGGAGAAGTTGAATCTAGATAGAGGACAGTGATAGTCGTAATTGGAATGATGAAATGAGATAGCCAACAATACATTACCACGAGTATGAACGTTTACCGTTTTGAAATTTACGAGTTAAAGTAACTGTGGGCAGGAGATGTCGCCATTTAGTACTTTGAACATTACTATAAGATCAGATTTTTTCCTGTTCAATTCCAGAGATTCAAATCTTTATCTTTATTTAGGAATATCCTAATATACATAATACATTAATCATTTGCTATTTTCAAAATTTTTTAGACTTTAAACTAATCATAAAAAATTTAAAACAGCAGTACAAAGTAATACATTAAAAATTATAATTCAGAGTACAGGTAATTAAAACAATACATATATAAATATATATAAAAAAATAAAATAATAAAAATCACATTATAAAATTTAAAATTTACCTCATCACAAATTCAGTCTGCTTAAGATCTGCATATACGTATAGGTTCCATACTGCAGACCCATTTTAAAAGCAACAAATTTCAGAAACTTATTTTGAATAAGCTCGATGTTGTTTATATGAATTTGATAAAATGAATTCTAAAGTGGAGAAGCATTCTGTAAATTTGGTTGTACGAGGGATAAGTACACAGATTTCAGGGTGTCGATGGAAAAACTATTGGCATTTCTCAGAATAAAAACCTAGCATTTGGGAAGCTTTGCTGATCTGATAACTGCGTGTATATGATCAGTGAAGGATAATTTAGTATCAAATAGTACCCCGAGATCACGAACTGAATTCAGTCTGGATAAATCATTTCCCAAGTGGTAATTGTAAATGATAGGGTTTTTAAATCTGGTAAAGCAGATACAGATGCATTTCTCTAAATTAAGTGACATTCCGTTTTTTATTGACCAAGAATGTAGTGAAGTGAGATCAGCTTGAATCTCTCACAGTTACTTGTATTGCTAATCTCAAGAAAAATTTTCAAATCATCGGCAAAAAGTATGAATTTGCAGTGAAGAAAAACAAGACCAATATCGTTGATAAATAGATTAAAAAGAAGAGGACCAAGAAGAGGTTACCAAGATTAGAAACGATAGATGGTTTTTGATTCTTACTATTTGAGTTCTATCTGATAGATAACTTTGTTACCAATTTGTGAGCCATAGAGGAAAGCCCATAGATGTAAATTTTGTAATAAGAAGTTTATGGTTCACTCTATCAAAGGCTTTGCTAAAATCTGTGTAGATCGAATCGACCTGAAGACCATGTTCCATAGCGAGAACTATATCGTTTTGATAAAGTAATAAATTAATAACTGTCGATTTACCACCAACGAAACCATGTTGTTCGTCAACAATAGTGTTTCTACAGTGCCAAGATAGATGAGAAATGAGGAGCAGTTCGAACAGCTTAGGAAGGGCTGGCAGAACGGTGATTGGTGGATTGGTTTTGATAATGTGTAGATACATCTTTTTAAAAGTAGGAAGGAATTTCATCAGGACCTGTACATAAATTATCCTTCATAGAGTTTATACCGTTGAAAACTCCTCTAGGCTAAATAATATGAATGGTAAGTTTCCACTATCCTTTATAGTGGACTGATCCACAAAATCAAGTGTTTAATTTGTATAAACACTAGAAAAGTGTTCAGTGAAGAGATTTGCAATTTCATTAGGGGTATCTGCTGATGTGGCGTCAATGTGCATGCTATTTGGGATACCAGAGTTTTTCCTCAACGAATTTATGTAATTCCAAAAATGCTTGGGCTCAGATGAGAGACGGTTATCCATATCTGACAAATAATTTTTATAGCATGTTTGAGAGATTTGTTTACATTGTGCTCTCAAATTTGAGAAGATTGTGTAATTATGTAATATGTAATATGTAATATGTAATATGTAATATGTAATATGTAATATGTAATATGTAATATGTAATATGTAATATGTAATATGTAATATGTAATATGTAATATGTAATATGTAATATGTAATATGTAATATGTAATATGTAATATGTAATATGTAATATGTAATATGTAATATGTAATATGTAATATGTAATATGTAATATGTAATATGTAATATGTAATATGTAATATGTAATATGTAATATGTAATATGTAATATGTAATATGTAATATGTAATATGTAATATGTAATATGTAATATGTAATATGTAATATGTAATATGTAATATGTAATATGTAATATGTAATATGTAATATGTAATATGTAATATGTAATATGTAATATGTAATATGTAATATGTAATATGTAATATGTAATATGTAATATGTAATATGTAATATGTAATATGTAATATGTAATATGTAATATGTAATATGTAATATGTAATATGTAATATGTAATATGTAATATGTAATATGTAATATGTAATATGTAATATGTAATATGTAATATGTAATATGTAATATGTAATATGTAATAATAGTTAATTCGGTAGAGAACCACTTGGGAAACTAGATGACTTACATCGCTTCAGAGGAACGAAGTTACTGATACCATTTCTTAATATTTCATAAAAATGTCCGATGGCGTTATCAATGTCTTTTTCGTTTATGAACAGTTCCCAATGAATTGGGGCAAAATAATTTTTGACAAAATAGAGAGGAGAATCACAGAGTGAATGTATTAATTCACAAGATAGAGCAGTATGGTGCGGTCCATTTGGAAGCAGTAGGTCAATAGCTGGATTTATTGCAAGTGCATCACAGGTCGATGCAAATATCAAATCAAGAAATACATTGTTATTATTTGGCAGGGGGTTGATTTGCTTCAAAGAACAAAATGAAAAACTATTTTCCTAGAGATCTCATAGACAACTAAACCGGCATTCAATCGTTACTCCTTTCGAAACAAAATATGTAAGTATTCATTCACTACTCTCAAATTATGAGGGAGAGCCCCATCTTGTAACAAAATTTGGTCTAATATTTAATGCGAACTTGAAATTATTTATTCAAAAATATAAGGACATTTCCCCATTCAAGTGGACTTTGGAAAAAAGGGACCAATTATTTTTGTATATAAAATACCTAATCAAACGTTTATTCCAAACCTCTTCTGAAAATTGGTTTCCCCGCATAAATATTCATTTTGCTGATTCTATCGATAATGTAAAGTTCTCTGATAATCATCCGGTTTAAAAATACTGTAATATTTTTATTTAGTAAATATTTACGGTAATAATTATTTACATACAAGGTGAGTCATTATACATAATTGCAGTATTTAATAAATAAAACAAATATAATAAAATTGATATAAAAGTACTTCAAATTAAAATAAAATAAAATTTAAACGAAATTTTTTAATGAAGAGAAGGGGGATGAAAAGTCCTTTATATCTCACAAAGTTACTTATTGGCGACCGGTTTCGACAATATTATGTCATCATCAGGCACACCTAAATGGGAAAGTTATGGGGTTAAAAAATTTAATTGTCAAAACAGCAAAGTTTGAAAAATAAAATAAAATCGAAGTTAATGAAGTTAGACTCACCATAATTTCTCCATGAACGATTAGCGTCAGGATTTTCACAAAAAACATGGTAGAGGTCACTGTGTTAATATTAAAAATTTTTTTTTTTAAATTGTGATGTAATTAGGACGATACTTATTAAAATTATTTTGAATAAAAACACAAATAAGAGATCATTTAATGTTATTCCCAATTTTAATTGAACTTTTAAATACACAATTTTCTATTTAAATCTCCTTTTATCATTTACAGTTTGCTAGATAGCAATGTAAAATTATGGTTAAAAAACACCATAATTTTTTTGACATATTTTCTTTCGACAAAAAAACACTTCTTCCTATCTTAGACGTCCCTATATTTTAGTAAAAATTATAAGCCAAAAATCATTCTGAATACGTGCCTGCCAATGTATAATACAAATACGCCAAAGGATTCATAATAGATATTGTTCACTTAAATAGCAAATCATGATTCGTACATCGAATTATGTGCGGTAGAAGATCAAACAGGAATAATTAATACCAATATATTTCATATTGGTTGCGTTAGATATCATTTGAGCGGTTGATTGAAACAGTAGGGAATATTGAGAGAATTTCATTTAGTAAACGTACATCGTTACATTTCAAAACCATTTATGAAAGAATCCATCCAGCTATCCTTCAATTTAAATACCAGAAAAATTAACAAAACCAGTTGAGAATGCTCTTTCTAGTATTGCCGTAGAACGAACAAATTGTAATGAAAGTATTAATAAAATTTTAGATTGACAGTTCTCATTCTAATCAACAGAGCCACAGTCTATTCACTGTTCGGTGAAAATTTAAACTAAACATGATAGAAATATGCTTAAATATAAAGGATAACCTCACAGCTATTCTTACCATTGACCAATGAGATGTCTTCCTATATTTTACATCTTTCTATGTTCCATTTCAAAATTTTATACCTGTTGTTTTAAGCCAATCAGATGTCTTGATTTTGACAGGTTGCTATGACGACAATCTGAATTTTCCGAAAAAAAATTCGGTCACGTGACCTAGCTGCAAAAGTAATAAGTGATAATTTCCCTCGCTTGACAGCTGTCACTTGCAGATGCCAGAATAACAAAAGCGTAGATTATTTTTGACAAATATTTAGTTTCAATTTACAAATAAGTACATGTTATTTATTATTGACAACATCAATTATTAATTTGAAATTCATTTTCCACTTCTTTTTTCGTCAATGGCGAATAAAGTAAAAGTAAAGTTTTCTTCAATAAACTATGTCTAACTAAATGTCTATGTTTCATGAAATAAAAGTAATACTTCGATATGCTTTTGTTCTTCTCAACACTGGATTTATGGGTGAAATATGGTATAATTTCACGAATAATATGGCTCATACCTTTGAATAGATCTTCTTGTTCGGAATTTAAGCCAGAATTGTTCATCAAATAATAGAATATAATCAACATGATTCAAGGATTGAACTTTATTCTACATGAGTACAAGGAAATGTCAAAAATTGTATTTTCTTTTTAAAATAATTTTTGGTATAAAATTTTCGTACCGAATCTCCCGCGAGCTTGAATTATTCTTCGTAAACTTTTTCTCTGCGCAGGAAAATAACAAAGGCGAATCATACTGTTAAATATTGTAGTTAGTAGAACCGTGACTTTGCGTCGAAGGTTCTTCAATATTGTAGCTTCGATTAGGTCATATCCTGGTGCTTTGGGGGGGTTAACCCCGTTTATAGCTCTTCGTACCTGGAAAATCTCCCACCGAAGTTAGCTCCTACAGGCCTATAAGTCTTCTGCCGATAATATCTAAAATATTCGAGAGATTCCTACCCTGCAGATTAGAAGAAATGGTACGTCCAGACGATATACTCCCTATACATCAATTTGGATTTAGAGAAAACCACTCTACAATCCAACAATGCCATAGAATCGTCAATAAAATCAAAGAAAGCATTGAAGAAAAGAAAATGTGTACTTCAACCTTCGATATTCAGCAAGCTTTTGATAAAGTATGGCATCAAGGACTACTATACAAATCAAAAAGATTGTATCTAACTCTAGTCATATCTAAGCAAATGCTATTTTCAAGTCAAACTCGACGATGAACTCTCAGCCTACCAACTTATAAACGCAGGAGTACCTCAAGGTAGCGTGCTAGGTCCAATTCTCTATCTTATATATACAGCTGATATCCCATCAACGGACGATACGGTAATTGCAATATTTGCGGGCGACACAGCAATACTATCATCGGATTTTGATCCTATAAGAGCTACACAAAAATTACAATATCACCTCAATCTACTGCAAAATTATGTAGACAAATGGAAAAATAAAGTGAATCCAACAAAGTCCGTCCATATAACATTTACAACACGGCGAGATATCTGTCCTCAAGTATGTATAAACAACACACCCATACCCGTCAAAGCTGAGGTGAAATATCTTGGACTTCACCTGAACCAAAAATTAACATGGAAGACGCACATAAAAATCAAACGACGACAACTGAATCTCAAAACAAAAAACATGAGCTGGCTAATAAACAGACGATCTAAACTATCCATGGAAAACAAAAGAATCTTATATAAGGCTGTACTCAACCAATCTGGATTTACGACATTCCATTCATAACAGAAGTGATAAGAGCCAATGCCAACAAATATGGAAACCGTACCACTAATCATAGTATACAAATAATTAATGAACTCTTCAATAAACCAGTCGAAAGAAGACTATGGCCAGAAGATCTTGATAGATAAAAAATGCAGAGATCTATCGCTGGATGGAACCTGCTCAAGTCACCTTTCGTTACATATTATTTGCTAATTACTCTGTATATTCTATGAGTAGATTGTAAATTGCAGTGAATAAAAAAAATTCCTCGGTTGCGAATTTATTTAAGAAAATTTTCGGAAATTATTCAAGCTCTAGCGAGATTATAACTGATACCATTTTGCGATAGAAAAAACTTGAGAAAAAGTGATTAGAGAACAATCTCAAAAATCAATCAAGATGATTGCCAAAAAAATTTATGGATTACTGTATACTAGAATATTTTTCCAAGGGATGCGACATACTCTAAGCTATAAAGCAGGTGCTGAGAATGGAATATTGTTGTTGCAAATCTCGATAAACAGCCTTAAACATTTAAATGGGTCCAATCTTGGTTAAAATTGAGTACTTTGTGTAAGAGTTGGATACAAACTCATTACGATAACAGTTTATGTTCTGTAGTGCGCAGTATACGCATTTTCCCTGAAATTACAAAATCGTAGACCAGAAAGGTCCTAAAGAGTTTCTCTCTCTTTCCACTGGATTAAAACCACTTAGTTGTTAAAAAAGTTTTTTTATTGACGTTTCGGCTTTCCAGATCGAAAGCCGTTATCAAAATGACATAAAATAAATAAATTTACTAGAAACAGAACACTTGATAATCTTGCAAAAATATGACATCAACATGGTATACATAGAATAAGATTTTGAGATTGAAGATGTCAAAATCTGTTTCAATCATATTTTTGTGACGTTTCTGGGAACGAATTTTTGAAAGGATAGCGCATTTGTATATTATAAGAGAATTTATACTTCGTCATAAATGAAGTTTTCTTATTAATATTATCATAAGAAAAAACCAGATAAAAACTTATGATACTATCCCGATATAGAGGGTATCCTTTTTGCAATTAACTCTTTTTGTAAAATAGGTATCCAAATTTTTGAAATATCAACCGAACAATTAGAAACACATTCGTTATTATTTAAGCATATCAATGCTGCTTCTTTAACTTTGCGGTTATAATTATTCGGTTCTTTTAATAATCTAGTTGAAAAATTCCATTGTATTTTATGACCAGAATCCCATGCGTGTGTTTATTTTTAATGTACGATTGGTGTTCATTAAGTCTAATATGAAAAGGTCTAGATGTTTCTCCTATATAAAATTTATTACATTCGCATGGAATTTTGTAAATACAATTTTTTGTGTTTTGAATTTCATTAAAAGGTTTTGTATTTACTATTAAAGATTTTAATGAAATTCAAAACACAAAAAATTGTATTTACAAAATTCCATGCGAATGTAATAAATTTTATATAGGAGAAACATCTAGACCTTTTCATATTAGACTTAATGAACACCAATCGTACATTAAAAATAAACAATTCGAAAAATCCAAAATATGTGAACACGCATGGGATTCTGGTCATAAAATACAATGGAATTTTTCAACTAGATTATTAAAAGAACCGAATAATTATAACCGCAAAGTTAAAGAAGCAGCATTGATATGCTTAAATAATAACGAATGTGTTTCTAATTGTTCGGTTGATATTTCAAAAATTTGGATACCTATTTTACAAAAAGAGTTAATTGCAAAAAGGATACCCTCTATATCGGGATAGTATCAAAAGTTTTTATCTGGTTTTTTCTTATGATAATATTAATAAGAAAACTTCATTTATGACGAAGTATAAATTCTCTTATAATATGCAAATGCGCTGTCCTTTCAAAAATTCGTTCCCAGAAACGTCACAAAAATATGATTGAAACAGATTTTGACATCTTCAATCTCAAAATCTTATTCTATGTATACTATGTTGATGTCATATTTTTGCAAGATTATCAAGTGTTCTATTTATTTTATGTCATTTTGATAACGGCTTTCGATCTGGAAAGCCGAAACGTCAATAAAAAAACTTTTTTAACAACTAAGTGGTTTTAATCCAGTGGAAAGAGAGAGAAATTAAAATACAAACCACAATGAGCTTCCGAAATGAGTCCTAAAGAGGTTTTTACTCATGTATGCAAAATTTCACGTTTCTAGATTATTCCATTACTTTAGGAGAGCACGTAAAAATAAACATTATACAATGAAATATAGTGAATCGGTAAATCACAATGTTTCCAAGTAAATCAGTAAATTGAATATTGGAATAGAATTGGGATTAAAAAGTTTTGAAATATTCTCACCTTTCGATAAAATCGTAAGTCAATTAAAGCGGGCAAATTCGATACTAATTACTGGAAGAGCTTTCGCCTTGGTAATTCGGAAACAAAGACGTTTTCCGATTTTCCGTCGCTTAGAGAACAGGACATTTCTGTTTCCTTGAATAATTCATTATAATGCGATTAATCTTAATTAATCCCGAAGTGAAATCAGGATGGAATTGACAAAACAATCTCCGAAGATATCTAAATGTAACATTCATTATTAAGGACTCTCGACCTGGATTTTCGAATAGTTCCTAGTTCAAATTTTAGGGTTACTAATGTGTTGTTATAGAATACTAAATCTATTATTACAAACAGTAATATAGAACGGTTATTTGCGTTGGTATTTATAAAATAATCTGTACTTATTGTACTTTTATACTTATTTACAGGATCGTAACTTGGAACATTGGCGCCCAGGACAAACACCTGATTTTGTGCCCATCCATAATTGAAACTAAATAAGTACACATCAAATAGCTCCCCCCGGAGCTTGCGCCCCTGTTGCTCTGCCCTAGATACAACCCTGCTTATTTTTTTTCCTTAAGCACGACAAATTAAATATGCTTAAAATCTTGGTTAATTTTCAAATATTTAACGCATTCGTACTATTTTTCATAGAACAATTTCAAATGTCACTCTACAAAGAAAATTTAAACAAAAGAAAAACTTTCAGTTTAATAATGATTATCTGTCAAAACAGTCAGATTTTGTGGTTTCAGCCAAAAAGAGCTCACGATCCTATGTTGTAGATTGTAGATTACAAAGGGGTCGATCGGCCCAATTGGCCTTACCACACTGCGACCTATAAAATCTTTTGTGTATACCCTACATCTATGTTTTAGACCAGAAGATGTAGGCTTTTAAGAAAGCCTATTATCCGTTTTGGAATTAGTTCTGTAACCTCATCAGGCTCTAGGAAGACCTGTTCCAGGTATTTAAGGCGTTGTTGGACAATTACCCTGCAGTTGCAGGTAATATGTTCCGCCGTCTCATCTGCATCATTACAGAATCTGCATGTTCCACTGTCCCCTTTGCCCATTTCACAGATATGGTATCTGAGTGAGCAGTGTCCAGTGAGAATTCCTGTGATTACTCTAAGATCAGATTTCTGAAACTCCAAGAGCAATTTAGCGTATCGAGCAGAAGGTCGTATTAACCTTTTTTCTTGTCTTTGGCTTCCAATGTTTTTACAGTAGGCTTTAAAGAGTCTTTAAAGCAGCCTGTCTATCGAATGCAATAAATATTCTGGCACAGTTGAGGCTTTTTTTAAGGTACTCTTAGGCACATAAATCTATTGCTAATAGTTCCGCTTGGAATATTGTTGGAGTGTTTCCCAGGGTTATTGACATTCTAGTTCTAGGGCCTGTAACCCTATTTCTATATTTCTATTCGTTTGTTTTTGACCCATCAGTATAGTACGTGAGGGTACCTCTTGTAATTAGAGCGACTTCGGTTTGTGGTAACTCACGTTCTTTGATGACAACGTTTAACGTAAGTTCGAAATCTTGTTTAGTAGACATAAAGTCCATGGGCATCTTCATGAATTGGGTTGCTCCAACCCTTAGTACCTCAAAATGCTTCGTGAAGTCGCCGGGTTTCAAAGATTTGGCCTGTGTTAGCCTATAGGCACTTTCCAGAGCAATCCTCCTCACATGTAGATGTAGTGGAGGAAGATCCAGCATTACCTCTAAGGCTGAACTAGGGCAGGATCTCATTGCATCCGTGATGACTGGTCTGACCACCGTTAGGTATGACCAGTAGATCATTTTCGGTTTCAGACCCCACGTTTTCCCAAAAAGCCTACGGTACGTCCACATAGCCCTTGTTGCTTTTGAGATAGTATGCGCGAGGTGTGCGTTCCACGTAAGTCTCCTATCAAGGATAACTCCTAGATACTTTACCTCTTCTGAGAAAGAGAGGGTTCTTCCATTCATATTTGGGGCTGAATGTTTAATTTCCGCCTGTTAGTGAATGGAACAAGTGTCGTTTTATTACGATCCTAACCAATCAATTGAGTTTTATACTGATAAAACCGCCTCTTCGTTTTTGTTTTTTGATAAAAATTTGTTTGCCTTTTTTGAAATGTCAAATATAAAAATTTAACAACTTTTATTTAGTATTATCAATTATATAGTAAAATGTATTGAAAATCTATGTTAGTACCCAAACAAAATGTATTTGTTAATTAACATGTTTTTATTCGTTTATTTCAAATCGCTTTAATACACATAACTCACTTCAACACGTCCGAATTAAGCCAAACGCAATCGCGCATGCCTTGGTGGCTCTATATTTAAATCTAAAGAAAATATTGAACATTTGCTTTTGCATAAATGAGAATATTCTCTGTTTTTAATACAAAATGATTCCAAAAATAACCTTTCCAAATACCACTCGTCCTCTCAAATTTTATAGATTAAATTTTTGGTCTACATACTCAAACGCATTTATTTCAGACAAAACCACTCAAACAGATTTGAGATAAAATCAGTTGGTTTTAGTTGTTTCGTCAGAAATAAAGGCGTGGTTTTAATCGATAAAATTAGGAGGACTCGTGGTATTTTATTTGAAAAAAATTTTGCAAAATAGTATTTTGTACAACAAGTGCATAAAGCGCCACTTTTCCCATGAGCGCAGAAGTTTGTAAATCCAGCGAGTGGGAAAAGTGTTTTGCGTACGAGTTGTATACAATATTTTTTCTACAACCACGTTTATTAATGAAAGAAAAATAGTAACTTATATAGGTATTTTATTTAAACTTAGAACAGAAAGAATTTAAAAAGTTTTGTATACTTTGAAATATCTATGTTATTTTTGATACTTATGAGCCTCCTTATCATTGAATATGTAGACCACAGTGTAGACGGTTTTAAGTTTTGAGAAATTTCTTGAAAATAAGCTAACAAAACATTTTCTGAAAATGATTTAATGTTGTTAATTTCCCTCCAGTTCATAAATTTACTGTATTGTTTTCGATATTTCTCTTTCGAAACCTCAGGTAACAAATTTTCGGTTGCATTTTGAGCCTTTTCGATAATATCTGACAACTCAAAAGAAAAATTTTGATCTTGATTCATAATTCCTAAATCAATGCGTAATAAATTAATTTGTTTTTATAATTAATAAATTAAGATAAATAATCAAATAATTAGTTTACTTACAGAATTGTTAGTTAAAATTTAAAATTTGAACACCTAGAAATTATTCACTACAATGATAATGTTAAATTGTCAAAAAAGTGTTGACAGGTCATAGCTGTGTTGATGTACCTAACAAAATCAATTCATTATGGTTGTTTGCTGTTTGTAACTATAAAATGTTGACAGTTCCCTGTGGGAAAAGTGCCATAGCGTGTACTTTTACCATTTTAAATTATTTCTTTTCCAACGGATATCACAGGAATTTGTGTAGAAAAGCGTGTTTTGCATAGTGGTTGTAGAAAAAAGTATTTTTTAAACCTTTGATGAATTTCCCTATAGCCATACACCACATCTTATTGCAGTTATTTCCAGTAGATTGGCAATATTTCAATATGGAACAAATTTGATGAACAAGTATATGTAATGAATGTAAGGAAAAAATGCATTGTGTTAAAACTTTGCGACACGTTCTAGAGCCTTAACAGCAAATAAGACATATTTACAGCCCACTATCTTTTTTTTGTTAATTCAACCATTTCGACTAGCAGGCTTTACACAAAGCGTGAAATACAATCGAGTCGATTCGAATTAAACTAGATAATTAACTTTAGAATTTGGAATTTGATTACTCAGTCTGTTTGGCTGATTGTTTTTTGCGGACCACTTGTAGAAGGTCCAATTTGTTTTTATGGGTTAGTACGCGAGAACGGCGAATTCAATTTTTCCAATTACGTTGTAGCCCTTCTGGCAGTTTCACTGAACTAGTATTCAGATTTTTTTGAAAATTTAATCATTTGCTATCGTAGTTTTTTTATTCTATTCTCAGACATTTTTAAAAAATAGTTGTCTTTTCCAGAATGATTATTGCCTTTATTTTCTTTTAAATTTGACAAACTAAAAAGTTCCAACTATATTAAAGGAAAAATCAGAGAAAACGGCTTTTAAGAAAAAATGGCAACAATCTAGAAAAGCAGGAAATAAAAAAAATTCTAACAAAGCAAAAATGCTAAACCTTAAAAAAGAAGGTATTCAAAAATATTTGGAAGGTCAGACGATAACCAAAAATCTCAGGTTGTAACTTGCCTTCAGTGAGTCTCGTAAAATGACATAATTTATGCCTAACTGTGCCCGATTAAATAAATAAAGTTTCAGTGTGTGACATGTAAAGTTGTCGTAGGGATAGTTGGTATGGGAAAGGAATTAAACTCTGCCGTAACAATAACAACGACTATAATTGGGATTAACCCATAACAATAATTAATACAATACTGAATATACCTATATCTAGTCTTCCATATAGGATGGGAGATATATCTCTCCTTAGCAGAGAGTGAACTAGAGTTCACTCACGTAAGATCGATGCCCGACCTTGTCGTTACAAGTCGGTGTCTTGATAACTATAACCTTAAACAATAACCATTATACAATATACTGGGAGATGGATATACTCGGTATATCACAAGTTTATTACAATTATTGACATTTTCCTTCACCTGCTGTACGTCACTGCGCTATGACGGTACTAGTTCAAAATAGCTGCCTCTGGGGAACTCTAATAAAAATCTGTTTTTACCTCAGTTTAGCATTGGTGTAAAAATATACAAAGCATTTAATCATATGCTTAAAACCACATTTTTGATACGCCACTGTTTACTTTCCCTTTTAATTAACTTTACGCAAACATTTTTTTGCCAAGAAAGTTCAAAGTTATGAAAGTATGTTTCCTAATTTATTTTTAATCAGTTTTCCCGCGAGATACACGTTGCAAAATATCATAGATAATCTGTTAGTTGTGAAGTTTCAAAACAATTTCCAGTCGGCGTTATATTCTGTAAATCCCCTATGGCACATAATCCTCGTATAACTTTTAAACTTAATATTAATTTTAATTAAATTAATAGTGTTCGTACCAAGTCATTTTGAAATAAACCAGACTTAGATGTGTGTCTAGAATTTCTTATTTTAAAATATTTCGCGATTATTTTTTTCATGTGTCAAAACAGTGAGATTTTGTGGTTTCAGTCAATAAGAGCTCAGGACCCTATCCAATCATTGTGTTTTATACTGATAAAACCGCTTCTTCGTAATTGTTTTTTGATTAAACTGTGTTTACCTTTTTTGAAATGTCAAATATAAACATTTAACAACTTTTATTTAGCATTATCAATTATTATTATACTAAAATGTATTGCAAATCTATGTTAATACCCAAATTTCAAAATTCATTTGTAAACAAACCTGTTTATTCGTTTATTCACACACACATCAGTTTTTGAATACCCAAATACTTAAAAATCCATAAATCTCTTTAAAACTGACAAATGTCAAACTCTATATCCGAATTAAGCCAATCACGTATGCCTTGATGGACCTGTATTTAAAACTATAACAGCTCATGATGTTTCAATTTAAATTGATCAAGAAAATATTGAACATTTGTGTGTAAAGACTATATTCTCTGTTTTTAATACGTCCTCTCAAATTTTATAGATTAAATTTTTGGTCCCCATACTCAAATGCCTTTATTTTAGGCAAAACCAAATAAAGCCGTTTTCGTGAAAACCAAAAATTTTATCGATAAAATTTGAAGCACCTTTGATTATTTGTCTCAAATCGCTTATTTTGAACGACCCACTCATGAGCTTATTGTACCTGAGACCAGTGAAGCGACATTAATAAGTACAATTTGAGATGCCTCTCGATGTACTTGTGCCGCAAAATCCGCTAATTATAATTTACTGTGTTATATAATCGGGCTCGGTCGTAACTTTGGATATACCGCCGCTACTAGAATCAACATCTTTCCAGAGACGGATTTATGCAATAACAGGTAAGCGTGTTTGAGACTCGTCGATTTGGATTTTTTCTGATTGTTTAAAATCAGCCTTTTTGGTAGTATTCCATTCACGCTCCTACAATACCTTTATCTTACTAGACGTAAAATTTAATTAGAGTTATCCGAAAGTCTGTTCTTACTGAAGAAAGTTAGAAACAATTTTTCGAAACCATGTCAAAATTTCTTCTAAAAAATCCAATTTTTATAAAAATATGGCAGCTATTATAAATTTTTAGGTAAAATCCATTGCTTTACTTTGTTTAAATTATCGTGTCTGGAACGTCATTGACAGAAATTGAGTAATTATATAAATTTGGTTAAAATACTCCTGAGAAATTGCACCAGGTCCTTCGGAGTATTCCATATCCTTATTTTCATCAGTATTCATATCATTTTATTGCAGATTTTTCTCCAAGAGCTTCTATCTTTTGTATTTTACTCCGGTTTCGTAATCTATGTTTAATTTAATTCCTATTTTACCTCCTTCAACAATTTTAATGCATGTCTACCATTTTTCATCTTTTCTGCGACCGTTTTCCCCCGCTCTACATATTTGTCAGAACTATTTCAGTTTTTGGTTTTATTTTTTTTATTATATCTTTCCTTTTAATTATTTATTTATTTTGTCATTTCTTTTTATTCTTAAGAATTTTTTATTAGCTTGGGAATGGCTTTTAATTCTTAATTTTCTTTTGCGTCATCTCTTCCATTCCATACATCGTCACTTGTCTTATTAAGGCTGGAAACGTAATCGATCTTAATAATCTGAGTTGTTGCCTAGAAATAGTTGAATTTTCCAACCGCTTTCAGGAAAAATCAATTTTGAATCAATTAAATTAATCAGTAAAACCTGCGAAATCATCCAAACCCTGAAACCCATCGTAGAAGACTGCCTCAAGTATTGAGAAGAAAGGGAAAAACATTATATACCAAATTATAAAGAATCACTCGGACAAATTGAACAAGTTGAAGAGACACTCAAATTTTTAAACGCTAGAAACTTTTTAAACAAAATTTAAACTATTAATACTATTAGTTTTAAGTTTCTACAGGGTGTCCCGTTGGTAAACGGAAATATTTTAAAGGTAGGTAGAGGTCATAAAGGCGATTCTAAATAACCAATATATAGTGCGTCTCTTGGCTTCCATAACCAAGTTACAGAGTGTTTTATCAATTACGCATAATTATTCATTTGGCCATAACTTTTGAATCACTTAGTATATCTTTTCCATTTTTGGCATACAGCTTACACTTCTCACGAATAATGTACTGAAATATTGAGAGATATGAAAATACAGGTTCGGCTTTAGGAAAAATTGAAACATAATAAAAATATTAAAACAACACCATGTACATCACAATTTTAATATTTCCATTTTAGATTTGAATAGAGGGGAAAAAACTGAATTGAATTAAGTTATTGTTGTTATCCCGCCACCGAATCTAATGGGAAAATTTTGATATTGAAAGTAAAATTTCCTTTAAATTTAGAAAAACCATATTATGAAACTCATTTTTTCTTTAACAATTTCAAAAATTCACTTCGCGTCATTTACCTATTTCTTGTTTATTCGGCTTAAAATAATTTTACACCATACTGGTGTACCTGCAGGCCCCTACTTAGGGGAAAATATTCAATAAGGTATTTATTTTTTAAACGCCCAGTATAAAGTAAAGCGGGACAATAAATGCTCAAAGTAACTATGTAACTAACAAACATTTATTACTAATTAATGAAACTGCTCCAAATGTCCACTGTTTTGTTTTATTCACATTTTAGAGAAAAAAAAAAGAGATATTATTTTTTTATTATTTAATATTCAAAATGGATTTATTTTCGACGTTTAAACAATCCTATTTTATTCATATTTTTATTATTTGTCCGTTTTAACACTATTTTAAGTAACATTGTAGATCCGTACTTTAAACAAAATATTAAATTGATTACTTTTCGATCGCTAATTGTATTTTAGCACAGTGGATTATGCTGTATAGGCATATCTGGAATCGAATGTGTATTCTAAAGAAATAAACAATAGAGAAGAACTGCTTCAAAGAATTGAGGAAGCCTGCGAGGAACTGAGAAGCAATCCATTTACTATAAGAAAATCAGTAAGTGACATCATTAAACGTGCAAGAAAGTGCATAAAACAAGATAGTGGACTTTTTGAGCAATTTCTCGTTAATTATTAATAAATGTTAGTTATTATGAGCGTTTATTATTGTCCCGCTTTACTTTATACTGGGCGTTTAAAAAATAAATGCCTAATATTTTTCCCTAAGTACGGGCCTGCTGGTACACCAGTATAGTGTAAAATTATTTTAATCCGAATAAACAAGAAATAGGTGAATGACGCGAAGTGAATTTTTAAAATTGTTAAAGAAAAAATGAGTTTCATAATATGTTTTTTCTAAATTAAATGAAAATTTTACTTTCAGTTTCAAAATTTTCCAATTCGAATCGGTGGCGGGATAAAAACAACAACTTGTTTCAATTCAGTTTTTTCCCCTCTATTCAAATCTAAAATGAAAATATTAAAATTGTGATATACTGGGTGTTGTTTTGATATTTTTAATATGTTTCAATTTTTCCTAAAGCCGAACCTTGATTTTCATATCTCTCAATATTTCAGTACATTATTCGTGAGAAGTATGATCCGTATGCCAAAAATGGAAAAAATATATTAAGTGATTCAAAAGTTCTGGCCAAATGAATAATTATACATAATTGATAAAACACCCTGTAACTCGGTTATGAAAGCCAAGAGACCCATTATATATTGGTTATTTAGAATCGCCTTTGTGACCTCTACCTACTTTTAAAATATTTCCGTTTCCCAACGGGACACCCTGTATACTGCTAATGACCCTTAGTGGCCGAAAAAATTAAGAAAGTAAATATTATATTACTTGATTAATATCAAATGCATTTAATCTATAAACAGTATGTCCTATTACTTGTCTTGAATTCTTACCTTCTAGCTTTATAACACCGTCCGTTTCACCTAAGGAATTTTTCGCCACGCATTTGTAGGATCCGAAATCTGATTTGTTGACTCTTCTTATTTTGAGCATCATATACTTCTTGTAGCCATTGTCCATTGAAACGGCTTCATATTTTTCACCTACGAAAAAATGTAGCAAATTAAAATGAGGTTAAAAAAATTATTGTAATTAAAATAACTTTGTATTGCTTAAATGTATCTGCAATTTTCATACAGTTCAGTTTAATTAATAAACTCAAAGTCTGGAACCACCAATTTGTTGTTATAATAATAATTTTATTAGAGGTCCATAATACATATAAATATATAAATAATATTTTTGGAGATAATGAAAGCACTAAAGTTAAACCCGTTGATCTGAATAATATAATTAAAGTGGAATAATAAAAGTATGATCAGAACAATTATCCAATTTTTATTCAAAAGCAGTTTTTCTCCATTTCAAGGTCATGTGTCGACTTGGAGTTATCAGCTGGAACAATACGCCAGTTGCGGCTAATGAAAATTTTTAATTATAATTTATTAATGCTAATGTTCTTTTTATCAAACCTTACATGACAAGAAATAAGGGCTACTAAGAGAGTACTGAAAAAAATTAGTCAATACACACAAAAAAAACATTTTACAAAAACGCTTGGAAATATTTAAACCCCATTTTTCTGTTTAGACTAATTAAAAAAAACATTTTCACATTTTTAGAAACATTTCCCAACCCCGTAACTAAATCAATTTCATCGTTAATCACAGCACGCGAAGCGACACTCCATTGTTTACGACTTAACAGCCTCCTTCGATACATATACCCGTAAAGTAAATTGTCGTTCGAGCATAATTACTGAAAACAAAAAAATTCCTAAACCGAAAAAAAAACTCTCGTCCCTCGCATTTGAAGAGGATCTAAATTTCCACTTAGGACCCGTTCGGGAGTGGAAAATTAATGGATTGTTTAAGAGTAGGGGGGATGTAAAAGGGGGAAGGGGGCGGGTTTGTTTTTTGGCTACAATATTTCTTTGTGGTGATAGGAGCTTAATTGGGACGTGGGGGCTGATAGTGGATGTCGAAGTTTTGCAGTTTATTGAGCGGAAGAGATTGGATTTAGTGCAGTCGATAGTAGTCCTGTAGATGTGGCAAAAATAACAAACAGGAATTTTATATATCTCTTGATTAGCCATCCTGTATACAGGTTGGACCTAATTGGTATATTGTTCCAGTAGCTAATAAAATTGGAACAAGATTCTGGCCAACAAGATAATAAAAGTGCCATATACTCGGCCTTTGTTGTTGACACTGCAACGCTGTTCTGCTTCTTAACTGTCCAAGTAACCGCCGCTTGTCCATATAGACCAATATAACCATTATAAGAGCGCCTATCGATGTGTGAACTAGCGTATGTTGCATCGCTGTAAACATATAATTTAGGACGATCTGTTCTTTTGTAAATAAGATGGTTGTATACTGTCCCCTTTATATATTTAAATAAATGCTGTACCAAATTACTATGAACAACTGTAGCATCGACACAAAGTTGTGACAAAGCATTTACTGTATAAGATATGTCTGGCCTTGTACCAGATCCTATTTTAGATTGATATTCATTTTTGTCTACCCTTTCATCAGTTTGTTGTGTTTTTCTTAAAATTGCACCACAATCCAGTGGTGTTGAGGTAGGGTTATAATTATTTAGATCATATTTATCTAAAATTTTATAAATATATTGTTCTTGAGATAGTGTTACATCATCATCAAACCAGGATATTTGAATAGACAGAAGATACTTAGGTTGATGATGAAGATGATGTTCAAGTATGTTAACATCCTCTTCAGTAGCTCCAATAACTAGTAGTTCATCTACATAAATAGCTACAATTTATCTTTTATCACTAGATTTAAACATACAAGGGTCAGCAGATGATCGTCTCAAAGAGATTTGTCCAAGGACTGAAATCAACTCATGGTTCCATTGTCTTGGAGATTGTTTTAACGCATAAATACTTCTTTTAAGACAACATACTCTCCCTGGTTCGGCATTTAATGCTTCTGGAATTTTCATATAAATTTTGAAGTCTAAGTCACCGTTTAAAAATACCGTCTTAATATCCAACTGTTTTATAAACATTTTGTAATGTAGTGCATGAGCAAGTAAAACTCTAATAGTTTCATATCTTACTACTGGCGAAAAAGTTTCACCAAAATCAATACCAGCAATTTGCGTAAAACCTTGAGCCACTAATCTTGCCTTATATCTAGAAATTTCTCCTGTCTCAGATGTATTCTTTTTAAAAATCCAACGACATCCTACAACCTTTTGATCATTAGTAGCTTCTACGATGTCCCATACATCATTTTTCTTCATGTACTCCAATTCTTCTTTAATAGCGACTAGCCACTTTTCTTTTCCAATCCCTGATATAGCTTCTGAGTACGAAATAGGTTCATTTACTGCTATATTACAATATTCTTCATGATATCGTATTGGAGCCTGATGTTTTGTAGAAGTACGTCTCAAATCATTTTTTAATATTGTTGGTTCTTCACGATTGCTCATGGTTCCAATGCAGTTATTACCTTCTAAACTATATTCGCTTTCTTCTCCATTCTTATTGGTTGATTCACCATGCAATTTTTCAAATTTTGGAAATCTTTTCATCTTTTGCCTTAGTTACTTGGTTATGTATTAAATTATTAATATTTTACTGTTGCTCTGGGCCCATAACCTTTTGAATTTAAAAGAGATTTTGTCAGTAAAACTTTATTTTTACGAATTACCAAAAACTAAAAGTCACAATACAAAGGTAACTATCACCATAATCATAAAGGATGATAAAATTAAAATATTGAGCTTTTGCTGTATTTCAACATGGACTTCAATACCTGTAGACCAAGGAGTAGTTTTTTGAAGTCCAGACGTTGGTGCAGTGTGTGACATTTTCTAATGTATTTCTTGGGAGCTGTGACTTTAACTTATTTCACATCAATTATGTTGTCTACTTATTACCTGAATTTTAAATAATTATATTGTGTGGGATGGATTTTGAGTTTTTATGTGTTAAAAAACATTTAATATTTTCTTATTCGTACACCCTGTATAAATATACGAAGTACAACAAAGAACTTCATTAATATTGCATTTGGGAATATAGAAAAAAATTTGAATACCCGTATAGTCGAACTCTATTAAGCAACCGATGTCAATAGACTGCCGAACGCATTCATTTGCTGAATTATTACAAAAATATAATTGTGGATTTATTCTTTATTGACATAGTGTAATTAAGTTATTGGATATTCGAACCGTACAACGTGCGTACCATTGAAACGAACAAACGATGAAAAATTTAATTTGCGAAAATAAACGTTATGGTTTTATATACAAATATTGACATATATTGTACGCGGTGTGTCGATTTCTACATTTGTTCTCAATTATGCATTGTTAATGTGTGTAGAAGAAATTTGTCAAAAACTACAAACCAAAAAACTTGGCTTTCGTCACTAGTACCTATGAGATTTAATCATCGAGGTTTTGCGGCCCATCTATCAAAAATTGGGGTGTTGCCCTGTGATAAAATTTCTATACGAGACATCATATATTTAAAGACGCGTTTCCACCGGAGAACCTTTTTTGTTGCTTTGTGTTCCACTATATTGCGTGTTTCGGAAACTTGCGGCATCATACATAAACATTTTGTTTCCACCAAAGCAACGTGGAAAAGTCGCGTGTCTCGTGATACTTTGTGAAATCGCAACTCAGTTTCCACTGATAGGTTTGTAATTATAATAATTGCGAATGAACTCCCTACGAGTTGGACTTATTTCTGTTTCGTCAAGTTGCCTATTTTTGCTTAGAAGATGCCGCTCAAAATGGAAACCTGCAACAAATAAAAGCAATCGACTTTTGTTTCCGAAACAACGAGAAATAATCGGAAACATTTAGTAACTTCCAGATACATTTTCGGAAACAAGAAACAGAAACACAAAAGTTTCTCGATGTTTTTCCGGTGGAAACCCGTCTTAACATTTGCTTGATATAACTTCAAACAAAAATTTCCTTTATGCCCTAACCTACTTCGATTGGGTGCTTTTTTCTAACAATAAAAATATACTAGATTTTATTCGAAAGGTTAAAATATCTGACCAAACGGCAATTTTTAAATGTTATATGTTTACAGAAATGTATTTTTATTCTCCTCTTTACGTAACTTTTCTGTTTTGACAGGACCGTTTCAATCAAAAGAGGAACATGCGAGATCATCGGTTTTCAAGGTGCTTCCTACAAAACCGACGGTTTTTTGTAATACTACAGTCCCAGAATAGTCGGTGGAGGAAAAACGGCCTACCCCATGGCAGCGTCCTGGCGCCAATCCTCTACAATATCTACACCAATGATCAACCAATAAATGGACAGAAAAAGCGTTTCATATATGCCGATGATACGGCTATAGCAGCTCAAGGCAGAACGACATAGAGGATAAATTAACCCGCGCTCTGGAGCATCTAGCAGCCTACTAGAAAAATAACCACCTCAAGGCTAATCCCACTAAGACACAGGTGTGTGCTTTCCATCTTAGAAACAAGGAAGCACACAGGAAGCTAGGGGTGGCATGGCAGGGCCAAGAGCTGGAGCATAACAACACTGCGAAATACCTAGGCATACGCCTGGACCGAACTCTGAGTTTTCGAAAACACTGCCAGGAGGTCAAAGGAAACAATATCATCCGAAAACTAACAAACACAAAATGAGGAGCCCAACCTCACACATTCCGGACTTCGGCTCTTGCTTTGTGTTTTTCTACCGCGGAATATGATGCACCGGTATGGTTCAATTCCGCTCATACCAAGCATACCAAGCACTAAACGAGATGGTGCACATGGTGTTTGGCTGTTTGAAACCGACTCCGGTGGAGGAAATATACCCAATAGTCGGTATTGCCCCGCCCACAATCAGGAGGTGTGTTGCCGCGAGGTGGGTGTCAAGAAATCGACCAAAGACATCCTTATATGGGCATCAAATTAAACCGCATAGACTTAAGTCTCGGAAGAGCTTTATGCGGTCGACAACATCCCTGGAGATTACGCCTGAAGCACACCGAACAAACCTATGGCGAGTGGCTGCTGCCCGCGCACGGATCGTGGCAAGTGAAGAGCTGGCCCCTGGACACCATCTACCTTTCCCGACGTAAAGGACACTGAACAGGCTGAGGACGGGAGTCGCACGATGTAACAGCAACCTAAAAAAGTGAGGCTATAAAGAGGATGACAACTGTGTATGCGGCGGTCCAAACATGAGTGAGACTTGCACAGAGGAAGACCTTATACTCTCAAATGACAAAGCCACATAAGTGGCTTATTTTTAGAAACTGAAAATTTGATTTTATTTGATATGGTGATCCGGACACGGAAAGTAAGTAAGTAAGGAGCTCATAACTAGTCTCCTCATTTTGTTGTTGTTTGTTAATTTTAACGTCTCTTTTCTGACCTAATGGCCTAAACTGGACGGGACCTACAGCTTATCGTGGGCTCCGAACCACGGTCCTCAATCACCTTAAACCCAGGACTATGCCTTTGTCATGCAGGTGATCTACCGACTAACAAGTGTAATTGTGTCACCAACCCCTATCAGTTTCACGAGATATCCGATCTCATCCGGCCTGTCCGGCGTGACTGAAACTGCGTATGACACAATTACCTTTTTGCACTTGCCAAAGTCTTACCTGACTTTAATTCCACTTGAATGCGACAGGATTCGAACCTACTCTCCGAACACTGACCAAGCTGAATTGGCAGACGCCTTACCAACTAGGCCACCGTGTCCGATGTCTCCTCATTTTATTGACAAATAAACTATCTACTCCAAAATAATTTAGAAGGGTACATAGGAGGAACATACATTCTTGCATATTAAAATTCGTATTAAATGTCCCTTTGTATAGAAATATTTCTTGCTGATTCGGAAGTGTCCTTTTTTCCGCAACATTAATACCACCGGTTTCCACGATTTGTTTCTCTGTTTGTTGTATATTAACGAAAGTTTCGTGTAGGATTTTCTTAGTTATGTCCGCCCGGTACATTTGCCAAAAAAGTAGACGATGTTCTGCAAAATGTATGGATAGTTTATGTGATTTTGCTATTACCGCTTTTTTCACAGATCTGCCCCATTCATACCGATAGAATACGCATCTTTTGGGGAAGTTATATACAGGGTGTTAGGTAAATAAGCCGATGATTCTATGCCTTATGACTTGCAAAAAAGTTTATTACAACATAGGTCCTAAAACCCACCGTTTTCGAAAAATTTAACTTTCAAGTATGGATGTGTGAGTAGTAGATACAACTATTTTATTATCAGTTCATTACTTAATCGTCTAATTGCACTTCAACATTAATTTAAACCAAAAAAATTAATATTTTTTAAAAGCAACATGAACAGATATTGAAATGTGCGTAACTTGACAACTCTGCTCCGCTATTTACTACAATAATTCTAACAAAAAAGTGATGTTTTTTCTTTTATGCTGGAATGTGGAATTACTCAGTTCAGAAATCGGTATCGTCGTTAGAACACCGTCGTGATTTATTTGTTTTATTAGATTTGTTAATGAGTGATTTAAAATGTATTCAGTGCGTGAATATCATGATATCCAGGTAAAATTCCGGAAAGACGATTACCAGCATAGTGTTATTCCAAAATGTGAAGGTCGTGGTCGCGGTCATCAACGAATTTTGAATTTGGTAGAAGATTCTACACGTAGTACTCGAAGTATTTCTCGGTAATTCCGAGTGTCTCATTGGCGTGTTCATCACACTCTCAAAGAATAACTATTGTATCCATATGGTGTACAAAGGGTACAATCTCTTTTGCCAACTGATTTTCACGAAAATATAAATTTTGTTTCCAGAATTTTATCAACAGATGAAGTGTCTTTTTCACGCAATGGTATTTGGAATTTTTACAATGCAGATAATTGGGCCGAAGAAAATCTTCCTGCAATTATGCAAAAGAATATTCCGCATAACTTTTCTTTTAATGTTTGGGCTGGTATTGTAGATAACGTACTCGTGGGCCTTTTATTTTACCACGTAGATTAACTGGTAACGAATATTTAAAATTCTTAAGAAACAATTTACCAGAAATATTAGAAGAAGTGCCTTTAGATACTCGTCAAGCAATGTGGTATTTACATGATGGGGCACCAGCTCACGCAAGTCGTGAAGTAGTACAATTTCTGAACGACACATTCGAAAATAAATGGCTAGGAAGAAATGGCCCCCTACGCTGGTCCACGAGATCACCAGATCTCAATCCTTTAGATTTTTCTTTTGGGGCTGTATGAAAACCATAATTTATTCCACTGAGATTCAGAATAAAAATGTTTACGAGAACGAATTTTTGCTGCAGCTGATCAAATGAGTAACACGCCAGGAATTTTCCAAAGAATGCAAGAAAACTGGATTCGCAGATGTCGCAGTTGTTTGGGTAGTCAAGGTGGACATTTTGAGCATTTGCTGTAGAATTTTGCCACTACCAATTAACCGTGTTGAGTAATTAGAAAACCAATTAAATGTAAGTCATACTAAACAAATGTTTATTTAGACTGATAAAAAGTAAAAATACATTTAATGAATTCACAGAACTTAATTTGTTATAAATAATCGATCGTATTGATTTGTACAAAATGCACTATGAAACAATTTTGGACTTTCATATACCAGCTACCCCAATAATTGCAAACAGATGTCGTTGATAATGAGTCACTTGTTTCTATATTTGCATAAAAAATTAAAATCATAACTGTCGCTCTGAAGGAGATGAAGGGAAAATAAAAATTTTATTTAGTATAATTAGCTGATTAACCCAAAAATGGTCCAATATTCTTTCACATCATTGAGTAAGCAGGGTGGGGACAAAAGTTCACACTGTATTAACTAATATTAAATGCAAGAAAAAATACACAATTCTATTAATTCTTAAATATAGATAAAATGAAACAAAAAACTATAAAGGTAGAAAATATAAATAACTCATTTTATGCAACGTATAGATACAATGATCAGATGCAATCATCACCTGTTCTGTAGTTTCTATGATGTTGATCCTTAATTTGCGATATTAATCAATGTTAAATATATAATAATGAAGAGACCACTCTGTAGGTTATGTAAAACCGCTTCCATCAAATCACGTCCTTTTTACTCGAATCCAAATCATTTTCCGTATTGTTTCACCGTCTGTTTCTACCTATATAAATAGAATATGATTTGCGTTGTACAAATTTGTTGTGCTTTATTTTGAAAAATATAAACGTGAGGTGCATGACAGGATTTTCCTGGATTTTCCAGTTAAATTTGTAAAATAAACAGGGAATAGCTCGAAATGCGGAGATTTGCGGATACAAATATGACAACTACTGACAACTTATCGTGCCTGCAACTGCTATTTTCTTTTTCCTGTTGTGCCTCCCGACGAAATTCGTATACCTAGACTCTGAGTAAATGGGGAGTTAAATAAATGCATATTTGAAACAAAGATTCCGGACTGAAATTGCACAATTTTCCTTGGCTTTGAGAGACCGCAATATAACTTTTTGTAATGGGATGTACTTGGGCCAAAAATGTATACAGGATGTTATTGATTTAGATTGTAGACGGGGCTCAAATAAAGTTCATCACTTCACAGTCAAATTTGGCAGAACTCAACAAAGTATAGATAAATAAAGTGAACCCTGAGAATCTAAATTAAATTAAAATAAAAATAAAATTTGGCGTTCTAAATTAAATAATAATTAATTAAAAACATATTTTTAAAATCACTTATTTTATAACAATATTTATAGAATGATGTAGGAAGAATAAAGTATCAATATACTGGGAATTAAAATGTTGTAAATCTTCCACACTATTGTCGATATATTCTATGTTAAAAACAACGTTGATATTTCGAACTTCAACAAATTAATAGCGTTTCTAGAAACTACAGTTTTACTGTTGACAACTTTAATAGAGAATTTGTGGAACCATAAATAAATTTATAAACCTATAAAAATACCACTGCACAAACTTATTGCATAAATAACTATTTTGTAGCGTCCTTGCTTTATATCTTTACGTTAAACAAGCAAAGAGTTATCATTTTGCAGTAACCCCAAATCAATAAATCAAACAAATGCCTAATGAACTACAGACTAATACAACTACCTGAGATAATCATGTCTCCCCTTTCGGTGGTCCAGTAATTGATCGAAGTTGGGAAAGCTTCCGTCCTGCATTCGAGGGTCACATCCTGTCCGATGTAAGCGCCCTCCAATTGGTTAGGGATCGATAGCATTGGAGGAACTGAAAATTAATTCGATAGTCAGGTGTTGTTATAATAATCTCTACGCAAAAGCTGCTACGATCTATCAGCAAAACTGATAAATCAAGTCCAGAAGAGAGATTTGACAACCATAATACGTTTCTAGTTGGAAATTAAAGTGCATTATTTGGTCGAGTTGTCACTCTAGCTTCCAATTAGGGCTCAGTTGACGATTAGGAAAATAAATACGTGTTTTCTATGACGACTGATAATTTAGAATTTTTCCTGTTGCTAAAATTTTAAAAATTGCTAAATCCTTGTAAGGCTTTTTTCTTGCCACTAAGAAAAATATATGGTCTTACAAGATGACGCTTTAGTACGGAGATTGCTCGAGCGCCAGTTTTTTTATGTGGTATGCTCCACAACCCTTAGAAACGGCCTCTTAGGGGCACAGGTAACTTCAGATGGAGATACGGTATTCTCCAGGGGTCTAGTTGACTTCAGACTTAATTATTTTTACTTTATTATATACCTTTAATATCCCTGAAAAGAGGTAAGGTTGGTGAATATAAACCAGGAAATAAACGTGACACATATATTGTTTTTAGCTAGTGTAACAAAATAAAATTCGTTCTACTTCAAAGCCCAACCCTATTTAACCCTGAAAAAAAATACTACGTTTAAAAGAAACGTTCGATTCGGCCTTATAGTGACTGTAGTGACGGAGTGACTCAATCAGACTTTAATTAAATTTATCAAATTACGGAAGCAAACGGAAAAACAAAATAACTTCTATTAAATATCTAAATCACTATGAAAGAGTTATTTAGCCCAATTAATTTATGAAATAGATCGGCAGGGTTTGTCAAAATTTATTATGTTCTAGAATTAACAAGAAAGTTAATAAATTTATTCTTAATTACTTTTATTACTTTAAATTAAAACAGGAGAGTTATCTAACCTTATTAATTATGCAATCTACTTGTCAAATTCGGAAATTAAAATCGGCAACTATTTTATGACTATCTTTCTAAAAATGCTAATTAACCGGAAACGTAAATTAATACTATTAAATTATTTAACTTAAATCGGGTGAGTTAGTTAGCTTTCTTATTTTACGGAATAAACAGGGTAATCGCGGGGGTTGAATTTACGGACCTAAGCATTCAGAATCTGATATTGTCTGGGGGTTTTTGCCGAAGCCACCACGAAGATAAGATCAGTCCCGAAGCTGTGATACTAATACAGACCGGCCGAAACTCAGGTAGATATTGTCTGGGGGTTTTTGCCGAAGCCACCACGAAGATAAGATCTGGTCCCAAGATTTCGGAAACTACACGTCGAACTAACTCTGCAATTGGGGAGATATTGTCTGGGGGTTTTTGCCGAAGCCACCACGAAGATAAGATCTGATCCCAATGCTTTTAAATTATTTCACGACAACCTAACCGTGCCAAAGCGTTGAAAATTATTACCCGGCGAGCGAACTTAGCTATGGGGAGATATTGTCTGGGGGTTTTTGCCGAAGCCACCACGAAGATAAGATCTGATCCCAATGCTTTTAAATTACTTACGCGACAGTCGGAACAATTAATGCGGTAACTAATATTTAATTTCGGACGTGAAAAGGAAACCAAAGCTAAATGAGATTTAATTAAAAACAAACTAACTCAAGAAAACCTTCAATAAATGAATCAATTTCGGTTAATCTATCGGAAAAGATAATTAACAAAATTAGAAATGTAATCGTAAATAAAATTCTAAACTGAGAACTTAAATAACTCTCCTAAAATTCGGCCACGAAAAGAAACCAAAATTATATTAATTTTTCGGAAATTAAAATAATTAACAAAATTAAAAATGAAATTGGAATGAAAGTCTAAATAACTCTCTTTAAAATAATTACGGGTCCCTAAAATGAATAAACTATTCCTGTTTACTAATTCGGAAAAATAATGATATTTAAAATTAAATTAAACCACTGAGAATGAAAATTTAATTATAAATAAACTAAATTATAAAACCGGAAAAATGATCAAACTATTTCAGCCAAATTATTCAAGAAATAAAAACGAGAACTAAAATAAAATCTCACGCAATTCGGTATTGTAAATTTTAAAATCTGAATAACTCGTTGTAATAATTAAATGAAATCTTTTACTAATAACTAAATTATTCTCAAATTAATACCGGCGAAACAATCGAACAAAACGATAAAAAAACAAGTCGTAGCGATACAAAAAAAACGTAGGTAAACAGTACACGACGCGGCGTCTTATCTTTTAAAATAATCGGATGAGATTTCGGATCAAAATTAACGCGATTCCAATTTATCTTATTAACACGGCAAAATCAAATGAAAAATTACGGAAAACAATACTAAGAATTTTATACCTCGGAATACTTTTAAACGGCGGAAAAACGGCTAACTAGATTTCGGTTCGACTGTTCAGAATGAATCGCAGGAAAAGAATTCAATTCCTAATTTCAAATTATTTCTCACCTAAGCTCTGAAGAATTCCTACTACGCAAAAATCCCTTCCAAAGCGACCGGATTCGCGGCGCGCGCAATACTATCTTTAAACGGCGTTAGCTCGTGAAATATTTAACAATATGTATAGGGTGAGCCAAATAAAATCGAACGTTTTATTTAATTTCAAATAAATTTTCATTGAATCCCGAAATTATTCAAATTATTTAAATTGTGAAAAATAACTTCATTACATCCTATTCACAGAAGCAGGGAAAGCCGAAGAAGGCCACCATCTGGCCATTTTGGTAAGAGCAAATAATCCAGACGAACTTAGACACAGGGTCGAAATGTCGCTAGAGAAAATCGATGTATGGATGAAGGCAAGGGAATTAGAGCTGGCAATACAAAAAACAGAAGCTTTGATAATAAATGGTCACGGATGGAAATCCCAGAGAGAGAGGATCAACTTTAAATTCCAGGGAAATAAAATAACGCCCAAAAACAACTTAAAATACCTAGGTATGACCATAGGTTTTAAGGGACACTTTGGCAAACACATTAAAACAACAGTTAAAAAAGCAGAAGATAAAATTAGCGGGCTAGGAAGAATAATGCCCAACTTAAGTGGTCCTCTGTTTTGGAAACGGAAACTGCTGCTGGAGGTAGTACATTCCATTCTCCTATACGGAGCAACGGTATGGGGAAATATAGTAGCGGTCAAGTACTACAGAGAAATGTTAGAGAGAACACAAAGGAAAGCAGCTTTAAAAGTAGGGTCTGCATATAGAACCGTATCGACAGCAGCCATCCAAGTCATTACAAGAACAATACCACTGCATTTGCTCGTCCAAGAGATGAAAATGAAATGAAAAAAACCGGAGAGAGGTAAGAAATGAAACCATAACAAAATGGCAGAGAGAATGGGTGGCACATGAAAGGACAGCAAGTGGACTAAGAAGCTCATTCCAAGCGTAGAAAAGTGGACGAAGTGTGGACATCGCAAGACAAACTTCTACTTGACACAAGTACTATCCGGACACGGGTGTTCCGCAAATTACCTACACATAATCTCAAGAAAAGACACCGAAGAATGCATGTATTGCGGCATGACGGATAGCCCTGAACACACATTGATGGAGTGCGGAAGATGGAATAGAGAGAGAACACAAATGAGGGTGGAATTAGGAAACATTCAGACGACGGTAGAGTTAATAGGAAAAATGATAAAGGGAAAGGTAGACTGGGAGAAAGGAGAGAGGTACATCACGAAAGTTATGAAAAAAAAGGGGGAAGAGGAACAAACCACACAGGAAGCGGGAAGACACTGAAAGACACTATATGCGGCTGAGGCATGTCAGTAAATGATGATTCCAGACGCATATGGTTACGGGTGAGGTTTGGTGGCTACCATGACCAAATTTGGATGAGGTTCAATTAACACCTTATCTTAAAAAAATTCCGGAGGTCAAATGCAGACTTTGGAACTATTTTCAAATATTCCCTGACATATTTTTTATTTTAACCAATCTAAACCACACCACACCGTACTGGTTTCATTTTTATCGGTATTTCTCAATCCGCAATAATCCAAAACAAATTGTAAAGTTAAAATGACGATGTAAACGAAAATTTATTAGGTAAATAATAGCAGTTGAGGCGAAAAGAAAGTTTACGGCGTCAATAATTGATTGCGGCTTTCTGAGTTTACTGAAGTTGTGTTGTTAGTCAATGTGGTGAGAGTTTTACTTAAACTGGTAGAGTTTTGTAAAGTGCGAGAGAGAATGTAAGTTGTAATTTGCCCCACGGAAGTTGCACAATAACAAAAACTTTCTTGTCTTGAAATAGTTTTAGTCACTGCACTTTTGAGATGTATTACAGCGACGACATCGCCATTATTCAAGTACACGAGTGTAAAATAATGATAAATAATATAATGAGTTGTTAACAAGGAATATTAAGTAAACTTCTAAAGAGATACGTTTCTTGCAGTATACACAAACAGAATTTGCATTTACGAATATAACCTTTTGTTAACCTAGAGAGCTCAAGCTCAAAAGACATTTGCACAAATAAATCTTGTGGTGATATTAAAAAGGAGGATATTTAATATTTAAAAAAAGTCAGAAGATACAGAGGCAGGGTTCCCACAATGGAAGCGAGAAAATTTTCCTTGACTTTTCCAGATTTTCCCTGACAATGCACAAACTTTTTTCATACGAATAAGTAAATGAAAAATAAGGAATAAGATGTATGAGTAAACCAGTAAGGAATTTTAATTTATTAGATTCGACATCCTAAGACCGGTTTCTGTCTTTCGACTTCATCAGTTAGGCTTTTCGAATCCAATAAATAAAATTCCAAACTCGTACAAGTCAATAGCTATATCCGCTATAAGATAACATTTTTAGATGTGCTACCATCTATGGTAAGAAGAGAGTATTGACATTAAATTTTGACTGAATCTAGTCAAGATGTCACTCTCTTCTTTTTTATCCCTTTCAGAGATTAATACAAAGTGAGTAAACCAGTAAGGAATTTTAATTTATTAGATTCGACATCCTAAGACCGGTTTCTGTCTTTCGACTTCATCAGTTAGGCTTTTCGAATCCAATAAATAAAATTCCAAACTCGTACAAGTCAATAGCTATATCCGCTATAAGATAACATTTTTAGATGTGCTACCATCTATGGTAAGAAGAGAGTATTGACATTAAATTTTGACTGAATCTAGTCAAGATGTCACTCTCTTCTTTTAAAGCCTAACTGATGAAGTCGAAAGACAGAAACCGGTCTTAGGATGTCGAATCTAATAAATTAAAATTCCTTACTGGTTTACTCACTTTGTATTAATCTCTGAAAGGGATAAAAAAGAAGAGAGTGACATCTTGACTAGATTCAGTCAAAATTTAATGTCAATACTCTCTTCTTACCATAGATGGTAGCACATCTAAAAATGTTATCTTATAGCGGATATAGCTATTGACTTGTACGAGTTTGGAATTTTATTTATTGGATTCGAAAAGCCTAACTGATGAAGTCGAAAGACAGAAACCGGTCTTAGGATGTCGAATCTAATAAATTAAAATTCCTTACTGGTTTACTCACTTTGTATTAATCTCTCAAAGGGATAAAAAAGAAGAGAGTGACATCTTGACTAGATGTATGAGCTGTTAATTTGATAAAAAATCATGCAATATAAACAAATAGAAAGGAAGAAATAAAAGAAAACGTAGCAGACAAATATATAAATATATAAGTAATAGGAACTTTTAAAAATAAATGGTTAGATAATGAGATAAAAGAAACAAAAAGAGAGAGCCACAATAGAAACACAAAACTATTCTACAACCAGCGAATAAAATAAAACATATATCAAAGAATAATAGTCATAAAAAACAAACAAGAGAAACTGGTGGAAAACAAACAAAGAGAATCTGGTGGAAAACAAACAAGAGAAACTAGTGAAAAACAAACAAGAATGATAGAAGAAGGAAGTTTGGAAACATTTCTTTATGGAGTTATTGTATGAAGAAGAAGCAGAAAATGGATCAAATAAAGATGAACTAACAAAAACGAAATCAATAGTAATCGAAATGCCCCAGGAAATATCGATAGAAATATAAAAAATGGAGAAAAAATGATCAACAAATAAGTGATAACAATAGAGGTCCAACATTGATAGGGACAAATACTAAAGACTGAAGAATTAATAAATAAGCGAGACAGTCAGTAACTCGCTGCCGACAACATTATTCAACAGAATTGGAGTATGTAGTAAGAAAAATAGAAGCACATTGAGAACAAGATCAAATAAAGGAGTATGCTGACGACGTGGTAATTACTTCAAAAAATTGAAAAACATGTTATAGAGAAGGAAATAAAATATGTTTAGGAAGTTACCCATAAGTAATAATGACAAATGATGGAAGCAGAGATATATAAATAATAGAAATAATAAAGAAACTGAATAAGCAACTAATAAAGCGAAAAACACGGGAATAATTGGAAAGTGGAGACGGGGGGTTAAGAAAATACAAGGACAAATATACAATTAATAAAAAAGGTGTGACATGTGGAAAGCGAAAACAGAAGAAACAAATAAATAACATGGCAGAATGGCAACCAGGAGAAAGAAGAAGCTGCAGACCCAGAACTATAAGGGTGCATGAAGTGATAAATCCTCAGCCGTAATTCACCAATAATAAAATAACATTAAACACAGAAACATATGTGAGAAAATTTAAGGATATGAAAGTGTGGACTAATCTTTCTTTCTAGATCTAGAAAGTCTTATTTAGAGATTAGCTGTTATTCATATTTAAGAAAATTACAGATAGTCCAGTAACTGAAGGGTCAAAGCTGTATATATAAGTCTGTCCAGATTTTTTTTTTTTTAGTTTATTATTTATTTTCATTTGGTATATTATTACATTTTTCTAGGACATTTCATTTTCCTAATTCCCTGCTATAGAAGTTTTCCTCCTTTTCAGGGTGAGGCCCTGATTACAATATTAGTAACCTAGCTAGCTAATTTTTCCTAAGGTTTTTGTGCGCGCTGGTGTGTTCTGTCTTGTGTGTGTTGGTTGGGGCCTGTGTGGGCAGGAGCTGTTTCCCAGTTTTTTATCTAAGAATCGCCAATTTTGCTATTTCCACCCTTATGTTTGGGGAAAACGGTGCCCAATCTAAGGGGGGAAATATGATTTAGGAAAACCACGAAAACCTAAATCACGATTCTGTACAGGTGGTTCTTATGTTCTATTTATTATATTATTATATTATTATGGTGTTGTATGTTGGGGGGTTGGGGTTTGTGGGGGGTTTACCTTATGTTTACCTAAAGTTCATTGCAATGGGAAAACCCATAGGTATCGATCCATGTGCCTTGAGGCCCGTTCTTTCCTGTCGAGAACATCGAAAAAAGTGGTCAAAGTTTATGTTTTCCCAATATTTTGGACCATTTTAGTAATTCATTCATATTTTTTTTTATCCCATTTTTTTAAAATGGAATCTTGAGATGTCTCGAATGATCTCATAATTTTTTTTTTCAGTATCTTTCTGGTGTTTTAATAAAAAATTGATTTGTTTATTTCCATTTTTCAGACGTTTTCGGAGTTCGAGAAATCTTCGAAATAAGCACGAATTAAAAACTCATATTCCATTATATTGTTATTCAATGCACACCATTTTAAAGCTTGCAGTGTCTACTTTTGAATGTATTTTTTCATTTTTTGAGGATTAATACCCAGACCGAAGTGAAGCTTATATTCTGACCTTTCCCTTTATATCAATTGATCCCTACATTCGAGCGCGGTTAGTAAATGTTAGTTAGAATTATGTCACCCCCCAAGGAGCTGTGAGACCTCGACGCTGGTGGGGGGGCCGAGTAACCGCCCCTCCTCGAGCCTGACGGGACGGGGAGGGGCAGTGAAACCAAGGACAGCTCAGCGAGACTTCCGTGGTCATGCACCGAGAGCTATATAGCATTGCACCTCGTTGACACAGAAGTCTCAAGATATCAGGAAACACAGCGTGGAGAAAGAGTTGTCTCTTTTGTGGAAGCCTGCCTGATATACACCGGATCCAGTGAATCGGTGGTTGTTGAGGAAATATTCACTGGATGTGGGGGCTTGCCTTAACCGGCCGGCCAAGTGGATGGGAGCCACAATAAAAATCCCCCCAAGCCAAGGTGGAACATCATACGCCGATGGATGCGTGGTAAAGGGGAAGCTTTATCGTGAGTATGCGAACTCTGGAGACCTGGGGACCTCCAGTTTCAACACCCTTGCTCCTGCATGCGGGGCTCTGCAGGAGTTGACCTCTTTGTTCCCTTGCTTCTCGTGGGATTAAAAATGGAAAAGAAAGACACCACAAAACCAAAGCGGGACATCCCCGCTACTCATTCTAAAACGGAGCATGCCATCCGTTCACAAAAAAAACCCCTATCTCATGTGAGACCTCCTCACAAGGAAAGAATAGGGGGGGGGGGGGAAAGAAGAAAGGAGAGACGGAGAAGGAGAGAGAGAGCATCCACGCTCCCTCCACATCCTCCTCGGTCCCTTCAACAAGGCGGGAGGCTCCCCGGAAAAGAGAGCAGAGGAGAAATCTACCTCACCTACCTGAACCGGGTCAACCCGGGGGTAGAGATGACCCTCTGAGGCGTGGACTCAGTGGGGCAGGAGTTAGGTGGTACCTGCGCTACCTCAACCAAGGGCTTGTACCTGAGGAAGCCAGGAAGAAAGCCTTGGGGCACAAAACCCAAGAACCGGAGCACGGGAAATCCGGAAAACGAAAGCGGGATGTGACAAGCATCACCCCGCAAAGTAGCACGGGAAAGCAAGCACCCAAAAGAAGGAAGGCGGGACAAAGCACCACCACCTCCACGGGCGGCAGCTATGCAGCTGCCGTGAAAAGTGAAAAGCTGGCCATCCTCCCCAGAGCGTTCCCTGAGACATCCCTCAGTGCGGACGAACAAACCAAACTGGAGGAGGCTCTAGTAGAAGAGATGTGCGACAGGTGGGAGCATAAGCTCCATTTCGGAGGCATCCATTTCCGTCCGGGCATGATCCTGGTCGACTGTGAAACACCACAGTCAGCGGAATGGTTGCGGATGAAAGCTCCCCACCTAAAAAGCTGAGAGGGAGTAGAATTGATGGTGTGTGCGGGAGACGACATCCCAAAGGTACACACTATCACTCTCTTTCTCCCCAGAAGCCAGAAAATGGAAGAAGAAAAACTTCTACGTTTAGTAGAAGCTCAGAATGAAGGGCTGAGAACTTCCCAATGGAAGGTCATCAGCCTGAAAGAAGAGGGCACAGGCCAAATCCTGAGGGCAGGGATAGATGTTCTATCCTGCTAAAAAATCAGGGAAAACGGGCACACCATCCACTATAGGTTTGGGAAAATACCCGTGCATGGCCTGAAGAGACATGAAGAGGAGAAAGTGGATGAAGTGGTGACTCCCACCACCCATGAAGTAGAAGATGATGTGGAGAGCACGGGCAGTCTCCACATCTCTGAAATGTACAGCGGAGAATCACCATTATCCGAGGAGACTATGGAAGTCGAAGTAGTGGGGGAGGAAGACCGCACCTCTACTAGTGGGGACAACACCCCCACCGGTAAAGAATAAGATGGCGGGCATTGAGATCGCCCAGGTGAACGTCCATCATGCTAAAGGAGCATCAGCAGTGATCTCCAGGACGTTCACCAAGAACCAATTGGGGGTCGTGCTGATCCAAGAACCTTGGGTCTACAAAAACCAGGTAAGGGGCCTTAACTGTCAGGACTCCAAAGTAATACACCACATGGGTGAGAACACACCCAGAACATGCATTATGGTAAGGAAAAATATTAATTATTTTTGTCTTTCAGAATTAATGACGAGAGACCTCGTCCCTATCCGAGCCTACCTCGAATTCAAGAAGAATCGTCAAGAAGTGGTTATAGCCTCATGCTATATGGCAGGAGACGGGCCTGTACCGCCTCCAGAAGCCCATAGATTAGTAGAGTACTGCCAGAGGAAGAAACTGCCACTACTCCTAGGATGTGACGCCAACGCTCACAACACTGTTTGGGGTAGCAAGGACACCAACCAGAGAGGTGAGCAATTATTAGAATTTATTTTTGAAAGAAACCTTATCCTACATAACATAGGAAATACTCCCACGTTTGTAACTAGGGTAAGGGAAGAAGTATTAGATATTACAGTAAGTACACCGAACCTAAAAGATCTAGTGATAAACTGGAGAGTATCGAGTGAGCCGTCTCTGTCTGATCACAGAATAATTACGTTCAGACTAGAGACAGATCCACCTGAGCCAATCCTCAGAAGGAACCCTAGAAAAACAAATTGGGAAATATATAACACCAATCTGAAAGCAAATTTAGCACACGTCCAGAATAAAAAGGCTAGGCACCACCTAGAACTGGAGAATATTATTGAAGAAGTTAATGGGGCAATAATCGATGCATACGAATCGAGCTGCCCCGAACAAGTAAGCAGAAATTGCAGGGACGCACCTTGGTGGAATTGTAATCTGGCAAAATTAAGATCCGAAACTCGAAGGCTCTTCAATAGGGCAAAGAGTAGCGGAGATTGGCAGAGCTACACCGAGAAACTAACCACCTACAACAAAGAACTAAGAAAAGCAAAACGAAATAGTTTCAGAAAATTTTGTGAGGATATTGACTCCACACCTGCTGCCGCTAGACTATATAGAGTCATGGCAAAAGGTAGAGTCGATAACGCAATGGCTCTAAAGAAGCCAGATGGTAGCTACACCGAAAGTGAAAATGAAAGAGCCCAGCTCTTACTGGATACTCACTTCCCTGGGAATGAACCTATCTCTATAGGGCACATTCCAGAACGGTATAGTAGACCTACCAGAGAAGATACGGCAATGGCCAGACATATCTGCAGCAATAGACGCATAAGATGGGCTTTGAACACCTTCCAACCGTTTAAATCAGCAGGAGGTGATGGAATATTCCTCGCCTTACTCCAGCGCGGGCAAGAAGAAATTCTACCACACCTAGTGAGTATGTGTCGTAGCAGTCTAGAACTGGGATATATACCGGAAGTATGGAGAAGGGCCAGAGTCACCTTCATTCCTAAAACAGGGAAAAGGGATACAACCAATCCTAAATCCCTTCGACCAATTAGTCTCACATCGTTCGTTCTGAAAACGGTGGAGAAAGCAACTGATAACTATATCAGAACAGAAATCCTGGAACGGGTGCCTCTGCACCCCCATCAGCATGCGTACCAAACGGGCAAATCCACGGAGACCGCATTGGTGCAATTGACAGATGAAATCCAGGATGCACTAGAGAACAAAGAATCTGTAGTGTGTGCCTTTCTAGACATAGAAGGGGCTTTTGATAACACACCACACGAAGCCGTTAAAAGAGCACTAGAAGAAAGAGGGGTAGACAACACGACAACCAGATGGATGTCGCGACTTTTGTCTACCAGAATAGCAGAGACTAAAATGGGACAAGACACTGTTTCCATCTGCACAACCAGAGGATGTCCACAAGGAGGAGTTGCCTCCCCTCTTATGTGGAGCCTAACAGTGGATCGACTCCTCTGCGATTTGACCGAGATTGGTATATCGTGTCAAGGCTATGCAGATGACATAGTCATAATCGCAAGAGGAAAATTCGAGAATACCCTCTGCGATATAGTTCAAAGAGGGCTGGACTATACCAAAGAATGGTGTCAATCGATGGGACTTAGCGTGAACCCCACCAAGACTACCTTAGTTGCCTTTACACGGAAAAGAAACATTAACCTCAAAACCATCGAATTGGACGGGAAAGTTATTGAATGGAAGCCAGATGTCAAATATCTGGGACTAATACTAGATAATAAACTCATCTGGAATAAGCACGAAAAAGAAGTAACCAGCAAAGCCACGAAAGCTCTAATGGTGTGCAGAAATTTTGCGGGAAAAAACTGGGGATGTAACCCAAAGATCCTGCAGTGGATGTATACGTCAATAGTGAGACCGGCCATCACTTATGGAGCAGTGGTCTGGGGCAGCAGAACTAAGCTGGCCAGTACAAAGGCAAATCTAGCGAAAATCCAAAGACTAGCCTGCGTATGCATAACAGGTGCAATGAGAACGTGCCCAACGGCCGCCATGGGGGTAATCCTAAGCCTTACACCCCTCCATATAGTAGTGGAGAGTATAGCGATAAGAACAACCTACAGAATGACCAGAGAAGGATCAACTAAACGCAAGTTTCGACTCCTTCCTGGAAATCATCAAACCTGGGACATGCCCCAAAATGAGATGACAAAGAAGTTTAGCTTTGTGAAAGAATTCAACACAAAGCTAAGTAACAAAAGCGAATGGGACAAAGATACCATCCCAAAACTCAAGAGAAGTGCCATTAAATGGTACACAGATGGTTCTAGAACAACAGAAGGAACAGGAATAGGAGTATATGGGCCTGGAACCAAATATTCTGAAAGTTTAGGCAAATCTCCGAGCATTTTCCAAGCTGAAATATACGCCATTGGAAAATGTGTCCAGTTCAACATAGGAGTAATTTTCGCAGACAAGAGATCATCATCATGTCAGTCAGCTAAGCACTCATTAATGCCTTGAACTCCCACGTAATCAACTCCCAGATGGTTTCAGAGAATCTAAACGAGCTAGGCAAGAATAACACTGTTACCCTCCTATGGGTTCCGGGACACACTGGAGTGGAGGGTAATGAAATAGCAGACATACTCTCAAAAAAGGGGCTGAAACACCATTTCTGGGACCTGAACCCTTCTGCGGAATAAGCACCAGTACAATACTTGATGAACTTGGAAAAGAAGTAAATAACAAAAGATGCCAATACTGGATAGGACTACAAGGAATGAGGCAGGCCAAGACACTACTGGGAAACTACAACCAGAAGAGATCTGACGACTGCGTCAGTAAAAGTAAAAATAAGCTCAGAATACTAACGGGTATCCTAACAGGGCACTGCCGGCTGAGAGGCCACCTAAAGAAACTCGGATTAGTAGACAAAGAAGAATGCAGATTCTGCGAGGAAGGGGAGGAAACCTCCATCCACATTCTCTCAGAATGCTTTACCCTGCAAAATCCAAGGGTACGATACCTCGGAGAATATCAAATAGAAGAGGAAGATTTACCTAACCTGAAGCCTACCGACATCCTGAACTTTTTGAAAGCAATAGGACTGGAGGAACTGCTCTAATCGTTGAGACATCCTTAACGATTGGGCAGCAGTAGGGGGCACAATAGATCTTATAGGTCGCAGTGTATCGACACCCCCATCACAGATAGATAGATAGATAGATATGTCACCCATTTATACGCTCCCCGTCTGAGATCCATGATATTCCACATAACTTAACCACGTGTACCCACGCGCCCACATTAGTCGTCTGCTTTTGTTGGTATACAATCTCTGTTATTTTTGGAGTCGTTGGCTTGCCCGTATTATTGAAATATTGATAGTATTTTATCAAAGGTAGTACCACGAGTCATCCAAATTTTATCGATTAAATTTTTGGTTTTCACGAAAACGGCTTTATTTGGAAAAACCACGAAAACAAACCGATTGATAAAGTCACGAGTCCGCAGGACGAGTGATTTTATCTCAAATCAGTTTGTTTGAGTGGTTTTGCCTGAAATAAAGTGTGGAAACCAAAAATTTTATCTATAAAATTTGAGAGGACGTGTGCTATTTGGAAGGTTTATTTTTTGAATCATTTTCTATTAAAAACTGAGAATATAGTCATTTATGCATATTTACAAATGCAGAAATGGCTGGAAAACGAACTGCCATCAGAGGAATGGAGATGGAAACGTGCAGAAGATGTATTGCCACCGGTCCAGACCACAAGGGATCCGGCCCCCCGGATCTCTTGAAGATGATTTTTTGTCCTAAACTAAACTTCTCCACTGTTTGTACGTAAGAATAATAATTATATACTTACATTGAACTTTTAGTTGAACTCTCTTGCTAATAGACGGCGGTACTCCATTAGATGCTATGCACAGGTAGACAGCCATATGAAGTCGACTCACTTTGGTTATAAATAAAATTTCACCGTCGACTACGTTTACTGAAACAAAAAAAAGTTGTTCATAAGCTTTATTGAGAAACTTTTAAAGAGTATAATAAATAATGAAAATGATGTATAAATTCTTGTAAAACTTTTACAGTTGGGTCAAATTTCGTTCCTTTCTGAGCCATGGGATTTTAAGTTCAACTTTTGTTGTAAAATTAGATTTTAGTTTTGAAAATTTTGCTAAATCCATTTATTGGATGAAAGATCAAATTTTTTCCTACATCTATCATCATCATCTTCTTCACGAGAGAGGTTCTTTATACCCTTAACCATCTTTTATTGCGGGATTCGCCAGTACTTCGAGATATATCATATCCAGTGATCTCTAATATTGGGACTATTGAGTAGAAACATTTCGGAATAGAAAAATAACTTACTTAATCAGTAGTAATACTATAAGTACTTCAAAATAATCAGGTTATACATCGATAACTTGTTTCATAATTACAAAGAGTGACACTTTGACAGTTTAAACAATCCGACCGCGAAGCGGGAGGATTGTTCTGTCAAGCTGACACAATTTGTAATTATGCAGGAAGTTTGAGATGCTATTTATTTTGAAGTACGTATTGTATTTGATACGATTATTTTTTGAGTAAATTAAGTAAATATAAACAATTTATTAATTTAAATACAAATTAGTACAATGAAAATTACAATTAATATATACTACGTTTTTGAACCTGTACCGTTTTTAAAATCGAGTTATTTTTGAATAATTATTGATAAACGTCAAAATTTGACGGTCCTATTAGTTTGTGTATTGTTGTAGGTATGTTGATTTCAATGTGGTTGCTATGGAAATGAAATTATTGTAAAATTTTCGATTGGAGGAGCTACTCTATGTATAATCTGGTATTATCGAAATTATACGAGGTAACTTAACTAAATTGAACGTTCTGATTGGTTAAAAATTACACGAAAAAAAATAATCAGTAGTAATATCACAAGAGCTTCGAAAATAATCGATTATACTTCCGAGTCACGAGACGTATTTGGCGAAACACCACGAGAGGGAGCTCGAGTGGTGTTTTAAAAGAAATACAAGAGTTATTTGCAAAAAGGATACCCTCTATATCGGGATAGTATCATAAGTTTTTATCTGGTTTTTTCTTATGATAATATTAATAAGAAAACTTCATTTATGACGAAGTATAAATTCTCTTATAATATGCAAATGCGCTATCCTTTCAAAATTCGTTCCCAGAAACGTCACAAAAATATGATTGAAACAGATTTTGACATCTTCAATCTCAAAATCTTATTCTATGTATACTATGTTGATGTCATATTTTTGCAAGATTATCAAGTGTTCTGTTTCTAGTAAATTTATTTATTTTATGTCATTTTGATAACGGCTTTCGATCTGGAAAGCCGAAACGTCAATAAAAAAACTTTTTTAACAACTAAGTGGTTTTAATCCAGTGGAAAGAGAGAGAAATTAACATAACATACTTAAATATTTCTCGATTATAATTATAAATGGCTTTGAGCTTGATTATTTGAACACTCGCTTGTACTTGCAATAGTTGTCTTTATGACACATTCCTTGTAATCAGAACCATTCATTTTTATCATGTTGAAGCCTCAGTCCTTTAATATAACAGCTAGTGTCTCGACAGGCGTTGCTCATTTTTAGCGTTGTTATTTATATTTGACGTTTAACTGTCACAATCGTAAATCTGAAAACACCGATATTGATAGGCCAATCAGAGTCAAGAGTCAAGTTCAGAATTATCGATAAGCCAAACTTGACTGGAGCTCCTGATTGGTTCATTTTACAAGTGCGTGAAATAGTCATTTATAATACCACCAGAGCTTCGATTATTAATGGAAATTTTTTCGAGAACACGAATATTTTGAAAAAGTTGTCAAATCGACATTTGTCAACAACAAGCATTTTTTTCAACATCTGTGGTCACTTATTATTTTGGCGGTCATAATGGCTAATTATTTAATAGGTCCCTATTTTTTACGGAACTTATATTTACAAAAATTTTTGTAAAATAATGTCAGAGGTCTTTTAAAGCGCGAGTCTCAAAATATTGACAATTTAATGGGATTTTAATTGTATTTTCGAACCAAATTAACTGATTTTTATACTTTCAAAGAACAAGTTATAACACATGTTTCGTCTGTACCATTTAAAAATCAGATATTCAATCTTTTCACGCAAAATTCTTACGTTCGGCACTGTTTTCCCGAGGTATAGTTAGTTCTCCTGGATATCATGTACAAGTAACCCGACATTCTAAATCGACTGACTCTACTTTGGTAATGAATAATACGCCGCTTCGTCACCATCGCCACGTTTATGTTCGCTGCAACAAAACCATTTTTCCACAAGGAAAATAAGGAAAACCTTTCGGCAAACCTCCGAACTGCTCGGAACATATAAAAGATATGATACTGTACACAATGAGAATGCAGATATCGAGAAAATCCAACAATGAGGTTGATTTATTGCGCGGGATATGGAAAAGTGCAGATGAATTATTCAGAAGTGGGACGGGATCAGAGCTTCTGAGTGTTCAATTCCATTCTGGCTCATTTAAATTTTTTAATAATAGTTGCGGTACGTAAATCTAGCCGATTTGGGAAAAAAATGATGTCGCACTAAGTTCCACATCTGCCGAAATATATTCATTTTATTTTTTTCACCGCTATTTAGTACAAAAATGATTTAGGTATATTTGAAATTAATAGAAAATACCTTTCTCCACGGGCACTAATGAATGTAGTTATTCTGAAATCACTTATAATATCAGAAAAGAAACATTCTCGCTCTTGAGATTGAAAGAAAATTCTGACTGAAACACTTGTCTCTTACGTATTTTATACGTATTTCATTCTTATTCTAGTGTCAGAATATTCATATGTAAAACCTAGCTGTAAATATCACGTCATGTTTGACAGTTCTACGCGACGTGTTATTTATTTAGTTTGAATTTGCCTAAACAAAGATAAGCTGCGATTCTTGAGGTGCCATTTTGCTATATTCAATTCCTACTTTCTGTGACCGTGGAGAAAGCACAGTTTGTTACTCTGTTGGAATGACTATTTCACTCATCTTCGAATTTTCACAAAATCTGACCAATCACAAACCAAAGACAGCTGGTATTATCGCGATAATACCAGCTGTCTTCCAATCCTGATTCGTCTATCAGCGTGGTATTTTCAGGGCGTAACCATGGACACGAATTGCAAAACAAAATTTGACATTTTGAAAAAAATAATTACAGCTACAGACGTCAAAATGGTGTTATTTCAAATGAAGTTATAAACCAAAATATTGATGAAAATATACCTTATAATAAAAAAAAACCTTATATACCTTATATATGGAAACAATTTATGGAGTTCTGTGCGGAACCCAATTATGAATTAGATGCAGGAAACGACAACGAAAAATTAGCATTTATTATGAAAGACTGGGCCTTCAATATGCGGAAAACTGACGGTAGTGATTATAATGAGAGTGTTATTAAAACTATGTGGAACACTACTGCAAAGTTATTGCAAGGAAAGTATTTTTGTGAGTATCAGAATCATATTGATCCCTTCCCAAAGATGTAATTTTCAAGGAGGAGAGAGCGGCTCGTGATAGTAGAAGGAAATTGTTGCAAGCTGTACCCGAAAAAAGGAAAATGAGTTCTGTTGCTATGACTCCGGATGAATATAAAAATATGTGCTTACAATAGGACGAAGACACGCCAGAGGGACTCCAAAAAATTTTTTTTCACATAGCTGCAGTAGAATTAGCTTGGAGAGGTAATGAAGCAGCTTCTTGCATGTTGCATTTTTTAAAAGAAGAAACTGACAATAAAGGCCGTTTAACAAATAGAATTACATATAATCTGATATTCTCCAAAACTCGCCAAGGTGGTGATAAAAACTGTGCAGATGCTAAAAGGCTTACTCAAAATTTGAAATCTCCTGAAATGTGTCCTGTGAGATTATACCGGAAACTGATATCAAAAAGAGGATCTGTTATCAATGACAGAGTTTTTCTTGCGGTGAATAGCAAACGGAATAAATTTAATAATACTAATAATTGGTACAAGGCTTGTCCAATACAATATCAAGATGGACAAAACTATCAGCAGAAAAGATAGGATTAGACACTAAAAAAGTGAAAATAACAAATCACTCTAATCGTGCCACTGCAGTTAGTCAGTTACTACAATCTGGCGTTAGTGATCAACAAGCTATGAAAATTACTGGACATGGAAGTTCGAACTCGATGAAACCGTATTTACAGCTTAATGCCGAATATCATCAAAACATAATGAATAATTTCAGGAGTGCTTCAAGTACATCGAGTAATGCTACAAACAAGACATTGTGTCCATACTGTTCAGAATTTTTACAATTGTTCCATATACAGGGTGCGCCATTTATTTCCACTCGATCTCTGGCACCGAAACTAAAAGAGATATCGACAAGATTTTTTATAGGGGTAGACAGTGTCACTCGGACTACCATTTTAAAATATTTTGATGTATACAGGGTGGCTAATTTTTGTGGAATGAAAATCAATTTGGTTTTTTTAAATTGAATACCCTGTATACGATTATGTCTTCTGATTCTACTTAATATTAGATTTACGGTAGTTTTTTGTATTTGTAAATCCGACGCGGCGTTGACAAGTTATTCCTATTTTAAGCAGATTTAATGAAAAAACAGCACTTCAGAAATATTAGCACAAAAACCACATTTTTTAAAAAATTCCTCAAAAAAGCTACTATGATGTAAATGAAACATGCACCTATCACAATAATCACACAACATCTTCACCTGTTGCACAGGGTGTTTGCCGATGGCGTGCCAATAGTCTAGTTTTCAAATGGCAATAACTTAATTTTTTCAAATGGGACACCCTGTATATTTTTCTTCAGTTAGAAGCTCTCCCTAATAAGCATTAAAAAAATATAGGGTTTTGCACATCTAACTATTTACATTAATAATTGACGTTAAGTGACAAACAACATATTTTACACAATTTTTAATAAGAAATCAAGTTACCTATGAAAATGACAGTAGGTATATTTTGTTATGACATTAATTGTCAACATAAAATTTTGTATTGTATCACGTCTACTATATTTAATCGGTATTGTTTATAAAAAATGGATTTTATTAAGAATTATATATAGTGTTTAAGAAAATATTGATATGATATGGATACTGGGTGAATGTCAAAAAAATGCGTTTCTTGCTAGTAGGGTCTATCGTCAAAGATACCCAGAAAGACGTCATCCACAAAAGGATACTTTTGAGAATTTAAAGAATAGATTTGATAGAACAGGAACCGTCAAGTATGAAAAACATTCACGTGAAACTAGGTGTTACTATTGACAAAGAATATAAGGTAATGATCAGTATAGTTGAAGATCCTAATATAAGCACAAGGCAATTAAGCAATCAGTTAGATATTTCCAATACCACAATTAGACGCATAATAAAAAAGAATAAATATCACCCCTATCATATCCAGCTTCACCAAAAATTGTTACCACGTGATTTCGTAGAGTGGAATACTGTAGATGGTTAATAAACAAGATAAATACAGAGCGTAACTTTTTAAAGAAAGTTTTATTCTCCGACGGAGCCACGTTTCATAAGAACGGTTGTGTAACTTCCATTATTATTCGGACCACAATGAACATTTATTTAGAACCACATCACAGTATCGATGGTCTTTGAATGTGTGGGCGGGAATAATAGGTGATTATGTAATTGGTCCCTATTTCTTTGATGGGACTCTAAATGGAGCTATATTTTTAGATTTGTAGAACATGATTTTCGCAACTTATTGCAAAATGTGCCTCAAAATTATCGCAACGGAATGTGGTTTCAATTAGATGGTGCCACACCACATTACCTATTAGATGTTCGCAATTGGTTAAATAGGGAATTTCAGGATCGTTGGATAGGAAGGGGAGGACCTATAAATTGGCCTACTAGATCGCCTTGCCTTACGCCTTGCGATTTTTTCTTGTGGGGTTTTATTAAAAATATTGTTTACAAAGAAGAGGTTACCACAAAAGAAAATATGAAAGAAAGAATTACTGCAGCATTTAGACAGGTGACCCCTGCAATGCTAAGAGATGTGCGTAAATCAATGAAAAAAAGGGCAAGAAAATGTATAAATGAAAATGAAAGACATTTTGAACACCTACTATAAATTTTAACTTTCATTATTGTAGTTTTCTTACGATTAAACTTTGTAAAATTTTGTACTTATTAAAAATTGTGTAAAATATGTTGTTTGTCACTTAACGTCAATTATTAAAGTAAGTAGTAAAGTTAGATGTGCAAAACCCTACATTTTTTTAATGCGTATTAAGGAGAGCTTCTAACTGAAGAAAAATATACAGGACGTCCCATTTGAAAAAATTAAGTTATTGCCATTTGAAAACTAGACTATTGGCACGCCATCGGCAAACACCCTGTGCAACAGGTGAAGATGTTGTGTGATTATTGTGATATGTGCATGTTTTATTTACATCATAGTAGCTTTTTTGAGGAATTTTTTAAAAAATGTGATTTTTGTGCTAATATTTCTGCTGTGCTGTTTTTTCATTAAATCTGCTTAAAATAGGAATAACTTGTCAACGCCGCGTCGGATTTACAAATACAAAAAACTACCGTAAATCTAATATTAAGTAGAATCAGAAGACATAATCGTATACAGGGTATTCAATTTAAAAAAACCAAATTAATTTTCATTCCACAAAAATTAGCCACCCTGTATACATCAAAATATTTTATAATTGTAGTCCGAGTGACACTGTCTAGCCCTACAAAAAACCTTGTTGATATTTCTTTTAGTTTCGTTGCTAGAGATCGAGTGGAAATAATTGGCGCACCCTTTATAAATATAGTCGAGAGTAATGTATTTCATTTATGTTCATGAAAAATTGTTTATTGTTATTGTTTATTTTTATAGGTAATGAATAATAATCATAAAGATCTATTAATAGTTATAATACATAATTCAGTATTATAATTAATTTTGAATTATATAAAAACTGAGCAGATTTTTACCTTTTACTTTGTTTGTGAAATAGTCTAATAAAATTCCACTCGTGATTGAATTCATCTCATAGGTCTGTCTCTTATTTCATAACTCAACTGAGTTGCTTGAAGAAAACATCACGTCCTGCGGACTCGTGGTGTTTTTAAGCAACTCAGTTTCGTTATGAAATGAATCGACAGACTTATCGCGAACATTCAATCACTTGTGGTATTACTATTGAAAATTCGACATTCGTATCGAATTTTCATTCCAACTTTGTTTCAGAATATACTAATATCATATTTTGGCTGATATTTCAAGATTATATTTAAAATTATTAAATATACCGGAGAGAAAAATACCTACAAACTGTAGTGGAGGAAAAAATGTTCATTGAAATTGTGAATAAGTAGCCATTCCCAGATAAAAAAAGAATAAAAATAAACACTTCAGAAATTGTTAGATAATTTATTGATAACCTTCTTTATCAATTCATCAACAATGAATAATACTCATCCAATAGATACATTTAAATGAGGAACCTGTAAAATTACTTAAATACTCCGGAACTTCAACGTATCTACCGTCCCTTTCTAAATAGGTGATCGTCCTTTGATTAAATTCTTTTATGGCATTTCTAATCACATCTGGAGTTACAGCTTCACATGTTTCTTTAATGATTCTTTCAAGATGATCAATAATGGCCTCTTAAGGTAGACCTTTTCTTTTAAGTAGCCCCACAAAAAGAAGTCTAGAGGGGTAATGTCTGGAGACCTTGGACGCCAAAGAAACTCCATATTACTTTTTTAATTTTAATTTAACAATTTGACTTGTTTATTGTCTCTTTTATATGGGAATAATAATAATCTACAATTGTGCATAAATTTTGTTTCTTTATCACAATTTCAATGAACATTTTGCACTCCACTACACTTTGTACGTATTTTTCTCTCCATCCACATAATTACTTTTCGTTTTCCCTATATTCCATACAATGTTTTAAAAATTTTGTACCTGATTATGCATTAACAAGTCCTGCAGAGCTTTTTATCAAGAATAATTTTTTTCTGTGAAATGTAAGATAAACTTTTTCTCCACTTGTATAAAACTTTTTGGGACACACTGTATAAATTTAATAATTTATTTGCCATTTGATATTAATCAACTTATTAAATATAACAGTTAATATATGGGCTAACAAATTAAGTCGGAAAATGAGTCAAACTATTTTTCCTTGTGTCGTTATTTTAAAACATCTTAGCATTTTAGTTTTAAAAGTAGGTCAATCTTAATTAAATGTTGGGTTTATTTCCGGTTTGAGTGAGCCATTTTGTTTTTCAAGTAATTAGGAAGTTTTTTATCTATTATTTCTTCCTCAAATTTAAAAAAAATCCAATTGCATAGTCAAAAGTTATAGGAATATAAAAATAGAATATTATCCATATTTTAAATGTGGATTATGCAATATATGAAGAAAGATTTCGAATTTTTTTCTTCACTTATAGGAATATCGTTACCGTAACACAGCAGGTCAATAGTCGTGGAATTTTAAACTGGTTGCAAAGTCGTATGATTTTGTAGAAGAAAGTTATAAATCATTCAAGTCAAAAGTTTCATAAAAATGGTATCAAATGTATTTTTTCGTCTTCCATACTAGTGGAGTAGATCTGGCGGAAAAAACGGCTCGAAAACAGACTGATGAAATCGAGATTTTTTTTCCAATAGATGAAGTCAGATCCCCGCATCGTTTGATCCCACAAAAAAATATTTTTACCGAAGAGCTTCATAAAATACGTAATATAGTTCCAACCTGAACCCGATAATAAGTAGTGGGGGCAGATATGGGGGGAAAACCAATTATTATTGAAACGCTTGTAACTTCTTTACTAATTGAGCTAGCGCAACCAGCCTGGGCTCAAATTGTTCACTTTTTCATCCGCTAAAAGATAGCACTACCTAAATATTTTCATTTGCACAAATACGCGGTTGGCTGCCGTTATCGTCCTGTTTCTGTCCGTTTTTCCATTTGTAACTCGCGCGGACGGGCAAGATACGGATATGGCAAAATAATAAAATGAATAAATAGTTATGAAATTTTCTCGTCTTTCTTTTGAGCCCTATTAGAACCCACTGCTCATCTCAGCTCTCCTGCTGTACAGCAAAGACTTTGCGGGCTCCCTTCCTTAACGAATTGAGTTACTGCGAGGCTTAAATGAAACAAAAAAAAATGCCGAGGAGGGGAGAAAACAAATTTTCCCACCACCCCCTTCTTCATACCTAAAATCGCGAGCAAAAAAGTATCCATTTTTTATTTAGCGCGCAAAGCACGCATTTGTGAAAAGAAATAAAAATCGATAGTGCTATCTTTTAGTGGATGAGAAAGTGAACAATTTAAGCCATGACTGGTTGCGCTAGCTGAATTAGTAAGAAAATTACAAGCGTTTCAATAACAATAAATAAGGACCCTTGGGCTGCTAAGTCATAACAATATAATTTTGTAGTTTTTCACTATCTAGACACCTTTGACTGTCACTTGCGTAATTTGACGTTTCACATAAATTTTCATTAAACGTCAGTGTAAATCACGTTCTGGAATCATGAGAACAAAACTGTGGGCATGAAGTCGGTCTGGCAATTTTTTTTGTAATTTGCGGGTATTCATTCATAGGTACATTTACCTCTAAAAATCTCAGCTTCGTGGAATTTGTGGAAGGGTGTGAAAATGTCCCTCGAGTTCTTGACTATATGTGCCAAAATACGAACCTTAGAGCATTTTTGTTTAGACAAAAAATGAAGAGCAGTTCATTACCTACAAAAGTTGTTCCAATGATTTTGTCACTACACTAATATTTTTTTGCAAAAATGGCGTTTCAAAAATTCGCAATTTTGAGAATCTGAAAATTCACAAAATCATTGTGGTGAAAACGGAAAATTTGTAATATCCTCCCAAAACTTGAATATCCTCTCATTTTTGTCTGAAGACAAAAGATAAGGCAATAATAACCAACTTTTTTTTCACTTTTTGCACTTGATTAATAAATTTATTGTAAAAAAATCCAATTTGAGAAAGTTTGAATATATATATATATATATATATATATATATATATATATATATATATATATATATATATATATATATATCGATGAAAAGATCAGAATGTGATATTTTATTTAGTACAATTCCTAACCCCAAAAAATTTTAGCACGAAAAGAAAATAATCCTCAAAAAAAAAATGTCGATTTTCAGTGACAATTTTCTCAATTTTTCGGAAAACCAAAAAAATACAAAAAAAAAAGAAAAATGCCATCGACAAGGGGACAAATTAAGCTTTCTAATGATGAGCGTTGAAAACCGATATGGTCCTTGATTATCTATTAATTCCCGATAGACCCGAGCATTTTCGAAAACTCCGGAAATCCAAAAAAAAAACGCCTCAAAAAAACTAGTTGTTTATGAAAATACACAAAAATAATTTATTGAATCTTTCTGAATATATTTAACACCTTGCAAAGCCCGATTATCCAAAAGGATTCGGTGAAATTAGTCTTGATAAAAAAATATGAATAAATTTATAGGAGGGTCAAAATATCGAGCAAAAACAAAATTTGGCCCGGTTTTCAATAACTCAGAAAAATGTATAAAAGGAAAAAGTAACATGATATTATAGCTACAGGTTCCTTCTTTCATCTGAACTTTGAATCATGAAAAAATATTAATTTTTACGTGATTTATTGAAAAATTTGTAATCCGCTTGGGAGTGTCATTCCTTTAGAGCGTGCTCTCTAAATGCAGGGCAGGAGCTAAAAATGGGGGTGCGTTTTGGAGCCGGTTATGTCGAAAAGTATCAAATCTTTGACAAAAATGATAAGGATCATTTTTGTAGGTAAAGTATCATGTTCTCGGAAATATCGGTGAAAATAGGCGAACAAAAAAAAAACACATTTTTGAGACCAATGGGCCATTTTTCCGCCCTTCCACAAATTTTAGACAGCTGAGATTTTCGGGGGTGAATGTACCCATGAGTACCTGCAAAATAAAAAAAATGGTGCCGGACCGACCTGATGCCCGGGTTGATACCTTCGTTTCTAAGAAGAAACTAGCAATGAACAAAAAAATGAACTGCCCTGGTAATCTAGATAATTCCAATGCACCATCAACTTCATCCATATAAATACTACACATACTTCAAACACCTACCAAATGTCTATAAATTCTGGTATTACTATCCATAATTGTGCTCGGTGGATAATTAGCATTAATTAGGTACTATAATAAATCGTGCAGCTGATAGTCGCGGGCTGCTAAAGCTCATTTTCTGCCCTTGCGACACAATATACTATTTCGACCCTTTATCGGAGACTAATTATAAAAATAAAGTGCGCTTTAACATATCTGACAAATCTCGATCTTTACAAGTAGAAATATAATTTCCATATATGCAAAAATATTCCAATCGCAGTAAACTTCCGAAATCGGATTAGTCACAGTAGTCGCACTTGAATTACAGGACCGGTGTACTTTTTTTAATTGCACCCATACAATTTAACTTTAATACCTTTTCCTTTAATTCCAACTGATGGGTAGAGCAGATATTCCGGTTTCCTACTGACAAATCCTCCCTAATTTTGGTATTTGGAGCAGGCTAATTTCATTGAATGTGTATTTTTATTATTTTCAGTGGGCGTGCTTCCCCGATTTAGGTAAATTAAATGTTTAATGATAAGGGTTGCGGATTTTTTTTAGGGTTGATGAGGTTTTTATGCCTTTGTGAGCAAAAAATTGATTTTCTCGTTGGATTAAAAATATGCGGGTACTCGCTGGATTTCGGTATATTCGGTGCGATGTTAAAATGCTAGTGGTACAATTTTACATGAACAAGTTTAATAGTCTTAAAGTTTTTTTCCTTGCAAACGTTGTTTTCTTCAGTTAAATTTTGAAACGAAAATTCATTATTTTCTTGTAGACCCTTCCAGGCATACTCACTAAAAATTTCACCCCCTAGTTGAGCCCGTCTGACCGAAGCCTCCGGTGATACTTAAGCCTATCGGCCCATTTTATCTTACCTCTCTTTTTATGTAATTACAATACCCAATCCAATACTTTAGTGCCTTATACAAGCGTGTACAGGGCCTTTACTGGGTGGGAGTTGTATAGTTCTGTCTCACCTATTTCTTGCCCATAAATTTGACGTCTTTTGCGGTCCAATGCCTCGCATCTACACAGTATATGTGTCACAGTTTCTGTTTCCTTAACGCACAGTGTGCAGGTAAGGTGACGGTCCCATCCTGTTAAGGCGCATGGCCAGTGAAGAGTCCTGTGACGATTTTTAGCTGGCTCCTGTTCATCTTTTCAGGTCTGCCGCTCTTTGGTGACACGGTCCCTTGATGTACGCTTTCCCGTGTTTGTTTCCAGGGACGTTTTCCCAGTAATTTTTGTGTTTATTCCAAGTCAAGTTTTTTACAGACACTCTTAGCTTTGGTACTTCTCTTGTCTGCCTTTGGTCTGGGAGGTTTTCCGAGCCTCTTCTTGCGAGTTCGTCTGCTTTCTCGTTACCTGCAATTCTCTGATGTCTCGGCACCCATATCAGTTTGACGTGATTACGGTCTGCCAGCGATCTCAGTTCTTCTTTGCAGTCCCATACCAGTCTGGACGTCACTTCCTTGCTGCGGGTTCCTGGTGAACACACCCGAGCCCGCTCCATTCTCAATCTTGAATCCATCTGTGTACCAGTTTTTCCCCTGTAGAATGTTCCTGAGCTGTGAGTCGTTCTATCTGGCACCACTGATTAGGTTGTTGAAGTCGTACCGTTTCGGAATATGATCTGTTCTCGCTACTAGTTCGTCCACGGTCACTATTCCGACGATACTCATGTGTCCAGTCCCAATATTCATATTGGTTTGTGTGTTCTGTAGTCTGAGAGCACCAAACCTTGCCTTCCCTTGTACCACAAAGTGGAGAGGCGGCAATCCCAATAGTGTCTCCATGGCTAGAGTAGACGTTGACTTTATTGCTCTGTGATTCCAAGACATGCAAGCCTTTGCACCTTGCTTAGTCGTGTAAAGGCTCCTCTTTGATGTGTCTTTGGTGACCACACCAGAACGGCGTAGGTAATGTACAACCAGTGCAACATATGTGGTTTTAGTCCCCATTTTTAATATGGACAAACTACCTCCAGCAATTTAGTCTGAGCGTATAATATTTTAGTTGCTCCATATTATGACACCCTGTATCTTGGTACATAGGTAAAATTTTTGAAAACCCTGTGAATTTATTTCTTTATATGTTTTACATAAATCAAGATTGGCTTTTCCAAACTGTTTTGGTGCCAGTGACTTTATGCTGAATACTTTCCACATAGAGTATGACCAAATCGAAAAATGTTCGAGCGTGTTGATCTCAGGTATAACCAGACAAATTTATTTATTTTGCATGTGTTACAAAATATATCTTTTTATTTCATGAAGTTTTCTACCAAAAACAGATGGCGTACCACACCAGTAAAACATGGACTATTAGATGCAATTAATAATCAGCTGTGTGTGCGATAACTGTCAATACACCATGTCTCCAAATGATTTGTTCGTTGCATTGTGAAAAAACAATTTGCGTATCCCTATTACTTGCAAAAAGTACATATGATGACAGAAATTGATTATCTGGTATTACTTGAATATGTTCAGTACTTTCTTCAAACGATCTAATATATTTTTAAAACAGTTCTCCTCAAAGACGAATCCGGTTTTACAAGAGGAAGTAATTTTTACACTAATTTGCATTTATGTAGTGAGAGGAATCCTTAGGAATAGTGGAAATTAATTTAATAGGACCTTTCTTTATTGACCGTACTCTGACAGTATTTTTTACAAACCCAGTACCCGACCATGTCACTACAAACTCGTAATAGTGCATTTTGTGAGTCGGACGAACATACAAATAATTTTTGACGCCCCTAAAGTACGTCCCCCTCCCGTTTTCGAGGATGATGAACACGAAGGCGGGGGTTAGAATTCTTTTCGAGTTGGTCCCACCCCCCAAACGGCCAAAAAACACCCCCAAAATGTTGAATCCCGTCTTTCAGTGCCAAAACTAACGCAACCACCCGTTTTAGAAGGTGCTGAACTCGATTGCAGTGGTTACAATTCTTTTAGAGTTGACTTTACCCATCAAACGGCCAAAAATCACTTCCCAAAGGATGAAAAATTTATTTTTCACTATAAACGAGAAAATCCGCGTCATCTCCCGTTTTCGAGTATGCTGAACGTGATGGATCTTCTCCTCGAGTCGACTCGACCCCTCCAAATGAGCAAAAATCACCCCCAAAATGGTGAAATTACTAACAAAAAATTTTTTCACTCTATTTATACAATTGTAAAATATGTCTGTATATTTTTTAATTCATTAATATATATCTGGAGATCATAATTACCAATAATTTCCATTTTTTGTAAGGCTCTTTGAGTATACCGATGTGTAATAAAAATTTGGATTTTACCAATGTTGGGGTTAAAGTAATATTTTGAAAGACAAATTTGTAAAAGATTCTCTGTATCCAAGGAATTCTTTTTATCAATGTATAATCGAGGAATGAGAAATAAGAATTTTAGATGTCTCTTTCAAAAAGCGCCTCTGACCTAGAGCTCCTTTTCCTTCCTCCCTTATTTCTACCTTTTTCTCTCCCCCATATTGGCATTAAACCTTCAATAAAAACCAAATCATATCAAATAAAATTCTTTGAAAAGTTCTTTCAAAACATTTCAAAGGGATTTTTTCGAGATATACTTCTCCCAAACTTTCCGACTCTTCATTGTATTTTTCTTTTGAATTTCCCGGATTTCTGCATTAAATTGAAAATCGGGAACACCGGGATTTATCCCAGTTCGCAAATCGGCGGCTATTCAGAACGAGACTAATGATCGGGAATTTGCGGATGAAGAGAGTATTTATGGAGATGTTTTTTGGTGGATTATTCGATTAAGTATATTTTCTACTACAGTGTAAAAAGGATGTATATTTACTACGTAAAAGTACTACTATAATTAGAAATCAATTATTTCCCACCCTACTCTTTAATTATTTATAGGGGAGAGGTTGAAGTGGAAAGAAATCGCCATCTGTTTTATTTCTTGCAAGTTTTTTCTCCGTAATCCGAAAGTTTCAATTCTTTACACAATGGTTTTGGCTAATTTTCATTTTTTATGTCTAGATTTGTACCAAAAAAATAATTTCCTTTCATGAATATTATATGTAAGTAACGAATTTAATTTTAAAATTTAGATACTCTTCTTTATGGATATTAAAACCACTCATATTGTTAAAAAAGTTTTTTTAATTTTGACGTTTCGACTTTTTTGATCGAAAGTCGTTTTCAAAATGACATAACAAAATATATAATAAAAAATTTACTATGGAAACAGAACACTTGATAATCTTATAAAAAGATTTTGAAATTGAAGATGTCAAAATCTGTTTCCATTATATTTTTGTGACGACGCATTGGTCCTTGAATCAACTGACAATGAAAATATTTCTCTCCTAAATAACTATCCATACACGGATCACAAATCAGTCATTATAAATCACATTACCGATAAATGGCAGTCCAATTGGGAACAACATGAATCTAAACTCAAGGAAATTAAACCGCAGATCACGACTAAACTACCTGGAGCAGTCACAAGAAAAGACCAAGTGATTTTGAGCCGCATACTCATCGGACACACACGTTTTACTTATGAACATTTGTTTAAAAGTGATCCAGCTCCAGAATGTCCCAACTGTGCTACTCAAGTAACTGTTAAAAATTTTATGTTAGAATGCCCAGTGTACCATCGGCAAAGAAATACATACCAGTTAAGCGATAATTTAAGAACTATATTGACTAAAAACCATGAAAAAGTGCTACAATACCTGAAAGACATTAATCTGTACCATAAGATCTAATTCGACAATTGTACTATGTTATATTATATTATATTATATTATATTATATTATATTATATTATATTATATTATATTATATTATATTATATTATATTATATTATATTATATTATATTATATTATATTATATTATATTATATTATATTATATTATATTATATTATATTATATTATATTATATTATATTATATTATATTATATTATATTATATTATATTATATTATATTATATTATATTATATTATATTATATTATATTATATTATATTATATTATATTATATTATATTATATTATATTATATTATATTATATTATATTATATTATATTATATTATATTATATTGCTGTGTAATGTCCAACCTGCTAATAACGGGGTTAAAAAAAAAATATATTTTTGTGACGTTTCTGGAAACGAATTTTAAAAAAGGATAGCGCATTTGCATATTATAAGAGAATTTATACTTCGTCATAAATGAAGTTTTCTTAATAATATTTTCATAAGAAAAAACCATATAAAAACTTGATACTATCCCGATAGAGACAGTATCCTTTTTGCAATTAACTCTTTTTGTAAAGTAGGCATCCAAATTTTTAAAATATCAATCGAACAATTAGAAATACATTCGTTATTATTTAAGCATATCAATGCTGCTTCTTTAACTTTGCGGTTATAATTATTAGGTTCTTTTCATAATCTAGTTGAAGAATTCCATTGTATTTTGTGACCAAAATCCCATGCATGTTCACATATTTTTGATTTTTCGAATTGTTTATTATTAATGTATGATTGGTGTTCATTAAGTCTAATATGAAAAGGTCTAGATGTTTCTTCTATATAAAATTTATTACATTCGCATGGAATTTTGTAAATACAATTTTTTGAATTTTGAATTTTATTAAAAGGTTTCATATTTACTATTAAAAATTTTAATGTATTATTAGTTCTAAAAACTGTTCTTAAATTAAATTTATTGCCAATCCTAGGATTCTAGAATTGTTGGAATTATGTATTAAAACTATATATTTTTATCAGCAAAAGCTTGGTATGGTAATGGTTCACCTTTATCACCAAAATTGTGTGATATTTTCATGGAGCATTTTGAAATGGTTCAGATATGTAGATGATATCTTTGCAATTTGGCAACACGATAGGGAAAATATTAATACATTTTTATATAATATTAATAATTCGGAACCTACTATTAAATTTACAATTGAAATTGAAAAGAATAAAAAATTACCGTTTCTTGATGTACTAATACACAATAATAACTGTATCGAAACATCAGTTTTTAGAAAAGAGACACATACAAATAGATATCTAAATTTTAATTCAAACCACTCAATTTGTGTTAAACGAGGTATTGTCAAATCTCTTTCCGATAGAGCAAAAACAATTTGTTCAAATGACAATATTTTAAATAATGAATTATCACTTGTTAAATCTGTCTTGATTAAGAACAACTACCCAAGTAAATTTATAAATCGTGAACTTTACCGAGACATCAAAAATAAAGAACAAACTTTAAATAATTCATTCAAATATCGTAAAAATCCCTTATTTTCCAAAATTATCCGAAAAAATTAGGATTGGCAATAAATTTAATTTAAAAACTAATAATATACTAAAATCTTTAATAGTAAATACAAAATCTTTTAATGAAATTCAAAATTCAAAAAATTGTATTTACAAAATTCCATGCGAATGTAATAAATTTTATATAGGAGAAACATCTATACCTTTTCATATTAGACTTAATGAACACCAATCAGACATTAAAAATAAACAAGTCGAAAAATCAAAAATATGTGAACATGCATGGGATTTTGGTCATAAAATGTATTTATATAAATCAGAAATTAATATTTTTTTAAATAAAGTTAAAAATAATTTAGAAATTGATTTATATAAATAAATAAACACTATTTTGAAAATAAAAATTGCGTCGAATGAATGTTGTAAAAAAAATGATCATTTTATAACATAAGTTTTATTAAACAGAGATAATGTTTATCATTTTAATTATATTTAAATCAAAAGTAAAAGTAATGACGATAAATGTACAAGGATTTTTTTGTTATGCCTCTATTCATGGATATATTCAGTTTTATAAAAATCAGTGAGAATTTTAGAAATTATAATTTCCGGTCAAATTTTCTATTAGAATACAAAAAAAAAATAAAAACTAATGACTTCCTGAGAAAGCTTAGAGTCTCCTCTTTAAAACGCTTTCTTTTTTTTTTCTTTTAGACAAAGACACATTAGTTTTTCCGAACGCCTCGCCTGAATATTTGTATTCAACGGCTCGGCGCGAGTAGACTTTTCGAATTTGCTTTCTTATTTTTAATAATTTTTTAAAGTAATACAAATTCTTTTTAAAATAACTTATAATATTATTTTTTTGTAAAATTTTCCGCTCTTTCACGCGGTGATATTAGTTTTTCGAATTTTTTTCTGAGATATACAAAACCAAATATTCGATTTTATTTTCGAAATTGTGAAGTTAGCATACACTTTAGAGCAGCAAAGATTTTTTTATTGTTTTCTACACCCTTTCAAGTACTTAAATGCCAAGTTTCATCGAGATCACATTTTGTGCCAGATTTTGGTCAATATCCTTCTCTGGCAACTGGGCTGAACCGCAAAGTTAAAGAAATAGCATTGATATGCTTAAATAATAACGAATGTGTTTCTAATTGTTCGGTTGATATTTCAAAAAGGATACTCTTTATATCGGGATAGTATCATAAGTTTTTATCTGGTTTTTTCTTATGATAATATTATTAAGAAAACTTCATTTATGACGAAGTATAAATTCTCTTATGATTTGCAAATGCGCTATCCTTTTTTAAAATTCGTTCTCAGAAACGTCACAAAAATATGATGGAAACATATTTTGACATCTTCAATTTCAAAATCTTTTTCCGTGTCCTATGTTGCTGTCATATATTTGTTAGATTATCAAGTGTTATGTTTCTACAGTAAATTTTTTATTATATATTTTGTTATGTCATTTTGGAAACGACGATCAAGAAAGTCGAAACGTCAAAATTAAAAAACTTTTTCAATAAAATAAGTGGTTTTAATATCAACAACGAAGAATATTTGAAGTACAAAGCCACTATAATATAATAATATAATAATAATGTTTATTTACTAAAATACAAAAATATACATATTTATTAAATATTACACAATGTAAATAAACTAGGAATGCCACTGAATCTGTTCACTGTACTATGACAATGACAGATTGTGCGTGACATACATAAATATATATATATATATATAGAAAAAACATAAATGTAAAAATATATGACTATATACATAAAACTAATATTATACATAATAATTTAATTTATTTTTTTTTTTTTTTTTTTTAATTTTAGCGAAAGAAAGAGTGACCCATTTATTTTTAATTTTAAATAATTACCTTTACAACATGAATTTGATTATACTCAAATTTTAGTATTTTTAACGCTTACAGTTTTTAATTTTTTTGTATACTTTATTCTATTATATTATGGAAGAAGTGACGCGGCATTTTTTTTATAAATTCTTTTGTAGATTTTTTAAATTTTTTTATTGATGTTATTTCTCTAATCTCTGGTGGAATACTATTAAAGATTTTTGGTCCTAGATAGCTGTAACTGTTTTGTCCAACTGATTTATTCATACGTGGCGGCAAGAAATTTTCTGTATTCCTTGTGCCATATTGATGTAAAGCTGTCTGAAGTTCATTTTGATTTTGGAATTGATGGGTAAGTATTGCTTGATAGAATAATTGCCTTAAAACAAATATTTGAATTTCATGATAAACATTTTCAGTAGGATATCTTCGGTTTTTGTTAAGCATTATTTTTAAAAAACTTTTTTGAATAATTGAGTTTTAGTGACTCCACCCCATCCGATTATTCCATAACTGAGATGAGATTCAAACAGGCTGTGATACAACATTTTTCTCTCTGGTAATTTTAGGATTGGTGATATTTGTATGAATTTAAATAATACACTACGCAATTTGTTTAGTAAGTATTGAATATGCTTATCCCAACGCAAGTGATTGTCTACTACTATACCTAAATATTTTGTTTTCAGATAATATACATGTACCGTCCCCGATAGCGATATTTTGACTGCAGAAGGGTAAGTATACTGTTTTCTTAAAATTAATAGATAGTAATTTGTAGTCAAACCATATTTTTATTTTGGAAAAATCTTCTTCAATCAACTGTTTCAAGTTATTCCAGTCAGAAGCTTCATAGTACATTACTGTGTCATCAGCAAAGCTAATAATATTTGCCTTACTTTCAAATAAAAAGAGATTGTTTAAGTATACAATAAATAGCAGGGGTCCCAAAACTGTTCCCTGTGGTACACCACATATAACTGTTTGATCTTTGCTGATGACATTTTGTATTTTAGTTTTCTGTGTTCTGTGACTTAAATACGATTTCATTAAATTATAGGCTATACCCCTTATACCCATATCTTCAAGAGCACTTAGTAAATGTCAGTGGTCCACAGTGTCGAAAGCTTTAGCCAGGTCTAAAAATATTCCTATTGATGGCTTTTTCTTGTCAATTGATTGGTAAATTTTATTAATCAGTTTCCTAATCGCATCTTGAGTAGATATTCCCTGCCTAAAACCATATTGGGCTGTCGATAGCAATTTATTTTTTTCTAAAAAATTATTTAGTCGTTTTTTTATTACTTTTTCTAGAATCTTCCCTGGTGCAGATATCAGAGCTATCGGTCTATAGTTTGATAAAATGAGTTATAGAAATGAATTTAAAATTTAGATAAAACCAAAAAATATATATTTAAAAAAAATGTTATGAAATAAACTTTAAGTATCCGAAAATTACAAAAAATGGCCGGTAGGAGATGAAAGTAATTCCCCCTTGTGTTCGGTACACGTTTGCTAATTTATCAATATTGCAGGCCTTCAGGGTTTTTTTTAAAATGACATAAAAATTTAATTTAACATTATATGCTTAAATTAGTCAGAATTAACAAAATTAAACATCAACATATTTGTTGAATTTTAATTATTTATTTATTAGTATGAGTGAGTAATTGATTTGGATCCAGCGAAAAATAAATACGGAATGCCATTTTCAGTTTTGTTTATTCATTGAAATACGTCACAGATTCGTTTTGTTATACTCAACAAATAATTTAACTTATCATTAGAGTATAATTAATTTTGGCCTCAAATGTTTGTATTTATAAGTCAGAGTAATTATATTTTTAATTTTATTTTGATTGAAATGTGTAAAAAGCTTTATTTCGTAAATAAATATTTTTGATATTAACAATAATTAGTTTTTTAACATATACAATAAAGCAGATGCAAATAAAATATATACGATGCAAGCATATCTAGATAGAAAGTTATTGGTTTATCCTCTGGCAAAAAAATATTGACATTAATTATATTGGAAGATTTGGAGCAAGAAAATGAAAGTTAGCGAAATATAGAGCATTAAATTTCGAAATCCACAATAAAAATGCCAGAAATACAAAAATTTGTTGTAAAGCAATCACTGAAGTAGAAAAAACGAATACCACATTCTATTGAATTCCGTATTTGGAAGACTAAAAGTTTAAAAAATAAATAAGGACTGTAAAGTAGATGCTTAAAAAAGACTCGATATATATTAAAATACCTGTGAGAATTAAATACATTTTAACACAACAAAAAGTTTTAACTTTCTGTATTTCCTCCAATACAAAAGCCGTCAAGTACTCGAACACGCGATGTCAGATCTTATAAAATTCTCACAATTTTATTGAGACCTTTGTTCAGTGTCTCACTTACATTTGTTTGTTCTGGTCGCCGAATTATTTTATATACCGGGTGTCCCAAGTTTTCGTATACAGGCAATATCTCGCTTATTTGATAAGATAAAAAAAAAATAAAAAAAAACTGCTTTGAATGGCATTAAAGTACCTTCCTAATGACTTATAAAAAAAATTATTACACATACTTTGTACTTTTTGTTAACAACAACAAAAATCCACACCATATTTGTACCCCAAACTGTTTGGAAACGAGTTGAACGAACCCAGTGTGGATTTTCATTCGACCAATAATGGGCATTATGTGTATTCATTATACCAAGTATGTGATATCGTTGTATTGCAAATAGAGTGACAGGCAATTTTCAATGACTATTTCCCTCTTCTCAATTTCCACTAATCACAAACGCGCAATTTGGAATTACAAATGGTTTCTAGATGAAAAAACTGTCAGCAGTTTACCCACGGCACCAAAAATTACAATACCTTTGATAACAAGTAATTATGGTCTCCTCGGACACCAGAAAACGACGCTAAACAATTTTTGTGATTTTATTGTCAATAAATTTTGTAATATTATTTTTAAACAGTGCTAGTTAGCTTATGTTTTGAAAATCAGTCGCTTTGGAAGTGACTCTATGACTAATATTGATCAGGCGATTGAGAAAAGTGTACCGTTCAATACCGTTAAAACTCATACGTCAATATGGAAACAGTTTACGGAATTCTGCAAGGTAAAGAAATACGAGCTTTTCGAAACTACATGTTTAGAGCACTAAACCTTATCCTGAAAGATTGGGCGTAGAATGTGAAGAAAGAAAACGGTGAAAATTACAAAGAACTAGTTGTGAAGACAATTTGGAACACCGTTCCAAAAAAAGATGCAAGAGATGTATTTTATGAAGTGGAAAATAATTTTTTATCTATTTAAAGATATTATCTTCAAGTCCACTAGGGAAGCTCGTAATGCGAAACGAAGGAATTTGCAGATGTGCGCCAATAAAAGAAAATCGAGCTCTGGTTCATTAAAATTGGAAGAATGGTTTTATTATGGAGAGGTCGAGAAGCAGTCAATTGCAGAGTTCATTATTTTAAAGAGGAAGTGGATAATTCTGGGTAGATAACATAGTTACATATTTTTTAAAAAGATGTTAATGTAAAAAATCTTACCATTTTCGCCATTGTATTTGATATCTTCTCCGTCTTCTCGTCTCCACATAACGTAGGGGTCGGGATATCCTGTTGCCTTGCATGTCAAACTGACATTTGTAGATTCTAACACAACCATGTCTGAACTTGTTTCTCTGTCTATGATACTTGGAGGGACTGAAAAAAATGTTTTGATTTAGAAAGTTAAAGTAATTTTATTTTGGTGAATACACAAATCCTCCACCATAATTTAAAATAAATGGTACAGGGTGGCCAAATAAGAATGCGAGGTACTGTATCTGGGAAACTATCCATCGAGAGGCTTGCGGAAAAAAAAGTTATTACTAAAACGGCCAAAAGAAAAACCTGGAAAATATTTTAAAGTTTCTGAAATGGCCGCTAGGGGGCGTACTGCAATCTTGAATCTAAGAAAGTGATGTTTCTGTGAATTCCGCTATATTAACCTAACAAAAAAATACTTGAACTTTAAAGTAGAGGATAATCTGATCCTTTTTTGTTTGACAATTTTTGCTGTATCGCTAAAAATAAAGTGGTGGGGGGTACTCAAAGGTTTCAGCAAAAAATACCCTGTATATTCAAAACGGCTAAGCCGATTTTAACAAACTTGGGCTAGTTGAAAAGAGCTATTCTTGGGCTACAAATGTTATAATATTTGAAGTTTTGCTAGTTTCACATGTTGCCGCTAGAGGGCTTTTTTCAACATTTCGACAGAAATGGTTAATTTTCTCAAAAGAATTAAATGCATTGGTATGATTTCTTTTTCATGAAAAAGTAGCTAAATGTTGCCTTAACAAGCTCGCGAAAACCCCATCTCGATATCTTGTTCTTAACCTAAAATTTAGGCCAAAGAAAATTTTATACGGAAATCCGTTAAATTTTTATTTTTTAACTAATTAATTCCTTTTATTATGTAAGTTGTGGCCCTAAAAAGGACCGATTTAAAAAAGAAAGGTTTTTAATGCACCAGTAAATGCTTTAAATTCTGACCATCATGCTCTATGCATTGGTGAAGCCTCTCATGGGTAGACAAAACTGCAGCTTCAATTTCGGCTCTCGGTATGTTACGTAATGCATTACGAATCTGGTTTTTCATATCTCTCTGGTCGTAGGTTGAGTCTGAAAATCAAGACAAGTTAAGTCTGGTGATTGCGCAGGCCATGGAAACAGACTTCCTCTTCCAATCCACCGCTGTTGTAATACTGCATTAATATGCTCTCGCACAATAATAGCATAATGTGCTGGGCAACCATCCAACTACAAAAACAAGTTTTGACATGTTTCCAGTGGCAAATCTTCCAACAACAACGGTAATTTATTGGCCAAAAAGTCAAGAAAGATATTGCCGCTTAGGCATTGCTCGAAAAAATATGGCCCAATAATTATGACTCCCAGTATGCCATACCACACATTTAAACTCCAACGTCATTGGTGCTGAATTTCAAGCAACCAATGCGGATTATCTGCAGACCAATAATGCATATCGTGCAGATTTTAAAGATTACTTCATCGGTCCAAAGAATTTGAAATAAAAATTCTCCATTATTGTGCGAGAGCATATTAATGCAGTATTAATTACAACAGCGGTGGATTGGAAGAGGAAGTCTGTTTCCATGGCCTGCGCGATCACCAGACTTAACTTGTCTTGATTTCAGACTACGACCAGAGAGATATGGAAAAAGGGATTCGTAATGCATTACGTAACATACCGAGAGCCGAAATTGAAGCTGCAGTTTTGTCTACCCATGAGAGGCTTCAGCAATGCATAGAGCATGATGGTCATAATTTAGAACATTTACGAGGGCATTAAAAATCTTTCTTTTTTAAATCGGTCCTTTTTAGGGCCACAACTTACATAATAAAAGGAATTAATTAGTTTAAAAAATAAAAATATAAGGGATTTCCGTATAAAATTTTCTTTGGCTTAAATTTTAGGTTAGGAACAAGATATCGAGAAGCGGTTTTCGCAAGCTCGTTTATGCAGCATTTAGCTACTTTTTGATGAGAAAGAAATCATACCAATGCATTTAATTTTTTGAGAAAATTAACCATTTCTGTCGAAATGTCGAAAAAAGCCCTCTAGCGGCGACATGTGAAACTAACAAAACTTCAAATATTATAACATTTGTAGCCCAAGAATAGCTCTTTTCAAGTAGCCCAAGTTTGTTAAAATCGGCTCAGCCGTTTCGAATATACAGGGTGTTTTTTTTCTGAAAACTTTGAATACCTCCCACCACTTTATTTTTAGAGATACAGCAAAAATTTTCAAACAAAAAAGGTTCATATTATCCTCGTCTTTAAAGATCAGGTATTTTTTTGTTAGGTTAATATAGCGGAATTCACAGAAACATCACTTTCTTAGATTCAAGATTGTAGTTACGCCCCCTAGCGGCCATTTCAGAAACTTGAAAATATTTTCCAGGTTTTTCTTTTGGCCGTTTTAGTAATAACTTTTTTTTCCGCAAGCCTCTATGATGGATAGTTTCCCAGATACATTACCTCGCATTCTTATTTGGCCACCCTGTACAAATAAAAAATAAATGGCATACAAAATTTACATTTTGGTGAAGGATCTGGCACTTTCATCAAAATTTGTAAGTTGCCTTGCAAAAATCACGAATGTAGGTATAAAATTTTTAAATTTCGTGTTTTCATTCATCTATTAATGGAGACATATAGTTTTTTTATAGTTTCAATTGCAGATATATAAAAACAAAATTTCCATATGTGCCGACAAGTTGCTTTGATCGGCTTTGGTTGCTTGTAGATTTGCCGTCAATTTTCTTTGACGGCTTGTAGATCTGCCGACAAGTCCATTTGTCGGCATTAGCGGCTTGTATAATGCGGGATTATTTTGTTTTGCAATTGAAAATAGATAAACTATACCCGGTTTTTTTTAAATCTTTCTATTTTATGACCTTTTATGCGTCTTTCAACGTTTTTAACATTTATTTTTTTAACGTTCTGGAATTTAAAAAATGTAATACTCTTTTTGACATTTTTTCATTTTCAACTTTTTTCGGGCTTTTTGAATGTTTTCAATTTTGCGTTTTTTCGGCTTTCTAGGTTTTTAGCATTTTTTTCGACTTTTCTAGACTTAGTTTGCGTTTTTTCCAATTTCCAGGCGTCCTTTGACTTTTTTAGCGATTTTTTCTATCGGTGACTTAGCTCATTTTCAGTTTATGTCCTCCATGACATCTGCAGATAACCTCTACTCGATTTCAAGTTTTAATGCTTAAATTGCCATTTTATTTTACCCACGTCTGTTTTAGTAGTGTTAACAAACAAATATCTACTATTAAAATATTTAGAAGTTTTTCCAGAAGAGAAGTGCTTATAACTTTTACGCATCACTGTTATTTGATGAAATGATCACAGAAAAATCATCAGCGAATGGAGCCTATTAAGAAGTATACACTGTTGACATATAAAACAAACAATATTGACCCCAAAATTCATCCTTGTGGAACTCCCAAATGTGTCCTACAGATTAGAGTTAATTTCTTTAGTATTATTGGTTAAGGATCTGGCACTTTCATGAAGATTTGTGAGTTTTTTAATGCAAACTTTTAGTACAGATTGAAAGATGAATCACGATATGTGCTATTCCTTACATAAAAACATACCCAGATTTTTCAAAAATTTTCTATTTTTTGACCTTCTAGGCGTCTTTCGACGTTCTTAGCATTTATTTTTTTAATGTTCTCGATTTTTACAAAAATTTTGTTGATATTTTTGCCTTTTTTCCATTTTGAACTTTTTCGGGTTTTTGAATGTTTTTTATTTTGGTTTTTTTCGGGTTTCTATGTGTTTTTCTACGTTTTTGGCATTTTTTAACTTTTGCATTTGTTTTTAATTTTTAGGTGTCCTTTGTCGTTCTTAGTGAATTTTTCAATTGGCGATTTAGTTCATTTTCAGTTTTTGCCCTCCATGAGCTCTGCTCATAACCTCTACTTCAATTTCCAGTTAATTTGTCATTTTATTCTTTCTGGAGAGTTTCACCCATACATCCGTTCGTGCCATGTATAATGTTCTGGAAAATCTGGGGTTATTTGCATTGTGATTTGTTCATTCAATAATAATATAATAAATACTTTAAAAATTATATGTGCCTCTCTCATCGCTAATATTTTACACCCACCACATATCTAATAGTTAGTTTTTGCTTTATTTCAAACTAGCCTTCAAACTGAAGACAGACGAGTTATTTTCATAAAAATTTAATTAAACGATGAATTAAACAATATGCTAATTTTTCAGAACTATATTTAGATGTTACCCGTATGACTGCACCGTTAGAAAGCCATAATTATTCAAGCATGTAAATAATTTATCGGTTTTCCTAGAATGGCTCCGAGTACATTGTATTTAAACGTAAAACTGAACTCTTTCTCTATCTCTCTCTTTTTCTCTCCATCGCTCCGTCTGTCATGAGTTAGGCAAAATTATCATCATCAAGAATTCATGGAAATGGAACAAGAAACTTTCAGTAAGACCGAAATAAATATTTAAACGTCGAAAAAGCGGAAAAATCTCTAAGTGCATTTCGAATTATTTAAATTTTTCGACGTGCCTATTTTAATAACATAATCTCGGTTGAAAAAATACTTTACATTTGGTTTAAAAAACGATAAAAAATATACCGAAAGAGCAAAGGAATAAAAATATAATTTAAAAGCTTGAAATTATATAGTTTGAAGGTAAGATGATGTTTTTTTTAATAGTGTCCAAAGATATCATGCTATCTTTGTCTGTAAAGTGGGTTGTAGTGAAATGTGGACAATTTTTATGGAGGGTATTTTTTTCTGAAGAAAATTTTGATTTTTTTTTTATCAGATTTTTTTTTATTAAACATCCATACAGGCATTTAGTATATTACAATCTGGTCAACATTGACTAATGAGCAATTTAATTCTAACTTAATCTAATAGAGTTTAAAAGTTAAATCTAAGGTATACTCATCAGCGTTCCTTAGGTTCTGTAGAATGGATTGCACTAAACTTTAACGTGCACACACAAGGTCTGCTTTTGGACTAAAGAAACTAAAATAACTCAAAGGGCTTGATCCTCTTAAGTCTTCTTTCTAACCCAGTATTGTCAAGGAGCTGGATAGCCTCGACATTGATATTGGCTAATTTCTTGATTGTATGGTTAACAGTGTCCATTTCCAGATCCATATGGAGATCACTATTGCGAATGTACCAAGGGGCATCCACTATGTTCCTCAGTGCTTTGTTTTGAAATCTACCATAGGTTCATACCGGCTTAAGTATCTGCTTATAAAGCATAAGCTTATTATGTAGAGACCGAGTTTCTTCCAATTAACCAGTACATTTTTCTATATTTCAGTCCAAGTTCTTCTCTTTTCTTTTTAACATGCACTTTCCATCGGAGTTTGGCATCTAAGGTAATACCTAAGTATTTTGCTGTGTTTGAATATGGAATCAGGTTATTGTATATTCTGACTGGAATATGATCTATCCTTTTGTTTGTAAAGTAAATGTAGAGTTATTTAGTTTCATTAAGTTTAATTTTCTATCTCTACATCCAATCATAGATAAGGTGGACATCTGTTTGCAGCTTGTGGGTTGCTTCTTCATTGCTCTTTCCTACTGCTAGAATGGCAGTGTCGTCGGCGAAAGTGGCTATGGTATTGTTTTCTAACTCTGTTTTCTAACTCCAAAGGCTGGGTACATACTCCAGTCTGAAGGCAGCATTTATTAGGTTAGTTAGTTTAATTATTGGTTTTTTTGGTAATTGTTTTAAAATTTCTCCAGTAATTAAGTCAAAACCTAGAGCTTTTTTCGGATTGATATTTTCTTTTATTTCGGTAATTACTTCTTTGGGAGAGGTAAATTCTATTTATTGATCAATCTGTGGATATTCTTCCAGATTGGGTTCTTCATCTTGATCTTCATGAGGTTGAAAGATTTTTTTCTAGATTATTTGCAAATCTTGTTGCTTTTTGCTCATTATTTCTAGCCCATTTACCAATCGATTCTTCTTTAATTTGTTGTATTTCTCTTTTGAGTCTTTGGGTAGCATTGTTGAGTATAGTTTTATCTTGTGGGGCTCTAGTTTTTCTGCCATTTTTTTCTAAGCTTTCTTTTTTCAGAGATTAGTTCCCTTATTTCTCTAAGATGGTTGTTTCCTACCGTCCTCCTATTAATAGCAGGTGTAGTTTCCCAAGCTGCTTGTTGGATATTATCATTAAGCAATTTCACTTCGTGGTCTAGTTGTTGTTTATTTCTTAAAGGAACAGATAGATGAATTTTTTTTTCAAGGATGATTTTCCAATCTGTTAATTTGTTAGTCAATATAGGGTTATTTTCTTTTTAATAATATTTTCACTAAGTGTTAAGATGATAGGGAATGATCTGAATTCATGTCTCAACCTTCTTCTATTTCTATGATTTTTATCAGATAAACTCGGATATTTTCCCTAAATTTTTAATTTTAAACGTGTAGGTACCTCCGAATCCTCAAAGATCGTATGGTCCGTACGAATTTGAAGCCATTTCTAGTAGACCAAGTTGAGTTCAATTAACTATCATTATGTGTCAAGGTACAATTTAAAAAATCATATCCTCACAGGAACAATTTTCAATGCAACACTATTATGTTTGATATTTTCAAAAAAGGTGAAACCAGAATTTAAAAATTAAAACTTCCACGTGAATTAACGATGAATCATATGATTAGAAAAAAACATCTACGTGAATGATAGTCCAACTATAAATTAATAGGATCTCACAAAAGAAACATAATAAATTTATCTACAAAGTTTTGTTATTATCCAGACTTTAGTTACCATTATTAGTTGAATTATCCGCTGAAAACTCTATTTCACGGATACCAACACGTGTTAAGTAATCGAAAGTTTAGTAAAACGAAAGTTTATCAATTTACATCCCAATTTGAGAGAACATTCGAAAGTAAACGCAATACAACCGCCCGAATCGGCATTAACAAAACAAGCATTTTAAGGCATCTTTTATGTGGCTATCTATACAAGTTCCCGGCGAACAAAATCAACAGATGAAACACCAACCATTGATGCGGAAACTCCTTGTTTGTGTTTTCGAAAGTTGTTTCGCCCGAATTCGATGAAAAGTTTGTCGTGATAACGGTCTTCTACATTGTGTTAGAATTTGTTGATATTATGTTAATCTGGAATGGCGATCTTTTAAAATACAACTGTTGCGTTTGGAGATCAGAATGTTTTATTTTGGATATTTGTTAAAGAATTGGCGGAGGTCAAAGATCCTCCACCATAATTTGCAATACGTCCTTTACACTAGAGATGGAGCTGTAACTTTCAAATTTTTATAATAAGAACGTCTCTTAAGCTAGCAGAACAAAGTCAGCAGAATTAAAAATCAATACAAGGAAAATTAAAGGCTCATTAACGGCTAATTAAATGCTCTAAATTAAAATTTTCTGCTTTGCGAATTTTTGCAATGATGATTGTTCTGCTAGCTTTAGCTTAAGTGAGCAGAATATGACCGGAAAAGTGGTTGAAACAATAAAAATTGCAATTTTCTTTGCACAGTTATTAACGGCTCATTAAAGGCTCTAGGAATACACTAACCGCCAGTTTTTCGCTCATGTTCTTCTCACTGGGGATCTAGATTAACGACCACTAAAGGTAAAGAACTTTTAGAAGCAATAAAAGAATATAAGTGTGAAGCTTTATCCACTGGAAAGCCTACCTATTGGCCAACCGATCCCAACAAGATTCCAGACCTTATTGATTTCTTTATAATCAAAAACATATCGGTCAACTTTTTAGAAATAGAAGAAGGATGGGACATGAATTCTGATCATTCCCCTATCATCTTAACACTTAGTGAAAACATTATTAAAAAAGAAAATAACCCTACATTGACTAACAAATTAACAGATTGGAAAAGCTTCAAAATCATTCTTGAAGAAAAAATTAATCTATCTGTTCCTTTAAGAAATAAACAACAACTAGACGACGAAGTGAAATTGCTTAATGATATTATCCAACAAGCAGCTTGGGAAACTACACCTGCTATTAATAGAAGGACGGTAGGAAACAACTATCCTAGAGAAATAAGGGAACTAATCTCTGAAAAAAGAAAGCTTAGTAGAAAATGGCAGCAAACTAGAGCCCCACAAGATAAAACTATACTCAACAATGCTACCCAAAGACTCAAAAGAGAAATACAACAAATTAAAGAAGAATCGATTAGTACTTACCTAAGAGAATTGACAGACGATAGTAGTACTGATTATTCACTCTGGAAAGCTACTAAGAGATTGAAAAGACCCATAATGCGAATACCACCTGTCAGATTGGAAGATGGTAAATGGGCGAGAAATAATGAGCAAAAAGCAACAAGATTTGCAAATCATCTAGAAAAAATCTTTCAACCTCATGAAGATCAAGATAAAGAACCCACTCTGGAAAATCAGCCACAGATTGGTCAAGAAATAGAATTTACCTCTCCCAAAGAAGTAATTACCGAAATAAAAGAAAATATTAATCCGAAAAAAGCTCCAGATTTTGACTTAATTACTGGAGAAATTTTAAAACAATTACCCAAAAAAGCAATAATTAAAATAACTAACCTAATAAATGCTGCCTTCAGATTGAAGTATGTACCCAGCCTTTGGAAAATTGCGGAAGTCATAATGATACCGAAGCCAGGGAAACCACCACATGAGGCATCGTCATACAGACCGATCTCATTACTGCCTGTTATGTCGAAACTATTTGAGAAACTCCTACTCAAAAGACTAAAACCACTTATCGAAGAAAGAGAAATTATCCCTGATCACCAATTTGGATTTGGATTTGGATCGACCAAGTTCATAGAATAACCAACATTATAGAGAAATTATTAGAAGAGAAAAACATTTGTGCTACTATCTTTCTTGATGTAGCACAAGCGTTTGATAAGGTTTGACATGAAGGCTTAATACATAAGCTCAAGCTTTTCCTTCATTAATATATATCGGAAAGATACTTTAGAATTAGGCAAGAAGAAGCCTATTCCGATCTTAAAGAAATTAAGGCAGAGTTAGAAAACAATATCATAGCCACCTTCGCCCACGACACTGCCATTCTAGCGGTAGGAAAGAGCAATGAAGAAGCAACCCACAAGCTGCAAACAGCCGTCCACCTTATCTATGACTAGACGAAGAGATGGAAAATTAAACTTAATGAAACTAAATCACTCCACATTAACTTTACAAACAAAAGGATAGATCATATACCAGTCAGAATAAACAATAACCTGATTCCATATTCAAACACAGTAAAATACTTAGGTATTACATTAGATGCCCAACTCCGATGGAAAGTGCATGTTAAAAAGAAAAGAGAAGAACTTGGACTGAAATATAGAAAAATGTACTGGTTAATTGGAAGAAACTCCACTTTGTCTCTACATAATAAGCTTATGCTTTATAAGCACATACTTAAGCCTGTATGGACCTATGGTTTCCAACTATGGGGATGCACCAAAGCAAGCAACTTAGCAATCATCCAAAGATTTCAAAACAAAGCACTGAGGAACATAGTAAATGACACTTGGTACATTCGCAATAGTGACCTCCACAGGGATCTGGAAATGGACACTGTTGAGCAGACCATCAAGAAATTAGCCAAGAGTTATGAAGAAAGACTTCATCATCATGTCAATGTCGAGGCTATCCAGCTCCTTGACAATACTGGGTTAGAGAGAAGACTTAAGAGGATCAATCCCTTTGAGTTAGTTTAGTGTTTTTAGTGCAAAAGCAGAGCTTGTGTGTGCACGTTAAAGTTTAGTGCAATCCTTTCTACAGAACCTAAGGAACGCTGATGAGTATACCTTAGTTTTAAATTTCAAACTCTATTAGATTAAGTTAGAATTAAATTGATCATTGGTCACTGTTGACCAGATTGTAATATACTAAATGCCTTTATGGGTGTTTAATAATAAAAAAAAAAATTCTTCTCACTTAAGTTAAAGCTAGCACAGCAGTCATTATTGCGAACATTTTAAATTAGGGCATTTAATGATGCTTTAACTGTCCATGTATTGATTTTTAATTCTGTTGACTTTGTTCTGCTAGCTTAAGAGACGTATAATAAGAAATTAGAAAGTATATCCCACTAAATATCTAGAGTAGAATAAATTTTTTTTCTACTGCAGATGAAGTAACAGAAAATTTATTTTTAAAATAAGGTTATTTTGCTAAAGCCAATGCTTTCTGTTAGTTAAATTGTCTATTTTAAAATGGATACATTTTCAACTCTATTCATTCTGGTTCGGTCCCCTGACGGCTCCGAACGAGACTTAAATATTTTGTTTTGCTTGTTGTTATCACCATTAATTCCAGAGCTGGCCACTAACTTGCATATCTCCGGAAAATTCCTGTAGGAAATGCAGGAAAAGCTCAGAGGAATACGTAAATATACGTACATGTAAATGTATATGAATTATTGCTGGCTCAAGTTCGTGTTTGAGACAACAATGCCCGGGATGTGGGATATTCGAAATTTAGCGCAGAAAAACTAAAAAGGAAAATTGTGCAGAGAGATAGAATTAATGAATGAGTCTTCAGGGCGTGTTCGCGTCAACAGTTATTACTTATGTGTTGTTGGTTTATTATTTTTTGTCTTAGATGTAAATGGTGAATATGCTAAATTTAAGCGTCATTAAAAAGTACAGTAATTGTTGAATTTTGTTTCATTTGATGTTTAAACTCACAATTTTTGGTTATTTTTCGATTTTTTCGAGTTTACCCGCAACAAAGCTTGTCACCAAAAATTACAATACCTTTAATAACAAGTAATTATGGTCTCCTAGGACACCAGAAAACGACGCTAAACAATTTTTCTGATTTTATTGTCAATACATTTTGTAATATTGTCTTTAAACAGTGCTAGTCAGCTTATGCGGTCAACAGCAGTCAGTAACCTGGCTAAAGGGGTGGGTGAACAACAATTAATTAGATATATAGATAGATATTTATTTATGTATACAATAAACATGAGTACGATCGTCAAATGTAAATATAAATATAAAATACAAAAAACATAGCACAATACAATACAAATAATGATAGGGGAGAAGGTAAGTAAAACATAACAGCTATTCACAAGCGCATGTTCTAGTGTGGGATAAATATTCTTCTACAGAGTCAAAACTATGTGTTGCTAAATATTTACGGAACTTAATTTTAAAACGTTTCAGAGATATGCTAGTGTCTTTAAAAGTTCTTGGTAGAGCATTATATAACTTAACAGATATAAATCTGTATGAGTGATGTAGTTTAGTTAATCTATAAAAAGAAAGACGAAGATCTTCATTTCCCCTAGGTGTTATATGTATGTATGGTATTATAATGCTGCAACACATTGCTGATACAATGTACTTTCGCGTGTATGGGACATTCGAAAATAAAGCAACTAGATAGAGGCAGAATGTTGTTTTTTAAATAGGGGTTTGCAATGTTCATTAGACCTGAAAGTTATTATACGAATGACTTTTTTTTGTGCAATAAATATTTTATCTCTATGGGGTGCATTTCCCCATAATTTTATGCCGTATATCATAACGCTGTGAAACATAGCGAAATATGCCATTCTTAAATGATTAGAATCCAAGTTTAATCCTAATTGTCTCATAGCATAGGTGGCTTTTGCAAGGCGGTTTGACAAATTAAATCAATATAATTGTTAAAAGTTAATTTTGAATCTAAAAATATTCCTAGCATTTTCACATTGTCATCTGACGACGAAGTGATGCTAAAAGATATAACTTGAGTTTTGGTCTCATAAATAACCATTGTTTCGATTGCTGTTCAGCACCATTGAGAATTTGGATAACTTCATGTTCACCTGAATTTTTAACTATATAAATCGTGTCGTCAGCATAATAGACACGTATAACTGATGGATGTAAGTTAAAATTTAAATCATTCATATATATGATAAATAATAGTGGCCCTAATACGGACTCTTGCGGTACACCATATTCTACAAGATGCCTTTCCGAAACTTGCCCATAATTTCGTACAATTTGAGAAGGATTCCGCAAATATGACGAAAAAAGGTCTAATGCTGTGCCTCTAATCCCATATCTTTCAAGTTTTGAAATCAAGATATTGTGATTCACAGTATCAAATGTGGTAAGGTCATAAAACCTTGCCTGATAAGGTTCACCATCCTCAAAGGCATCCGTCACAGCCTCATAGAATTCACATATTGCTGATACAGTCGACTTTTTAGCCCTGTAACCAAACTGAGAGTTGCATAACAGTTTATTATCCTCAAAAAATTGTAACAGTCGCTCCTTAATAACTCCTTCAAAGATTTTTCTTATTAACGGGATGATCGATATAGGTCGATAACTAGATGGGATTTCTTCGGCGAATCCGGATTACAAATCTAGTATCTTTTGTAAGCTATGTGTATGCAGAATAATCTGTTACTCATGAAATAGTCTTGTCAAATACCATTCGGGCATCTAATTTTTCCTGTGAAAAAAATCGAATAATTTTTTTTTAACAAAATGCATTCGTGCAGGTGCAAAAATCCTCGTCTTCGACTCCAATTTTTGTTGCCTCTAGCACTCATGCTTCTTGTAAAAATATTACTTAGCAACGTGTTTTTCGATTTTTTCGGAAAATTTAGATGCCCTTATGATATTACTTACGATAAAAAGTGCTTTGAATCCCTGACCACAACTCTCTTTTAATTGGTCGACACATTACTTAAACAAAATTTTCATTCTTCAAATAAGTTCCACTTATTGCATAAATAACTAAATTTTAAAGTATGCCCCGTGCGTTTTGATAAACTTAAATTGAACAAAAATATTTTAGCTAAATATTAAATTTCTCCAAGATACTCTCTTTTAAAGTATTTTGTCACTATCAATGTTCCAATGAATCCCTTTGATAAATTCACAATGTTTCAAAAGAGGGTTCATAGTCGATGTAATATATCTCTAGACTTTCTTGTAAGTGCACTCGGCCTCCTTTTAGTAATAGAAGCGACACATAAAATGAAAATAACGAGTTTAACATTTAGCAGGAAGTCAACATTCCATTTTGAAGAAAGTCGACGCAAATTTCATTAGGTCTGGAATTTTTTTGAAATAGTTTTAGAATTATTAAAAAGGGTTGCATCATTTTGCAATTAAAACAAAATTTTAAAAGTATTATAATATTATTCAACTCTTAATTTAATTATAAAAATATCAATATCAAGGTTGCGGATTATTAATTGTGAATAAATTAAATGAAAATATTAAAAATGTAGATTACAGGTTGAAAATAGACAAAAGAAATAACATTTTTGTTCCGTATTCTTCGAGATACGTCTATTTTTCTCCCGCAAAATTCTAAAACGTGGCAACGTTGCTTTTTCCTCGAGTAAGATTTTAGTACTTGTACGGAGATTACATTGAACAGGACAAAATTTAATTTAATTAAAAAACGAGTGTTTAAATTTCGGATCGTGATAGTTTTTTGTTTTAAGACATTGTTTTTACGAAAGACATTACTAAAAAACATTAAAATTATATCGAAAATAGTAAAAAGTGTAGAAAATCAAATCAAATTAGAAATCAAATCGATGCAAAAATCTCTCCATACAATACGTTTCAAGTTATTTATGATACACTTACCAACTACTTGTAGGTATCCCTGCCTAGATCTCATTGGATCAGTGTTGACTTGGCACATGTACCATCCTCTATCGACTTCTTGCACATTTTTAACATGCAGGTACCATGATCTGTGATCGTTATATGACAACGATATCCTAGGATTCTGCGTTATCACATTGTGGTGAATTGAAAGGATAGTTTGAGTGTCGACGCGTACCCATGCTACCTGCAAAATAAAAAAAAATATTGTAATCATGAATTATGTACTTACACACTTGTGGTCATAAATAAATAATAATGATAATAATAATAATAAATAGTTTATTCGCCAACAAATAATACAATAAGAATAAATTTAACACATTTGCAGATAAACACAAAAACCACTGAGACAACGAGATTGTCTGTATGTGATATAACGCATTTTAAGTACCTTAAATATATTGTTATTTGTGTAAAAGAGAAAAATTACTTTTGTTCACTATTTAATTTTGTTATTTTATTTAATTTGAATTTTAGTTTTAGTACATAACCTATTAAATTACTGTTGATTTTTTTTTTATGTTCTGTCGTAATCTCAGACAGAATGTAATTATTTGTTGTTGATAATTTTGGGAGCCATCTACTTTCCAGTACAAAAATTGAGAGTCTTAATTCCAGGTAGTGTTTCAGCTATTGGCCGCGTGATTGTAAAAATCGATAATAACGACTCAGTGAATATGAAAACATTTATTAATAATCATAAAAATAACGGTTAACCTTTTAGTTTAGAGAATAATAGTTGTTTGCCAGAATAAGGTAAGCGTAATAAATTTCTAATTTATAAAATTAACAATTAATACAACTCTTATAATTACATTAATTTCTCTCTTACCTTATTCTAATCTAAATTATTTAGTTATTAATTAAAGTATAATCTAACCTAGTTAAGTGAGATACTTGTGGCCTTTTTTTATTTTGAAACGTTTTTAAATATCGATATTTAATATTGTGATTTGGTACCTTTAATACTTAGATTTTATTTCTAATTCTGGTTACTTTCCTAGTCAATTAAGAATATGATGGATGCAATATCTTCCAGGAATCAAAATCAGGAACAGGATAAATCAATACAGGATACAATTGGATCTGGATAGTTTAACAGGAACAAAGATGAAACAAATATCGGGCTTCTTAACTTGATTTAACTTTAAGTTTCTTGATTTACAAAAATATAACCTCACTTAATTTGACAGGTAAATTTGTCTAAAATTTTTATCTTCAATCAGTATTGCTTGTGATTTTAAATTTCTTTTGTTTTTATTACAAGCACCGAAGTTAACAGTTCAAGAGATTTTGATCAAAAGCTTCGCTCGAAAATGAAAAGTAGTTTTTATAAACCATCATATCACGGCTCTCTAGAATAAAATTTGACAGTTTTTTACCTAAAATTTTTTAAAAATTCAAAAATTATCAATTTTTATACAATTTTTGCTTATTACTGCCTTTTTTACAGTAATTCTTTGATTTTAGAAGTCCCATCATTTTATTTTCATTTAATTAATCGTATTGATACATCATGATATTGAAATTTGAGGTTAAGTTTAAAATTTCTTTTTATTCAAACATCTAAAATAACAATATTCACATTGTTATTGTGATCGCAGACTAATCTGAGATTATATTACTTTAAATTTTGCTATTGAAATCTTTGCTAAATTGTTTGTAAATGTCCTAAAATTGTTGGTGAAAATCTCTTATGGGATTAACGTGTTAAAATCTGACATCTGGAATTTTATATTTTCTTATGATATTACTACGTTAAAATTAGTTTCAAACATTATTTTCGAAATTACATTCTGTCCTGTTATTTATTGAAGTAAAATAAATAGTTATTTAATGGGATTAATAAAATTATTTGTTTAATTTTTTCTCTGCATATTGAACATAAGTTTTGTATTCTCTTTAATTCTCTTTAATTTCCAGTACAAAAATTGAGAGTCTTAATTCCAGGTAGTGTTTCAGCTATTGGCCGCGTGATTGTAAAAATCGATAATAACGACTCAGTGAATATGAAAACATTTATTAATAATCATAAAAATAACGGTTAACCTTTTAGTTTAGAGAATAATAGTTGTTTGCCAGAATAAGGTAAGCGTAATAAATTTCTAATTTATAAAATTAACAATTAATACAACTCTTATAATTACATTAATTTCTCTCTTACCTTATTCTAATCTAAATTATTTAGTTATTAATTAAAGTATAATCTAACCTAGTTAAGTGAGATACTTGTGGCCTTTTTTTATTTTGAAACGTTTTTAAATATCGATATTTAATATTGTGATTTGGTACCTTTAATACTTAGATTTTATTTCTAATTCTGGTTACTTTCCTAGTCAATTAAGAATATGATGGATGCAATATCTTCCAGGAATCAAAATCAGGAACAGGATAAATCAATACAGGATACAATTGGATCTGGATAGTTTAACAGGAACAAAGATGAAACAAATATCGGGCTTCTTAACTTGATTTAACTTTAAGTTTCTTGATTTACAAAAATATAACCTCACTTAATTTGACAGGTAAATTTGTCTAAAATTTTTATCTTCAATCAGTATTGCTTGTGATTTTAAATTTCTTTTGTTTTTATTACAAGCACCGAAGTTAACAGTTCAAGAGATTTTGATCAAAAGCTTCGCTCGAAAATGAAAAGTAGTTTTTATAAACCATCATATCACGGCTCTCTAGAATAAAATTTGACAGTTTTTTACCTAAAATTTTTTAAAAATTCAAAAATTATCAATTTTTATACAATTTTTGCTTATTACTGCCTTTTTTACAGTAATTCTTTGATTTTAGAAGTCCCATCATTTTATTTTCATTTAATTAATCGTATTGATACATCATGATATTGAAATTTGAGGTTAAGTTTAAAATTTCTTTTTATTCAAACATCTAAAATAACAATATTCACATTGTTATTGTGATCGCAGACTAATCTGAGATTATATTACTTTAAATTTTGCTATTGAAATCTTTGCTAAATTGTTTGTAAATGTCCTAAAATTGTTGGTGAAAATCTCTTATGGGATTAACGTGTTAAAATCTGACATCTGGAATTTTATATTTTCTTATGATATTACTACGTTAAAATTAGTTTCAAACATTATTTTCGAAATTACATTCTGTCCTGTTATTTATTGAAGTAAAATAAATAGTTATTTAATGGGATTAATAAAATTATTTGTTTAATTTTTTCTCTGCATATTGAACATAAGTTTTGTATTCTCTTTAATTAGATAAGCAACTTAGTCAACCGTTACAATATATAAAAAACAATAAATATTTACATTAAGATATCGTTACAATGATAGGATTAAAACTGAAAACTAGAATTATTAATGACTAATTAGTTACATTTTCAATCAGGTTAGTATTTTGGAGTTTTTACTTTTTTTTTAATATAAACATATTCTTAAAAATTAATTTTACATACAGGTGTATTTTATTTTTGTTGTCAAAGATCGAGTGTATTTCGTTTATGTTTGTATTGTTGATAAAAATTTTTAATTTTCCTTTAAATATATTTAATGTGGCAGACTGTTTAAAGTCTGGGAGAGAATTAAAAACTTTTTGACCTAAATATTCATAGTTTCTTTGGCCCACAGATTTCTATCTGTAAGGAGTCATAAATTGTTTTTTATTTCAAGTGTATGTTAATGTTTCTAATTCTAATTAATTAAGATACTGTTGGATTGCTATTTGTTTATAATATAATTGTCTAATATCATATATTTTTTTCTCTGCAAAAAGTGAAGCAGAGGGGTAAAGAGCAAATTTAACATAATTTTAAAAAAAAAATTTTGTGATATTTCTAACATATTTTTATACCTTATTAATACTCCTCCCCATCCAATGATTGCGTAGTTTAAATGGGGTTCAACCTATCTATGATAAAGAATTCTTTTTTGTTGAAGGTCTAAATAGTCTAAATAGACTTGTTTGAATCTGTATAAAAGAAAATCAATTTTTTTTCTCAGGTAAAATATATGTTCTTTCCATTGTCCTAGGTATTTAACTTTTCTTGCAGGTTTAATTTTCAAGTCTGGTCCAATTTCAATATTAAATGAAGGGAGTGATGGTGCGAGACTACTGAATAGTAAATACTCTGTTTTCTCAATATTTATTGACAAGACACTATGATCAAACCATTTCTTAAGGCGGCTTAAGTCATTTTCCACCTGAATTTTTAGTAAATGCCAATCTTTATTTTTGTAACAGATCACAGTATTGTCCGCAAAACTGATTATTTTCCCTTCTTGTTGACGAAGAAAAATATTGTTCAAATAAACGTTAAAAAGTATTGGGCCCAATACTGTGCCTTGAGGTACGCTACATATAATTGTTTGTTCTGTGCTGGTTTGATTTTTTAACCTTGTAATTTGGCGTCGGTTTGTTAAGTAACTCTTAAACAATTTATGAGTTATACATCTTACTCCAAGCTCTTCTAAGGTGACCAATAGTATATTATGATTCACAGTGTCAAATTCTTTACGAAGATCAATAAAAACTCCCAATGAGGGCATTCTTATAAATATAATACTGGTACTTTTTTTGTGTCTAAAGCCGTATTGAGATGGTGACAATAATTTAAACTTCTCGAAATAATGACAACCTTAATTTAATGACGTTTTCAAAAATTTTGACAAGGGAGCGGATTAATGAAATGGGCCTGAAGTTTCCTGGTTCCGTAATATCGCCGTTTTTGTAAATGGGTATAACTATTGAAAGTTTTAATGCATCCGGAAAAACTCATTTTTCAAAAGATTTGTTGATTAAATACACGATTGGATCTACGATATATATAAATACATTTATTTATTTATTTTTGTAGTAGAAATCGTCAAGTATTTGTTTAGATAGTTAGATTTTTGTAAATTGTTTTTTATCTTCTTTTCCAAAAGATCGTTTTTCACTTGGATGTCCTCTTTTGGAAATTTGTTTCCGTCTTGTTTATTTTCTTCAACATCTTTTTGTTACTTTTCTTTAACTTCTTCAAGCTTTATAGAATGAGAATAATACATTTTTTTTAGAAAAATAGACAGATAGTGACCGTTAATTGTCTTCCGTAAAAAAATAATGATTGTTTCATTTATTTACATAGATACGATTCGTGGGCTTTTTAAGATGTTGCGAAATTTTATTTAATGGTTGTGAAATGGATATTTTTAGTAATATGCCGTTGTAAAGTTCTGACTGGAAGATCTTTTTTCTTGAATATTGTGGAAAATGCAACGTTGTCATAATTTGTTTATATTCCTGTAACGCTATTAAGAGATGCTAGTTGATGTGAGTAAAATGCTGATGCTTGGAGGCTGATTGCTGGGATGGTTGTAAAACCACCTAGAGATAGTTTTATGTTGATATTTGCATATAATTAGGCATTTTGCATTGCAAGTTGTCTATATGAGAATTCCGTTTTAAGTCTGAACGAAAATGAAAGAGTTTTTTGAGCAAATGATGCATGAAACGCTGTAAAAAACAAATTAATAATCTAAAAATATTTTTATATTTTACTTCCAATGCCTTATTTGAGCGCCACTGATGTACGTGAAACAATTGTAATTAATTCGTGGTTTTTTTAGTCAAATTTGACAAAACCGCAACGATTTGTTTATTTTAAAAGCAATTGATGAATATTAAAAGCCAGTTTTAACAATCATAGAAACTAATAAAAGAGAATCATTCCATGGCCTATTTTGTTTGGTTTTGCCGATATTAGTTATTTGTGTAGTTTTGTTTGAAAACGGTCCAGTGATCAGTAAACGAGGGAGGATGGGATACTCGTTGTGTTTAGGACAGGACCGGCTTAGCGCTGTGGACGCTGTAGACGCTGTAGAGAGACCATTCAGAAAAAATATAACTTTTTATTTTTAAATACTGAATAGAACGAATGGTGTATTAGATGTACATCTGAAGTCATACACAGGGTACTTAAAGTTAGATAGTTTATCGTGAAAAATAGATATCCCCCAAAGAAACTAACTCTCTAATTATTCTGACAACAATTAAAAAATATATGCCAAATTATTTTCCGAAAATTAACTCGGAATCGGCCTAAAGTTGTGAAATAAAATCACACTTGTTCCCAAGAACAAAGACATTATGCCCCCCCAGGTATTGAATTACGAAAGTCCAGACGTGGTTTGGCGCCCGACCAAGTCTGGACTTTCGTAATTCAATACCTGGGGGGGCATATAGCCCAAGGAGTAGTTGTTGAAGTCCAGACGTTAGTGCAGTGTAGGACATTTCTAATGTCTTTGTTCTTGGGAACAAGTGTGATTTTATTTCACAACCTTAGGCAGTTTTGTTACGCCCATGGTCATTTTTTGGTATTTTTATGGTTCAAAAAATTCCGCCGTCGTTATAACTCGGAATCAACAAGAATGGAGTGAAGTGATTTAAAAAAAAGAGAAAGTTGACTTGTCCGACGATAGAAAGCAAGAAAATTGCTTCTAATTGTCCTGTTCTGGTGTAAGCTATATGCGGTTCTTTTCTTTCTTTTTTGGCCTGCATCAAGTATGCCTGGCTGCCATTATTGCCTTTGTCTTTCTCTAGGCTATACATCAATACCAGGTCTATGTTGATGAGAATAAAAATTGGAGGCAGCATCTTATATAATGGGGTTTCTTTTTTTATTCTTTTATGCAGATGACCGGATTTTAGATTCTCGATGAAGAGAAATTTTGTTCATGTTATATACCATGAATTAAGTAAACTTATCTAGAATATTTGTGGTGACCCAGCAAATTGATTTTTGTTGGAGCTTGCCGCTGTGATATTTGATCCTCTAGCTAATTTAAATTCGATTGAAATTAGAGCAGACATGATGCTGCCTTATATGACATTTTTGAGACCACCGTTTTATATTAAGTGGGAAACCACATTTGGTGTCGTAGATGGTTATAAATTTTGTTTTTCTTCAATAAGAGGTACCGAAGTTTTTAAATATAATCTAAGGATTATCCATTTTATAGTTACGTACAGTTTTAATATGATAGAAATTGCATTCTAAACTAGAGTCGTTTTTTGTAGGGTTGATGTTGTTGGTGTAGCCCTAATCGTTGGTGAATATCTCATCATTAATTGAGCTGTAATCGTAGATGAAGCAATCATTAACGAAATATTTGTATGTGGCGCCCTAACGGATTTCTGTACAAGCTAAGTTTAGTAGGCGATGATACTCTTGTTTAACAAAATTTTGCGTTTGGCCAATATCACCTGAGAGTTAACGTTTCATAAAAGATTGTGTGGCGGTCTTTGTTTTAGCTGCTAAGCCTTGTCTATTTTTTAAATAGGAGACAATCTTACGAATTTGGTCAACTTCCTTATGTTAAGTTTACAAAACCTTGTATCTGTATCTATAAAGCTAGAAGGGTGGGTCACCCCACAGCAAGTAGGCCACATTTGGACCAATGTGCATCCTTCTGAGGTTCAGCCTTCCTTCTAGCTCTTCAGCCAGCCTACTTGTTTAAGCAGTGAGCTCTGTTTGAGCTACACTGGCATTAGCAACCATTGCCCATTTTATATTGAGATTCAGAGATCTGGAATAAATTCCACAGCCTAACCCCTCATTTGCTTTAGACCCATCACATCGGTGTAGATGCACAAGGCACCTCCTGCCAATTTAGCCTCTTGTAACCTGGTATATAGATACTTCTATCGATTTTTTGAGGTTAGAAAAAACGTGATGGAGAAATTTTGAAATCAGATTTAGATTCGACGGCTGAAGATGCATAGAATTGTACTGATCAACTACGACACTTTTGTATATAATTGATACACGAGGCCGGTTCTGCCAACTCCTGTCTCATTTCGTGTACGTCACGAACTGAATACGAACAAAGAGAGCCTTGTTGAGAGTATAACGTGGTGTAGAATCTGTAATACACAATCGACTCTAGTAGTATCAGAGGATGGGGCGGTTATATGTGGAATGTAATCCAAGACTTTCTAAATGAATAGCAGAAATTACAGTGGTGGAACTAACTGAAGTAGGCGTGTTCAATGAAAGCCAAAATTTTTTGTTTCTATTTAGAACTATTTCTTTGGTATTTGAACTGGAACTATAACTAAATTAGATTATACTATTCATAAAATGTATCAATAGAATGTTAATTCGACCTATTAATAATTGCACGAATTAATTTGATTTCTGATTTAATTTGACTTAATTTAATGAGATAATTAGATTAATTAGTCGATTGGCATATCAAATACTATTAAACGAGCAAGGTTTGTATGTATGTATGTGTATCCAGAGGATCTCGAAATCCACTCGTCAGAATTCAATGAAACTTTCAGGGTAGAGTAATTCCTATCTAAATCGGCAAAAAATGTAGGTCTCATGTCTGTGAAAATTCGATCTTCCGAGATATTTACAAGAAAAGTTAAGCTTTTAGTTTTATTTCCTAGCAACGGCAGATATAATAACTTGTTTCTATAGTAATATATAATATAAAGGAGAGATGAGTACAGTAAAAGTGGGGATATAACGTCACATTCCATAGGCGTACTTTGCAAAATAAGTTTCTATAATATAAATAAGGTCACAGCATATAAAATATATATACGCACTTCGTAGATTAAATTTGGAAGTTATATTATTTACAAAAAATAAAAATAAACTTTATGCATCTGACACTTTAACATTGAACGAATTAAATTTAACCAATAAATAACAAAGATTAAAAAAAAAGTTAGTTCAAGAACTATCTTTGAAAGTCACTGTCTTCACTAAAACTACTAGTATCACTATAATTGTCTTTTCTGAGGTTATTATTATAGGTTCTATTAAATTATCCATTGATATATCCACTTTCCTAAATGAATTTTCTACATTTTTAACATGACCTATGCATTTTCCCCAATGTTCTCTATTTACATCTGAAACTGCCTTCAAAAACAAATTTCGCACATCAGGAAATTTAAATGTTTTATTGTTTTGAGAAACATAACCTTTTAATAATTGAGACCTTCAAGGATTTAGGAGGACTGATAATATTTTTAGAATAAAGCCATTTTGAAATATATATTAATACAAAATTCTGAATCAATTAAAATACATACGATACGGCTATGAATAAATAAAGTCTGACTTATCTGTCAAAAGAACAGGTTTATTACAGTAAAAACCATGGAAACAAGATTAAATCTAGACAAAAATTATATTAGGCCGATCAGATATATTAAAATTTAAATTTTAACTACAAATAAGCATTGAAGGATGTGGTAAAAATAAAATTTCTACCTCTTGAACCTGTACTACATTCTGCAAATTAAATACTGCACTCCTTTCTTCTGTATAGTATAGTAGTAAAAAGGTTTGACTTTATTTAATTTCTGGCGTTTTAATCTGAAAGAATTCAATTTTAAATTTGCCGCTTTATATAAAAAAGGAAAGATTCATTTGACGGACATAAATAATTTGCTTGTCAAATGACAGCCATCTCATAAATTCAAAGTTGAAAATACAACGTTGCCAATTCAATTTCAGAAATCATGGGTTTAGGTAAATATTTATAGGAACGTTGAGTAACACTGTTAAAATGGACACTTGTCAAAATGTGACACCTGTAAAATCGTGACAACTGTTAAAATGTGATACGTGTCAGAATGTAACAACTGTCAAAATGAACAAATCTCAAAATGAACAAATGTCAAAATATGACACCTGTCAGAATGTAACAAATGTCAAAATGTCACACATATCGTACTTTTCCTTATTTATTACAAAGATCTAACCTAACCTAAAGCTAATCTTTTTTTTTTGGCGGGTGGAAATGCTTTATGCACATCGGGTAAAGGTTCTTTCCTTCCCCGATAGTGTGAGACTACCCCTTACGGCTACTGTTTTATTATGCGGACAGTTTTAATATTTAAGTTTTCATTATCATAGAGAGAGAGAGAGAGAGAGAGAGAAAAAGAATGAATGCTTGTACACGTGTACTATTAACATAGATTTCAATTTTTTAGCGATCTTCTGTTGACGGGACGTGTGCCCTACACGCTGCTGTTGCCCGTCCCGGAAACGGGGCCTGCCCACAGTGACAATTCGCGAAGATCAAGCGTCAGTAAATGTTGCCTAAAAGGGTGAAATCCCCAGAAACTAGGCAACTTTTAATGCATTTAACTAACCTCTGTGACAAGCAGTTAATAAACGTCAACAACAGCTGCAGCCAATTGAAAATTAACACTGACAGCTTTTTTAATTTTCAAGCCAATCGCCAATCAACTTTTTATTTATCTCTCTATCAGTAGTTCAAGTAGATGAGGCCCACCCCGTGATTTTCGCGAATTAATTAATAATTTGTCATGTTATAAATATACTTAAATTATATACTCATTGGGCTGCTTAAAAATGTAGATTTGAATATTAAGAGCGAAGCTCGGTGACCACATATTTCGAATTAAGTAGATGAGAGACCAAATCTTCACTTTACAGTACGATCATGTAATGAAATAAAATGACAATTTAATAATTTCGACCATACAAACCTTGTCTTGACAATTACAAACACAACGAAAAAAGAATTAGTTAAATAGTTGCATCCGTTCTAAAGTAATGCCCTTACATACATTCGGTAATTGATTATAATGTATATAGATATAACTAATAAAATGAGACTTTGATCAATTTCATTAATATGTTTTCTGCTCTCGTACTATATTTGATAACTAACTACTCGTTTCATAAAAATACTAATACTTAAAATATTTATTTAAAAAAAATAAATACATTACATTTGATAATAAATAAAGATAAAAAGTTACTGAATTGTGTGTTTTGCATATTGATATTTAAAAAAATATTATTTGACAAAACATCTAAGTATAAAAATATGTTAAAATAATTAAATATCTAACAAATAAATAGATCATTAAGGTAGATATACACAGGAGTTAAAGTGAGATTCTGAAATAAAGAAATCCAACAATAAATAAGTAGGTATATTATAAAAAAATTACAGTGTATTCCTAAAAAGTAATACTACAGTTACATTGTAACGTTATTATCGGATATTAGGAATAATGTTCATTTTTGAATATTGAAAACTAAATTATTTAATACCAGCGTTACCTCGATAACGTTTTTGGCAACTCGATTAGGGAACTTTGTTTGAAATTTCGAATTGACGTTAGCGCCCTCTTTCTTGTACAGATTGATAGATTTTGATCGAGTCTTTAGAGAGATATTAGTCTTGGTGTTTTTTTAATTTTGAAAACGTTATAAAAATCTCATGTTTGATAATTTATTCTAATTAATCTTAGAGTATATTTTCAATCAGTTCACGTTTGATAGATTTTATAACAAATTATTGCAAAGCATTATTTATATCGTAGTTATCTGATTATATTTATTTGCAAATCATACCGATGATTTGGAATTTGCTGTAAATTAGCTTCTGCGGAGATACCGCCATTTTGGATAAAGATATTTTATTTTTATATTCAACTTGCAGTTTAGAACACTCGAAATCAGTGTTATCGTCTGTCCAGTTGACCCCCCAGTCTCCGTGGAGCCAAAGTAGTTGTGGCTCGTGGTCACAGACAAAAGTTTTGAACCAGACGTGCTACCAATCTCGTCAACCATCTGACAATCCAACCTCCAACAGGATAAACGGTGAGATCCATCCAACTCACAGAAAACAAGCTCAGTTATTATTGTCATAAATTTTGTAAAGATACTCTTAAAACATAGTTATTCATCCTATTTAATTTTTTTTTAATTTATTCATAATAATTCTAGCCTTCAGCTATATTAATCAACGATTGTAATTTTTGTTTTATTATTAATAAATCCCATTAAATTTTTATCGTGTTTGATTTCCTCAAGGTTCTCAGATAAATTGACAAATATCAGTTATTATTATACTTAATTTAAAGTTAATTATTTTCAAAGGCACAGATAATTCTTTTTTTCTTTGTTTTCACATATGTCTCTATTTTTAAATAAAAGAAAATTTCAAAGTGAAATAACTCAAAGTATAGCCGATTCTCGCCCTGAAATTTCTTCATGAGCTAGCCTAAGAAACTTGGAAACTGGCGCTATTTCATTCATTAATTGTGACGAGCCAGAAATTAAAATTTAAACAACTTAACCAAGTTTATCGTCACAACATTTTATACAGTAACAGTTTCCTCCTGAGCACTTCAGCATCAGCAGGAGTAGAAGTGTGGGTTCTATAGAGGTGATTTTAGTTTTTGATTTACTTGAAAAACGAAAGCTCCTGACTACAAATTTGAGAACCAGTTTTGCTGGATTTTATTTCCTCTACATTATTTATCATATAATTTTTTAGAAAACAAAAACAATTTACTTCCACAAAAACAAAATTTATTCTAATGGTCACTTGTTTAAATTGTTTACTCCTTAATTTGCAAAAATAAAAAAAAACTTTCCATCTGTTACAGTTGCAAAAATACGATTATTATTTTAAATGCTGCTGAAAAAACTTTCATTAAACGTGGACGGAATGAGAACATGCATAATGAGAATAAGAATGACGAGAAACGACCTTTATGTAGGATAATTGTTACAAATTAAGAAGATCGTCGAGATTTTAATCCAGTACTGTATCCAGAAAATCCAAATGCTTATACTGTACTATAGCAATAATTCTATAAAATTACAGAAGACTATTTTCAGTAACTGAAAGGAATATTGAAGGAAATTCTTGCATTGAAATTGTATGAAAGTATGTGCAAATGCGTCCAAAACATGTTCCATAAAATTTCCTGGGTTGTGAAAACAGAAAATCATGTAACCTGATGCAGCTTGCTAATATTTCAAAATAAGTTGAAGAATGCATTTGCTTGTCATAAATTGACTTATAGTTCTAGGAAAAATTCTAGAATTTAATGAATATTATCAAGTCATTTAAAATGCACCTACATAGCACGTGCTCAATTTACACGGCAGAGATGTACGCAATATTATAATCACTCATATATATTAAAGATAACAATTTAGGTAACAGTGTAATAATAACCGATTCAAAATCAGCGCTAGAAATGATTTTAAAAATGTACTTTTTTGGAAAATCAAAAATTGTCTACAATTGTTAAATGAATCACACATCAAAATAACATTTATTTGGGCAAGAGGCCATGGTGGTATTAAAGGAAATGAACTGGCTGATAAATTGGCCAAAGATGCTGTTTCAGAAGAAGAAGTTCTAGAATTTTATAATAGTTTGGATCTTATACCATTAATAAAACAGAAAATTAGAAAGAATTGGACTTTAATTTGGAATGAATATATCAATAAATCAACTAATCCATATACACTCATTCACCCACACCTTCCAAACAAAATACCACACATAAGAAACTAATATTAACAGATTCTATAGCGTAACCATACGCGGTTAAAACTTAATCATGGTAGATTTCCAGCTCATTTAGCAAAAATAGGCATAAATCAAACATCCAAATGTTCTTGTGATAACTCCACTGTAGCTGATCTAAACCACTTGTTATTCGCTTGTCAAAACCAGACGGAAGAAATAAATGCATTTTTGGAAGTGCTCAACACAAATAATGTTTCTTTGCTAACAAATCTAACCTGTCTATTAGCTCTGAATAGTAGGAAGATTTTCGATGGACTGGTACTGTTAATTAAAAGAGCTAAGATTCAATTGTAGGAAAAATAATTTAAATTATTTTTGTGGCTGAGGACTATGTTTCCCGATGCCAGAACCCAACAATACACATACACAAGTTCCGTCTAAGTTTTTACGAATTGGTGTCTACTTAGCGTATACAATATAATTATATCCCCAATCCTATCTCTATCTACTACACCCTATATATTAAGATGAGTGAAAAAAATTTTAAAATTCATTTTAGGTCAAAATAGGAGAGAATTTCCCATAGCTTTAGAAAATGAATACTTTTCCTCTTATTTGCACATATTTTACTGTCTTTAAAAGCCCTTTGTGGCCAACATAACATAATTTGGATAATTTTAATACGGACCTGGCACTAGCTCGTAGAGATTTCCATCTGTTTGAGTTAGCTGGCAAATAAAGAAAACAGGATTTCCACTCTTCAAAGGAAAAATTACCACTCCGTTAACCAGTTTTATTTGGCTAAAAAAAGTAACAAAAAGAGCGAGTTTTGCAAATTCTTGAAGTTAATTTGAGATAAAGCAACGTTCATAATACTTTGTTATTTTTAATGTTTTCATTAGAATTTTCCAGGAATTTTTAAAATGTATTGAGTGAAGTTTCGTCTTTATTTAAGGTATGTTAAAAATTCATCGTTTTTCTTGTCGGAGGAACGAGAAAAAGTTTAAATATATAGAGCGTGATGTAAAAGACAAATATGTGTTAAAATATTCAATATATTTGTTGGAAGACTCCAGTATTTTGATTATGTCAATGTATTTTGATAATTCCATAAAAATTCTATTCGTATATACGTATAAATAACAAAAATCTATCTAACAATTTCACGGAGTGCATTTGGGAGTCCGTGGGTTCGATCCTAATGGCCGCCTGACCTGCTGTGAGCTTTTTCATGTGGTTTCTCATATGCACTATAGTCTGGTTCACAAATGCCATTTCGCTCGAAACCTGATCGCCACCACCGAAAATTATGATTTTGGGCTCATTCGATTCGGAATAGCATCTAGAACGTTCTATCAAAATTCCAAAAGGGGCTGAAAAAAAATGCAAAAGTTATAAACAATTAAGTAAAATAAAAAATAAGGGTTTGATTTTTTTGAAATATTTCAAAAACTATTTGAGATAATCGAAAGAGCAGGAAATTTCCTAAAAAAAAGTCTTCGGTTGCCACGTGCATCTCCCGAATCTGACACGTGAACTAAAAAAATTATTTTAACTGATTAAATATTAATATTAAGGAATAAAAAAATTTGGGTACTAAGTAGACATATCAATAAACAATAATCCGTCAACAAAAAATTTTTATCACAATTTTTTTATTAGTTATGCTTTTGTTAATTAGTTAATTTTCACCATTTTAATGTTAACATAAAAACGCTGATTATTTCAAAACAAGAAATCTAGAATTTTTTTTGATTTTTTTGAGCTAATCTTAAAAGAGTTTAGAAGAGATCCCCGTTGGAAAAATTCAAAAATTTTTATTTTTCGTTTTTTTTATTAACAATCAACACGCGTTTTACGCAGAACTCAAAGCTGGAGCAGAATCTGGATGGGATTTTTCAAGCAGATGGTTCATTTCAAAAGCTTCAAATAAAGGTATTGTAAACCTCTACTTAAAAGTACAACAATATACGGGTCCTGCAACAGTGGCACCGGGTTCCATATCTCTATCGCAGTCACTCTATGTGATCTTACCAAGGCCTTCGATTGTGTGTCTCATGACATTTTACTCACAAAACTTCATCATTATGGAGGAAGAGGTGTAGCCCTTTCACTTATTGCTTCTTTTTTAAATAACAGATTCCAGGCCATTTACACAAATAATACTATGTCACAATACAAAAAAAATAAATCATGGAGTGCCACAAGGATCCGTTCTGGGGCCTTTATTATTCATAATTTATATCAATGATTTACCAAAGCACATGTACCCCTTCAAAACTACTATTTTTTCTGATGACTCATCCTACATATCCTCTGGTGGTACTTTATCTAGTTTAGTGAACTTCACAGATGATGCTGGTCAGCAGGCAAAAAATTGGTTTTGTGTAAATAAACTAAAACTAAATGAGGAAAAACACAACAACTTCATTCCGAAAATATGCGACTTAGAATAACGAATGCTTTTACACCAGCTGTCTTGGATAGGGTTGAACAGTCTTTCAAACATAGACTTCAGCTCTGCATTCAAGAAAATGGAAGACATGTTGGAACAAATGCATTGTTTATAATATTTTTGAAAACTGTTTCTTTGGAATTTCATCCTTGATGAAAATAATGATTTAAAAAAAAAATCGTTCCTTAAAAAAATTTTTTTATTAACAAAAATCGCACAATTTTTTTTGTTACTAAATATTAATATTAAGGAACCATTTTTTTTTTAAATCATTATTTATTATGTTCTTTCGTATTATAAAAAAAAATAATTTTTTTATTAACTTTTCATTTGTTTATTAAAAAAACAATTTGTTATAAACAAATGCAATTTTACGCAATATTTTTTTTTAAATACTAAAAAATATTACAAAAACAACAATATATATTTTTTTATTGAAAAATTTTTTTTATTATTTTTTATTTAACTTTTAAGTACTTTTGCACTTGTAGTTTTTTTCTGTTTTTACTTATGCCTTTGATTGTTAATAAAAAAACGAAAAATAAAAATTTTTGAATTTTTCCAACGGGGATCTCTTCTAAACTCTTTTAAGATTAGCTCAAAAAAATCTAGATTTCTTGTTTTGAAATAATCAGCGTTTTTATGTTAAATTAAAATGGTGAAAATTAACTAATTAACAAAAGCATAACTAATAAAAAAATTGTGATAAAAATTTTTTATTGACGGATTATTGTTTATTGATATGTCTACTTAGAACCCAAATTTTTTATTCCTTAATATTAATATTTAATCAGTTAAAATAATTTTTTTAGTTCACGAGTCAGATTCGGGGGATGCACGCGGCAGCCGAACTATGCGTTTTTACCGTTATTTTTGCCGCTTAATTAAAATTATAAGGGTTATTGGTACAGTTCCGAGAGGTATGACTTTTTTTTTAGGAAATTTCCTGCTCTTTAAGGATCTTTTATCAAATTTCGATTATCTCAAATAGTTTTTAAAATATTTCAAAAAAACCAAACCCTTATTTTTTATTTTACTTAATTGTTTATAACTTTTGCATTTTTTTTTCAGCCCCTTTTGGAATTTTGATAGAACGTTCTAGATGCCATTCCGAATCGAATGACCCTAAAATCATAATTTTCGGTGGTGGCGATCAGGTTTCGAGGGAAATGGCACTTGTGAACCAGACTACTAGTAGTAGGAGAAAATATAGCAGAAAAATCCGGAACTTTGGTGCAGGAAGTCGGATTGAGATGGGGTTTTTTGCATTCGTATCGTTAGATCCTCTAGAAATTTTGTGCCATATTTTGATCTTGTACTTTTTGAAATTGCATCGCTTCATCAAAAAGTGCATTCTTCTATCCAAGTGTTGAATAAAAAATTCATATCTTGGACAGAATACATCCGAACCATACGAATTTCAGTACCCCGGGGGTGCTTTGGGTTCCTTAACCTGCATATGATGGCCAAACGAGCCCCCTGTGTACCTGTAGGTCAGGAGGACGGCGCCAGAAACGTCATAACCTTGAATTCCCTGTTAAATCATCAAAAATCAATCGGATCTCTTTACCCAAAGGTTTTTCGGGTCGCTTGTCCCAGTTCTGACATCGAAATCGTCCTCCTGGCAAAACACATGCAGTTTTACTGAGATTACTTACCAAATCGATCGAAACATCGCTCGTCCCAAATTTGACATCGACATCGACATCGACCTCGAGGATCTAGTGCACGCTAAAAACGTCGTGTCCTGGAGTTTTACTGACATTTTGTCGGCAAACTGTCTAACATTGCTTTAATGAATGCTAGTCAATATATTGTTAATAAAACAAGTTTTCCATAATATTGATATCACAGATACAATTCATGTGCTGCTAGCTTCTTTTGGACGGGACGGCGGGAGAAGAACGGGAGTAAAGAGAAAGGAATAAATAATAGAAGACAGGTACCATTTACATAACCTAATATATTGTAAAATTCACAAAACTTTAATTTCCCAAAGAAACCAAACTTTACTTAATTAAAATACAAAAATAGAATTAAATTATAAAGACAATGTAATACTGTCACGAGGTCCGGTGTTGGCCTATGTGTTGCTGCTACGTATTCAGGGTGAAACGCCCTTTCGGTCTTTATGAAGTATACGGAGGTCTCTCCCCGAATACTTAATTCAACCACTCACTCCAAAAAATAAAACAAGGTATGTAAAAAACAAATACACTTTTATTTGGTTCACCCTTCAAATATACATAAGTTAATTAAAGATTAATAAAATAATCGCTTATTTGTACATAACGAACTAGGGGTCCGTCACAATCCCTTTGTTAATTATCCTTCTTTATAGGTCTTATTTCGGTTTTCGCTCAACCGCCGTACTGTAACCTTCGGGTACTTCTTTATTCTTTATGGTATCCTTTAAAACTTAACTTTTAACGCTATTTTTTGCTGTTTGCCTATCGCTACTCTTTCGGAGAACTTTTCGGCCACCCTGCCAACTATTGACTCTTGCGGCCAACGTCTGACTCCTCAGCCAACGACTGACTGACTGTCCATTCTTTCTCGTAGCTAATGGGTTTCTATAAAAATTTCGCTGACTGTTGCAGAAATAACAGGTCCTTCGGAGGTCGATGTCAGATCTGGGACGAGCGACCCGAAAAACCTCCGGGTGAGGTGTTTTAATCGATTTTATAAGTAATTTCAGTAAAACTCCATCTGCTTAGCTAGGTAGCCTGCACCAGGTCTTCCGGAGGACGATTTCGATATCAGAACTGGGACGAGCGACCCGAAAAACCCTGTGTAAAGAGATTCGATCGATTTTTGATGAGTTAACAGGGAATGACGTTACTGGCGCCGTCCTGACCTTTAGGATCATTTGGCCATCATATTCAGGTTAAGCGACCCAAAACACCCCCGGGTACTGAAATTCGTATGGTTGGGTTGTTTTCTGTGCAAGATATGAATTTTTTCTTCAACACTTGGAAAGATGGATGCACTTTTTGATGCAGCGATGCAATTTCAAAAAAGCAGTCAAAAAAGCAGTTCAAAATATGGCACAACATTTCTAGACGAGCCAACGAAGCAAAAAACCCCATCTCAATCCGACTTACTGCACCAAAGTTCCGGATTTTGGACTATTTTTACGTTAGTAACCTCCCCTTAGATACCTACCACTATTCCTTCCACACCGAATTGCTGAGACCTAACCTTCAGATTCCGCCAGTGACTGAAAAGGCTTGAAATAGCAGCGTCTATAGCAACCCCCACCTTAACCTGTGGTTTAATCCTCATTTATTAAAAATGCTTCTCTTTAAAAAACAAGCGGATGTTTTTTTTGAAGTTTATCAAATTGGTTTTTGCGCTAGAGTGCAAAATTATATATCATTCGACTCAATTTTTGAGTTTGAGTCGATCCGCATGATTTTCAGCATCCGCAAAGGTCAAATGCGCCCGCAAAGATCAAATAAAGAAGTTGCAGATGGGGTGTGAATCTTTGCTCGGCATTGAAAGTATATGCGCCTACATGTCTATCTTTGCTCGGCATTGAAAGTTCATGCGCCGACACGTCTCCTAGCGTCCTTGTCTCCATTTCTGACTCTTTAGTAGAACCTAAATAAATTTATACGCCAAATAATGAAATTATTTTTGACTTACCGTCAAAATCATTTTGACAAATGTCACGTTCTGACAGGTGTCACTTTTGACAAGTTTCACATTTTGACAGTTGTCACATTTTGACATTTGTTACATTTTGACACTTTTCACATTTTGTGACAGTTGTCATATATTGTCAGGCGTCACATTTTTACAAATATCACGTTTTGACAGGTGTCACTTTTGACAAGTGTTACATTTTGACAGTTGCCACATCTTGACAGGTGTCACGTTCTGACAAGTTTTACATTTTAAAAGGTGTTAAATTTTGACAGTTGTCATATATTGACAGGTGCCAGGTTAGGTTAGATATATTTTCTCATTGAAAACTGAGCTTTTTGAGCTTATTTGACCTTTGCGGAGGCTAAAAATCAAAAATTGAGTCGAATGATATATAATTTTGCACTCTAGCGATGGGGCGCTAAAACCAATTTATACCCGATTACCAAGTCGTATATCTATTTCTGATATAATTTGTTCGAATCTAAACACATAAGTTATCTAATAACCTCACCAAGTCCAACCTACGATTTCCTATTCTCATCACAAAATTTTTGAACACAATTCGATAGGAAAACTCCCGAACTCACTCCGGGGAGTATTATTCCGGATAATTCAATTTATCCCGTTATGAGATATGCCCTAGCAAGCTACATTTTTTTCTCTCTTTCGGTCTATTGCAGGACGTGCCGTCACCGGAATATCTACACGATAAAAATAAAAACGAGTCACTTTCCAATTTGCACGGTCCCACCCGCCTGTGCAGTCTAGAGCGTACACCTAACAATTCATCGGAGAGCTAGATCGGGGCAGATTCACTTGTTTGATAAACAGGTTGTTTCTGTAGTCTATGATTCTTCTTTGCTTTCGGTAAGCGTTAGATGTACTAGTTTGCTTTGGAGCGTAAATTACCATCACGAGCAATGTCTCTAAGAAGCTGTGAGATATTGTCGTGGTAGACAGAGCTAGACTGGCTTACTGTGACGTCACCGTCTAAACTCATATAGTATATATTTTCACTTGCAGAACAAAATTATACAAGACGCCAATGCCGACGAAGCAACTTGTCAGCATATCTGGAAATTTTGTTTATAAATTTTTACAAAAAAACTATACAAACAGAGACCAATATCTAGAGAACAAAGTCTATAAGCAGTGGAATAGTAGGAGACTGAATAGTGAACTGAAATGCACTGAAGTGAGCGGGTTGCAAACATAGTTGTTAAAAACTTTAAAAATGTTCAGTTTAAGAGAAAAGACAAGGTGGTAATACTAGCATCTGCTGTCAGCGGCATAAAGATAGAAGTTGTCGCTGTTGATCCATTGACACTTTTTCAGAGAGTGTGTATTGCCAAACAGTCCGAGGAAGACTTGGAAATGTTATTCACCTATGAATTTGCATCCTACCCTATATCAATGTTCACGGAAGAAGGAAGGCGGAAAGGGAAGAAATCTGCTTTATATAATGCTTTTAGAAATGCTTCATACTCTTCATACTGCTTCATACATTGTAAAGAGTTACTCTTCTTACCTGAAAAGGCACTACGGATCTAAAGCCGCAGTAATATTTGATGGATATCCATCTCATCCTGTACAAAGTGGAACAAAAAGTTCAGAAAGATTACGTCGTTCTAAAGTCCTGCTGACGTAGTTGTCAAAAGTAACATAAGAAATCAAGTTGCACAACACAAGATCTTGGACAACAATAAGGATCGGCTGATACAACTGCTAAAAAATGAATTTGCACAGTGCAACAAGCAGAAGAGGATGCTGATGTCTTGGTAGTTACCATTGCACTTTCAAAATCAACGGAATTCGACAAAGCAATCATTGTTGGAGAAGATATAGATCTGCTTGTTCTGATAACAGGGCTGCAAGAGGAAGTGCTGCAGATAACTTATTTTCAACTAGGTCGTTTAAGTATGACGCCAAAAGTATTCTTCTCGCCTATGCTTTTACTGGGTGTGATACAACTTCCTCACTGTTTGGTCTAGGAAAGTTAAAGTGTTTCACTGCCTTGGAGAAAATTCCAGAAATAGACAAAATTTCTTCATTGTTTAAGAAGCGAGATGCAACAGTTCAAGACATTTTTACTGCGGGAGATATTTCCAGCATTGTGTGAAATCAGCTGCGAAAAATCCCTCGCAGTTCTTAGACACTTAGACCAGTTTAGTTCCAGGCTAGCCATTTAGAAAATGTGCAACAAAAAATAAATTCAATTTATCTAGATTACCACCAACACAAGATGCCGCTCGCCAACATTCACAAACATGTTATCATCAAATAAATATAGGAAATAAAAAAAAGTACTTTCAAACAAGACAAAACAAACAAAACTAAAAAAATAATCAAGATTATAATAACTTTTTATGTAACATGTTTAATAATTTAATTTTTATACGATTTTACTAGCGAAATAGTCAACAAAAAATAATAATATTTCATTCCATTATATATCTACTATGAATAATAAAAATTTTGTTTTATTCTTCACAGCTCCAACCTGTCAAAAAATGGGTGTATTTTCGGTAATTGTGTAACTGGGTGATTGTTTACTTTTTATTTGTAAAATTGATATTGGCGGATTTCCCTTCATTAATTTTAATGCGCCATTTGTTAATCCAGGTATCTATTTCGTTCATTGCATTTTAGAGAGTATTTGCCGTCTCTTCAGATGACTCTCCAATAGTTAATATTGCAGTATCATCTGCAAATGTGGCAAATTTAACGTTTTCCGTAACAGGGATGTCCCAAGTATATAATAAATACAATATTGGTTCCAGAACACTGCCTTGGGGGACCCATGCTTTGATTAAATGTAGCTCTGAGTATTCGCTTTCTTGTTTGACCCTAAAGGTTCTCTCTTTCAGATATGAGTGTATTAACTGAACACACTTTATTAAATGATTTTGCAATGTCTAGGAAAACAGCTGAGCATATTTTATTCTCTTCAAGTGATCTCTCTATTATATCTGTTATACGATTCACTTGATCTATTGTGGAATGTTTGTTACGGAAACCAAACTGCTAATAATAATAATAATAAAATGTCTTTATTTTGTAAAACCAAAAAATAATACAATTCGTTAGGCGAGATTTAGCCTATGGCTACTCTTACATCTAACCCTTACATAAGATACTTAAACGAGATAGAGAAACGAAAAGTACAGTTATCCAATAAATAACATTTGATTATTAAAATATTTGACTTAAATTAACCTATGTGACATAATTAAATGTACCAAAAAATACCAAAAAATAGAAAGGAAAAAATAATTATAATTATTGCGATTTTAGGTTTAGAACTGAAAATAATATATAACGGTATAAAGTTAAACATAATTAAATAAGTTAAACAAGTTATTGCATAGTTAATAGCTTTTCTTTTAACATTTTTTTAAAAGTTTTCACAGACGACGCATTTTTCACTGTTACGTCCAGATTATTATAGTGATAAACAGCATTGTATGAAAAACTGCGTTTAAAGGTAGTAGTGTAGAAGCGAGGCATGGAGAGATTAAAATGATTCCGAATATTGACATTATGCATATCATTTCATTTTCAGTTTTTTGTATAGATAGGGTGGCATTGTTGTACAGAGAATTTTAAAAATCAGTGTCAAAAATAGATATTTAAATAACATTTAAATAACATTCAGCCATCGAGTCAAGGAAAATTCAAAAGAAATATGATCAAACTTTCTAAGATTAATGATGAACCTGCAACATGTATTTTGTACCATTTGAAGTCTATTACGATTTAAAAGAGTCAAGCAAGGATAATATACAGTTATACCATATAGTAATTTAGAGATAACTAAACTGGAGCAGAGTTTGGTTTTAATATTTTTATCACGAAGAACGAATTTGTTTGCATAGAGTAGACGTAAAGCACTGTAGAAGTTACAATAGATTCACAACACTCATTGTTACTTGCCTGAAAAACAGACGAAAAGTAATCGTTAATTTTGTAGGGATTTAAAAGTGGAGAGGGAATGTCATTATTTTTAGATGTTTGAATCTCCATTGATTTTAAAACTTTGTAAAATCTGGATGGAGATGAATTGTCATGTATATGTTCAATATAAGCGGCTTTTTCGCGTCTAACTGAGGCTAAAGTGAAATTTCGTAGAGCTTTATAATTATTACAGTTGACGGCAGTTTTATTTGACCTGAATTTAGCTAAAGCACGATCACGTTCTTTGAATAAAAGTCTAATGGTTGGGGTAAGCCATGGAGCCTTGGGTTTGCTTATGCGAGCAATACGATATGGACAATGTTTGTCAAACAAAGAGTGAATATTAGTAGTTAAATATTCCACTTTGCTATCAATATCGTTAAAACATATTATGTGATTCCACCTAACGTTACGGAGATCATTAGCGAAAGATAACAAATCCAAATTCTGAAAGTCTCTATACGTTACAATTTTTTGTTTTTGAGCATTATAGTTTATTTCTATGTCACAATATACTAACCGGTGGTTTGTAAAATGGTCAACATTTAACGTACCATGTTTCGAACACAAATTAGGATTATTCAGGAAAATGGGATCAATTAAAGTAGATGTGTACTCTGTTATATGCGTAGGTTCATCAATAATCTGTACAAAACCGAAGGCATCAAAGCATTGACTAAGAGCATTATTAGATTGGAGCAGATTGACATTTAAATCGCCTAAAATGAAAATATTATCAGACATTGTCATGATATTGGGTAGCATATTGTCAATATATTGTATGGCATCGTTTAGCCTTTGACTAGGTGGCCTATACAGAACTCCTATGCAGAATTTCATACAATTAATTTTGAAACTTATCCAAAGATATTCTAGAGAAGAATTTGGTACAATTTGATCAAAGCTAATAACTTCACTTTTAAAACATGATAACTGATGGGATGGAATAATTTCGTTTTGATTAGGTATAGTTTGCATTCTTATTAGTACAATCTTCTCAAATAGTTTGGAGATAATTGGTAATAATGAGATTGGTCTGTATGATTCTACTTTATTCACCGGTTTTCCTTGTTTTGGCACAGTAGAATGTATATAACTACTGGGCTATGACATTTTACCCCACTTTTACTTCAAGATTATTTATGATGCGCCACATATAGATCGAAAGCTAGCCTGGATCGTCAACGCCGTGACTAAAAGGTGTACTCGTACGTATATAAAAGGAGAGCGTGTCTTCACTACCACTTCCTACCGATGAAGTTCTCCATACCGACCGAATCAAAGAAACTGTGCACGTATGTCGGGCGAGACGGGGATACGGTTGGAGACTGCAGTCTAAATTCGAAAATTCGAATACATACACAAAGAAAGAAGTTGTTTGGAGCTAATAAACGCTTAATTATCTGAATAAAGCGAGTTCTACTACTTCCAATGAAACTTTAGAAATAGTTTCCTGATATACATAATTAGGAAAGTACTTGTTGAATACGATAATTTAATGTTAAATTTCTAATACGAGGTGTAATTTAATTTACGTATACCTAATAAATTCAGTTGGTGGATGGAGAAGCAATTCGTGCAATGAAAGAGCAAAAACACCCCAAAACGTTATTTTAAATTAGAAATGATTAAAAATAAAAATGTTTTAAAATATAGGTTATTCTTTAGCTGGGATCAAAATATAGAGTTGCATGTTTAGAATATGGAACTTTTTTATTTTTCTTCTTGTTATTATTTTAATACAAAGTTGTGAGAACGTGTGACCGATAAGGTAATTACCATTATAATTTCTCATAAATCAAAGCTTTTTTAAATTTGCGTGTCGATATGTTAATTTTTTATGGTTATAATTTTAAATAACCTTCACTTCTCACATTGTTGATATAATGCCAAATTTTGTTCGTGGGTATTTTAACGATTTTTTTCTCCAATTCATAAATTTTGCATTTATTTTTTCATTGATCTTATTGGTACCAATTCAGAAAAGCTTTCCTAATCTATATTATTATTAACAATTTTCGGTGGAATAATTCTACCATTTTAAGAATAAGATTTCACGATGTAATATTTCCAGTAACCGATTTTGAGGGCACATCCCAGCTCGTGCCCACTAATCCTTTAAAAGGTAAAAGTGTAAAGGTCTCTATAATCCGTATGCCCAACTCGTACCCGTTTGAAAAATATACTTGAGTATCCAATCTAATTTAAATCTAAATGCCAATCATTTCACAGCCATTTGAAGAGTTCCTTTTATAATTATTTGTTTTTTTTTTGTTGACGTATTACTAAAAATTCAAGAAGAGACCTATATAAAATGTCGAAGTGTAGACTCATAAAATTGTAAAAAAACAAGTTATTCTAAAATCTACCATTGATACTTAAAAAAAAAAATAACGTTTAATTTTGTTAAAATAATATCGTGGTATAATATAGTACTCAAGAATAATAAGTTTCAAATTTTTATATTCGTATAAGTAATAAATTTATAGTAGTTTTATTTTGGATGAATATAATAGAAAACTTTTCCAATCTTTTTTTGCAATATTTTAATTATTAAGAATTAAAACCCTTGGGAACGAGTTGGTCAGTTGGTTTTCTACCTGGTATTCGGTCGAGCACGAGTTGGTCAGTAATTTTTAGGAGCAGGTAAAGACGAGCACGAGTTGGGCATCGCCGGATTTTGAAGTATGACGTAAAAAGAAAATAATAAATAAAAACTACAGAATATTTTTATGTTCTGCTACCTAAAATCGTGCCATTTGTAGCCTATATACTTTGAGTTGGGAACGATCACTGTGATTTTATTTTTTCTTGTAAAAAGATATCTGTATTTTTAAAATTTCACGGCTGTATTTTCTACGTATCTTTATCAAACACAAATTTAAAAAAGGTTGATCGCATACAATTCAAAGCAATAAGACTTTGTATCGGAGCAATGAAATCGTCTCCTACTAATGCTATTCCGGCAGAAGCAAACGAACCACCTTTACATTTTAGGCGACAATTACTAGCTTAAAAAGTGTAATACTGAAAAAGTTAACAAGATAATGCTAGATTACATTCATCACCTAATCAATCCACAGAAAATAGACGAGTTTACCAAAAAACTAACTGACAACGTACAAGAAAACAGTTCAAAAATATCAACGAGATTCTAAAAGCATGAACTACCACCATATATCATAAAAAATAAAAGAAAACTCTATAGACAATACAGAGAAAATGGCGACCTGGAATGTAAGACAAGGATAAATAACTACAATAAAAGCATACAGAAACTAATGCAAGAGTACAAAACCCACAAATGGACGTGTGAAAATATCAACATAGTGCAGGAAAAAATGACTGGAACGAAATATTCAAATTAAGCAAATACAAAAACAACAACACACAACCAGTAATTATTGTAGAAAACAACAACGAATACACATCAGTCGAAGAGAAACTAAATATTTTTGCAAAACACCTAGATCAGACATTCAAAAAGGCGAACTATCCACATTTCGATCAAACATTGTACAACCAAATTAATGACTGGGTTACAGAATACAACGAAAGACCAACATTAGTGCCAGGAGAAGAAATAGATGAAGAAGAATCTTTCGAAATATTACAAAAAGGGAAAAATACGGCACCTGGATATGACCTTATTACCAAAAATATGCTGAGGAAATTAGAATATAATATTCACAGATATATTATTTATTTTGTATTACACACCAATACTACCCAAACAAGTGGAAATTAGGTTCAGTAATAACAATACTAAAAAGTGGAGCTGACAATACAAAAGTAGCAAACTATCAAATCTTGGAAAAAATCTATAAAAACTTATAGCGAAAAGATTACTGGCAGTACTAGGCAATAAAATCCCAAAATATCAATTCGGCTTCCAGGAAAAAAGATCTACCTTTCACCAATTATTTATACTCATTAATAACATTCAAGCAACCAGATTGGAACAAGGTAAATCGGCAGCATTATTTTTAGATATAAACAAGGCATTTGATAGTATATGGCATGCTTGATTAATACATAAACTTAGTCAAATAGAAACGCTTGACTACCTGGCAAAATTCATCACAAAAATAATTACTAACCACCAAAATCAGGTTAAAATAGAAAACAAGTACTCACACACGTTTACAAATGAGCAAGGTCTACCAGAAGGATCACCAATGTCACCAATCTTATACAATATATATTGCTCCGATCTCTATAATGAAAACCCAGAAAACTTTAATAATGAAAAGTACATCTTACAGTATGCTGATGATGCAGCCCTAATAACACATGCTAGCAATACCAAAATCGCAACATCTAAATTACAAAGCCTTTGTAATCAAACTGAGAGATGGTTCAACAAATGGAGATTAAAACCCAATCCTACCAAATCACATTTTATTTTATTTAACCACAACATATCACCACATCACCTTTTGTAACCTTGCTAAACCAAAAGATTCACCCAGAACCACACATTAAATATAGTACATATAGACAACACTTCACACTTTCGATCACTAACATACGAACAAAGGAATAAACAACAAAACAGCAGAGACAGAATCGCAGAAGAAACAAGTAAACATAACAGAAACGTCAGCAATGAGGAAAATAACTAAAATGCGTCATAAAGACAATCCAATACATAATCCACCAAATGAAGTCTTATATTCAAAACTTAAGGTTAAACCACTCCAATCAAGAACCCACGATCTTGCAAAAAATACATAGGAAGAGGTTATAATAGGGAAATTCTTAATGATAAAATTAGTAACCTGAACATGGAAATTTTAACCAACCGCTATTGGAGAATTGAAAACCCACCATTATTGTCAACGATCTTTCTGGAAACCAATGGATTCAGTCAATTTATTGTAACAATTGCCTTTGTTCATGCATAGCCATGAATCTATTTTGTCAAAGTCCCCAGTCATATTTCCGAGATATAATGAAGTACCCTCCTACAATAAAACTTGATTGAAAATGAATGATGGGTGCTTTCCATCTCATTTATATACAGTTCTTTTCTTTATTGAACAGCAATCAGAAAAATACAATAATATTCTTTATGCTATTTTGTTGGAACCGGGACAATACGTAAAAAGCTCCTTGATTTGACATGATGAGGTTTCTCCATTGAGAAATCCGCTTGCACCTTACTTTAGGTCAGATGGCCATTTACTTTTCAGTCTTCTTTGAGGGTATTCTTGTAGGAGTTGTTGAAGGAGTGTGTTTTCATGTGACTCTAGTCTATGGTGGTGTTTGTTGCTTCTTTCTTTAATTATAGTTTGAACTGTTTGTATCCGTAGGTCTTGATGGAGCATCTGTTGGTCACGTACCATGTCGCATCGGTGATTGTGCGAAGAGATTTTGATTGTGCGCGTTGAATGAGGTCATGTTGGAACTGCTAGCACATCCCCATCCGTATGATTATGGCTTTATATAAAAAAATTTTCTTTTCTAGCGACATTTTGGACCTTCTACCAAGTAACCAATTGAGTTTTTTTGTTTTTATGTCGATCAGCTTGCTGACAAGATGAATTCCTAGATACTTTACACATGAGGTTGTTGGAATTTCTATATTATTGATGTATACAGGGGGACACTTTTCTTGTTCTGTATGTAATGCGTTGGGATTTCGTCTCATTATTTTTAATTTTCCATTTTGTGAGTCTCTATTCCAAGTAAAATAGATGATACCGGAGATTAGAGGATACTCCTAAAGGATTTTCATGGATTTCCAGATGAGCCGTGTCATCCGCAAAAGTTAATGTTGTTGTGTAGTCAGTTGTTGGCAGATCAGAAGTGTAAATTCGTAAAAAATAGGAATAACAGATTATCCACTGTGAACCCATGATAAGTAGGTCGCAGATCTAGATCACATACTTTTCGGCTGTAAAGCTGTAAAGTTGTTTTTTCAAAATTTGATTTAGTTTTTTCTAAAAAAAAAATTTGAAAAATTTCATGTTTTTGATGATGTTTCCCATTTTTTTTTGAACTAAAGAAAATTTCAAAAATGTGAAAACGCGGGATCATAGATTAGATCTTTACCAAAAAGTACACATTTTTTCATTCACTAATAATAAAAATAAACCTGAAAAGTTAGGAACTACGAAACCCTTGCAAAGATACATTTTATTCGATATATAGGCCAGTAGATATAGACAATCAATTAACATTAATTCCAAAAGTTTTGAAACTTGAAACCTTGTTTTTTTCTCATTTGTATAAGTTTTTTATTGTAATTTGTTTAAAAAAATTACAAAAGTTATGCAAATTGGGTAAGTAAACACAAGTATACTGGTACATTTGCAACCATTTCTGAAAAACGGATCATTTATTTATCAAACCTTTTTTCTCGGCGCGGCCATTTTCAATACACAAGCCTCGAACTAATTACAAAAGTTTTTATCATGGTTGCAAATAAAGAGAATATCGGTCTCAGTGGATATGTAACTTTGCAACCCCATACGAAAAACGGAACCTTAATTTTTTTACTAATATTAGTTTTGCCAATTGCAGTTATAGTCCAGTCAATGAATGGATAGTAGAGTGCGTGAGCGAACATGCAAAAACGGACTTCAGGGCTGTATTTGGGGTAGTTAGGAGGTGTAGTTGACTTTTCTACAGATAAGATAACGACTTATAAAAACACTTTCTTTTTCAAGGAATAGGCCAGTAAGTTAAAACGATCAATATCATAAAATTTACTACAAGATTGTTTTATGTTCATTTTTTCCTATCTCTTCTGGTTCTAGAGATATTTGCTAGAAAAAAATGCATATTTTTGATAAAAAATTTTTTAACTTATGTTTTTTTAATTATTTAGCGGCTAAACTTTTAGTTTTACAGCAAACTTTTTCTAAAAGAAGTTGTAGAGGATTTAACGATCTTTTAATTGATATATTTTAACCTAAACTAATCAAAAGCTACAACAAATTTCTACATTCGCAAAAAAAACTGTACATTCTAATTTTTGTTATTTATTTAAGAGCTATAACCTTCTATACCTAAAAAAATATTACTTAAGAAATTAACGTTGAGTTGTCTTGAGTCTCTTGGGGCGAGAGGTAAAAAAACTTTTTCAAAACTTTGCATTTTTTGCTAGCAAATATCTTTAGAACGAAAAGAGATAGGAAAAATGAATTTAAACAAGCTTGTAGTAAATTTTATGATATTGGGTGACTTTTTTGCTATGGTGCATATTTTTCGAGAAAAGCCGAAAAAAGTGACCTTCTCCGTGCCCCCCTGCAGTCCTCGCACCACCTACGCTCCGGGACCTTTAGTATATTTATTTCCTAACTACTCCAAATACATCCCTTAAGTCCGTTTCTTAACGTTCGCTCACGTACTCTACTCGTTCATTTTTTACTCAATTGTTTTGTTTTTTGTTGGCCATATGACCATAAATTGGAAACTATTTGCAAATAGTTTTAAGATTACTCATTGATTTGGGAATATAGCTGAATAAATTAGTGCAACACAAAAAAAGGCGACAGTGGTCCAGTTAAATACTTGATTATCCATAGAGTACATTTCTTATACGCTGTACTGGTTGATTGTATTTTCACACACGTCTGCTTAGTCGCTGCCATGTTGCCAAGTTGCTTTTTTAGTAGAGTACAAATATGAAAATATGTTTTTTTTAGTTTTACCTCCATTTCCGTTGCAAATGAATGAAAACATTGTACGTTAGGACATCTTCATTTGCAACCATTATTCAAAACTTTTGTAAAAACTTCGATGTTTATTTTAATAGAAAAAAACAATTTCATGAAAAAATATGTTTTCCGTTTGTCTCAAGAGGTTGCAAATTACAGCACTTCTCAATAACATTATTTTAGTTATTTTTTCAAATTTGCATAACTTTTTGAATTTTTTTCGAAAAATTGGGATGAAAAACAATTTAATTTCGATAAAAGAAATCTTTCCGTATTGTTTGAATGGTTGCAAATTTAACAGAGGATGTAAAATGCTATTTTACAAAACTTCGAAAGTTTGCAGAACTTTTGGAATTTTTTTCGCGCTATTAATGCGAAAATGCATTAAATCGTGATTTTCAATATCTTCCGTTCAGAAAAAAAGGTTGCAAAATCAGACACAATATCATTTGAACTTACTCTGCATTCAACTGAAGTTTTAAAACTATTGTAATTATTGTTAAATTTTGTAAAAATCATGTCTATCTCTACTGGCCTAATATGTATTCATACAATTTTTAAAGTTCACAAACTTCTTCGATGCTCAAATTGATACTACACAAGTACGCGTGTACGTTTAACAAAGTTTATTGCATTTATTAAATTATAATTCGAGGTGAAATTAGCATCGTCATAACACAAAAGAACAGCTTTACACGGCTGTAAAAATCTTTGGAAAATACTGAAAACCAACCTTTTAAATGATCAAAAATCGGAATACGTTTTCTTGCTATTTCTAATTCGATATGAAGGCGCGCTGAATTCATCTGGACCCATCACCGAATTTAGACTCCCCCTCGTAAGTGTTCGATATCGGTCTGCGTAGTATTTAGGATCAACCCATCAGTAGACCTCCAACTCACCCGTTGCTCCGCAGGTCTTTTAGTTTGTGAAGTATCACTTCCCCGTAAACGATTTTTTTCTAGTGGTCTAAGAGGTCTATTAAGTGGACCTAATAAAAAAAATCGCTTTTTTAACCTTCAATCTCGCCAAATTGCTGTCTCAGAAAAAATAACGAACCGATTGTCACTCTACCACATCCTCAACAAAAACCAGATGTCTAAATCTCTCCCTTTCCAAAAGGATTCCAACCAAAAGTATCAACTCTTAATTTTTTTGAATCGAATTACTTTTAAAAGTTCTCGAGGAAGTTGAGCAGCCGGCTTTATCTCAGACATAACCTGAAATCATACTTTTTTAGTTTTCCATAGAATATTCGGAGCGAAGACAAAGAAATCGAATTCCGATGCCGTCGTTTGCCGAAGCCGATAATCCCTCTTCTGGCAATCTATCACTTTGGAAATCGACCCCCTCCGGTGATTTGCACACCTCAAAAGGCAGAGCTGCAGGCATAATATCGAAGAATATATATATAAAATTCCTTGCTTTATGTACCAATAAATCTTTTTGTTGAAAACATTTTGAATACCGTTTCTCAATGAAGAGGCATTTTTTTTTATTTACAAATAGATCGCATCAACCTACCAGGTTATTAACGGCCAATATAAATAAAAATATATTCCCAAAATGTCTTTTTGTATTTCTCAAAACACTTAATGGAACTTGCATATGCTAAATGTTTTAAATCAAATTACTTGTTTAATATAAAAAAATCACTTATACCATTTAGTGAAGGTATGGAAGAAAATAAAGTCCTTTTTATCACACAAATTATTTATTTGAAGAAGCGACCGGTTTCGGCGATCAAGATATCGCCATCATCAGGCCCTGCGTGGACAAATTATGGAGTTAAAAGGCAAATTTGTTAAGTTACATGATTCAAAGAATTTATTTTAATTTAATTTTAATTTTATTTCAATTAAAGCAAAAAACTCACCATAACTTTTCCACGTAGGAATTACAACAGGAACACACCAAAAACATGTCAACAAAAAATAAATTACAATTCTATTTTGTAGAAAGCAAGAACGAATTGTACAGGTACTAATTTATATATTATAAATTTAATTTATATATTAATTTAAAGTATAGTTATAAAATTTAAAACTTTTTAAATAAAACCAGTCAAAAGGACATTTACAAACAAATTAAAACATTAAAACTAACAAAAGAGACAAATTAACTGGTTTAAGCAAAGGAATAAATTTTATCAACAAGCGTTTTTTATATAGATGTGACGTCAAAAAATTTTTAACCAATAGAAAGTGTTTGATTTAATATGGGTAAAACAGAAAATTAATTAATACAATGATAAAGTTATCTGTAATAAGAACTATCTAAAACCATGTATGGTTTGTTGAATATGAGGTAGGTGGCGTTAACGTACATAATATAATTATTTAAATTTATTTATTTCAAATTAAATAAGAAAATTTTTAATATTAGAAGTTTTTGTATTTGGTCAAGGGTTAGACAATAAAAAGAAAAATAATTGTAGGAAAGAAAAGGACAAAAGATAATGAAAGAAGAGAACAAAACGTCTCAATCTGAAAAATAATTTGAAATATGAAACAAGTGGGGGTTCACTGATAAATAGCATGAAAATGAGAAATGATGTTCTTTTTAATGTGCTGTACAATGGAAGACTGAAGTTATTTAACGTAAGAAAAGTCAGTTATGAAATTGGAAGATATTTGTACAGGGTAAGTAAAATGTGATTGAAAAGATTTTAAGGAAATTAAATTACTAAATGAGAAAATATTAAATTAATGCTGAATTTGACGTTTTTTGCAATTTCTAGATTTTCAAAATTATCAAGAAGAAATCTATTACTCACTGTATGTAGGACTCTGAAACCAGAAATAGAGTCGAACTCATGTCCAGTGTCTAAAAGGTGGTTAGCGAAATGGGAGAAGCCCTTGGTGTTGGTATTAAGGCATCTTGTATGTTCCCTCAAACGCATTTTAAAATTGCGGAAAGTCCTTCCAATATAGGAACAAGGGCAAGTGGAACATGTTAATTTATAAATTCAACTTTATCTTTGTTTCTAATAAAAAGTTTACTAATGGAATTGGAAGATTTGAAAGAAACTTTAAAGAAATCTTTGAACAAGTTTGCTATTCGATAAGAGAAGCTACCTATAAAGGTAAGTGACAAATACGATTGTCTAGCTCGACCATTGGGGGGTTAGTTATATAAACATTATTCTGATTGATTTTATTTTTCTTTTTATTAAGCATTTTATCTATTAAATTGCAATCATAGTTGTGGAAACTAGCTATTTGTTTGATAGTATCAAGCTCTTTGTTGAAGTTTTGTAAGGAAAGTGGGACTTTAAATAGACGTTCTAAGTAACAATTAAATGATGCTAATTTATGTGAAATTGGGTGGTTAGATAAGTTGTCTATAACAACACCTGTATGTGTTGGTTTTCTAAAAATATTAAATTCAAACTTCTGGCTATGAAGATGAGAAATAGTCAGGTCAAGGAAATTGATAGACTTGTTATTCTCGATTTCTAAAGTAAATTTTATATTTTTATGTATGTCATTAATGAAGTTTAGAAAACTATTCAACTTATCTAAGTTACCAGTCCATAGTATTAAAATGTCGTCTACGTATCTATAGTAAAATTTAATATCTGAGCAAAAAACGTTATTCTGTAAAATGTTAATATTCTCAAAGTTATGCATGAATATATCAGCCAATATAGAGAATAAGGGGGAACCCATTGCTAGGCCAGTCTTTTGTGTAAAAATTTCGTTATTAAAGGAGAAAAAACTTTGTTGAAGGCAGACTGTTAGTAAATTAATGAGTTCGATAAGTTCATTGTCTGGCAAATTAGAGTTGGACAAATGAGACTTGATGAAATCCAATACTTCTGGTATTGGTACATTAGTAAAGAAATTAGTAAAGAAATTAGATAATCTGTGTCTCCAACTTGGACATCCTTGATCCTGTCTACCAGTTGAATACTATTATTTACTGTGTGGATGAAATGATCTTTGTAATGTTCTTTGAGAATTTCATTAAGCCATTTTGAAGTATGGTAGGGGAATTTACAAAAGAAACAACTGGTCTAATGGGTATGTCTTGGAAGATATTTGTCTTATGTATTTTAAGTAGTCCATAAAGGCGTGGTATTAGTTTGTAGTCGGGTTTGAATTTATTGTAAAGGGATGTAGTGATTAAGTTTTTGCTGTTTTTTAAGATGTTCTTGAATTTAGTATTACATTTATTAAGGGGGTTGTTAATTCTTTCAAAGTCATTAGTATCTAAAAAATTATATATTTTTGCCAGATAGTCAAATTTGTTCAACAAAATGAGGCAATTGCCTTTGTCAGCCATAGTTAGTATTAAATTATCGTCTTTTATTTTTTTAGAAATATTTTTAATGTTTGTCATTAAAAGTTCCAGAAGGGCAATCATTAGTAGAGGAAGATGTTTCTTCCTTTTTAAGTAAATTAATTACTTCATTTCTAAGCAAGTCTTTATTTTCGAATTCAAAGTTTTGTAAAATAGATTCCGTTTCCACAGCTAAAGATTCTAAATTTTTTCCATATGAGGAAATATACCATTTAGTAATAATTAATAAATTAATACAAGTTGATTTATACGATACTCGAAGATTCAATTGAATCCAAGTTTAATTTAAAAAATATCGATCCCCACCTTCAACTTTAAACTCGAAGTAGAACAGCAATTACCGCCCTATCTCAATCACACCTTTCAACAAAAAAAGTAAAAAAAAAATCAAACCAAAAACAATATAAGTAGGTGAAAGAAAATCCGAAAGCAAACATGCAAGCTTGCATTCAACGAAAACGACCTAAAATCCCAAACCCTAATCATATCAGGAACGAGAGAAAACGACGTTTCGAGAACGATCGAAAATTTCCATTTCGTGGCGGAGGCGCCGGGTACGTGCCTATCGGTTTGATTTCGCCACGATCGCTTTTAAAATAATAACATTAGTGTACGAGCCAGCGCCGTATATAAACAATAAAAGCGTTGGGAACAAAACAAAAGCGAGAAGAACGTGGAGGGTTTGGAGATGGGGAGCTATTTTGGAACCGTTACTATTACAAATCATTTTTCGGTGAAAATACATAGGAAATTGTGAATTTGAAGAAGTGCAATTGTCTAAATGGCGGATTTTTGGACAACTTCTTAAATTTATTAGGAAAATAACCAACTTTGAGTATTCCATTATCATCGTATAATTCTTTTAAAAATCGAATAAAACTATTTGCAAACTCAAGTAGTGATGAAAAGCCACTATCAGTTCAATGCTATTTAATGGTGTGCCACTTTCAGCTCACTAGAAAGGTGTCATTTTCAGCTCACTGGTGGGTGTCATTTTCAGCTCATAGGTATTTAAAGGTGTGCCATTTTCACCTCACTGGTATTAAAGGGTGTGCCATTTCCAGCTCAGTACTCTTTAATGGTGTGCCATTTTCAGCTCACTTGGATGCAAAGACACTATCAGCTTAATGCTATTTAATGGTATACCATTTTCAATTCACTCGATGCTATTTAAAGGTATGCCATTTTCAGCTCAGTGGTATTGTGGGCTATTTTCAGCTCACTTGAAAGGTGTGCCATTTTCAGCTCGCTGGTAGGTGTGTCATTTTCAGCTCACAGGTAGGTGTGTCATTTTTAGCTCACAGGTATTTTAATGGTGTGCCGTTTTCAGCTCACTGGTATTTAAAGGTGTGTCATTTTCAGCTCACAGGTATTTAAAGGTGTACCATTTATAGCTCACTGGTATTTAAAGGTGTGTCATTTTCATCTCACAGGTAGGTGTGAGTCATTTTCACCTCAGTGCTATTTAATGGTGTGTCATTTTCAGCTCACTGGAAAGGTGTGCCATTTTCAGCTCGCTGGTAGGTGTGTCATTTTTAGCTCACGCGTATTTTAAGGGTGTGCCATTTTCAGCTCACTGGTATTTAAAGGTGTGTCATTTTCAGCTTACTGGTTTGTGTGAGTCATTTTCAGCTCAGTGCTATTTAATGGTGTGCCATTTTCAGCTCACTGGAAAGGTGTGCCATTTTCAGCTCGCTGGTAGGTGTGACATTTTTAGCTCACAGGTATTTTAAGGGTGTGTCATTTTCAGCTCACTCATATTTAAACGTGTGTCCTTTTCAGCTCACTGGTTTGTATGAGTCATTTTCAGCTCAGAGCTATTTAATGGTGTGCCATTTTCAGCTCACTGGTATTGTGTGCCATTTTCAGAACACTGGAAAGGTGTGCCATTTTCAGCTCGCTGGTAGGTGTGTCATTTTTAGCTCACAGGTGTTTTAAGGGTGAGCCATTTTCAGCTCACTGGTATTTAACGGTGTGCCATTTTCAGCTCACTGGTATTGTGTGCCATTTTCAGCTCACTGGTATTTAAGTATATATAAATAAAAAGCAGACTAAATAAAATATAATCAAAGAATCGATGCTACATATCTCAACCTGTCATTTCTGCATTACTCTGCGACGTTAGTAAAAAATTGACAACTCGTTTGGTATCACTAAACCATCTGGAGATGGAATCAAAATCAAAGTTATATTTAACTGTTACGAAAAGATTCGACACAGAAAAATGAATAAAACAATGCCATCTACATTATAATTAGTATGGTATTGATTTTGGTTTTTACTCTTTGATATTTTATCAAAGGTAATACCACGAGTCCCCCAAATTTTATCGATTAAATTTTTGGTTTTCACGAAAACGACTTTATTTGGAAAAACCACGAAAACAAACTATTTTTATCTCAAATCAGTTTGTTTGAGTGGTTTTGCCTGAAATAAAGGCGTGTTTGAGTATGGAAACTAGGAATCTATAAATTTTGACAGGACGAGTGGTATTTGGAAAGCTTATTTTTTGAATCATTTTGTTAAAAACAGAGAAAGACACTTTACACTTAAAAGTTCCATATTTTCTTTTACATTTAAACGCCAAATATTGATATAATTAATTCTATACCTACAAACGTAATATAAGTTGCCTATTTAGTAGTAAATTATTTATTAAGGGTAACGTTTAGAAGTTTTGACATTATTTGCCAGTTTTAAATGAATTTATGGTTGGAGCTGTGTTGTGTGTTAAAATAAACGAATAAAAACAGGTTAGTTTACAAATATATTTTGAAATTTGGGTATTAACATTGATTTGCAATACATTTTAGTACAATAATAATTGATAATACTAAAAAAAAGTTGTTAAATGTTTATATTTAACATTTCAAAAAAGGTAAACAATAGTTTAATCAAAAAACAAACACGAAGAGGCGGTTTTATGAGTATAAACTCAATGATTGGTTGGGATGAAAAAAATAATCAGCCATATTTAAGTTGTGTTGTTCTAATTGTACTATTAGAGTGTAGATGGAGTTCTTTTATTTAAGGATCTGTACAGAATTTTTTCGTAAAAGGTGAATATTACTCTAAATATAATATATTCTTCTCCAGCAGAATAACAAGCTTCCTTAATGACACAATCATATATGTTGTAGCATTTCTTTGACTTTATTTTTCTTGTACTATTCTGCGAGGGTTTTCTACCAAAAAATATTTTTGGGTATTCTGTCACAGTTTTAAATAATACCATTGGTTTCCATTTACGTAAGCCAAACAATATAACATACAATTCAAAAATAACAAGGTAACCTTGATAATTTATTACAAAAAAAAATGGCTGCAGGAAAGCGCTGAAGATGAGTAGAAAAACTGTATATTAATGAGATTTGAATTTACGTTATGGTTTTCAAGGGCGCTAATAAATATTTCAGATTACTCCAGCTTTACTATTTATTATATAAGAAAATGTATTTTTATTATTAGACATTCTACAAATAATATCAGAATCATTAGGGTCGATTCGATGCTATAACAAATAATGTTCGAGAGTAATTTAGAATTTACAAGACCATAACGTCGCTGCAGAGTGAAAACCACGTATGTCATTTTTTTATGAAAATGGTTTTATTGCTTAATAAGCTTGAAAACCTCCTTGAGCACTTCCTCACGAAACCTTTTAATTTAAAAAGACCTATAACACCATCTAATAGTCTACTTGATAAACACGTGTACATTGCTAACGTATCATAAGTAAATCGGTTTTTATTGCCGCCTGTAAAATTTACCTTTTCGAACATACGTGGTTTTCACTCTGCAGCGACGATAAAACAAGCAAAATAGCGTTGTCATATCTCATTCTTATTTCACCAATTTTTAACAATCAAAACATAAACGGTAAAGTTGAAGGTTGTGGCTAATTATGGATAATACACATACACAATAAAAATATTATTTAGGAAAAAAAACATTAATGAGTAATGCTTATATATTTCCTCCCAATTTCAAATAACTTATTCTATTTATTGCTTATTCTTTTATACAACTCATGGCAACGCTGTACATATCTATATTTCTAGCTTTGTCCGTTTCACTGATAAGTACATTTTAACGAGCGAGTAAGTAAGAGTCCGTTTCCTACCTGTTCTACCAGGAACGTATCATAGGGTTGATTTAGAATAACGATTATTTAATGACAAATAAATGCATTCAGGGAATTAGCTTAGACAGATAATAAGTGACAAATAGAAACTGTCTGATCAAGGCGCAGTCTTGATTGTGTACTGTCGCTCTCAAATATTATTATTTATTGTTTGCTTATAGTGATTTGTGTGTATTTTTAACACTTTAACGTTTATTTCTAAACAATTTGTTTATTGTACTCATAAAATGGGAGACATCGCAGGGACCTCCACGTTCAAAAAGATAAACCGATCGAAGTCTCGGTCAGTACATGAAAAACAAATTGTACTTCGAGTATTTCACTGTCTTGAAAGGGATCATCCTCGTCCAAAAGATAAGTTAGTTGACATGTGCTGTGACTTGGATTTGGTTTGGAGGTTGTTAGGGATCATGTAATCATCCCAGAAATGAGTAAAGAAAGTTTGAGGAAAATATTACATGAAATGAAATTTAAATATGGAAAAGTCGATAGGAAAAGCATTCTCATTGAACGTCCAGAAATAATAGTATGGAGAAGAAATTATCTCAGAAAAATTGACGAACTTCGGAAACTTAACAAAAAAATTTACTACATGGTTGAGACGTAGGTTAACGGTCAAACAAGTATGGCAGGATGTAAAAATAACCAGTGCACGACAAGCCTTTATTGAAGAGTTGTCAACTGGGTTAACAGCTGTCTGGGAAAGGTAGCCGCCTGATAGTGACACATATAGGGAGCGACAGCGGATTTCTAACAAACGGTGAACTGATATTTTCTTCTAAAAAAACTGGCGATAACCATGAGGAGATGAATGCAGAGGTGTTTGAAAAATGGTTTGAAGGTATCACTTAACTTTTGAAACCTGGGTCTGTCATCGTCATGGATAGTGCCCCCTATCATAGTTGGCATTTAGAATCATTACCGAAACAATGGAAAAAAGCTGAAATTCAACAAGGTTAATAGATAAAAACATCCATTATAACAAACATAGTCTAAATGCGGAATTACTACAGATTACAAAACGACATGTTTATAAATATAAAAAATTCGCAGTTGATGAAATAGCGTTAAGTCGTGGAATGACAGTTTTAAGATTACCTCCTTACCACTGCGAATTTAATCCTATTGAATTGATCTGGGAGCAAGTAAAAGGAAAAGTAGCATGAGAAAACAGAACATTTAAAATGGCGGATGTACAAAATCACCTTAAAGAAGCCATTCAAAGCGCCACTGCAGAAAACTGGAAGAAATGCATCAAGCACGTTCTGAAAGCGACAGTGCATCTGACGAATCTGAGGTGGAAGATTAGACGAAAGGTATGTATAAAGATACAAAAAAAATATAAAATCAAAAAAAAAGTTTTTAGTTTATTGTAAAAATAATTCAATATTATTTGGGTTAATTCTTAACACTTTCAAAAATTAATAAGCACGCAACTGCCTTCAATATGCCAAGGGACAATAAAACTCTCAATCATTTTTGGTTCTAGTATAGTAAATATTTGGATCGATCGTTGACAAACCCACACTTTACCGCATGCAGCGTCTAATTTTGTCAGCTCCACCTTCTCGATCCCTTATCAAAAATCGACTTGATTAAAAATAGAGTTCCGAATTTTGAGAAGGTAAAGAGGTACTAAGGAAAAGGTCGTGAGCCGCATACTAGATTTGTCTCGAACCATCACCACAGGCAACAAAGGGATGACGAGGATAGAAAGGTGAGACGATAACTGGGTCATCGGGCCAATAAACGGGGCCGCCGACTTATAGGAATTTATTTAAATTGAATATTTGGGTTGTTATTCAGAAAATTATTATCGGTTTTCAGACTTGTATTGGATCATAGTCTGGTAAATGTAAATATTTAAATGTAATAAGGTTTCCTTGTTTTCTACAATATTTTGATATAAAACACGTTTCGCGCTGATTTAAATGGCACGACTGATGTTTTATATACTTGCAGGCATTCGAACAATGATTAAAAGGCTTTATTTGACTTTTCGTTGTTCATTTAGTGGTTGACAATAACCTATACTCTGTTTGAAAATGATTGATAGCAAAACTTTTATGACACAGAAGATAGGTTTTAAACTCTGTATTTCAAAGTAATTATCGCGTTTTTGCACTAACCGAAACCTGGCTTGACTCATCTGTTAACAATTTAGAATTATTTCCGGATAGTTATAAAATATACAGGATGGATCGAGATTTTGAGCAAACTGGTTTAAAGAAAGGTGGAGGTGTGCTTATTGGGGTACATGAAGACATTCATTCTGTAGAAATTAATTTATCTGATTTTAATTTTCCTATGCTAAAATTGATTGATATTATAGTTGTTAAAATATCTTTTTCATATAAACATATTTATGTACTAAATATTTACATACCTCCTCAGACTCCAATAACCGAATTTGAACAGCTTTTTGAATCCCTGGCATCTTTACATATTTTACATAATAATATAGTTCTCGTTCTTGGGGACTTTAATGTTAGTGACTATGCTAACTATCTGACTTATGGCGTAACAAATAGGGAAATTACAACTCTTAACGATTTTTCACAATTCCTAGATCTATCTCAAAATAATTATGTGTTTAATAAACTCAATAGACTCCTTGACCTGATCTTTTTTAATGGTGAATGTCATGTGGAGCAGTCATTAGATCCATTTGTAACAGAGGATCAACACCATCCTGCTTTGGATATATCTTGTATGCTTGGGACAAAAACTAAGTCCAAAAGTAAATTGCAATCCTGTTTTCAAAATAGTTATAATTTCAAAAAAGCCAACTTTCCACTAATGTATGAACAAATATCCCACATTGACTGGACCTTTTTGGAAGCTTTTGTTAATTCAGAAGATGCATCTACATATTTCTATGGAAAGCTCTATAATGTTTTTGATAGTTGTTGTCCCAAATATACAGTTAGGTCTAAGAACAGGTATCCTCCCTGGTACAATGGTGTCATTATTAAAGATATACAGGCTAAAAGCAGAATGTGGCGCAAATACAAACGTGAAAATAGCTCACAGGCTCTTGAGGATTTTAAACTTCTTCGGGCAAAAATAAAACATGATGTTGATGTAGAGTACAAAAAATTTATTGGGAAAACTGAGGAGGAAATACACAGCAACCCCAACAGATTCTGGGCATTTATAAATAATAAACGAGGCAGTTTCAAAATATCACAGGTATTAACGTTTGAGGGTCAAACGCTGGAAGGTCCATCCGATATTCTAAACGGCTTTGCGAATCTTTTTAAACAATCCTACACCACTTCCACCCCTTTTCAGATCAATTCTAGGATAGATAATAGTCATTTTTTGAATATTAATAGTTTCAGTGAAAAAGAAGTATATGAGGCTCTGAGATCACTCAAATCAAAAAAGACCACCGGACCAGACGATATTCCAGCTTTCGTCCTAAAAGATTGCGCCTGTGTGCTTGCCCGTCCTCTCTCAATATTAATAAATATTTGTTTAAAATCGTCTACAATACCGCAGATTTGGAAATCCTCGAAGGTCTGTCCCATTTTTAAAAAAGGAGATAGGCAAGATATCTCAAATTATCGGCCTATCTCTATTATATGCAACTTTGCAAAGGTTTTCGAAATCCTGTTGGAGCGAGTAATATATCGGCATGTAAGTCGCAATATTAGTATAAACCAACACGGTTTTATGAAAAATCGGTCTACTGTTACCAACCTTCTCTCTATAATCCAATTCATTGCTGAATCTATAGACAACAGGACTCAAACCGATGTTATTTATACAGACTTTTCCAAAGCCTTTGACAAACTCGATCACGGTATTCTACTTAATAAACTTGTATCTTTTGGATTATCTCCCTCTTTAATTTCACTCTTTCAATTCTATCTATGGGATCGAAAGCAATATGTTCAACTTAACGGTTTTAAGTCTGCTGAATATAGTGCCTCGTCCGGTGTTCCACAAGGGTCGAATCTTGGCCCACTACTTTTTATTATCTTTATTAATGATATTGCTAATGTTATAAATGTTCATTTTCTTTTATATGCGGATGATTTAAAATTATACACTGTAGTAGAGAACATTAGTGACTGCGAGAACCTTTCAACAAACTTAGGACGGCTTGTTGAATGGTGTTTTCGCAATAATTTGCCACTGAACCCGGATAAATGCAAAGTTATGTCATACAGTTTAAAAAAGAATACTATAAACTTTAATTACGCAATAGAAAACGTTTCCCTTGAGCGACCGGAAACCTTTACCGATCTAGGTGTCACGTTTGACCCCGAACTTTCATTTAATAAGCATATTGATAGAATAGTATCATCTTCTTATTCTATGTATGGGGTAATTGCACGCTGCAGTGGTGATTTCAAGGAAACGTCTACCTTAAAAACCTTATTCTATGCATTCGTCAGGTCAAAATTAGAGTATGCCTCGGTTGTGTGGAGTCCCTTTTATCAGTATCACATAGATCGAATTGAAGCAACTCAAAGGCGATTTTTAAAGCTACTAAGCCTAAAAATTGATGGAACTTACCCCCCAATAGGTACACCTAACTCCGAATTATTACAAAGGCATCACTTTTTCAGTCTTGAAAGGAGGCGTGATTACTACTGTCTGGTTCTAATTTATAAAATTATTAATAGCATAATTGACTGTCCATCTTTACTAGAAAAATTGAATATTTGCATTCCTAGAATAACTTGCAGATATCCAAATACCTTCTATATAAATACATGTCGCACAAATGTTCTGGAAAATTCTCCGCTTCATACCATGTGTAAAGTGGCAAATTCCATCAGTGATGATGTTGACATATTTCATTGCAAATTGCCTGATATAAAATGTCACTTTCTGTCCTAACATTATGTTACTTCTTACAATATATTACTATTGATCATGTAAATATTTAATATTAATGTAATAATCCACTTGCTGTGTTATGTGCTTTCTGTAATTTCCTACTCTGTAATATTAATGTAATAATTATCTTAATGTATTATGTACTTTCTGTAACTTCCTACTCTGTAATTGGGTGTATACCTGTAGAATAGTGTATAAATAAATAAATAAATAAACCCTAATATAACATCATAAATCATTGGCGGATAATTTCTAAAATAAAATGTTTAGCATTATTTGTTCCAAAATGAAATCTTGGCTTTTCTTCCTAAAATTTTTATAAATACCAATTTATTTCAATTCTTGGTAAGTATGTAATCTCTACAGGTAGAAAATATTTACAATTCAAGATCAATTTAAGTAGCTCTCAACTTTCTTAGAAAGGATTAAAATTTCTAATCGCCGGAAAGTGTTGTGCAGATTGTAAATTATTTTAGTTAAAATTTACATTTCTGTTTGTATTGTAATCGCAAAAAAAAAGTTCAGCTTTCAGTGGATTTACATGTTTTGAGACCCCCTAAGTCATTTAAGACCATTTCCAGAAAATGTATGTATGGAGTATGGAGTATGGAGTATGGAGTATGGAGTATGGAGTATGGAGTATGGAGTATGGAGTATGGAGTATGGAGTATGGAGTATGGAGTATGGAGTATGGAGTATGGAGTATGGAGTATGGAGTATGGAGTATGGAGTATGGAGTATGGAGTATGGAGTATGGAGTATGGAGTATGGAGTATGGAGTATGGAGTATGGAGTATGGAGTATGGAGTATGGAGTATGGAGTATGGAGTATGGAGTATGGAGTATGGAGTATGGAGTATGGAGTATGGAGTATGGAGTATGGAGTATGGAGTATGGAGTATGGAGTATGGAGTATGGAGTATGGAGTATGGAGTATGGAGTATGGAGTATGGAGTATGGAGTATGGAGTATGGAGTATGGAGTATGGAGTATGGAGTATGGAGTATGGAGTATGGAGTATGGAGTATGGAGTATGGAGTATGGAGTATGGAGTATGGAGTATGGAGTATGGAGTATGGAGTATGGAGTATGGAGTATGGAGTATGGAGTATGGAGTATGGAGTATGGAGTATGGAGTATGGAGTATGGAGTATGGAGTATGGAGTATGGAGTATGGAGTATGGAGTATGGAGTATGGAGTATGGAGTATGGAGTATGGAGTATGGAGTATGGAGTATGGAGTATGGAGTATGGAGTATGGAGTATGGAGTATGGAGTATGGAGTATGGAGTATGGAGTATGGAGTATGGAGTATGGAGTATGGAGTATGGAGTATGGAGTATGGAGTATGGAGTATGGAGTATGGAGTATGGAGTATGGAGTATGGAGTATGGAGTATGGAGTATGGAGTATGGAGTATGGAGTACGGAGTATGTAGTCAGGAAAAATTTGTGTGCGCTCCAACTGCGATCGAAATTTCCTAACCAAATTTTATATTTAGCATTTTTACAAAATGCTAATGAGCTGATTAGATTTTGGGCAAAATCGGACAACCGGATGTGGGGGTTTACTCTTGAGAATTTTCAGATTTTCGCAATTATTATCGTTTCTATTAAGTGTATGTAAACATATTCAGAGAAAACATTTATTTTAAATTAAATTTACTATAAATTTTGTTTAAAAACTTTTTTAAAATTTTGTATTATAAGCGAGTTAAAAATAAAATATGGAATAACAGTTGCATAATAGCGCAAGCGTAGTAGAAGTAGAAGAAGAAGCGAAGTAGAAGTAGTAGTAGATGTTTTGAGACCCCCTAAGTCATTTAAGACCATTTCCAGAAAATGTATGTATGGAGTATGGAGTATGGAGTATGGAGTATGGAGTATGGAGTATGGAGTATGGAGTATGGAGTATGGAGTATGGAGTATGGAGTATGGAGTATGGAGTATGGAGTATGGAGTATGGATTATGGATTATGGAGTATGGAGTATGGAGTATGGAGTATGGAGTATGGAGTATGGAGTATGGAGTATGGAGTATGGAGTATGGAGTATGGAGTATGGAGTATGGAGTATGGAGTATGGAGTATGGAGTATGGAGTATGGAGTATGGAGTATGGAGTATGGAGTATGGAGTATGGAGTATGGAGTATGGAGTATGGAGTATGGAGTATGGAGTATGGAGTATGGAGTATGGAGTATGGAGTATGGAGTATGGAGTATGGAGTATGGATTATGGAGTATGGAGTATGGAGTATGGAGTATGGAGTATGGAGTATGGAGTATGGAGTATGGAGTATGGAGTATGGAGTATGGAGTATGGAGTATGGAGTATGGAGTATGGAGTATGGAGTATGGAGTATGGAGTATGTAGTCAGGAAAAATTTGTGTGCGCTCCAACTGCGATCGAAATTTCCTAACCAAATTTTATATTTAGCATTTTTACAAAATGCTAATGAGCTGATTAGATTTTGGGCAAAATCGGACAACCGGATGTGGGGGTTTACTCTTGAGAATTTTCAGATTTTCGCAATTATTATCGTTTCTATTAAGTGTATGTAAACATATTCAGAGAAAACATTTATTTTAAATTAAATTTACTATAAATTTTGTTTAAAAACTTTTTTAAAATTTTGTATTATAAGCGAGTTAAAAATAAAATATGGAATAACAGTTGCATAATAGCGCAAGCGTAGTAGAAGTGTTTTGTTTCATGGAGACAATAGTACGCTCTTGCCAGGCATGGCCTGCCTTAAATATGGACGAGTAATTGGATTATGAGCCCGTATGGCCGTTAAAGTATGGTAAAGTCATTTGCATGGCCACATCCGATTTTTTATATTAAAGTAATTTCGTGTTTCCCGTCACTGAGGTATACAATTATTGGTTAATCCCTTAGGGTTTGCTTATTTACATTTTATGATGTATTGTATTCGAGATTTTTCGGGGTGGTCATACTAAAATCTAGTGAAAATTCAGATAAGAAGGTATCAACATTTCCTTTTTTTGCATTGAACAATCCGGTGTAAAGACCTTTGCCATAAAACCTGCGCTATCATGCACTTTCAAACGGAGTATAGTATGTTCAAGCAAAATAACTTCACTATTAAATTCTTTTGAATGGTTTCCATAAAGAAAACCCTCATCCTTATAATATAACGTTTGACAGAGAAATATTTACTGTCCTTTGGTTTGCACAAACAAAAAACCATTCTTCCAACGGTACACAAATAATTTAATTATAGTTTAATTCTAGTTTTGCGCATTGTAATGTCTAATTATTTATATTGTGCCAAATTATTATTATTAAAGACATAATTAGCTAATTTTTGGGGGTATCTCAAATAAACACTGGGATATTCTATTGCTAAAACTATTAGCATGGTCTGCCTTTATTTTCATTTTCCTCGTAATTCTAATCCACTTTACCGGAATTAGCGTAATTTTCCTCAAATAATCACACAATGTTTTTCCCTGTAATAACTGCACGGTATGATCCCAAATAATTTTCGCAATGAACTACACGCGTTATGGGATCCAGTAGGCCCGGCTTAGCTAAAAGGTAACCAAAAATAATCAGTAAATTTATCAAAAAAATCTTGGTAAATTTATTTAAAAATACATCATATATTGTGAGATACAGTTACTCTAAGAATAATAATAATAATAAACAGAGAACTACCCGTTCTGGGAAGCAACTACGGTTTAAATAATTCGTAAGCCAAATGGTAATCGTTTATTCTTCTTTCAATATTAAAACTTGATAACAACTTGGTACAATGACAACAACAAAACTAAAAAATCAAAAAACTCGTCCGCTTCCAATTACACTGACACCTTTCAGTGACTGACTCTAATGACAGAGACTACTCAAAAACGATCAAATCACATACCTACAAAACATGAATATATAAAAATCACACTTAAGTCCACTATAGTATAAATAACTAGTACCTTGAAATTCTAATGTCGAACGGATAGAGGTTGTTGAAGTTGACTAAATTTTATGTATCAGTACTAAAAGTGAAAATACTGATGATAAACACACTGGATATGGTATAAAAAAGGGGTCACAAACATGGACACATCAGGAAGTAATTAACCTAATTAAAGAGCTGTGAGTTGCGTACTGAACAGTGCTGAAAGAATTGTGTCATTCGTTCAAAGCAATACGGGTCATTCCATAAAAGTGGGACAATTGGCCAAAGACATTTTCAAAATACAGTATTACATACTTTTGACTTAAGAGTAAGTTTAATATGATTATTTGTATCTACCTACTTCACTATGAGGAGCAGCAGAAATCATAGATTGGGTTTTCACGAATTTTGAGTGATTTTAGGTTTTACTGGACTTCAGAGTTGCCTATGGTGTTGACGGTTTTATAAATGATGAATAAGATCAAATTAAATATTCCTAATAATGTTTAGTATTTAATAAAACATATAAGATCAAACTAAGCCTGAAAAATTCTAATATAAACAATAAACATAGTATTCAAAATCACTTCTAACACATATTCAGTTTGTATTTCTTCAAATGAGTTGAAAATATGATGGTGTTGACCAAAATATACTTCAAGCTTAAATTTTACGGTGTTGGTGTTGACCAAAATATACTTAAAGCTTAAATTTTACTGTTTAATATCATTTTAGAAGATTAAAACTGCAAATGTAAATCGTCACTATTAACAATAGGTAAAAAAATATGACAAAAAAATGAACGAAGAAAATAGATTTAACGCAACGTATGGTGTTGACGATAATAAACATACGCCTGCCTTAACGTCACCAATACGCAGAACAAAACAAAAAAGAACAAGTAGCCTACCTCCTAACGATATTTTTAACTGTTCGAATGGAAATTCAATCGCATAATTGAGAACGGTGTTGATGCCAAACTTGTAGGACACTTATTAATGTATCATAAAAATAGAGAATTAATCAAAAACTCTTAATGGACATAACTAGATACTACAATTCAACGCGTTTTCGAATGCATACATTATGGTTATATTTGGACTATCTGTCGAGTTAAAATATTTAAATATAAATAACGTAACAGGCAGGTGAACACCCTACGGTGTTGACGCTCTAGCTGTAAATGTGGCAAAAAACACTAATAATATTATATTTGAAGGTGTTTTCACTTAAGAGATATATAGAACAGTTTAATATGTCTAGATAAAACGTGTTATGAGGCAAGTGATAACCTGTTTTCACCTGAAAAACAGATTGTCCCGTTTTTATGGAATGACCCTTATAACAATGACAAAAGAAAAATTTATGAAGAATTGAAAGTTTTATCTAAAATATTTTTTTTAGACTGGTTACGTTCAAGAGTGCGGTTATGTCAAAGAATTCGGTGCAGATGTTCAGGAAACGGAAGTTTGAGCTGCCTAAATGGAGTTCGTCTATCTCAAAGTTGGCGATTTCGTTTCACTTCAACTCGTATCGAATGAAAGATGTTTAACTTTATTTTATCGTCTAATTCAAATACATCTGGCGAGTTGCCAGTAGCGCGGTTGTCAATACTGATTGTTGTCCATAGCGCGGTTGCCAATTTTTTTATTAAATATGAATATAATGAATTATGTTTAATTTGTAGTTGGAAATTAAACATTAACTTTATTTTCATCTAACAATTTATATAAGCTGAAATACTTTCTATACTAGGCTGCTTTGTTAATAATGCATCGTATTTTTTTCTATAGATTTTCTTACAAGCTCTATATTCGACATTCTTCGTCATTCCAAGCTTTCTAAAAACTGTAAAATTAATCTTCTTTTTTAACGCAAAATGACCTCCAATCGAATATAAACCTACATAATCTTTTTTACTTGGGGCGCCATATTTTTTAAGTCCGGTCCTGAAGCCAAAGTTTTAATAGAGCCATTTATCCCTTGTTCAATCTGGCGTTGCAAACTGCTTAATTGGAAAATGTTCGCCCAAACAGCCCAAACAGCCTTATAGAGGCCGTCTAAGGGATAACTAAGTTACGCCTATGGTGTGTAATGCAGTGGCAGAGATTACGGTCCGGTCTTTTAGGACCTAATTTATGCACTATTTAGTTGGGTCGGGGGACCGTAAGATTCGAAACCGAATTCCAAATATCTAATATTCGATGCGCCGCGATGGGTTTAATGGGTCTATTGTTGTTTTAGCGTTTAAGTCTAATGATACTTTTACTGCAATTTGCTGTAGACAAGTGAAATTTTAGTAAAATAACACCCGTGACAAATAAAATTAAAAAAAAATTGCCTGTTTTTTAGTAAGTATTTTTAAAAATACCAGCAATAGTAGTTTATAGAAGTCAGTGTGTTATTGTTGTGCTATCTATCACTCAATTGCCTTCAGTTTTGGTTTATTTCATTATTAAGAAAATGCCACCATCACTGAGGTGTCAAAATATCGGTCGGCATACGCGTAACGCAAGCCGAGTTTATAATCGTTGAGTCAATGAGACTGTAGTTTGTATATAATCCATGCAACAATACTTTACTACAAGGTATGTTAATGGGAAAAGTGTGATACTATTCATTACCAGAGCCAAAATATTACCAGATGCTTCTCTCTCGGTTAAATAAAAAAAGGAGTTACTAGAGTTAGTAGTATACGAAGTTGAAGTTGCATCCATGCCATCTAATAAATAAGACTTTAAGGCCGTTTCAGACCGACCATCTGTGACGTTACGTCCTGTAACATAACGTTACGTTTCAAATGACAGATTCACACAGCAGCAGACGTTTTCCGGGCCCTGTCCGCCAGTTCTACACAGTGGTGTTCGGATATTTGGTCAGTCACTACTAAAATTTTAAGTTGAAAGGTTCAGTGGCTCAATGGCCAGTCCTCCGAGGTGTGATACCACGTTTTAGAAAAGCGTTGGTTGGAAGATGAAAACGACACTTCAATTAGTGATGACGAACTGGTGTTGTTGTATTCGCTCACCAACCGAGCACATTGGGTACATCCAATTAACAGAAGACGCATACGATACGGTGAATACCATCATTTGATGGACGACTTACAGCTCGAAGATGATCGCTTCAGAACCTACTTTCGGTTGAGTAAACCTGAGTTCCAAGAGGTATTAGGTATGATCGGAAGCGACATTAAGAAAAAGGACACAAACTGCAGGAATACGATAAGCACCAGTGAAAGATTGGCAATAGCAACACAATCGTATACTTGCCGACAGCAACGCTACCACTGAAAACGTGTAGTTTGCGCATGCGCGACTCCACAGATGCCACAGACGTTTTCAAAAAATCGGTCCCAAAGCGATCGTCGCAGACTAGTCTGTCTCGTCTGCAGAATCTGCAGATGTTTTTCTTTGCGGTATGAATTGCCAGATTTCAAATCAAGAGAACAGATTTCATAAAAAGTCTGTCACGTCCTGTAACGTAACGTAACGTTACTCCGGTCTGAAATGGCCTTTAGGGATACAAATTAATGAGCTGATGTTGAAAGTAGGATAGTTAACCAGTAAAAACTTACACTACCATGGCTCTTCCAAGAAAAAGTGAAGATGTACAAGGAAGTAATGTTTCAAGGATAAGTCGAAGGTGCCAAATTAAACTGTAACCAACATACTGAGAAGTTAACAACCAAATTCCAAATAACAATCATATCATTGCAAAGAGAAAAATATGGTGGCAAAATACATGTGGTATACTGGATTTATATAGTATACCATATGTATACCATTGTGGATAAACCCAAACTCTAGTATGTAGTATATAAAACACTGGAGCTAATCCAATGACGGTAGTGGAAACTATTCCAAACCTGGCACCACTCGATATTATTGACAACACAGTGACAAGAATAGCGACCTTCCATCTCAACCTAAAGGGTAACTGGAAAAGCATGACCAATGGGGAGAAAAAATTCTCTGGTACACTGATAGCACCGATACACATCCCCAACAAGTCATTCATAAGTTTCAAATATTCGGTGCCCAAGCATGAAGTGAGATAGATATTAGAAATGGCGTCCAATTTATGCTATGATGAATGGGCTTACCGTTACAGAGGGAAATGGGATGTGACACAATATATTTATTTTTTTAACGATTTTAATTTTACCATGTCGGTTACATAGGAAATTTACCTTACTAATGAAAATATATTTATTTGATTAAATGAGTAATCGTAAAGTATGCAGTGCTCTGCTATAAATTATATAATTATTTGTGGAATTTTCATAAAATGTGAAATTAAAAAAATATATAATATTATACAAGAACAATTGTAATAATTTATTTATAATGGAAATACACAATATCAGCTTATACATTTTGTTATAAAATGTTAAACTATAAATAGTCGAGGCAATGAAGCACTAAAAAGGCCAAAGATAGGAAATCTTTTAGGATAGGAATGCGGTATTTTGCATTCGCTTTCAAAAATTATTTATACCATTCCTATCTAATTTCTACCTATTAGAAACCGGAAGTTGCATTGCTGCAGCCAAAAATGCATTTTTTGAGATGCCTTTTGGCAAATTTAATAACTTTGTCAATAAGAGTCAGAATTGGCCCAAGTCGGGTACCCAGGGGTTTTTGAGGTCGCTGATCACGATTATGATGTTCAAATTGACCCCCCGAACACCTGGATCTCAGGAACGCCGACGAACGTCATCTCCGTGGGACTATCCCGAAATTCATGCGAGGGAGGAGAGAAACTCGGCGCCCGGGGGTTTTTTGGGTCGCTGAATACAAATATGCCATCGGCGAACACCCCACGGACACCTGGTGCGCCCTAACCTGGACGCGGACGTCATCTTCGAGAATTTTCCTGGAAATGTCGACAAAAACGAACCGAAAATCGTTATGGGGACGTTTTGTGGGCACTGAATCCGAATTTCATGTGGAAAACGACCCCCCGAACACCTGGTGCGCCCTAACCTGGCCCTGAACGTCATCCCCGAGGTTTTTTCAGACACAATTGAACAAGACGAACCGAAAATCGTTACGGTGGGTTTTTTGGGTCGCTGAATACAAATATGGCACCGGCGAACACCCTACGGACACCTGGTGCGCCCTAACCTGGCCCTGAACGTCATCCCCGAGTGTTTTCTAGACACAATTGAAAAAGACGAACCGCAAATCGTTTCGGGGGGTTTTTTGGGTCGCTGAATTCAAATATGGCATCGGCGAACACCCCACGGACACCTGGTGCGCCCTAACCTGGCCCTAAACCGTCCCCAAGGGTTTTCCAGACACAATACGAACCGAAAATATTGGGGGCTTCTGATTCTTTTTTTTTGTAACCTCATTAATTTTCTATCTCTATTTATGATTTTTTTATAAATTTTATACAATTGAATCGGGGATGACGTTCAGTGCCAGGTTAAGGGGCACCAGGTGTTCGTGGGGTGTTCGCCGACCCAAAAAACCCCCCCGTAACGATTTTCGGTTCGTCTTTTTCAATTGTGTCTGGAAAACCCTCGGGGATGAAGTTGAGGGCCAGATTAGGGCGCACCAGGTGTTCGTGGGGTGTTCGCCGATGCCATATTTGAATTCAGCGCCATATTTGTCTAATCAATCAACTTAAACTAATAAATCTATGTGAAAAAGAAAATTTTAATCTGGCACTTGTAACATTCTAATTATCTCGTTTCATTGATGAAAATAGAACGTTTGATAGCGCTAAGTTGCCGCTTCTAACAAATTTACGTAGAAATAGTTTAAACTTAAATCGTGGTAAAGTATCTTTGTCAATATTTATCTATCAATATGATTTGTTGTGTCATTAGTTTGGAAAATTAGTGTTAACGTAGATGTACAATTATTTTAGCGAAACAAAATATCTCATTTTTCAACATAATTTTTACGTAGATTTAGGATTTTGGTAATGAGGGAAAAAATTAGAATAAGTTGGACAACATTAAAACTAGAAATATAAATTTAATAACACAACGCTTAGACTGTTCCTTGTTCTTGGCGAGCGCCGAAATGTATCTTATTTTACTATATCTATGGCTGGAATATATGGATAATCTCCAGAATGGATATAACAAAACCAATGCGAAAACATCCTACTGCATTTGAAGCAGAAATTTACGCCATTCACGCCTGCATCTCTGGGAGTATATGCGAAGAGGATGCTTTGGTAAAAACATCAACATCAAAAAAAGTTAGTATGCGTATAATCACAAAGACAATCGTCAAGTGTGTGGAACAAATCTTAAATTGACGTGTTTTGCGCATGGGCAGTTGTACTTTGTGTGCTCGAAGGAAAAACAAAAAATATTCTACAATAAATTATGGTCGAAATTATTTCATTTTGCCTCATTTTCTTCATTAGTACACCCGTGCGAAGGCTAAATTTCTCTTTCTTGTAGTAGTCCAGTGATTCTATACAAAAATAAGCCCGATAAACAGAAATGAAGCGAACTGGCTGGATTTTTTATATATTATAGTAGGGGTTTATAATAGCTTACCTTGATATTGTCGACCAGATTCCCTATATGCTTTCGCGACATTTTGGAAAAAAGCAGAATTTTGTTTTTCCGAAATAACTCGGCTCTCCGTCATTTTACGCAACGGGTTTATTGTTGCCTTGAAGCATATAGGGAGTCTGGTCGACAATTTCAAGGTAGGCTATTATAAGCCCTTACTACAACATAAAAAAATCCAGCCAGTTTTCTTCATTTCCGTTTTGAAATGTATATAATGACTGGACTATAGTGTGTAGGTTCTCGTTGGCGTCATCTAGGTATTACTTGGTCCGGATTGTATCTTCTTCCACATATTCCACATATTATAGCGTGTTTAGTTAATTCCTTGTTTAAATTTTGTTTCTATATAACTGCTTCTTTGCCTACTTTTCTGTTTGCTGTTGTTTATTAGTTGTTTAATTGTATAAAATGATTAGAATGGCTCACTTAGTGTTGAGGGTTCTGGAATAAACCCTATGTTGTGCCAGTTTCCCAGGACGGCCAACAATGTGTTACCGCCTTTTTAAACTGCATCGTAGTTCGAATTTCTAGTGGACTGTAATTTTAGATTGAAGATATGTGTACTGTAGTATGTTTGTCTTCTCAACTTCATCCAACAAAAACAATGAACACTTTTATTTAACCATTTATTAAACTTGTTAAATAAATAAATGAGCAAAAACAACAACGTAACAAAGATTACATTAAACTAGTAATCATGAACAAAGTATTATAATTAATTAAAAGAAATGATCACATCATTCAGAAAATATTATTTTTGCGTGTGTTCTGCGTGAGTGATAATTAGACACTGGAGGGTCCTAGCCTGATTGCAGCTAGAGACGCACTGATATGAACTGATTTGAGAAACGATATGTATTTACGTTGTGTTGGACAACGGAGGGTTCTAGCCTGATTCGCAGCTAGATACACACTGAGTTTAAAGTCGGCGAAGTTTATCGGTTTCAGATATATCCCTTCCCGATTGCGCAATTGTTCTAGAAAGTTCGTTAGCGTGAACCGCGTAAACAAGCATGTAAAATTTTTTCTATTGTCTAGACGAGACGGTTAGATTTATGGCTTGATACCATCATTGTGAAATAGAGTAAAAAATTATCTTTGATGAAACCGCTTCCTGGTTTGAATGCCGTTTGCAAATGTATTTTGGTGCGGCGTTGCCGGTTGAACGAATATGAGTTTACATGTTTAATTATCTGAAAATTAAACACTTAGTATGTCGTTCGTTCCATATTTCGTCTCCTCTTGCCAGATTTTATTTTGTTTTTTATCTCTCGGGTCTTTTTAGACTGCTAAATGGCTGTTATCTCTTTGACTACATTATTCACGAGATGAAATATTTAACGCATCAGCTAACGCTGCAACAAATTATTGTTTCAATATTTTAAACAGCCTCGGGTCTTCGTTACAAGTTGGATGATGCGAGAGCAGCGAACGCGAACGTTTGAGCAATTTCCTAAAGATAAATACGTTCCGTTGGCATCTTTCATCTCTAAATATTAACATAGTGTGTGTGTGTGTGTGTACGAGCGTTACTGCCGTATCGTTGCAGACGATTAATAATTGGTGAAATCTTTGTTAAATATGTACAAAAGAGCAATTCTTTAAGGCACTTCTGTAAATCGTATTTCATTAAGATTTTGCTACAGAAAAGTAATGTCCCTTTATACTAGTTTCAGAGTCATATTTTAAATATTTAATTTAAGCATCTATCTTATCTCCTATCTTCAAACAGTTTCCTTTGCATTATAAAAAATTATAGGATACTAATTTCTAGACGTCCACCAGGTATGTTTTAACTCAACAAATACATCGTTTTTATATTTGTCATTAGCTAAAAAGCATACATAAATACTTCAATTATTGCTATTTAGAAACTATGCCATGAAGTCTTATTTTGGCATTTATTTGGATTTTACATGGAAATAAAATCCAAAAAGTTTCACTGAAACTAACCACAAAAATTGATAAAACAAAGTAAGAAACTGAATCACTAAACGTCAGTCTGTCAATTTTGTCAATATTTTATTATAAGTTAGTTTTTCGTCGACCTCTACAAAAAATGACATTTTTATTCGAATATGTCAAAAAACGTCAAATTCGACACAGTACACAATAACAAGAAGAAGCACTTTTCGGCCTAGGACTTTTTTCGTTTTTTTTCGGACGGTAAACTGTGAACTGTCCGTAAAGTAAAATATAGGTATTTGGCTTACCTTTTTCTTTTAAGTTTTAAATTAATAGTTGTTTTCGATAATATTTGGTGTATTTTATTATCGGAATAACATATTTACTTGCTGTGATACGTGTTTAAAAAAAAAAAACCAAGTGATATTTGGGGGGAGGGGCGATTTCAAAGTAGTGACTGCGGATTACTCTGTAATCCATTAGCCTAACCATATTCTTATGTATATCTGCTATCTCTTGTGTGTTTACCTTTTACATTTAGCGTTAGTTCATACATATTTTCTTTGTTTTACATATATTTTTGTTAGTATTTGTTAAATTAAGCGTTATATATTTTTGTTAATATTTATTATGTTGTATAGTCGTTTTTTTTATATATATATATATATATATATATATATATATATATATATATATATATATATTAATAGGTATATTATTAGTATTTTTTTTTTTTATTTTTTTTTATTTATTTTTATTTTTTTATTATTATTTTTTTTTTTTTTTTTTTTTACAATTTTTGTGATATCTTCCGTATGTGTTGATGAAGGATTTTATATATATAGCTATTTTCGCTAATTAATATCTCTGTTAAATTAAAAGGCTTCTTCAATTCTTTAACTGTGTATACCTTATATAATCCCCTTGTTTTGTTCCTGATTTCTATTACATTCTAAGATAACGTGTTGTGTTGTTCCTTCTTCCCCACATACGCATAATGGAGACTCTGTTAAACCAATCTTATACAAATGTGATGGAACCAAGGAGTGATCAAATCTCATTCTACATATAATACGAGTTATCTCTTTTCCAAAATTTTTATCTTTAAACCAAGGTTGATTATTAATTTTAGGTTGTATGCTTTTATAAAATTTACCTTTGTTACAACTTTTATAATTAATCTGCCAAATATTCATCATTTGATTTTTCATAGAAACAATTATATCTTCCGGGAGGCACCTGTAAGGAGAGACATTTTTTATCGCTAAAGATTTTTTTGCCAAATTGTCAACAATTTCATTATTTGTTATACCACAATGAGCTTTTACCCAAACAAATTTTATCGATTTCCCCTTTGATCTATATTTCTTACAAATTTCTATTAGAATATGTCAATTTATTAAATGGATTTATTTGAGATATTTTTTTTAATGAACTCTGGCTATCTGAAATTATAATAAAATTTTGAGATTGGACGTTCTCTATATAATGTAATGCTTCCAGGATTGCTATTTGTTCAGCTGAATAGATAGAAAAGTTCAAATTTAATTTGATTAATCGTTTTTCATCCTTATAGGGGTCCCAAATTGCACATCCTACCTCATTTTCTCTTTTTGAAGCATCAGTGTATATTTGATAAAAATTTGGAAAATTTTCATTTAAATCTGCGTTAAACATTATATTTCTTGTTAACTGAGGAAATTTTGAATAATCTCTTAAGAAACATACATATTTGTAGGTTATATTAAAATGTCAAAATAGTTATACTTTTTGTTCGAAATTTGACACTTCTTACATTGTAATCTATTGCTTTTTAGTGTAGTCTATATTACACTGACAGAACCGATCAGTGATTCGCATCCTTCAAATTCAATTCCATTATCAATTGCAGAACACAGTTATGTAAGGAGTGATCAATATTTAATATATACGCACGGCACTCATGCCAAACTAAGAAACAAAAAATAATGTTTATTCCCCTTATAAAATGCGGTAAATATCAAACGAACCGTCAGTCCACGTTGACTTGATTGATGTGTGTCAAAATCCATCATATTCGTTGTTTACCAATGAAAACATCGAATCGTAAACTTAAATGCACGGTATTGGCCGAAGGTTTACGAAGGCACAACAGCTATAAATCATCTCGTTTTTGTTCCAAAACATATCAGTGGGGTAGTCTCGCGAGTTTGTTAGTGGGTTTAATTTAGAAATTTCTTTAAATAAATATGGCGTTCTGGAGACCATGGGCGAATGGAGATAATGAAATTACACAGTGTAGTGAGATTCAAGACAGGTATATATTTAACAATAAAGATTTAGATATACAAACACAACAAGTTATTTTAAATATATTCGAATGTTTAAAAAAGGAAAATATTCAGCAATCTGATAATGCTATCATAATAAGAATTGCCGAATTAACTAAAATAAATAAATTTTCCGTTTATCGAGTAGTCATGAAAGGGATTACTGTGGATCATTCACAGAACCGAAAAACATGTAAAGAAAAACTGAAATCAGTTGACAAAATTACTCAAGATTTTATACGTAGGACAATTTATAGTTTATATAAGGAGAACATGGTTGCGACATTTTGGAAGTAATCCAGCAAAAGCTAGCAGATTATCCAGAATACAATTATACCAGTTTAGAAACATTGCGTCAAGTTTTGTCAATATGTGGTTTTAAACACAAAAAACTGAATAAAGATTATTTGCGTCAGATAAAAGAGTACAGAAGTTCTAATAGACACATAATTTATTTAGATGAAACATGGTTTGACAGTCACGATGTAGTAAATTTCGGTTGGGTTGATAATAGTAAAAATTGCTGTTTGAATGGGCCATACTCTAAAGGGAAACGCATTATAATAGTACACGCTGGAAGCAAAGATGGTTTCGTGCCTAATGCTTTTTTATTATCTGCTAAAAAAATTAAAAACTGTGCAGCTGATTATCATGAAGATATGACAGCAGAATTATTTGAAAAGTGGTTTAATGAACAGTTTTTACCTAACATTCCACCACAGTCAGTAATTGTTATGGACAACGCATCCTACCACTCGCGGCAACTCCTTAAGATACCAAATAGTAGCAGTAACAAAGATTTTCGTTTACCAGGTGTGATTCCTCACTCGACCATTCACTGTTGGGTTCTAATTAACAGTGATGTTCCTAAAGTGGCGCTGGGAAACAGTAACAAAGCCTACACAGAACACGAGGCTAATGGCCATAGTAGTCGATGCCGTTGACACAGAAGTAAAAAAAATAATAATAATAATAATAATAATAATAATATTCCCTCCATCACAGAAAAAAGAAGAAAATATACAGAACTAGCTGATGAAATTAAGAAGTTGTGGAGCCTCGACAAAGTAACCATCGTACCCATCGTCATATCTGCAACAGGAGTCATACCAAAGGAACTACACAGAAGCCTCGAGATACTAGGCCTGCAAAGCAACGTGTATAAACTCCTCCAGAAAGCTATTGCCATGAACACCATTCGAATAGTAAGAAGATTCTTGAGTCAAGAGTAGGCGAGAGTGCTTGGTAAAAACCCGTACCTCGACCAAAATACCAGGAGAACCTGAGACACCCAGAAATAATAATAATACTAATAATAATAATAATACTTTCTCACATATCACATATTTTTAAAAATAATAAATTTATAAAATGAGGTATCTACGCGCGCCTGTGGCAGATCAAACAGAATTGTCGGTGAGGGTTCAGAACGAGTTTTTATATTCTGCAATTGATAATGGAAGAACTATAATAACTCTGGTTTAGTTTATCATAAATCAAAATTTTGTGTTTGTAAATTCTACATGCTATTTTGCTTCGAAAAGTATTGTGTATATTTTATTTATTTTAGTACTTCTTACACTATACAAATGAAATGAAACGCGTTTTTTAAAAATTCTACTACACTTTCTAATACAAGCTCCATTGACATTGACAAACTACAAAACTATAAGTAAAACTAGGTAGAATTTTTCATTTTGTTAATATTTTTATATTCGAATAAAAAATATTGTATGATAACGCGGACGAGAAGTTTCTTCTTCGGAGTCTTATGTTTTGCCGGCTTCGACTAACGTCTCAGCCGGCAAACTCCATAATCGTCCGAAAAAGTAACACTTCTCGCCCTTACATCATAAACTACTATTTACGTACAATTTCCGTATGAAAAGTCAACTATTTTTGAAGGCAAGTACTTTTCGTCCTCAAATGACTCGCACCGTGCCGTATCCTAGTGACCACAACGGACGAAAAGTGTTTGCGGACGAAAAATGCTTGCCTTCAAAAATGGTCGATTTTTCCTTTCGGAAATTAGTACGTTTTTGTAGAGGTCGACGAAAAAAAGTAGTATGCGTCTCGGCGAAAAACTGTCTATTGTTTCGCCTGCTTGCTAGCCTCGGCTATTAATTTGCAGACTCGACTATAATAGACAGTTTTTCATCCTTGGCACATAAATAACTATTATTGGTGATTTACTTTTTAAACATTTTAGGAGGCGTGAAAAAATAAAGAATTTATTCCATTTCATCCCAATAAACGTGAAAATGAACTCTGAAAATCGTGTTGTCAAAATCCCACAACAAAAACGACACAAATAAGCCTAAAATATAGAGAAAAAAAAACGCTCACCTTAAATCCTCTGAGGTTGTCGACGACGCAGGCCAGGAGGGCGTCCCTGCCTACTGTTACGGTGACGTTCGGGATGGGTTCTGCGAAGCGCGGAAAAGCCAAATCTGCAACAAACAAGCACACAAGAATGTTTTAAAAGGTATTATTCATTTCCGTAAAGAGGATGTGACAGGATTATGTCGGAAGAGATAAAAGGCATGTAAGCATTAGCTTTGCGGAAGGACATATAATTCCTTATGTATTATTTAAATGAATAAATGCATCAAAAAGTAGTTTTAGTAACTAGCGAATAGCTGGAAAGTTAAATGGATATTTTCTGTACAATAGCCTGTAAATATTTTTAAAACAAAGATAGAAAAATTTCAGTCTGTCTACCAGACAAATATCTATATATAGATGGTGTCGCAAACCTCCAGACCCCTATTCTATTGTTAGGGTATGATATATTTTGTTTTATTTTCAATTTTATTTATAATTACATTTATTGTTCGTATTTAGTTTGCTAAGGCATTATTACACAACCTCAAATTATTACTTACCAAAAACTCTCAAAACCTTAGGTTTAACTTAGATTCTTTCTATTTACCAGGATTTGTAATTTTGTTTAGGGCGCCATCTCTTCAATTAATAGTAGAGCAAGAGAAACTCTAACCTCAGGTAGGATTCAACAAATTTAAGAATGGTAATTTAATGACAACGGATAAATAACAATAGAACACTCTTTATTAACTAAATAAAATAACTCAAATTTATACACAATCAACAATAAAAAAATAAATTTTAACTATGAACGATAAGTATACCTTTATCCCTCAATATTCTGTTAAGAGTCAATTTTTCTTAGTCTATTATGAAATTTTTTTTGTTTTTATTTTTATTGACATAAAACAAAACTTAACCTAAAATTAAGTAATTACTTTTAATTTGTCTAGATAAAATGACCTTTTGTTTATTTTTACTATAAGTTTTTATAGTTTTTAATTTTCAAATAACAAGTTATTGTTGTTGGTACCTTTTTAATCAATCATCATCATCAATCATTATGGATTCTATGGGATACAGGAAATATTCAGGAAACTGGCAGGATAGGATCAATGGATAACAATTATCAGAAAATTTTATTTCATTTTCATTCTGAATAGCATCTTCAAATATGGTAAACAGAACTTCTAACTGCTGGTAAATGTTTTCAATTCTTCTACCTAACCTTTTCCTTTTTAGTTCACCTTCGATTGTTTTTTTAATTTGACACCATGATGTGTATTGTACAACAGATTTTTATCAAAAAGCCTCTTCAGTGATATTGCTTTTATTGAACTATCAAGTCATAGCACACTCTGTTAAAAATCACTAAAATTTCTGGAAATTTCACATCATTTCTTAAATTTAAAGAATGTTTTATGTATATTTAATTATTACATTTGATACAATAAAAAAAAGAACACTTTTGATATAATTAATATCATTAATTGATGACTTTAAACTTCCAATATTACTGATTTTTAAAACGTAAGAAAATTTAATTAATGAGTCCTTTCTTTATGAATTTATAGAACTATTATAAAGACTACTCTAGTTTTTTCCATATTTAATAGGATCTTCTATCTAAAAGTCTTTTATTTTTGATTTATACTGAAATCTAATTTTGAGGTTATATTCAAATGTTATTTTTTTAATAGTAATTCTGCCTTCAAGGATTTAGGAGGATTGATACTATTTTTAGAACGAAGCCATTTTGAAATATACAAAATCCCGAATTAATTAAAATACATACGATACGGCTATGAATAAATAAAGTCTGACTTATCTGTCAAAAGAACAGGTATATTACAGTAAAAACCATGGAAACATGATTAAATCAAACGAAATCTTTTATTAGGCCGATCAAATGTATTAACATTTTCATTTTAACTACAAAAAAGCATTGAAGGATGAAGTAAAAATAAAATGTATATCTCCTAAACCTGTAATATTTCTACAAATTAAATTACTGCACTCCCTTCTTCTCCAAACAATAGTTTTAACAATCGCGCAAAAGAAAATCTCATTTTATGGTGTACCTTCAAGACTATTACCTCAAAAAAAAAACAAAGAAAGAACATTTCTCATTCCAACAATCTAACCGTCGACAATCGACAAATACCCATTCATCGATGTTTCCAAGGCAATACTTGATCCCTGTTCTTCGGACAAACCATCGGCCTCGGTTTGACGTTGATTGAACATGGTTTGATAACGTTCATTCCCGAACAATAATCTCGCATCATCCTTTATTTACTGTAAAGGCTAACGCCACTCAAAACAGATTTCATTTTCCCTATCGGTTTCCATCTCGAAATATTCTGAGTTTGGTTACTCTGGAAAGTCGGTTGCACCATGAGTTTTTTTTCAGAAGTCAGAGAACATTATTTGGAACACAACTATTGTAGGTAGGAACTTACCTAGGAATGATTATACTGCCTTTTTCTGTTTATATCTGTAATATCTGGAAAAATGGCGAAAGAAATAAATGAAAGTTATAGATAATTTTAAAACACCCGGTATAGTCAAAGTAAATAACTAGCGGTTCAAACAGTAGAATAATCGAATCATCTAGAAAATTACCACAATGCAAGCTTTGCAAAAACCATAAAAAATTTTGTTGCTTGTTGAAAATTTCAAAATATAAGTTGAGCAATCCGACACCGTTCTGTTTTAATTCAAGGAAATTAAATATTGGATGTCATAAACAATTTTTCTGGTCAAAGTTCCTTTACAATGTAACACAAAAGACAAAAGTGCCGAATTGGCATTATTTTCATTTCTAGTCGTTTGTATGATAAACAATAACGGAGTACGCGTGATTGGTATTGTAATGGCGTCCAAGAAACATGATCTCGATTGGACCTTTTAATAAGTTGAGGAAAAATAGTATCCCTCCAACAAAGAGGGGACAAAATTTTATAAAAAGTAAAGTTTTTCTGATCGCGGAGACGAAATGAGAGGTGAGAGCCGGTAATCATATACGGACCCCTCGTTAGTGGTCCACGGGTCGCGCTGTAAAAGTCGCGTTTTCTAGTCGAGAAAAATAAGTTTGTTTTTCTGAGTAAGTTTGTTTTTTCGATTTTGAGCTTTGTTTTATCGTACCGCGTAGTTCGGTTAGTGACGCGTTGCGCTAGTGATACAGTTTGGTTTGGCGTAGAACCAGGAATACGTTCGTCGCCCCACATCTACAAGGGATTTCCCGGGCTGTAGATTTCACCCCAATTTGAGGACGAGCTAAGAGTAAGATTTGATTCGATTTTTCTTAACCCTTCTATTCATTTCGAACCGACTCGTGTTGTTTGTAGAGAGTTAAGTCTAACTCCAGTTAATTGTTCTCGCATTTTTCCCGCTATTAGGATTGCTTCCCAAAACGGTTGTTGGGTTAAGTATTGTATACAGTAAAGCCTGTCTGTAGGCATCAGAAATTTAACCTTTGTTCGTAAATTTTATCCAGCACTTGAATGGGCCTTCTCCTTTTATTTCACAAGTATCGTGAGGTAACTAGCGAACTTCTGAGACAAAGGTATATTCTGCACTGAATCGCTGCAGGGATCACGCCCTTCTAGGATTTTCTTTCAGGTATAAAACTCAGTAAGCCTTAATTGACCGCTCTGCCAAGGTTTGATAGACACGCAGCTAGGTAAAAAAGTAACCTTAAATCTACCCCGGTTATTACATATCTTGTTATTTTACCTATTGAGAGTATGCTCGATCATGGAAAACTTTTAATTTGAGTGTAGTATAATAATAAAACAATAAAGCTATATTTAAAATTTTTTCTTGGAACCTAAGGATATAAAATAACGAAAATTAAAGACATTTTCATATAAGTTAATTATTCTTTAATATTTTTCCATCGACTTATATAAATGTATTTATATCAGATGACAACCTTTTTCCCTACTGCAATTATTTAGGTGTCTGTGGATTTATATATACTCCCGGATCTTCCTGTGGTAAAAGTAATAATCTAAGAGAGTCCTCTAAATTTCTCGAATGAAATCCTGTTTCATCAAGACTACCTTAGTAACCTTTACACGAAAAGAAACATTAACCTCAAACCATCGAATTGGATGGGAAAGTTATTGAATGGAAGCCAGATTTCAAATATATGGGACTAATACTAGATAATAAACTCTTCTGGAATAAGCACGAAGACGAAGTAATCAACAAAGCCACGAGAGCTCTAATGGTGTACAGAAATTTTGCAGGAAAAAACTGGGGATGTACACGTCAATAGTGAGACCGGCCATCACTTATGGAGCAGTAGTCTGGGGCAGCAGAACTAAGCTGGCCAGTACAAAGGCAAATCTAGCGAAAATCAAAAGACTAGCCTGCGTATGCATAACACGTGCAATGAGAACGTGCCCAACGGCCGCTATGGAAGTAATCGTAAGCCTTACACCTCTCCATATATTAGTGGAGAGTATAGCGATAAGGACAATCTACAGAATGACCAGAGAAGGAACCACCAAACGCAAGTTTCGACTCCTTCCTGGAAATCACCAAACCTGGGACATGCCCCAAGATGACAAGACAAAGAAGTTTAGCTTTGTGAAAGAATTCAACACAAAGCTAAGTAACAAAAGCGAATGGGACAAAGGTACCATCCCAAAACTCAAGAGAAGTGCCATTAAGTGGTACACAGATGGTTCTAGAACAACAGAAGGAACAGGAATAGGAGCATTTTTAAGCTGAAATCTACGCCATCGGAAAATGTGCCCAGTTCAACATAGAAAAAAATTTTCGCAGACAAGAGATTATCATCATGTCAGACAGCCAAGCAGCCATTAATGCCTTGAGCTCTCACGTAATCAACTACCATATGGTTTGGGAGTGCCTAGAGAATCTAAACGAACTAGGCAAGAACAACACTGATACCCTCCTATCGGATTCGGGACACACTGGAGTGGCGGATAATGAAATAGCAGACGTACTTGCAAAAAAAAGGGGCGGAAACAACCATTTCTGTGACCTGAACCCTTCTGCGGAATAAGCACCAGTGCAATACTTGATGAACTTGGAAAAGAAGTAAATAACAAAAGATCCCAATACGGCATAGCACTACAAGGAATGAGGCAGGCCAAGACACTACTGGGAAACTATAACAAGAAGATATCAGACGACTGCATCAGCAAAAGTAAAAACAAGCTTAGAATACTAACGGGTATCCTAACAGGGCACTGCCGGCTGAGAGGCCACCTAAAGAAACGGATTAGTAAACGAAGAAGAATGCAGATTTTGCGAGGAAGAGAAGGAAACCTCTATCCACATCCTGAACTTTTTGAAAGCAATAGGACTGGAGGAACTGCTCTATTCGTTGAGACATCCTTAACGAATCGGTAGCAGAAGGGCGCACAATAGATTTTATAGGTCACAGTGTATCGACACCCCCATCAACAGATAGATAGATGTTCTGTTTTATTGTAGCGTTGAGCTATGGCACAAAGTGACCCGAACTCCCGATAGTTTGTGTTCTTCAATTCTGACTTCAATCGAGCGACCTGTTTCATCGATGTATATGTTATCACAGGAACATAAGATCCTATAGACACCGTTATAGAACCGTAGATTGTGATTCGAATATTTCCTTTGGAGATTTGAAAGAGGTTTTAACGCCTGTGCTGTAACTATGTAGGATATTTTTGAATGGACAAATGCATTAGGTTTACCCTGTATAAATTGAAATGTCTTGTTTTTAAACAGAGAGCTGTGAAGTGTAGTATTCTTTGTAATCTTTTTTAGGATAGAAAAAATAAATAGGCTGTCACTCAGAAGGGAATAAAATGGGGGAAAAAGTGATATGTAGTAGAATGTTCAGATTAAAACAAAAATCGATTTATTCGTGCGTTATTCTATATTATGTTTGATAACAGAGTAAGCAGTGGTTCGGGGGGATGATTTTAATTTCCACATTTATTAATACAGAAAGCAAGTGTTGGAAAAGATCATTAAAAAGTTTTGAAACTTTAATACAAAATTACCTAACCGGTTAAACAAACTTCTAATTAGTTTTTACCTCATTGTCAGAAATTCATTTCAATCAGGACATTATTTGCGTGTATTCTCAATCTCTTTAATAATCCGTTTTCCGAAATCAAAACGGGGTCTTTATTAAAACTCATATATTATTCCAACGCCAACGTTGACATACGGAATAAAAATCGGCTTGAAATACGTCCTTTCACGTACATTCATCTTTCTCAAGGCATTTGTTTTGTTTGTGCATTAGATTTGTCTATTTCACGGTTCGCTAGATCAGAGATATACTACTACAGTAGACTTTGACCTCGGAAAATTGTTTACTGAAATTAGAGTATATTCTAGCAAGTATGTCAGTGGCGCATCGTCAATTAACAACGTATAACTTTAAAATTATTCGAGTGTAGATATGTAATAGAATTTTTATCATATTCAAAAATGAGATTTTATTTGCAAGAATTTAAATCCGAATGAAAACAGAATTACTATAATCAAAATTTAGAACAAAGTCATCGTACTCAATCAATGATGTTTCCTAAATTTAAAATTTAGCTTTTGTAAGTGCCTCGATGGCAATTGAAAATTCGGGAAAATTTTCTATCAAAGATTATTAATCAGAAAGAAAAATGCGAAATGTTTGTCACTTATTTCAAAATTTAACATTAGATAGTGACAACTCCAATAGAGCGATTTAAAATAGTAATGAAAAACATAATTTATGTAATATGTTAATTGAAAACGGGAAACTTAAACTCAAATGTGGGGTTCTAATCCAAGTAATCAAACAACAAAAGTTCAATATCAGTACCACAATCCATCGTAAAATCAAGTCTGAAAATCAAACTTTTCCTAGGACAAAACCACCTACATCGTTCTAGACTCGTGTTGATCTATGATTCCTTTCTACATCAAATTAGAATTTTAGTACAGCTAGCGCCATCTCATGAAAATTAGTTTCCTATTCGATTATTCCATTACTTTGAATAGATAACGTCCCATCTGTCCAAATTCCGACAAGCCTCTTGTTGGCTTTTAAGTAACCAGGATGGCGGTAATAGACAAATTAAGCTAATATTGACACGATAGCTTATTTAGTTCAGAGATTGCTAATAAAGTTTGATCATGAAATAATGATGAGGGTGTAAACTAAGTTGCAGAGGACTTATACTTATTTTGTATTGAAATTTCCTTTATTATTAACCATCAACCGCGCGCGTGTGTTCGTTATTTAAAACGCAAATCTATACACGAGTCTTATGGGCAAAGTAATCTTTAGTTACTCTATTCAACGCTAGATGGCCGTAGCTGTCAACTATTTTTGCTGTCTAAACATCGTTACGCTCACACTTGAAAAATAAATTGAGTAATTCCTTAAACAAAATATTGTAAAAGAAAATATGACAAAGATATTTTGAAAGCTTTTGAAGCACCGCCGTGCTCCCACTAATGTCATACAAATCGAGGCACAAAAACTCAACAAGTTTTCGATGTTTTATTATTCAATAGTAAAAACACAAGAGCTTTTTTTTATAAAAAGAAATTTATCCATAACAGAAAAGTTCGCGTGTTTTTCGATAAGATAAATTAATGACAAAATATAAGAAAAAAAATTATTTTTATTGAACAATTAATAATTAACAGAACAATCAATTAGAAGAACATTTATTAAAAACACAATTATTATAGATTGGTTGGATTGGTGTACTTATTTTAATATTTTCTTCTTGGGTTGCTCTATATGTTCTATTTTCATTTTGATATGAATCTGAGTCACTTAAATTACTAACTAGATTTTTGTGATGTTCAGAAACACTTCCAAACCGATTCATATTGTATGTTTTTTTTGTAAAGAAACGGTAATAATCACTAACAATGTATTAAAATTAAAAAATTTGACAGACTATTCATTGATATTTTTTGCAGTTTTGGCAACTCTTACACTTAATTGCTATGAAATTATAACTAAAGTTGACAAATAAAGTGACGTACGCTTACTAGATATTGAGGAAGAGAAGTTTTCTTCGATAAAAAAGGAGAAACCTTTTTTATCGATATCAAAGTGACAAAAAGATTTCCAAGGATATGACGTTTTAACATTGAAGTTAATTTTTCATAAGGGCATCTAATTTTTCCGAAAAAAATCAAAAAACACGTTGCTAAGTAATATTTTAACAAGAAGCGTGAGTCCACCTGCACGAATGCAGTTTGTTAAAAAAATATTATTTTGCATTGTTTTTTCGATTTTTTTTCACATGAAAAATTAGATGCCCGAATGGTATTTGACAAGACTATTTCATGAGTAACAGATTATTCTGCATATACATAGCTTACAAAACATACTACCTATTATATATGCACATACAGGGTGTTTCCAAATGATACTTACAACGTCTGGCTGTAGATACCTCTCGTAAAATTGGACAAAATGATATAAGGAATGAGGGGTCCAGATTACTTTTCAAAATACAGGGCGTTAAAGTTAAAAAAAAATAAATGTTTTTATTTAAAAACTTTAAAACGGATTAATATATTAATTTGAAATTTAGCAGGTCGTTTGTAAATATAAAAAGACATATTTTAGTAGAAAAACATGTTTCATATCTAGATCCAGTGGCGTGCAGTTCGAAGAGTATGTCCCCCTTTTCCCACCATTTTCTACGCCCATGGTATTTGAAGCTATTTTAAATTTTTTTTATATTGCTTAACAGTTTTCACGTAAAAAACGAATAACCTTTACATACCGAAAATATTGTGGTCTGGAAGATATTTTATGGTTTTATGAAGTCTGTAATGATATTTTATTAATGAAATAACCAACAATATTTTTCTTGGATTTCTTTAATAATTTTTTCTTAATTTTTTTTATAACCATTAGACTTGTGTCTAGTGTCTAGTTGTTATAAAAAAATTAGAAAAAATTATTAAAGAAATTTAAGAAAAATAGTGTTGGTTATTTCATTAATAAAATATCTTACAGACTTCATAAAAACATTAAATATCTTAAAAACCACAACATTTTCGGTATGTAAAGGTTATTCGTTTTTTACGTGAAAACTGTTAAGCAATACAAAAAAAAATACTCTTCTAAGTGCACGCCACTGGATCTAGATATGAAACATGTTTTTTTACTAAAATATGTCTTTTTATATTTAAAAACGACCTGCTTAATTTCAAATTAATATATTAATCCGTTTTAAAGTTTTTAAATAAAAACATTTATTTTTTTTTTAACTTTAACGCCCTGTATTTTGAAAAGTAATCGAGTTGGACCCCTCATTCCTTATATCATTTTGTCCAATTTTACGAGAGGTATCTACAGCCAGACGTTGTAAGTGTCATTTGGAAACACCCTGTATAATAAATATGTAGATATTACTTTGAAAACTAAAAAACAGGTAATTTATTTAATCACAAAATACTACAAACTTAATTATTTATGATACAATTAAAATATAAATTGGAATTTTGGTATACAGTAGGAGTGCCTATTGTTTGAAATCTTTGTTAACTCATTGATAACGTTGGGTGTAGGTAAATCATTAAGGTTATTGATGGGTCCAGCTGGTAGAGTGAGAAGCTCGAGGAGTGGCTGCAGGATATTCCGTTTTCTGTTTTTTAGCTGGAGGTTTTGAGGCGTCACTTCTAAGGGTGTTTATGATAATGCTCATTATCCATTTGCACATAAGGCTTAATTGAGTTGGCTGAACTGTGGCCAGTAATTTTAATTAATTGTTGTTCACCTACCCCTCCTTTAGCCAGGTTACTGACTGCTGTCGACCGCATGGAGTGGTTTGTTATGTTTATTTCTTTTGTATTTAATCCTGCCTTCTCTGCTGCTTCTTCAGTCCATTTCGAAAGTTCGTTTTTTCCCACTGGAGTGTTTTTGTATCATCCACTTGATTGTTCTTTCTTCCATGATGGGTTAAGAATAATCTATCAGTTGTTATTCTAGATGAACGTTTAACCACTAGAATGTTAAAAAGACGGACTGGACAAAAGGTAGGTTTCTTCGTGTTGGGGACCAGCCGTTTACTATCGGCCAATTTTTTTCACCACCCTGGGCCATTTTATTGAAGAGAGGATTTATTTAAAAGTTATTTAAAAAAATATGTAACAATGTTATATCTATCTGTTGTAATCCCAGAATTATCCACTTTCTCTTTAAAATAATAACTCTGCAATTGACTGCTACTCCACCTCTCCAGGCAAGTTCTACTGAACCGATATGGTAAAATTATCGCTGGAGTCCCGCCGGAGTGTATTCGTCCCATAATAAAATCATTGCGTAATATTCTTCCAATTTTAATGAAGTGGAGCTCGATTTCCTTTTATTGGCGAACATCTGCAATTTCCTTCGTTTCGCATAAATGGATAAAAAATGATTTTCCACTTCATAAAACACATCTCTTGCATTTTTTTTGCAACGGTGTTCCACATTGTCTTCACAACTAGTTCTTTGTAATTTTCGCCGTTTTCTTTTTTCATATTCCACGCCCAATATTTCAGAATTAGATTTAGTTGCTCTAATCTTGTAGTTTCCAAAAATTCGTATTTCTTTGCCTTGCAGAATTCCGTAAACAGTTTCCATATTGACGTATGGGTTTTAACGGTATTGTACGGTCCACTTTTCTCAATCTCCAGATCAATATTAGTCATCGAATCACTTTCAAAGCGACTCATTTTCACCACATAAGTTGACTAGCACTGTTTAAAAACAATATTACAAAATTTATTGACAATAAAATCAGAAAAATTGTTTAGCGTTATTTTCTGGTGTCCTAGGAGACCATAATTACTTGTTATCAAAGGTACTGTAATTTTTGGTGATAACAGCTGTCAGGTTTTGCCGCGGGTAAACTCGAAAAAACTACTGACAGGAGCTGTCATACAGTTTTTTCATCTAGAAACCATTTGTAATTCAAAATTTGTTTGTTTGTTTGTGATTGGTGAAAATAAAGACGAGGGAAATAGTCACTGTAAAAAAATTATATTACCCAGTTTGCGCTGATTCTCCGCTTTGTTACATTTTGAACATATAATTACATACATTCGGCCTATCGTTTCGTTTTATGCAACTACCAAAATGAGTTAATGACTCATATAATGCGATACGCACCTGGTGTAGCGTCAATCTGTATTTCCGATTCGGGTACAATAACAGCCGATATCGATACAGTAAAAACCCATCCAGTACTAATCAGTTGATTTGATGAGAGTCAGCGATGACTGTAAAATTATTTTCGATATATTTTCGGGATAATCCACTATTTTAAATGGGCTAAAAAGCGTGGTCGAGTGCGATAAAGTTTATCGATTTTTAATTTTTGGTGTTCGGTTTTAACGGGTAAAACAAAATATAGAGACAAACTAATTTGGTCATGACATTTTTTGCAGATATTATGAAAAGTTTAAACTCAAAACGTCTTTTTACCTACCTGAAGCTGGCTAGTAAAAAAAATTAAAAAAAATGCCCAGGAGACTAAAAGATCATGAACAGGAAACTGATATCAATACAAAAAAAACATCTAAAACCAATGTTTATTGGAATTTGAATTTCAAAAGAAAACGTACATTTTCTTTTTTATTAAACAGAACAATTGTTTAATTTTCAGACAATTAAACATGTAAGCTCGTATTCATTCAACCGGCAACACCGCACTAGGATGCATTTGCAAAACAGCGCTCAAACGCGAGACATCGACAAATAGTTTTTTTAGTCTTTTTTCCCATTACGCTACGATTAACACGTAGGCCAATATTTACCGCGTAGAATCTATAACGGATTTTTTAAGTTTACGCTACCATAGTCACGTCCGCCCTGAAATTCATGATGACGTAATTTGAGTTAATCCTTGTCTTCTCAAGCGGGAGAGAGAGACAGCATAAAAAACTTACAATCTTTCTAGAAGTAATCGTGCGACCCGGGAAGGGATAAAAATTTGAAGCGAAGAGCTTCAAGACTTTTTAAATCAGTGCACAGCGACGCTCCGGGGCAACAAGGCCTCGTCAAACCAGTGGGACTTAGCTGCAATCAAGCGGTCCACTTTATTGTTCATTCTATATTCAAATCAAAACTCAGTGCTTCGAGAATTTAAACAGTGTCTATTCATCACTCACGCAGAACACCTGCAAAAATAATATTTTCTGAATGATGTGATCATTTTCTTTTTAATTCGTTTCATTAATATGTGTTAGTGCTTGTTAAACACATATTAATACTTTGTTCTTAATTACTTATTAAAGTAATCCATTGTTAAGCTGTTATGATGTTTATATTTATTTAACACTTTAATAAATAGTTAAATAAAAGTGTTCATTGTTTTTGTCGAATGGAGTTGAGAAGATAAACATACTACAGTACACACATAACCAATATAAAAACTACAGTCCATTTAGAACTACGATGCAGTTTAAAAAGGCGATAACACATTGTTGGTCGTCCTGGGAAACTGGCACAACATAGGGTTTATTCCAGAACCCTCAACAACAATTTTTAAACAAACATTACTCATTTTCTTAGAATCAATATTACTACTGTTATTGATGAACTACTTGAAGTGTTGGGTCTATGGAGCACTATAATTTTACAACTAGTTGCACCTATTTTCGGATACTTCCTGAAATGTAATCTAATATATCTTGTTACTAGTGTATTTAAGTATTGATGTAAATACGTGGTATAAAGAATAAGGATTACCAATATCCATATTTACAAAATTCCAGGCACTATACAGAAGACGAACAAATGATGATTTTCTTCAGTTATTTATACTGTTACTGTTAATTAATTTAGGACCTAAACCATTTTCAATGAAAAACAGTGAGGAACAATTCAATATTTTATTATAAGTAATTTTTCCTAGGTTTTTATGACTTTAATGCAGCAAATAATTATTTTTAAGGATCGTAAACTTTAGCAACTAAATTGATAAACTGAATGAAAAGATTCCCTTTAGTCTCTTTGATTTCTATTCGGCATAAATACTGCCATACAAATTCTTCAAAATTCTGCTTTCTCGTCCCTTTCTATAGCGATCTTTTAGGTATCGCCTTGATGACACTATTGTCTGAGTGTTTGCACCAGTTTGAGGACAGACAACTTTTCCCTATGATTGACTTACAAAATATTTTAGAATTTTCTGAAAGTCATAATTTATCTATTAATCCCAATAAAACTACGCTGCTTTTATTTGGATACAGAAATTTACAACCTAACCTGATTCGTAATATTAAAATAAAGGTGAACGACTCAGACCTTATTATTTCCGAATGCGCAAAAAATTTAGGTTTAATCATAGACACTTCTCTCATATTCAAGAACCGCATAAATTCTTTATTGCAGAAATGCTACATGCGCATGAGAATGTTATATGCTAATAAACACATATCAAACTTCAAAATGAGAAAAAAACTCGCTGAAACATTTATTTTGTCTCTACTAAATTTCTGCAATATAGTATACAGGGTGTCCCATTAAGAATGGGACATAGAACAACCGCAGATTCTCCAATTCAAAATAAAACGATTAAGCGAAATATGCTTAGATAAAATGTTACTCGTTTTCGAAATACGGGGTGTTGAAGTTGAAAACTGAAAAATTATTAATGGCCATAATTTTTTTAATACACCGTATAATTTTACTCAAATCGGCACACTTGTTAAATATCATAAAATGCATCTAACAGTAAAAAAAACAGTTCAGTACGCTCTACCAGTGGCGTACGGCAGGAGTAAGTAATGCTTCTACCCCTTCTAAATGTTAATTTTGACTATAAATTTAATTTTTTTGAGTCACTTGTTAGTTTGTTGTAAAGTCATTGTTTTTCGAGATATTCGCAGTTAAAGATAGATAGACATGTACTTTTTATTTGTATTGCCACAGCACTCTTTAACTCTATTTGAGCGAAGTTTTACTCATAACGCCATTAAACTTTACAATATTTTTAAACCGGACCTTGCTGTTTCATTAAACACGTTTCGCAAAATAATAAAGAATATTTTTGTCGTTTTGTATAAACTCTTCTTTCTTTTCTCTCTCATGTTATTTAATTTATATATATTTTTTTGTTAACTGGAAAGGTTAAGAGTTAAAGAATAGCTTAGTGTACATAGCCATGATCTTCAAGGTTCAAATACCCTTTCCATAAGTCGGTCACTATAATCGTTCCTTTTACTACACGTTTCTCAATAATTTTAATAAGTGTTCCTTCATCTCTTTTATGGGTAAGGGTTTACTTCTACCATACCTAGGTTAGGTTAGGTTAGGTTTTTTTAAGGTTAGGTTAGATCTTTTTAATAAATAAAAAAAGTTACGATACACGTCACAATTTGGTAGGTGTAACATTTTCACAGTTGTTACATTTTGACAGGTGTCACATGTTGACAGGGTCGCATTTTGACGGCGCCACATTTTGATAGGTGTTAAATTTTGACAGAGGTTACATTTTGACAGTGGTCACATATTGACATGTGTCAGGTTAGGTTAGATATATTTTTTCTTCATTTATCATAACAGTTAGGGTGGTCAGGTTAGGTGCATTTTCTGCATAAATTCGACCAATCATTGCTTTAGGTCCTATACTAAAGAATCCCGTTAATGTATAAACTGAATCGCTTGAACCTTATTTTATTTATTTATTTAAAAAAACTCCAGGTGTATTAATAATTATCAAATTAAGAGAAACTATAGATCTAGTATGTTTTTTGTATAACCAACCTTTTTGTTTGTTGATTTATTGCTAAAAACTCAATTAAATTTAGTCATTACAAATTTTGGTGATATCAGAATAATCCTCCACCATAATTTGCAAGAATCGCTTAAAATTAAAAATTTGGTGAATTATCTCGCGCTCTCACCAAAAATCATATTGCTTATACAGTTTGGATCATTAATAATGGACCAATAAACAATTATCTTACACTAATTAGATAAACATGTAAATAATTCATTAAAACCTTGATTACTGTTAAGTCTTTAATAAACTTATATTTGTCTTTAATAAATCTTTTAAAATTCAAGGCAGACATGACGTGACGTTGCATTCTGACTCGGGACGTTTATTTTGAGTTTATTAGCATCGTTTTCATTGTGATATAAAAACTTTTGACATCTTATTACCCAAATTTATGAGTTTTTCGAGTATGTTACAGGCAAAAACATAAAAGAGGAACATAACAGAGCCCATTATATTTTAAGAAACAGAAATATTATTGCTTGTCACCGTAAATCAACTAAGGAAAGTTTATCTGTGGAATAGAGGCGGACGCGTTTACGAAAAAATTAAAGTTGAAAGGGAATGTATTGTAGAGTCGTGAAAAACATTTAAAGTCTTAATAATTTGCTGTAACTTCTATTTAAATAAATTTATTATACTGTATTCAAGAAGACATTGTATGGATTTTATTTTATTTTCAAAAATGTCCAATGTATTGAACATTGGCAAATTAATAGAAAATCATTTACACGAATAACATATTTTTGTACAAATGATGTGAAATATAATCACAACTTTTAAGACTTAATTTCAAATTAATATATTAATCCGTTTTAAAGTTTTTAAATAAAAACATTTATTTTTTTTTTAACTTTAACGCCCTGTATTTTGAAAAGTAATCGAGTTGGACCCCTCATTCCTTATATCATTTTGTCCAATTTTACGAGAGGTATCTACAGCCAGACGTTGTAAGTGTCATTTGGAAACACCCTGTATAATAAATATGTAGATATTACTTTGAAAACTAAAAAACAGGTAATTTATTTAATCACAAAATACTACAAACTTAATTATTTATGATACAATTAAAATATAAATTGGAATTTTGGTATACAGTAGGAGTGCCTATTGTTTGAAATCTTTGTTAACTCATTGATAACGTTGGGTGTAGGTAAATCATTAAGGTTATTGATGGGTCCAGCTGGTAGAGTGAGAAGCTCGAGGAGTGGCTGCAGGATATTCCGTTTTCTGTTTTTTAGCTGGAGGTTTTGAGGCGTCACTTCTAAGGGTGTTTATGATAATGCTCATTATCCATTTGCACATAAGGCTTAATTGAGTTGGCTGAACTGTGGCCAGTAATTTTAATTAATTGTTGTTCACCTACCCCTCCTTTAGCCAGGTTACTGACTGCTGTCGACCGCATGGAGTGGTTTGTTATGTTTATTTCTTTTGTATTTAATCCTGCCTTCTCTGCTGCTTCTTCAGTCCATTTCGAAAGTTCGTTTTTTCCCACTGGAGTGTTTTTGTATCATCCACTTGATTGTTCTTTCTTCCATGATGGGTTAAGAATAATCTATCAGTTGTTATTCTAGATGAACGTTTAACCACTAGAATGTTAAAAAGACGGACTGGACAAAAGGTAGGTTTCTTCGTGTTGGGGACCAGCCGTTTACTATCGGCCAATTTTTTTCACCACCCTGGGCCATTTTATTGAAGAGAGGATTTATTTAAAAGTTATTTAAAAAAATATGTAACAATGTTATATCTATCTGTTGTAATCCCAGAATTATCCACTTTCTCTTTAAAATAATAACTCTGCAATTGACTGCTACTCCACCTCTCCAGGCAAGTTCTACTGAACCGATATGGTAAAATTATCGCTGGAGTCCCGCCGGAGTGTATTCGTCCCATAATAAAATCATTGCGTAATATTCTTCCAATTTTAATGAAGTGGAGCTCGATTTCCTTTTATTGGCGAACATCTGCAATTTCCTTCGTTTCGCATAAATGGATAAAAAATGATTTTCCACTTCATAAAACACATCTCTTGCATTTTTTTTGCAACGGTGTTCCACATTGTCTTCACAACTAGTTCTTTGTAATTTTCGCCGTTTTCTTTTTTCATATTCCACGCCCAATATTTCAGAATTAGATTTAGTTGCTCTAATCTTGTAGTTTCCAAAAATTCGTATTTCTTTGCCTTGCAGAATTCCGTAAACAGTTTCCATATTGACGTATGGGTTTTAACGGTATTGTACGGTCCACTTTTCTCAATCTCCAGATCAATATTAGTCATCGAATCACTTTCAAAGCGACTCATTTTCACCACATAAGTTGACTAGCACTGTTTAAAAACAATATTACAAAATTTATTGACAATAAAATCAGAAAAATTGTTTAGCGTTATTTTCTGGTGTCCTAGGAGACCATAATTACTTGTTATCAAAGGTACTGTAATTTTTGGTGATAACAGCTGTCAGGTTTTGCCGCGGGTAAACTCGAAAAAACTACTGACAGGAGCTGTCATACAGTTTTTTCATCTAGAAACCATTTGTAATTCAAAATTTGTTTGTTTGTTTGTGATTGGTGAAAATAAAGACGAGGGAAATAGTCACTGTAAAAAAATTATATTACCCAGTTTGCGCTGATTCTCCGCTTTGTTACATTTTGAACATATAATTACATACATTCGGCCTATCGTTTCGTTTTATGCAACTACCAAAATGAGTTAATGACTCATATAATGCGATACGCACCTGGTGTAGCGTCAATCTGTATTTCCGATTCGGGTACAATAACAGCCGATATCGATACAGTAAAAACCCATCCAGTACTAATCAGTTGATTTGATGAGAGTCAGCGATGACTGTAAAATTATTTTCGATATATTTTCGGGATAATCCACTATTTTAAATGGGCTAAAAAGCGTGGTCGAGTGCGATAAAGTTTATCGATTTTTAATTTTTGGTGTTCGGTTTTAACGGGTAAAACAAAATATAGAGACAAACTAATTTGGTCATGACATTTTTTGCAGATATTATGAAAAGTTTAAACTCAAAACGTCTTTTTACCTACCTGAAGCTGGCTAGTAAAAAAAATTAAAAAAAATGCCCAGGAGACTAAAAGATCATGAACAGGAAACTGATATCAATACAAAAAAAACATCTAAAACCAATGTTTATTGGAATTTGAATTTCAAAAGAAAACGTACATTTTCTTTTTTATTAAACAGAACAATTGTTTAATTTTCAGACAATTAAACATGTAAGCTCGTATTCATTCAACCGGCAACACCGCACTAGGATGCATTTGCAAAACAGCGCTCAAACGCGAGACATCGACAAATAGTTTTTTTAGTCTTTTTTCCCATTACGCTACGATTAACACGTAGGCCAATATTTACCGCGTAGAATCTATAACGGATTTTTTAAGTTTACGCTACCATAGTCACGTCCGCCCTGAAATTCATGATGACGTAATTTGAGTTAATCCTTGTCTTCTCAAGCGGGAGAGAGAGACAGCATAAAAAACTTACAATCTTTCTAGAAGTAATCGTGCGACCCGGGAAGGGATAAAAATTTGAAGCGAAGAGCTTCAAGACTTTTTAAATCAGTGCACAGCGACGCTCCGGGGCAACAAGGCCTCGTCAAACCAGTGGGACTTAGCTGCAATCAAGCGGTCCACTTTATTGTTCATTCTATATTCAAATCAAAACTCAGTGCTTCGAGAATTTAAACAGTGTCTATTCATCACTCACGCAGAACACCTGCAAAAATAATATTTTCTGAATGATGTGATCATTTTCTTTTTAATTCGTTTCATTAATATGTGTTAGTGCTTGTTAAACACATATTAATACTTTGTTCTTAATTACTTATTAAAGTAATCCATTGTTAAGCTGTTATGATGTTTATATTTATTTAACACTTTAATAAATAGTTAAATAAAAGTGTTCATTGTTTTTGTCGAATGGAGTTGAGAAGATAAACATACTACAGTACACACATAACCAATATAAAAACTACAGTCCATTTAGAACTACGATGCAGTTTAAAAAGGCGATAACACATTGTTGGTCGTCCTGGGAAACTGGCACAACATAGGGTTTATTCCAGAACCCTCAACAACAATTTTTAAACAAACATTACTCATTTTCTTAGAATCAATATTACTACTGTTATTGATGAACTACTTGAAGTGTTGGGTCTATGGAGCACTATAATTTTACAACTAGTTGCACCTATTTTCGGATACTTCCTGAAATGTAATCTAATATATCTTGTTACTAGTGTATTTAAGTATTGATGTAAATACGTGGTATAAAGAATAAGGATTACCAATATCCATATTTACAAAATTCCAGGCACTATACAGAAGACGAACAAATGATGATTTTCTTCAGTTATTTATACTGTTACTGTTAATTAATTTAGGACCTAAACCATTTTCAATGAAAAACAGTGAGGAACAATTCAATATTTTATTATAAGTAATTTTTCCTAGGTTTTTATGACTTTAATGCAGCAAATAATTATTTTTAAGGATCGTAAACTTTAGCAACTAAATTGATAAACTGAATGAAAAGATTCCCTTTAGTCTCTTTGATTTCTATTCGGCATAAATACTGCCATACAAATTCTTCAAAATTCTGCTTTCTCGTCCCTTTCTATAGCGATCTTTTAGGTATCGCCTTGATGACACTATTGTCTGAGTGTTTGCACCAGTTTGAGGACAGACAACTTTTCCCTATGATTGACTTACAAAATATTTTAGAATTTTCTGAAAGTCATAATTTATCTATTAATCCCAATAAAACTACGCTGCTTTTATTTGGATACAGAAATTTACAACCTAACCTGATTCGTAATATTAAAATAAAGGTGAACGACTCAGACCTTATTATTTCCGAATGCGCAAAAAATTTAGGTTTAATCATAGACACTTCTCTCATATTCAAGAACCGCATAAATTCTTTATTGCAGAAATGCTACATGCGCATGAGAATGTTATATGCTAATAAACACATATCAAACTTCAAAATGAGAAAAAAACTCGCTGAAACATTTATTTTGTCTCTACTAAATTTCTGCAATATAGTATACAGGGTGTCCCATTAAGAATGGGACATAGAACAACCGCAGATTCTCCAATTCAAAATAAAACGATTAAGCGAAATATGCTTAGATAAAATGTTACTCGTTTTCGAAATACGGGGTGTTGAAGTTGAAAACTGAAAAATTATTAATGGCCATAATTTTTTTAATACACCGTATAATTTTACTCAAATCGGCACACTTGTTAAATATCATAAAATGCATCTAACAGTAAAAAAAACAGTTCAGTACGCTCTACCAGTGGCGTACGGCAGGAGTAAGTAATGCTTCTACCCCTTCTAAATGTTAATTTTGACTATAAATTTAATTTTTTTGAGTCACTTGTTAGTTTGTTGTAAAGTCATTGTTTTTCGAGATATTCGCAGTTAAAGATAGATAGACATGTACTTTTTATTTGTATTGCCACAGCACTCTTTAACTCTATTTGAGCGAAGTTTTACTCATAACGCCATTAAACTTTACAATATTTTTAAACCGGACCTTGCTGTTTCATTAAACACGTTTCGCAAAATAATAAAGAATATTTTTGTCGTTTTGTATAAACTCTTCTTTCTTTTCTCTCTCATGTTATTTAATTTATATATATTTTTTTGTTAACTGGAAAGGTTAAGAGTTAAAGAATAGCTTAGTGTACATAGCCATGATCTTCAAGGTTCAAATACCCTTTCCATAAGTCGGTCACTATAATCGTTCCTTTTACTACACGTTTCTCAATAATTTTAATAAGTGTTCCTTCATCTCTTTTATGGGTAAGGGTTTACTTCTACCATACCTAGGTTAGGTTAGGTTAGGTTTTTTTAAGGTTAGGTTAGATCTTTTTAATAAATAAAAAAAGTTACGATACACGTCACAATTTGGTAGGTGTAACATTTTCACAGTTGTTACATTTTGACAGGTGTCACATGTTGACAGGGTCGCATTTTGACGGCGCCACATTTTGATAGGTGTTAAATTTTGACAGAGGTTACATTTTGACAGTGGTCACATATTGACATGTGTCAGGTTAGGTTAGATATATTTTTTCTTCATTTATCATAACAGTTAGGGTGGTCAGGTTAGGTGCATTTTCTGCATAAATTCGACCAATCATTGCTTTAGGTCCTATACTAAAGAATCCCGTTAATGTATAAACTGAATCGCTTGAACCTTATTTTATTTATTTATTTAAAAAAACTCCAGGTGTATTAATAATTATCAAATTAAGAGAAACTATAGATCTAGTATGTTTTTTGTATAACCAACCTTTTTGTTTGTTGATTTATTGCTAAAAACTCAATTAAATTTAGTCATTACAAATTTTGGTGATATCAGAATAATCCTCCACCATAATTTGCAAGAATCGCTTAAAATTAAAAATTTGGTGAATTATCTCGCGCTCTCACCAAAAATCATATTGCTTATACAGTTTGGATCATTAATAATGGACCAATAAACAATTATCTTACACTAATTAGATAAACATGTAAATAATTCATTAAAACCTTGATTACTGTTAAGTCTTTAATAAACTTATATTTGTCTTTAATAAATCTTTTAAAATTCAAGGCAGACATGACGTGACGTTGCATTCTGACTCGGGACGTTTATTTTGAGTTTATTAGCATCGTTTTCATTGTGATATAAAAACTTTTGACATCTTATTACCCAAATTTATGAGTTTTTCGAGTATGTTACAGGCAAAAACATAAAAGAGGAACATAACAGAGCCCATTATATTTTAAGAAACAGAAATATTATTGCTTGTCACCGTAAATCAACTAAGGAAAGTTTATCTGTGGAATAGAGGCGGACGCGTTTACGAAAAAATTAAAGTTGAAAGGGAATGTATTGTAGAGTCGTGAAAAACATTTAAAGTCTTAATAATTTGCTGTAACTTCTATTTAAATAAATTTATTATACTGTATTCAAGAAGACATTGTATGGATTTTATTTTATTTTCAAAAATGTCCAATGTATTGAACATTGGCAAATTAATAGAAAATCATTTACACGAATAACATATTTTTGTACAAATGATGTGAAATATAATCACAACTCCCAAGAAATACGACATTAGAAAATGTCACACACTGCAACATCGTCTGGATTTCAAACAACTACTCCTTGGACTATATGCCCCAACAGGTATTGAATTACAGAAGCCCAGACGCGGGCGGAACTCGAATCCTTTTCGGGACTTAAAGCCAACAACTTTGATTTTGTTACTAAAGGAGCCTGTCATTTTTAGACCGGTTTCGGCATTAATGCGCCTCATCAGTAAGAAGTACCTCTAAACGATGCTGAAGACTACATTGGACCCACCAGATACTTAAAACAACTGGTTGAGTCGAAGTAAGTGGAGAAGAGTCCAACGCCATCTTCACTTTAACAACAAAATCAAAGTTTACAATTATATAGAAAACTGTATCGTATGAAGAAATCAAATAGTGTTTGAGTGAGGTATTATGTTGTTGTTTAATACCACTGGTCGATATTCTACTGTTTTTTTGTTCGTAAAGTTTACTTGTACTGTTTTGGTTTCATTGAGTTTAATGAGCCACTTTTTTGTCCATTCACAGATCTTATTTGTTGCTTCTTGTAACTGTCTAGTTGATTCTTCGATATTGCTTTCAATAGCTAGAATAGCTGTGTCATCGGCAAACGTTGCTACTTTAACGTTTTCTGGCTGTGGTATGTCAGATGTAAATAGCAGATATAGTATGGGTCCAAGGACACTTCCTTGAGATACGCCTGCTTTTATTTCTCTGAGTGTGGAGTATTCGTCTTCATGTTTCACTCTGAAAATTCTATCACTTATATAGGACTTGAGAATATCACAATATTGTTTTGGTAAGAGCTTTGTTAGTTTATATTCCAAACCTTCCAACCATACCTTGTCGAAGGCTTGTGCTACATCTAGAAAGAGTGTACACATATCTTCTTTCCTTCTAATGTTTTTTCTTATTATGGGTTTAAGTCTTTTTAAGAGAAGTTTTGCCAGTGGTTTACCAGGTTTTAATATTATTATTACCTCAGCTATTTTCCATATACTTGGTACATATTTTAGTCTAAAAGCTGCATTTATTATATAAGTTAGTTTTACGATTGCTTTTCTTGGTAATTGTTTTAAGGTCTCACCTGTGATTAAATCGTATCCTGGTGCTTTTTTGGGATTCATATTTTGTTTGATTTCTTCCAATATTTCAGTCGGTGTTACTTTCGGGATATCTTTTAGTATTGAGTTTTGAATGTTTGTGGGTTCAAATCGTTGCTCTATGTTTGGTTGAAAGATTTTTTCTATATGATCAGCGAAAGTATCTGCCTTTTCTTTATTTGAGCGTGCCCAGTTACCATTCTCTAGCTGTAACGGTGGCATATGGATAATTGGTCGTTTCAATTTCCTGGTAGCTTTCCATAGTGAATATCCTGTCTTTTTCACCTGTTAGTTTAGTTAGATATGCTTCAACTGATTCATTTTTTATTTTGTTTATTTCTGTTTTAACTGTTGGGTTAGTCGTTTAAGAGCTGTTTTGTCTTCAGGATAACGGGTGATAAGGTGAGTTAGATACAATCCACTGACGGTTTTCTAAGAATTATTGTTGTTGGAGGTCTTCTGGCCATAATCTCTTTAATCTTATTTCGGCAAGTGGTTGGTTGAATTATTTATCAATTCGATGTCGTCGTCATACAAGATACAGAAATCGCTAATAACTTTGATGGCGATAAAAATTAATTTGACTAAAATTACAAATTTTGGTGACGGAACAAAGATCCTCCACCATAATGAAAAAATTGTTAATAATTTTAAAATATGGTGAAGGAACTTTAATAAATAGTAATATAATTAAAGTTAAAACGACCCCTTAAATCAAAATACAATTAGAACATGCAAAAAATTGTTGAAAATCACAAATGTTTTGTATTTAGAAATAAATATATTCTGCATCTTTCATCGAATGAAAAATATTAAAATATATCCAAAAAAAATTTTCTACTCTTTTGTTATTAATGTTCCACCCTTTACATACCTAAAAATACTTCTCACGAAACCCCTGTCTCTACTGTTATCGACGCTACCGCATGTAAGCTTATTTTCTTACAAAACCGTATCTAATTTGCTTGTCAAACGCTGGCTCTGATGTTCTTGTCGTTGTTTGTTGATGTTACCATCGCTTTAAGATCGTTTATTGTAATTTTGTAATTACTAATTACATTGTGTCTTTCTAATGTCGAGTTCTGCGGAGGGTGGATGGATTTATATTTCAGGGGTTGTTTACCATGCCAAAATGATGTATAGTCTTGTTTCATTGTGACATATAATGTAAGTGACTGTTAATTATTAGTCGATTTATAGTAATCTAAGTAACGTACAGGTTGTTTCACGTTGTTTAATTTAATTATGTTTTAGTTGGAGAGAGATTTTTTTACCATATTTTGTACTTAATTTATTATTTCTATGTTGTAACCTTAAAAAAGGAAACTTGTCGATTGAAGTTATATATTGTTACGTACTAACTTTGTTGTGATAGGATGTTTAATTTATTTTATTTTTATTGACTTCTAATTTTAAATTTTAGTACATAACCTATAAAATTTTGTTTTTTTATTTTTGGATCAACTAACCTCGACAACAGCTCTTTTCCTTTTTTATTTAACATAATTTACTTCTAATTTACTTATTTTATTAACCAACTTTTCTTTTTAAATAAATTTAAAATTTATAGAAAATATTTTTATTCTTACCTCCTTCGTAAGCTCAGACAGAATGTAAATTCTTACGTGTGACAGAATGCATTGGGCGCCATCTACTATACAGAGTAGAGATTCTTAATCTCAGGTATGTTTCTAATTGGCTTGTAATTTTAAAAATCAATAATAAGGTTAAGAGTTAATGAATAGCTATCAGCTAATCTTCGCCTTTCGAGGACATATATGTACTTTATATATTTGTTTAATAAAGACGGTATTTTTTTTATTTTACTTCTGTGTCAACCGCATCGACTACTATGGCCATTAGCCTCGTGTTCTGTGTAGGCTTTGTTACTGTTTCCCAGCGCCACTTTAGGAACATCACTGCTAATTAGAACCCAACAGTGAATGGTCGAGTGAGAAATCACACCTGGTAAATGAAAATCAATTTCTAAATTTTTAATTAATTAAAAATCAGAAAATGATTTCTGCCTTTGGTGTGGTTCGAACCCACAACCCTTGGATTATGAGTCCAGTGCTCTACCGCTGAGCCACCCACCCCCTATATAAAGACGGTATTATTATTATTATTATTATTATTATTATTAGATAAATTCATAAACATTTATTAATAACAAAAAAAGATCAGTAACGAAAAACCTTTTAGTTGAATGTGCAACAAATATTTGGTCAAATAAGGTAAGTGTTTTTTTATTTACTACAAAGAAAAATTAACAGTTACAAATGAAATTTATTGTTATTTTCTCACGCTATTCTCCAATACATAAGTTATTTATGGGTTAAGTAATTTTTAACCTTAGAAAAATTAGGTAAGGCCTTTTATTGTTTGAAAATATTTTTAAATATTGATATTTAATGAAAATCGATACTTACCTATAATTAAGTCTTCCTTATTCCTACAGTTATTGTTGTTAAATGGATGTTCTTCAAAAATACAAATGGAATGTTTTTCATAACGGAAACTGTACAAATTAGTCAGGATACAATTCGATCAGGATACTCTGTATCTCTTAATCGGGATGCAGGACAGGATGGATGATTGCGGCTTCTTCTCTTGATTGAAAAGTTTTTTCTTTTTTCTTGAAAAATAGCGTCACTTCTTGACAGGTAATGATTTTTACTCTTTTATCAGTGTTGCTTTAACTTGACTTCGTCTGTTTTTAGCCATGCAAAGCGGTGTGAACTGTTCAAGAGTTTTAAGCAATAAGCCTCGCTTGACAGCGAGAAATAGTTTTTATAAAAGCCCAAGTCATAGCTCACTAGATTGGAATTTGACAGTTTTTTAACTTAAATTTTTACAAAATTCAAAAATTACTAATTTTTATACAATTTTTAATTAGCACCAAATTATTCTAGAGACCAAAAGAAAAATTTTGAAAATTTTTGTACAATTCCTACTTATATTAACTTTATACAAAGATTTTTTATGTTCGTTATTATTGATTTCTCAAATCTCATAAAACTTTATTATATAGTATAATAAATAGTTATTTTATTTGTATTAATAAAATTATCTGTTTCTTTTTTACTCTTCGTATTGAATATTAAATTTTGTATTCTCTTTTTGAGCTGGTCAATTTAGTTAACCGTTACAATATGTTATGAGCTTCGGCTTGTAAGGGTTTTATAAGTGTAGAAACGCAGGAAATGAAAAATACACATTTGTATGCAGTTGAAACTGTATTCTTTAAAATTACGTTGTTGTACTTTCAGCTGCGCGAGAATCCCATTGTGTACAAGAAATTAGATATTGGCGAGACAGTATATTATAAAAATAATTTACTTTATTAATTTTTATGCTCTTGTAATCAACCGACGTCCGTCAAATTGTTGCAAAATCCTATATACACTGAATAGCCATCTACCGTTATGGCCATTGTTAATGCGAGACAGGTACATATTAATTTCATCCACATCTCATATCTCTGGAAATATTTTCTGCGATCCAGGATGCACTAAAAAAATAATAGAAATATTTTTATGCAAAACTGTTAATGCAAGTATATTTCCAAAATTATATGTATAAGGATCATAAAAAAACAGCAATATTTTTTTTAAAGTGAGGTTAGTTAACTGTAAGAATTTTATTTTCGATATAAATAAATTTTATAGATAAGCAATGAATAATACGGAGCAGCCAAATTATTCTAGGGATACTAAATATATTGATTCCTTAATAAAAATTAACGCATTTGGGTCATAATTGCTTATTGAAGCTAACATTTTCACTCGGTTCAGAAAATTCCTGAAAATATATAAGTGGATAAGTTTTCCTCGCTATTTTTACATTCTATTCCATTCTCTAGTATGCACAAGGTGAATGGTAAGGACCCTCAACTAGCCGAATAAATGTAATGCGAGAAAAATTGTTCAGAATTCCAAATATAGGGGATTGTTACTACGTACTTCAGTCAGAAATAGAGATATGGAATATACTTTCAAATAACAAATTTGTAAAAAGTCTCAGAAGCTACGCTTCTGTGGTCAACAATTTATTAGGCTGTTTCAGAAATGTGTATTATGTATCATAAAATATATCTTATACAGTGTGTCCCGTTGGTAAACGGAAATATTTTAAAGGTAGGTAGAGGTCATAAAGACGGTTCTAAATAACCCATATATATGTTATTTAGAATCGCTTTTGTGAGCTCTATCTACCTTTGAAATATTTCCGTTTACCAACGGGACACCCTGTATATCTTCTTATTTATAATACCATGCCACTCATTTACAATCCAGCTAGTAGAATTCAAATTTCAAATTCAAATCAAGTGGCCATTGGACAAGTCAACATTTAAAAAATTTACAAACATTGAATACAACAATAAAAAAACTCCTCTAAAGTATAAGGAGTTATATCAAGCAGTATTCGATTTACCTTAAGTGAAGTAATGTTTTTCAGATCAATAGGTAAAGCATTTTTTTTGCGGGAGCAAATTGCCATTCAGCTAGACACGGATTCGTCTATAATTAGAACTACCCAAAAATATTTCCTAACAGCAGGAGTTATAGTAAAAAAAAACAATATATGACAGGGACAACCGCTTCTCGCCCAGGGACCGATCAGGTAAAGAATTATAAAGATGAGATCCTTGATAATTAAAAGCCTTACATTTGAATATACATAGATTTCATTTTTATTTATCTTATCATAATTATGTATATCCGATTTTGTGATTAAGATTTCTTTATTTTTGCTGTATATTGATATAAAATCACTAAGCAGACATACATTTTAAACACTCAGTACATGAAAAAGGTATTCCAACATAAAATAATTTTAATAAAATCAACAATAAAACAGATTGTAACATTATAAATTAAAAGAAAATAATATTTAATTAATTTAAAGATAAATTTACCTTGTATCAAAAATTGTAATCATTTAAATATTTTCTGTCAAAGTCAAAGACTTTCATCAATTTTATTGGTCATCAATTTTGACAGGGGATCCAGAATTTAAAAAAAAAGAAAAGTTTGTCAAAAAAACAAAATGAGAACGATTTAAAAATTAAAGAAAAGAACAACAAAATTGAATTTAAACTAAAAGATTAACAAATTACCTTTCCTAAGTATATTATAAAAAAAATTATACAATTAATAGCCAAATAGAAGTAAAAAAAACCTAATCTGAATAAAGTGATTAATAAAAAGTTAAGTGCCAACTTACCCTGAAGAAAATCAACAAAATATCAATGACAAATTTCAACAGGATCTCACAATCATTCCTATTTTTCAACTTGGACAACGATCGCAACAATGAATTAATGAAAGAATTCACGATATACCTACAGTGGATAATAAACATTAAAATGAACCATTTCTACTTAATTAAAAAAGCTAAATAGTTTAACGTTTAGCTCACAGTAGAACACTAAAAAACTAAATTCTTCTTCTTTATTTATTTATTTTGTGCCTTAGACAATAGTAATATTAGTATAGTTGTTAGATTTAGATTCTCTCAAGTAACATTTATCAATTGCACTTTCTCATAACTAGATGGGGACAGTTGTTAAAAATTTTTAAAATCATTAATTAGTATTTATAGTATATCATTTTCTTTTGAGTGTGAATGATAATATGGATGAGTAGTAATAATAATACTTTTTGTTAGAAATAGTATAATATAAAATTTTTTGGAAAAGGTTCTTTATTCCTAATTGTTTTTTTGGTTGAATACATAAAATTATTTAAATGATTACAGTTTTATTTAATTCATCTTAACTTAAAAAAAAGTTTTTCAACAAACATAAAAATAAAGAATTCAATAATTATTCATTTAGAAACCCAATTGAGAACCCTGAGAAAAGGGTAGTTCCATAAAATTTTCATTTTCTAATAACTGTAAGTATGTTGAATTGCTTAAATAAAGTTCTACACGAAAAGGTTGGTGGTTTATTTAAAAGAGCCCTTAATATTCGTTTTTGAGCTAAAAAACATCGTAACTACTAGTTAAACACTTCCAAATTGTTATTCCATACAATATTTTGGATTGCACCAAAATAGAAGGTTAGAGGTCATTTTTCTTTAAGAACCTCTTTTATTATTATAATCTGATACATAGAGTTCAGTGATTTTATCAATTTAATACATTGCGAGTTATATTATTGTCACACTAATTCCTAGAAATGTAACAGAATCTGTTTGTTGAATAGATTCATTATTTATAATTACATCATAAGAGGGTAAGTTTGACTTCCATAATTAGTTTTACTGGAATTTATATATAATGAGTTATAGCTAAGCCAACTTAATAGTGTGTTTCATACTGAATTTAAATTGGATTGAGTATTTAACTGTGATTTGTCAGTAATAAGCAGAGTTGCATCATCTGCATATAAACAAGTGAAAGGTTTTTAGGTAAATCATTTAGGTAGAGAGTGAATAATAACGGCCCCAGGATTGAACCCTGTGGAACTCCAGTATTATTCAGTATCCATGATGAATAATTTTTCTTTGAGTTTTGGCCATTTGTTGAGCTTATTTTCACAACCTCTGGATTTATATATAATGAGTTATAGCTAAGCCAACTTAATAGTGTGTTACATACTGAATTTAAATTGGATTGAGTATTTAACTGTAATTTGTCAGTAATAAGCAGAGTTGCATCATCTGCATATAAACAAGTGAAAGGTTTTTAGGTAAATCAATTAGGTAGAGAGTGAATAATAACGGCCCCAGGATTGAACCCTGTGGAACTCCAGTATTATTCAGTATCCATGATGAATAATTCTTCTTTGAGTTTTGGCCATTTGTTGAGCTTATTTTCACAACCTCTGGACGATCAGAAAGATATGATTGAAATCACTTTTGTGGTATACCGCGAACACCATAATGGGATATTTTTTCAAAAGTAATTCGTGACTGACGCAATCGAAGGCGCGACTGGATCACAAAAGATTTGTGTGAGAAAGTGGAAAGATATTTTAGACACAAATGAATTATTGCATAATTTATCAGACAGCTTCCGTGAGGAGGACGAGGAAAACAATTGCGGTAAAAACTACTTTAACAAGCGACTCACAGAGGGCGGTTGAAATGCATAATTCACAAATTGTGTCTCAAATGTGAACGAAACAAAAGGGGAGTTTTAAGGAAGCAAACATTTAAGGAAAATACAGATAAAATAGATAAATTTTCCTATTATTTATCCGCCTCCCCCAGGTATGTAAAAAAATGAAGTTACATATCTGCCTTTATTGACAAAAAATGCATCTATCGATTTTCATGAATTCGTTCCTTCTCTGCATTCGCCGTACCTTTTTACGGTGATTCGGAAGGAGGAACTGCACTTCAATTTATTCAGCCCGGTGAGTTATTTGACTCAAATTGGGCAATGTCCTCGCCATCTTGAAAGTTTATAGGTTATGTTTGCAGAGGAAGGTAATTCCTCTACCGGCATTTGCATCTGTGCGAAATTTTTATAGGTTATGCAATTCTGGAATCGGAAGGGATCCGCGTCATAAAATTTCAGTAAAATCGAAGAATATTTTGTTACAAAAGGATGCTGCTAAACTTTATTAAAGAACGGTAAAAAGTTATTGCAAATTTATGAACGCTGGTCATAAATTGAGGCATTATTAGGTTTTCCGGATTGCGTTTTATATTACATACAAGTTAAAAATAAATAATTTGGAAGAATATTTAAAAAATCTCGCTCATGCTAGGATAGCAACGATTACAGTTAAGAATTTAAAGTTTACAAACATTTTCAAGTTTTTTCTGATAAACAAAAAATATTTGTTTAGAACTTTGACCGACTTAAAAAGACTTTTTGAGGTCGAAATCTCCTACATCAGCAACATATCCCAATCTATATCCATAGGAAAGTTTCGTTCTCCTATTTCTAGAATAACCTCAGGGGTTCCTCAAGGGTCACACCTGGGCCCCCTTCTGTTCAACATATACATTAACGATATCTCATCTTGTTTCATTAATACAAAATTCTTGTAGTTTGCTGACGATATAAATTTTTTTCGAAAAATATCTAAGTCTTTCGATAAACTCCTGATCCAAGAATATTTAAATCGTCTGACTCTTTATTGCCAACAAAACAATCTTTATCTGAACACAAAAAATTGTCAATGTATAACATTCTCAAGGAATAAAGACACTATCGAAAATGAATATTTCCTCAATAATTAACTTTTAAAAAAAAGTTTCTGTGGTCAAAGATCTCGGTATTTATATCGATTTCAATCTCTTTTTTGACCAACATATCGAATATGTTTCAAAAAAAGCAAATAAAGCACTAGGATTCCTAATGCGCATTTACCACGACTTTAAAGAGGCAGAGTCTGTTAGAAATCTATACCTGGCATACGTCAATGATAATGTTTTAATCTTGGGTTCTTCTATTTGGAATCCCTATTATAACTGTTATATCGACAGATTACAAAAAGTCCAAGATAAATTTATAAAATGTGTTTTAAAAAAATTTCATACTTATGCAGACTTCTATATTTGCAAACAAGAACTGAAGATCATATCACTAGTCGACAGACGTCAACTTTCAGATATTAAATTTATCTACAAAATCGTTAACGGGCAAATTGAATCTAGCGAATTTTTAAGTAAAATTAATTTCATTACTCCATCCTATAACACGCGAGAGAACAATATTTTCGAAATTAGTCAAGGCTCTACTAACTACTACCTAAATTGTCCTCTGCAAAGATGCAGTAAATCATACAATACAATCTCGTCACTTACCGATGTGGATATCTTCTCTTCCTCTTTGATACCTTTTATAAACACCATTAAAAAATTATATCTATCTCATCTTGACTAGTTTCTTTTTACATAATGTTTTGGGCGGATCCAATTGTCATCAATTATTTGGAGACCCAAATTTTTTAGACTACACCCTACAAATGCGACTGTATTTTTGAGAGTTGTTAGTTATTTGTAGAATGTACAAAGATTTGTAATGAAAGTATACACTGGTTAATTGGTACTTTTGTATTAACAATAACTTTTTGATAACACTTTTAACAATGGTATATGGTTAACAATAATTTAGAACTGTAGTGCAATTGCTCAAGAAAATGTTTTGATTAAAGAAAAGTATGCATTTTAGTATCATGCAAGTTTATAAGGTTATGATTTAAATTACGCGTAAACGGTCCATCGCTTAACGACCTTTTCACGCTGAGAGAGAAGTTCTACTGATTTTATATTTCTGATATATTCGAAATGCAGGCCGTTGGACAAGTCCCCCAATCTTTTGGCCAATCACGGGGGCCTATTCGCGGTCCCATAGATGTGAGTTTTTTACCTCGGCCTGGCCACCTGTCGTCGCGTCGACGGGACGCGGTATATTTAAAAGGCGCGTACCATCAAAGAGCGGTTCAGCTGTGTAATTCGATATCCTTGATTGTCGGTGACTTGTTTACGCGTTGATTCGTACCTGCGCGGTGGCCTTGTTTTCACGACACGTGTTATAACGGTTCTTTCGCTTCCTCTGATCTGTTGCTATGCTAAACTTTGGATGCTTGTTGATTTTGTTACCAGGTAGACACATAAGCGTGCTTTTGGTTATTTTTATTTTATTTAAATATTATTTTTATTTCCTTTTATTGCCATGGTCGTAGATTAAATGTTCGATTTCGAACATATAATACGTATAATATATATTTTTTTCTTATTTTTATTGTTAAGCAACATTTAATAAGGATTTATCCATTTTGTAGTAGTTTAGTAAACGGTGAATACTGTACTGGGCTCGTCCTGTTTGTATTCTTGAAAGTGCGTGAAATTTGAAGAGAGTTGACTGTATTAAATTGAACCTTTACGTAAAAGTTAATATAGAGAGGACTCAATACTGAACCTTGTGGAATCCTGTAAAAAGCACCTACTTATAGTTACAAATTCAACACACTGTAAGGCCACTGCTTACAGCAGCAGACAGACGTATGCAGACGGATGGCCGAAAAAGAGCTGCCTAGTTTATCAAATGACACAGAAATCCGTCTGTCTACAAACGTCTGCATGCATACGTTTTGGAATCGCTCCGAGGGAAATTTTTTGAACGTTTAATACCGCCCATGCGCTAGAGTCGCTAGTAAAGTTTGTTTACCAGTAGTGAGCTATCTGTTTTGAATAAAAGTTTTGTTTCCTTTTGTGGAGTTTGTTAATTGAAGCAGTTAGAAGTCACCATGTTCTTTGGGACCTACGTTTGCCTGAATATCATGACGCAAATGCTAGGGAAAAAGCTTGTAAGTTACTATTTTAGCAAAGTTTTTTTGTTGACTATTCTTCGTAATTGTGTGTCTCACGTTATTTTTTAACGATCTCTTTCTTATATTGAACTGAGAACAGATATTTTACTTAGACGAAAGAAAAAGGGTTTTGACGAGAAGCGGAGAACCAAAAACATCTGCATGCGTCCGTCTGCGGTTGTGTGCGTTGACCAAAACATCCATCCGCATGCATACGTCCGTCTGCTGCTGTATGTAGTGGCCTGTAGGGTGTCTTGTTAATAACTCTTCCTTTGACTTTTTTTTGAAGAGCGGCAAACAGGGAACAGTTAGATCACGAGTACCATAAAACTATTCATCTAATCAACTATAGTTTTCAAAGATTTTATGTTTGATTATTTTATAGAAAAACATTCATTAACTCTTGACCCAGTTCAAGTATATAAAATCGCCTTCAGATTCAATAAATCGAAACGGTATCCGATAAAAAAAAACGGAAAATTGCCTAATGAGGTAGAATTTTCGATAAATTGGAGTTTGCAACCCATAATTTTCAAAGTAATTTATCGATGTATTGAATACTAAGTATTTCCAAGAAGTCAATAGCCGATTATGGGGAATATTATTCAAACTAACACAATAATGAGATGGATGCGTAATCATTTTGAAATGGTTTGTAAATTAATGTACTTTTACGATAAGGGTATACTATTCATAAAGAGTTAGGTGAGTCGAAAATAGAATATCCCTGTTTCACAGTTATTTGCACTGTTGCCATATTAACTGTTTTTCCGCTAATAGTGGTCACTTTAGTTTTTGTAAATACAACACTCTAAATATTCATTTACAAAGAAACTTCCTGATCTGTCGAGTCACTTTAGATAAATCTGCATGCCAAACACAACAAGTAAATTGCTGAAAATATTGATTCCAAATAGGAAATTAAATTATGAAAGAAACTGTAAAATAAGAAGAAGAAATAGAAACGGCTGATGAATGCAAGAAGGGATGGTGCTGACTATTAATTACTTTTTTATCTTTTATCTGTGGCTTTTTTAATACAGGGTGAAACAGAACTCAAATCAAGCAATATCTCAAAATTTTCAAATGGATCACCCTATAAGTCTTTTTACAATTTGTTAGTACAATTAATAAGCTTTTAAACGATATAGTATAGTTAGGGTATAAGTTAATGGAAAACTATAAATATTTTATGATAACGGAAACATATGGAACGCCGTTTTACTTTTTATTCATAAATGTTTTTTTTTTTCAATTTTAAACATAAATCCATTTTATACAACTCAGTTTTATGTTTATACATTTATTTCAGCACTATTAAACTGTTTCTTCAAAAAACTTTGACTATTTAAAATGTTTGATGAATAAAATTGTATCTTGATAAAATTGCGTAAGTCAAATATGTTTGATAGATATATTTAAACATTTTAATTTTTAGGATGCAATTAAAATTATCAATAGTCATTTTAATTCATGTAACATTTTAATTCAACCAACATAAAAATAACAAACATTTTAAATAAGTTATTTAAATGTATGTTGATATTTTTTTGGAAACATATAGTTACATAAACCAAAACATTGAGGAATAAAAATGACCAACAATCGGTTTAATTCTTTATTTAAAATGTTTGTTATTTTTATGTTGGTTGAATTAAAATGTTACATGAATTAAAATGACTGTTGATAATTTTAATTGCATCATAAAAATTAAAGGGATTAAATATATCTATCAAATATATTTGACTTACGCAATTTTTATCAAGATACAATTTTATTCATCAAACATTTTAAATAGTTAAAATTTTTGAAGAAACAGATTAATAGTACTTAAAATATTATAGAAATAGGTAAATTAGTTACATACAACTGCTAGTTATTTAAAACGTAAATAAAGAAAACAATTCAAAAAGTACCTAAATATTTTAAAACTACATTATTTACATTTCTATTTTTAAAAATTTTAGAATTTATCCTATTGACCTATTTAAAATATAACTTGAAATAATTTAGAATGTTTAAATTGTTTACTGAATAAAAATGCAACTTCCTAAAATTAATCTGACTAAATATTTTCATTAGTTACCTTTTACATCTAATATTTAAATGTAGGTTCTGAACATCAACAGTCATTTTATTTCATGTAACATTTTAATTCAACCAACAAAAGAAAAACAAACATTTTTAATAAGGTATTCAGATGATTGTTTAAAATTTTAATATCTACATTAAAAATATTCTCATTTATTTGTCCCTTGAATTAAAATGTTTGTTGAATAAAAATGACACTCGTTTTAAAATGAACTTGTTGATAATTTTTATTCGGGATTGTAATGTTGGTTGCTGGAGCCATCGAGCACTACGAAATAAGTAATTTGGCAACGTTGGATATGAAACAAATAACCCGTAGATGTCGTACTTGTTCTGAGGTAAATAGGACAAAGAACGGCACAAAATATGAGATTACGAGAATCTTAAAAAATAGTGGTAGTAAAACACGTAATAAAAATAAAACCAAAACAAATTTGACTGACGCCTGACACTTTCCACAAACATTTGACGTTAAACAGAGTTCATCCCCTACGTTGCCAAATTCATTTGGTAGTTCTAGTAGCACCCGCTGACTACAACGCCCAATTAAAATTATCAACAAACATTTTCAACAAACAAATAATTACCTATAATTTTAATGTAGGTACTAAAATTGTAGGAAATCATTTAAAACATTATTTAGAACTTATTTAAAATGTTTGTTATTTTTTTGTTGATTGAATTAAAATGACTGTTGATAATTTTAATTACATCATAAAAATTAAAAGCTATAAAATATATTCGACTTACGTAATTTTATCAAGATGCAATTTTATTCATCAAACATTTTAAATAGTCAAAGTTTTTTGAAGAAACAGTTTAATAGTACTGAAATAAATGGATAAACAAATAATATGGTATTAAATTTTTACATGAAACGTACTGTAGGTTTTATAAGGCATTAGAATATTCTACAAATTGTAATCGTAATTTTGGATGTGTCTATTATTTTTTACTGTTACCACTAGAGGACCGCATACCTTTATAAAAATATTCGACAGTAATATCCCAAGACCTTGACAAATAGCCGACTATTTTTATTGTATCTAAATTTCGAGTTTATTTTAGGATCAATTCGTCGAGACTTAATTTTGGCATTAATAATCTGAATCACTCCCGAGAGCTTTAGCTCGAGGGAGTTATTCTTTGATTATTAATGCCAAAATTGTCGAGACAAATTGTAAAATATACGAGAAATTTAGTAGCAATAAAAATAGTAGCTAATTTGTCAAGGTCGCGTTATATTTAATAAGATTATTTCCCGAGTCACAAAAAATTCTGTATGTACGTATGAATTATACTAGTTTTGCTCTTTACTTTCTTGGCAGGTACGTTTAATTTAATTATATTATCAATTTCTTGAAGATTTTTACTCCTGAATCTACTCATTGTTAATAATTTTTAACAAAATGTGTCAAATTTAATTCTGTAATAAACTTTAATGGCAAACTGTCAAAATTCAGATGACGCGCGCCTACTATGTTTGTCGTAAAATGGACGGTATTACATAGAAAGGAATGAATGAATATATTTATAGTTTCAGAAAAAGTGCGAAATCAGTTGGATTTGTGTATTTGCTACTAAAGATCGATAATTTATTAACTATAAGCAATTTTATAATACCATTAGTATAGGTTTTATTTGAAAAATTTGAAATTTACGGGCGGCTTCGTTATTGTTGGATACCGTCCTTCAGGTGAATATTGAGGACGATGATCAAATAGCCGAATATTTACCACCAAGGTGAATAGTCGCTTTATTTTGTTTTGATTGGCTGCGTCAAATCAGTTTCCAAGCACGTGATTGGTTAAAAATTGATATTTGACAGGCAAGGGAAATAATCGGAATTATTAGTCCATTCTGTGAGCCGGAAAAAACCTTGAAAAATACAAATAAATTTTGACGCCCTCAAATAGCGCTCCCTCCAGTTTTCGAGGATGCTGAACACGATGGCGAGTGTTAAAATTCGTTTCGAGTTGGCCCCACCCCCCAAACTGTTAAAAACCACCCCCAAAATGGTGAATCGCGTCTTTCACCGGCAAAACTAATGTAACTCTCCGTTTTAGAGGTTGCTGGACATGATGGCGTTGGTGACAATTCTTTTAGAGTTGACCCCACCTCTCAAACGGCCAAAAATCAGCCCCGAAAGGGTGCAAAGTGTGTTCTTCGCTATAAACGAGAAAACCCGCGTCATCTCCGAGTCGACTCCAGCCCCCAAACGGCAAAAAAAAGAAAAAATAGTTACCCTTTAATACCATTTAATTTGTGTGCAAAATGCATGATTTTTCCGTTATCAAAATATTTACAGTAACTGAGACCCTAACTATACTATATCGTTTGAAAGCTTATAGTAGGGGAGGCCAAGCGGGGATTTTCCGCGTTACTCGAGCGCGTCAAAAATACATATGGGGAGAAACCTTGCACCCTGTAATGTACCCCTACCATATATGAACCCTTAATATAGGGGCGTGCATTAAGGGCAGCCCGTCAGATTAGTAAAAAAAAATCGATCATTAGAAAAACTCGAGCGCGACAGATTAAGAAAAGGTAAGTTAAGTACATCCAGAAAAGTATATGTTTCAATAATCTGTCAATTTGAGCGTGGCATAAGGAAATGGGCGAGTCACAAAGTTGTAAAAAAAATGGTCCATTGTGGCTAAACGGTTAATATTTTGAAAATTTTGTTTATTCATGGACATGTGGGTTGATAAAGGCTACATTTTAAAATTATTTTGAAATATACAGGTTGTCCCAAAAAAGTGTAGCGTATCAAAGTTATATTATTTCTTATGGAATACCCTATATTTTATTGCATTTATAGATTATACGTTAAAAATAAGTATTCCCTATACCTAAGCTTTTTAGTTTTCGAGATATTTTGATATTTCTAAAAAAGGAAGCACTTACAAGAAAACTTTGGGAGACCTATGGAATTAGCCGAATCCAATTTTAACTGAAAAAAATTAGACTAATGATTGAAAGCATTGATGTATTTAGAGTTGTTTAAAATTATACAGTGCGTCCAAAACGGGGCGTTTCTCTAATGACATATTCAAACGACAATATGGTTCTTATTTTAAATAGGACATTCTGTATTTTATAATCCAATTATGTAGCAAATTCCATTGCCTTTTAAAAATTATAAAGGTCTACTATGCCTAAATTTATTAATTTTGGAGTTATTTTTATTTTTGTTAAATTTTACGTTATTTTTCCACCGTAATGCCTAACTATAACACCCTGTATTTGATCAGCTTAGACTATGATCCGAAAAAATTATCTTTGAAACTAAGTGTTTGGTTTTGATATTATTAAAAATATTTCGACATGCATCAAAATCTGTATGGTTAACCGTCAGACTAATCCATTATTATGAAAAGTGGATTCATCTGTAAACGGCATATTATAAAAAAAATCATCTTCATTAACCGTCTCCAATGCCCATAAACAATTTAAACAAAAATCTATCCGTCTTTTCCATACAGATTTTGATGCATCTCGAAACATTTTTAATAATGTCAAAACCAAACACACAGTTTCAAAGATAATTTTTTCGGATCATAGTCCAAGCTGATCAAATACAGGGTGTTATATTGAGGCGTTACGGTAGAAAAATAATGTAAAATATAACAAAAATTAAAATAACTCCAAAATTAATAGATTTGGGACAACCTGTATATTTCAAAATAATTTTAAAATGTAGCCTTTATCAACCCACATATCCATGAAAAAATAAACTTTTCAAAATATTAACCTTTTAGCCACAATCGACCATATTACTGTTTTTTTTTACATTTTTGAAAATTTTTACACGCTCTTCGTCCCACTAAAATGGAAAACTTAACATACATTTTTTTCGTTTTAGAACCTAATCTTCACAATCCAATAGGTCCCCATGACGCTTTAGTAACTGCAAATTTAGCATCTCGGCCTCCCCCTACTATTAATTATACTAACAAATTGTAAAAAGACTTATGGGGTGATCCATTTGAAAATTTTGAGATATTGCTTGACTTGAGTTCTGTTTCACCCTGTATTAAAGAAGCCACAGAAAAAAAAGCAATTAATAGTGAGCACACCTAACGACCAAAGACCTGTTGATTTATTTTGATTTACTGTTTTGCAGAGTGTTAAAGATGAGGTCATTTTTACTAATAATTGGCCATATCTTTTTGAAACACCCATATAATATATTATTATGCGATATTTTTTTAACTCTCTCGCTGAGATCTTCTCGATTCTTGAATAAAATATAGTATGTTCTATTTAAAAAACTGTAAGTTTGTGCTGCCACGAGTTTTTGAAACACCCTGTATAATCGAAACTATTTTCGAAATGTGCACCCAGTAACTGTACTAGCTCACACAAAATTTGAAAATTTTATCTCTTACCACAACGACGTAATCCTCCGATGTCAGAAGTTTGGCCCACCCTGTAAGTAACAGTTTAAAAAAAGTCTTGACAACGGTGTGTTGAGTGTGGCGTCATACAAGGATTGGCCTTACGACCGATCTTGTCAAAGAAACGATAAAAAACTAGATGAAAGAGTATTCACGTATTTAATAAATTATGAATACTGTATGGAAGCAAAAAATCACAAATTACCCCGAATTACCCCCATTTATTTTTTTGCCCTCCAATTGTATTAGAATTTTGTAAATATTGTCTCTTCATGTCAACCTTCAGTATCGATAATTCTATCAACATGGCATGTTTCCTGTATAAGTATTGACCACGGAATTAAAAATACATCAAACTCAAGCCCTTTTATTAAGTAAATTTATAGGTGTAATTTTCTATTTTATGGGAAACAAATGACATGTTATCTAGTCGAGAACTTTTAATGTTCGGGTAGAAAACGAAAGTGGAAATAAGTTTCCTCGTTTGTGTAATTGATGTAATTATATTTGGGGACAAGAGTTGAATTTTAAAATAAAAAAAATCTCTAATTGTTAATTAAATCAACTTATATAGGAAAATATGAAGTGACATTTCTGTACCATAGCAATAGCAGAGATATTTGAGTTCATATCATCACTGTTTTAAATGTGACAGATATTGTCAACTTTCTGACTTATTTAATTATGCGACATACGCTACTTTCGCATATAGTCGTAGGAAATAGTATATTACATAACAAGTGTAGAAAGTGACTTATTTCACACGAGTGAACGTTTAGCACGAGCCGCGTAGCGGAGAGTGCGGAAACGGAACGAGTGTGAAAATCACTTTTTAACGCGTTATGTACTAGTATATTACATAACAAGTGTAGAAAGTGACTTATTTCACACGAGTGAACGTTTAGCACGAGCCGCGTAGCGTAAAATTCAAAGATAAAAATTATTTAATAAGAAACAACAATTAAATGAACTTAATACGTTAGTACTTACTTTTAAACTTTGTGTCATTGATTTGACAGTTCCTGCCTTTGTGACGCTAAATTGTTGTTTGATTTAGTTCACTGAACTTTATGCGGTTCGATAAGTATTTTTTTTTTAAATAAAAGTGTTCTTATCAGGGGTAATCAAAATTACCCTTTACAAACCTGCATGCGCGGCTACTGTTCGTCTGGTGAGAATTAGGTCGACGGTTTAAGATTTCAAAAGTGAATTTAGAAAGTTTGTTAGGCGCCACTTAATTTTTAATTAAAATTAAGAAAAAGGTATAAATTATAATTAATATATTATTATAACAAAACTCAATTTATAGTGAATTTAAAATTTACTAATCCTGAAAATAAACAAAGAATCAAACAATATAAATTTCTTAACAAATATATTACTGGTTGAGGTGTTTTAAGTTTTACAAAGATTTCACCAGATTATCAGACATCAGTATAAACTTAAAATTTAAAAAATGGCCTCACAAGAGGAGTTTTCCGCAAACGTACAAAAAAATATAAATATCTAAATTGAATAGATACTCAACTGATAAAACAAAATTTCTTCAGGATACTGATTTACGTCCTAGATTTGATATTTCAAAAAGGTAGCTTATCAAAAAAATTACTCAACGAAAAAAAAGGCAGAAAGGCTTTTAAAAGTTATTAAAAGATTATTCAAAGAAAGATTATTCAGAGCTCAAAAAAAACGAAGTTTGTAGGTATATATAATCACTTACAAAAAATAGAAACATGATTAAATTTTGAAAGTTGTCCAAAAAATATTAAATTAGATTAAACATCTGACCTGGTAATTTATTTGATGGGAAGTGTGATCTGATTCAAACCACTGGTCGCCATCTTGTGGTTTCAAAACAGGAGTCCAAGAAAGAACAGGAACAACAAATTTTGCATTACCACATCCGGCAGGCGTTCACAGGAATCATAGTCTTTAACATTTCGAAGCGGGCTCGAAATACACAACATCTTTTCTCCAAACCAGCAGAGAGTTTCGGTTTCGGACTGGAAAGTGTTCTTCCAAAAAAATGTCACTATCAGGTAGGAATGCTTCACCGGCTTCGTTTCAAACAAAATTATGAAACAAAAACAACGTGCCCAAAAGGTTGTTTCCGAACTTTCTTTCTTGTTTTTGGAAAGGAAAGTTCACAAAAATGGTATCAAAAATACACGTGGCTAAAATCCAAAAAGCCAAAACCAAAAAAAATCTACTTTTAAAATGACCAACTTAACTCAACAACGGTCAAAAGCAGAAGCCCATGATCTATATCAAAACTAACGAACGTATCTCGATTCTCGAGTCCAAAATCAATGAATGGATTAATTTAATTTAGTAAAATAGTTAGGCAACCAAAAAGTCACTTCAATGAAATGTGGGTGGTCTATACCTAGTTATTAAAAGCGAATACCTAAATTCTTAAATTATTTTAACTGCAAAATTTATGGAACTTATATCAGTATCTCCGAAAAAAAATGTTTTTTAAAATATTTAGAAGTAGCGCAACTAAACATCATAAGTCAGGAGGAAAAGTCAATTTTCATGTTACACCTTCTAGATAGAAATGCAAAATTCAAAACTGATATGAAATATTCATATCGTATCAGTTTTAAGTTCATATCATCACTGTTTTAAATGTGAAGATATTGTCAACTTTCTGACGTATTTATTTATGCGATATAAGCTACTTTCGCATATAGTCATAGGAAAAATATAGTTACAATGTTATTCATATCAGGTGTTGATATAATGCGAGTTAAAATTTATAGAAGAAAAGAGTTTTTGCCAAAAATAACAAATTGCTCTGTATAACCAAGCGAACAAAATGCCTGAGTTTAAAAAAAAATTGGGTAAAAATTATGTCACTTTTTCTTTCATTCTTTCTTTTTGATTGTACTATTACATTTTTTAAAAACAGGTTAATTACTAAATAATTTTCACCGATCAAATTGTTGGGGAACACCTTCAAAATATTACAGTAACACTATTACATCGGGGTAAAAGCAGCTCATTTGAATGGACAATGTATACTTAAAATAATACCATTTAACCCTTCGGGACAAGGGCAATAAATCAATAATTAAATAAATTAAGCTCAATTATTCGGGGATTTATAACGAAATCAAAACGCAATAATCGAACAATATTATAATGTATTGGATGAAATAAAGTTTTAATAAATGTGTTACTTTGCCAATAACTCATGAGGACGTCCAAATAGCCTAAATTTATGGTATTTTCTGTAAAGATGATTATTTTTAAAAGACTGAAGTTGTACTCTTGATTCACCCTATATAAGAAAATGACTGGCTCTACACCCGCGCACATGAACGGACTCAAGAAATTGTACATATAGGAAACAATTAATTTTTTTGAAAGGTTGTATATGGCCTGAATATAAACCATCACTTGTAGTATGTTTAGTAAGAATGACTATTGCTCCACTTTTTGTAAAATAAAGCGAAGTAACAAAAGGGAGGTTAAAATAAAATTTTAAACCTCTAACCTTCCCGCAAACATCGGGATTCGCTCAAGTGACTCTGATTTTCGAAAATACCATACCATTCGTTTCCCTCCAAGAGAAAATATTAAACAAACAAGAAAAGTGTGTAAAATGACAGGAAAGATATCAAAATAAAGAAAAAAGTCTGAAAAGAATATCTTAGATAACATAGGGTCAGTTGTTCAACAGTGAATCACCCTTTTTACTTTCCTTGAGATAACGACGGATATATCAATTTTGAGGTCCCCTGAGACGATTAAAATGATTTCCAGATGGAAGTCTGTCCGTCTGTATGTATGTGTGTCTGTATTCTTCCACGATAACGTCCGCACGCTTAATCCGATAGAACTGAAATTTGGTATATGAGTTTTGGGTGATCGGGGATTGAACCCATTAGTTTTTGGTTGAAATCGCCCCACCAGGGGGCGCAGGAGCCATATGTACATCGCGAAAAAAATAAAGACTTAAAGTTTTTATTTGATATTCTCTGGCTAAAAAATTGCAACTCGTCGTCCAAACGCTTGGTCCGATTGAGCTGAAATTTGGTATGTGGGTATCGGATCATCGCGGAATGAAACCGTTTGTTTTTGGTTGAAATCGCCCCACCAGGAGGCGCATTAGCCCCTATGTACACTGCGCGTTATATTAAACTGGTACACTTTTTTCCCAATGTAAACCTAACTTAATTAATCAATCAAAATAACCGTCACATTTGTCAAATTTGTCAAAGCGCATATCCACAATACCAGCTCATTTAAGTAAGTTTGATCAAATCCGAAAAATTTCCAAAATAGCTTGGCAGAAGATGACAATTTAATAGTAATGGAGCTATGACAAGTTATTAATTATTGAATTGAAATTTTTAATTTCTCCATCTCGCTTTATTGCTGTAAAAAAAATTAATTTTATCGTTACATCTACTAAAATTTTTGTTGACCTGGCATCATTGCCAGTGGCGGTTCTAGAAATTAAGGGCGGGGGGGGCACATACAAGTTTTTTTAATGATCTGATTCTATGCTTAATATTGCCAAATCGTTCAACATTTGTTCACCTATTGTGGATCTAAGATAGGTTTTTATATATTTTAATCTACTAAAAGTGAGTTCAGCAGTTGCACTATTAGTGCCTATTAGTGAAGTAAAATTAGAATTTTATATGGATGTAAGAGCTAAGTCAATTTTTTTTTAATTTTTTCGATTTTATACATAAAGAGAAGCTTGTAAAATTTTTTTTAATAAATTTGGGCTGGAGCTACGCGAAAAACGGCATTTCTGGTATTTTTCGAGTGGATGGCTTCACTATTTTTTAAATATCTCCGGCTCTAAGAGTCAAACCTCAAAAAACGAATTCGCGCACATTATTTTTTTTACTGAATTGGCAATAAATAACCAAAGAATCCTCGAATTTTCTTAAAAATTGGAAAAAATATGTATTTTTATGTCGGGAAGACATGGTAAAAATTAAAAAAAAAATGTATCTGTCCAGCCAAAATCGGCGTTTTTCGAAAAAAAAATTGAATTGATCGCAATTTTTGAAAAAACAATAGTAGAGAAAAAATTTTTATCTTAAAAAGAAGGATTTTGTGTGTACTTTTGTCTAAGAAAATCCAACATTTTATTTCTTTATTTAAAGTGTACTTAGGGAATAATAAAAAAAAATTCGATTTTCATTTTTTTATATTGATTTATATTGATTCGTTTCCTCACAAAAATCTTACTTTAGAACCTGAAATATTTGTTTTATTTTTTTAAACATTTTTTGGGCTGAAATACAGTTTTTCTAAGAGAATCAAGCATAAATATAGTGATAAAAAAATTGGAAAAAAATGAAAATCGAATTTTAATTTTTTTATTATTCCATAAATTGGCCACTTTAAATAAATAAATAAAATGTTGGATTCTCTTAGACAAAAGTACACACAAAATCCTTCTTTTTAAGATAAAATTCTTTTCTCTACTATTGTTTTTCCAAAAATGGCGGCCAATTCAATTTTTTTTCGAAAAATGGCGATTTTGGCTGGACAAATAAATTTTTTAAAAATTTTTACCATGTCTTCCCGACATAAAAATACATATTTTCTCCATTTTTTAAGAAAACTCGAGGATTCTTTGGTTATTTATTGCCAATTCAGTAAAAAAAATGAGCGCGAATTTGACTAAGCTGTTACATCCATTTTCAGAATATTTTCGTCTAATTTCACGCAACTATATGGTGATAAATATTCGGTACAATTTGACTAGATTCGGAAATGCATTTTCAAAATCATTTGAAATGATATATGGTAATATTTCTTCAGTTGTTACACTAATTTCATTATCTTTAAGTTCTCTAAATAATAAACTAAAAGACTGGTATTCAGCAATTACATCACTAGTTAAACGACATTTTGTAAAGGGCGGGGGGGGCATACTTCCCCCCTTTGCCCCCCCCGTGGCACCGCCGCTGATCATTGCCCTAGAAATTGTAGCATAAAAACTAGTTTAGTATTGACACATTTTAAAAGATGCATTTACACACCTAGAAAAACACTATTTTCGATTATAAGAGTTGTACATTACAAAAAAATAAAATACCAAAAGTTTTTATGTGGTATTTAGGTGCCTTATTGGCTTGTAAATACATCCTCAAATTTTTATTCCTTAATTTTAAAACTAAGCAATGGAAAAAAATTTTAAAATTTAAATTCCAAATGACATTTGACAAGCAAAATTCCGACCCTAAAAAATTGCTTTACTTTTTTTTGAAACGAATTTTTTTTGGGACTTTAAAAAATTTTAACACCAAATTAATTATTTAATTTTTATTTTATAACTGCCGGGAAAGTCTTGTGGCGACACAACAGATTTTTTCTTATCGTTATTGTGTCCTGCCGACTTAAGCTAAAATTATGAGTGGGTCTGGAATGTAAAGTGCGGCTTAAATCCTTCAACTTCAGGTACTATTAGTGTGGTTAAATATAAAATTATTTGTACTATGAATAGTTAAAAAAATGACCCTTGGTTCAATGTGGAAGTCCAGCTGTACACAATGAACCACATCTGTGTACACAGAGAACCAGGATATAGGTTACCAAGGATAAAATATATAAACAACATCTAAGAAGCTTGATCAATATTTAATGCAAAAATAAACAATATTTCTTAATAATAGGAAAAAAATATAGGATACAAAACATTGCCTAGCGCAAGTTAAGTGCATTGAGAGAAACATCAAATTTGGAGTAGATAAGATTGTTGTCGAATTGTTACTTACACTGGTTCAGTGTAAGACATCCATAAGTGGTCCAGTGTGTACCACTCCGACTTTTTGATAAGAAAAAAATTATCAAACCAAAATGTTCATTAATATCATTAGTTTTTTTCTCAAATGCCGAACCCATTCATCATTACTAACGACAAATTAGGAACAATAGCAGCTGTGATATAAACAAGGAAATTATGAAAAATATAACATAACTTAAAAATTTTAGTTTGGTATCAAAGAATCACGTAAACGCCTTTACTACAACAACACATTCTTGCTGCCGATTGCAAACTGAGGAATGTTGAGGGATTAGTGTCTTATGTCACGTACGTTTTCAACTTTAATATTTTAAATTTGGTTAATAGAAGGGTTGGTTCACTGTATATGCATGGTTCACGGCTGAACAACTGACCCTACACAAAAATTATTTACCAAATTCAAGTATCAGGTAAAACAAGAAAGAGGTGGGAAAGAATTGGGAAAAAAGGAATAAGAAATTAACCAACAAGTATTCCATGAAGCCCTAAAGAACAAGGACAAGGAACGTAAAATGTTAAGACGTTAAGAAGGGTCAATATTTTAATAAATGTTACAAGCAAAGGGCAAAGAGAGTATGTAAAATCAAAAAGATAAAACCTATACAGATATATGAAAATAACAACATTGAATCAAAGACGATAAAGATATACTTGACTTAAAGACACCAGGAGTTGAAATATAGTAACAAACAGAAACAAAATATAATATTACATGAAGCTCAAATTTATTCCAGACCAATGAGAATCATTTTAAAAAAATTTAATTTAATCAATAATTATCTACGTATTATTGATTTAGTATAGACCTTCGACAAAGTTGGAGGCAGCAAATATGGGAAACATTGAAAACCAACTAATACCCAAGTAGCATTATATACAGCTAAAGTTATACCACTGTTTAAAAAAGGTGATGTATCATGTATGGATAATTATATTCATGTTGTCTAGTAAAATAGTGGAAAAAATTATGTTTAGGAAAATGGTAGAATGTGCTCTTAAATGTAACATGTTTCATGATAGTCAGTCTACTTAATGTTAAACTTTGTAAGTATGGTTTTAAAAGAAGAGTTGGTGAGTGGTTAAGTTCATACCTATCTGACAGAAATCAGTTAACAGTCGTTAATTATTGTCTATCAGAAACACGTTCAGGGCTCTGTCCTTGGGCCTCTTTTATTTTTAATCTTTATCAATGACTTAGCTCTGACGGTTAATGATGGCAGTATTGTACTATTTGCCGATGATACTTCCTATCTATTTTTTAATAGCGATATCTCCCAATTAACTGTTGTATTTCAAATTAGAATAAATAAGCTAGTAAAATGGTTTGACGAAAATAAAGTTATTGTTAATAAAGAAAAAACTGAGTTTATTCATTTTACTCCTAGGGTGAATGATGTACTTGACAGTCATCTATTGAGAATAGATGGAAAATCTATTCATCAAGTACAGTTCACAAAATTCTTAGGTGTTCACATAAATAACTCTTTAAGCTGGGAATTTCATATTGATATACTGTGTAAAAAACTTCAACTGCAGATTTTGGACTTTTTAGGCTTAGAAGTATAACTAATAAATCTGTTCTGTTGGCACATTATTACGCACATAACCACTCTCTCATTAGATATGATTTAATTTTTTGGGGCTCATCAGCTCCATATATTGAGGGTTTTTAAACTTCAAAAATAAGCTTTAAGAAATATAGCGTTACTGTGGTATAGGCAGTCATGCAGAGAAAAGTTTAAGGAACTTCTATTACCATTTCCTTGTATTTATATTCTAGAACTTTTAATTTATGTCAAATCAAACCTAGAACATTTTCAGTAGTAATATCACAAGAGCTTCGAAAATAATCGATTATACTTCCGGGTCACGAGACGTATTTCGCGAAACACCACGAGAGCGGAGCTCGAGTGGTGTTTTAAAGAAATACGTCGAGCGAGGAGGAAGTATAAAATATTATTTTCGAATGCTCGCGTGGTATTCGAGACGATTATATAACGAATTATATAATTATTTTTGTTGACGTTTGCTTATTATAAACGTCAAACGTATTGTTACTATGACAAACTTTTCAAGATGGAAGGATGCGAAAATCAAAAACGGTTATACAACGTCGTCAAGGATATAATCGCTTATCAATACATGGTAACTAAGTAAAAATTGCAACTGCTATTGGCTAAATTTATGATGAGTTGTACTAATAACTTCTACCATAATTATTTAACTCGAACTCGAAATGATTTGATGATACCAACGCATAACTCTGCATTTTTTGAAAAAAGCCCTCAATACACGGGTATTTTAGTTTATAATAAACTTCCTAATATTATGAAATCAATAGGACCTTTGAAACTATTTAAGAAAAAAGTAGAAGAGTTATTGATGGATAACTGTTTGTCTGTTGAAGAATATTTGGCGTATACATTTTAAATGTTAAATTTTAGATTTTTTTTTTCGTAAAACTAATAATAAAAAAAGAGACCTATTTTAAAATATACTCAAAGTGTTCCTTAAAAAATGTACTACCCTAAACAGGAAGAAATGCATTTTCTCCATACTTTTATAACAACTTAATATCTTAGAGGGACATAACTATATATGCAGATATAAAATATTCGCTACCTAAAAATTTTTCTCGGTAATCCAATCTTAAAAATTTCCTCCATGTTTTCGCGAACGGAATTCAAGATTCGGTTTAACTGTTATTATTATTACTATTACTACCATCGGTATTACTCACCGTGATTAAAGTCTCCTCCTAGAACTGATATCCCGTTGGAATCTATGTTTCGGACGTGTCTGCCTGCAATCCAGAAAAATTGTTAGTAAAAATGGGGAAGGTGCGAGATGAAGCGAAAGGGTAAGAAAAAGATGGAATAACTCTCGTAAAAATTAATTGGATAGTAAAAGTAGTTGAAGAAAATACAGGAGTTTCTTTGTACTAAATGAACAATGTATATGTATGAAGTTGACTCTGAAACTAAGTTAAAAATTTCAAGTTTTATGTAATTTATTTTTGCTGCGGTTATGCTTTAAAAATTTCTTTTATGTATTCTTTAATCTGATGGAAACTAATTTTTTTATGTAATAAAGGGGTCAATCGTTCTTACTTACAAGAAATTGTGTAATAATTAATTATTTAAAATTGATGTTATTTTAAAAATCAAACGAAAAATAAATTTATTTTGAGAAAAATTAAGTTTCGTATAAAACATAATTTTGCCAAATGTGTGAAATTATTTTGTAATTTTTCGTAAAAATTACTTTTGTCAAAACAAATCGAAAAAATAAATTTAAAAAAAAATGGAAAAATGATGAAAAGTTTGGGACAAAAGTCGATATTTTGCCGAAAAATTATTTTTTTGACATTATACAGCGTGTTTCATAGTTAAACCGACATACGTTAACTGTAAATAGAGCAGGCCCGGATACAGGGGGGGCGACCCCCCTCCCTCCCCAAACTAAAAAATCACATATACAAATAAATAACTAAAAGGTAATAAAGACATTATATCAAAAATTTTCTGGTAAATTGAATTAATGCAATACATATTGTCACTTTCATAAGCCATAACTTTGGAAACACCCTGTACATTTCTTTAATATTTGGTACAGGTAGATTGTTTAAATAGCCTAAACGTACAATACAAGAACTAAAATTAAAATCCAGATCCGGATTAAGAAAGATTTGTAAAAGTTGGTAATCTCTAAATTAGCATCCTGTATATCAGATTTTTTTAAATGTAATCGGATACCTATTTAAAAAAAAGAAAAAAAAATACAAACAAAAAATACAGATTTAATTTTTCGGATTAATTCCGGATACAAAACTCATTAACTATCAAGTAAGCTTCGGCAATAACACATCTTTTTTCTTTGTGAGAATATCTAGTACAATACCTAACCCCAAACAATTTTAGCACGAAAAGAAAATAATCCTCAAAAAAAATGTCGATTTTTCATAGTGGTGAGAATTTTCCGGAAAACCAAAAAATATGAAAAAAAAAAAAAGAAAAATACCATCGACAAAGGGAACAAGCTAAGCTTTCTAATGATCTGAGTTGGAAACCGATATGGTCCTTGATTACTATTAATTTCAGATAGACCCGAGCATTTTCGAAAACTCCGGAAATCCAAAGAAAAACGCCCTAAAAACATGTTGTTTATGAAAATACACAAAAATAATTTATTGAATATTTCTGAATATATTTCACACCTTGCAAAACCCCATTATCCAAAAGGATTCGGTGAAATTAGTATTGATAAAAAAAATATGAATAAATTTATAGGAGGGTCAAAATATCGAGCAAAAACAAACTTTGGCCCGGTTTTTCAATAATTCAGAGAAATAGATAAAAGGAAAAAGTAACATGATATTATAGCTACAGGTTCCTTCTTTCATCTGAACTTTGAATCATGAAAAAATATTCATTTTTACGTGATTTATTGAAAAATTTGTAATCCGCTTGGGAGTGTCAGTCCTTTAGAGCGTGCTCTCTAAATGCAGGGCAGGAGCTAAAAATGGGGGTGTGTTTTGGAGCCGGTTATGTCGAAAAGTATCATATTTTTGATAAGGATCATTTTTGCAGGTAATGAACTGATCTTCATTTTCGTCCAAACAAAAATTCCCTAAGTGTCATATTTTCGGAAATATCGGCTAAAAATAGGCGAAAAAAAAACACATTTTTGAGACCAATGGACCATTTTCCCGCCCTTCGACAAATTTCAGACAGCTGAGATTTTCGGGGGTGAATGTACCCATGCCTACCTGCAAATTAAAAAGAAATGGTGCCGGACAGACCTGATGCCCGTGTTGGCACCTTCGTTTATTCTATTATTTTTAATGCAAATTAGCCATTTGAATATGTTCATAACTTCTGTTCAATTGGTTCTAAACGCTCCGCTTCATTGTTTTTACAGATCACAATGATTGTGCCAAATTCAATAATTATTAAGCTCTGACAAATTCGTTTTATAGCACAAACATTTTTTGGGGGGTTTTCTACACCCATTTTCATTGTAAGGGGCGCCAAAACTCATTCTTGCACACACAACATTTTGCTCTTAGGCCGGCCCTGCTCGACACCTTAATTCTTTACTACTTATGGACAGCGTTGAAAAAAGTATTTAACCATGTTTTCCAAATTATTAAGGATCACTACTGGTATAGTTTTCACAAACTCACACCATAGGCGGAGATATTTCTTTTTACTTAATACTAATAATAAATTTATTTAAAAAAAATATTAACAACTTTCAAAAAATATAAATATTACCAATATATAACATTTTTAACATTATTCAAAACTACAAAATTTGTATTTTTGAAATAAACAAAATTTGGTAATTATTTGAATGTAATGTTTACTACTACTAAAATAACAGAATGATGATAATAATAATAGTAGGGAATTTTATTCGGGTCTATTAGATTATGTATTATTTTTCTTTCTGTTTCATGAAGATACTGTTTTGTATTTTTTTTAAATAATACTATTGATTTTGAGTCTTTGATGTTTCTAGGGATATTGTTAAATATTCTTGTGCTTAGGTAAGTATATCCTCTCTGACCAATAGTTTTGGACGAATACTCAGTGCGCATCATGTTTTCTTTTTTTGCCCTGGTATCATAGCTGTGGTCAATATTTCTTAAGCTACTTTTGTTTTTGTATTGATCTACCGCTACATATAGGAAGTAGATTTGTCTAAGGTCTAATATTTTACGTTCAGAATAGAGCAAGGTCGATGAATACGTCCGACATTTATTGAAACAAATCTTCAGGATTTTTTTCTGTAAAATATCTAGATAAGTTAAGTAACTGCTGGTAACACCTCCCCAACCTAGGATTCCATACGACAATCTAGACTCGATTAATGCATGGTACAGGATTTTCATTTGATGAGTATTCAATATATTTTTCAAATATAAAAATTTAAAGATGATACTCCTCAAAGTACCTACAGTTTTTTTTATGTGGGCATCCCATCTAATGTGTCTGTGAATGTGGATACCTAGACATTTAACAAATTCTGAAGCATCAGCATCAGCATTTTTTATTTCCAGGTAGTTGAAATCGGGGAGGAGAGATGAGTAACAAGCGAAAGGTAGGAACGAAGTTTTTTTAAAGTTCAGTGTTAATTTTTTTTTATTGAAGCAATCTATAATTTTACTCATATCGCTTTAGACTTTGTTTTTCAGGTTTTCCCAGGATGTAAAATATTGCCGTGTCATCTGCAAAACTAATGATTTCTCCGTTGGTTTGTGAAGTGAGTATGTTATTCATGTAAATGATAAAGAATACCGGTCCCAATACTGTCCCTTGCGGCACCCCATATTGTACTGTTCTTTCTTCACCTTTTCGGTTGCTATACGTTGCTTTCTGTTACTCAGGTAGTTTTCAAATAATTTAAGTACATTTTCCCTAAATCCTAGATCTTGCAAATCCTTCAAAAGTTGTATATGGTCAACAGTGTCGAAGGCTTTTGCGAGATCCAAAAACACAGCTAGTGATTGTTTCTTCCTGTCCAGGCTATTATAGATTTTTGATGTGAATGAGCAAATCGCGTCATTTGTGGACTTTTCTTCCGTGAATACAAATTGTTTTTCAGATAAAAGTTTATTTTTATCAAGGTAACTGACTACTCTGAAAAGTTTTGCAAAAATTTTTCCACTTTTTATTTATTTATTTTATTTATTTATTTATTTATTTATTCAATAAATACAATGAATGATAAGCGATAAGTGCTACTGCACTTGTTTCGCATGAAAGGCATCATAAAACATCATCATCAACATTATAAATAGAATTATACCCAAAGACCAGACATCTGTATGAACCTTGAGCGATCTTCTTTCCAATTAAGTATTCCCTTTTTTCCAGAGCATTTACTTCAGAATTTCGAGGACTCAAAAGGGCCGCCATGTATTAAATAAGCAGGTTTTTTCTTTACCTTTGATTTTCCAAAAATATCCATTCAGGCAAGTCGTTCCCGCATATATTGCATTTTCATTCCAGTCTTTTGGTATTGCTCAACATAGATTTAAATGACAAAAATTGGGGGAAAATGACATGTCATACTTTTATTAGTTTGACAGTTTTTGAATAGTGGCTTTATTATTCCAAGTTTGAAATATAACTTTTATGTATTTTTGTTTAAATATTATACACGGTAAGCTACTGTTCTACATGTCATAAATAACTCCAGACGACTAAATAGTAATAAAAATAATGTACGGTGATTTATGGTAATTTATGCAAGAGGCGGCCATCGCAATAACAAAAGAAAATAATTTTGTCCAAATATTAAAATTTTTCGAATAAAAATAATTTTGTCCAAAACCAGGAATTATGTCAAAAAACATGGGACAAAAATTTTTTTTTCAGGATATATGGACAATAAACTCGATATTTTCTATTTAGATTAGACTACTGTTCTATTTTGTTTGGTGGGGGTGTCGATACACTGCGACCTCTAAAATCTATTGTACCCCTTCTGCTGCCCAGCCGTCAAAAAGTTTAGGATGTCGGTAGGCTTCAGGTTAGGTAGATCTCCCTCTTAAGTTCCGGCTTAAGTCATTTTCCACCTGAATTTTTAGTTAATGCCAATTTTTATTCCCTTCTTGTTGAAGAAGGAAAATATTGCTCAAATAAACGGTAAAAAGTATTGGGCCCAATACTGTGCCTTGAGGTACGCCACATATAATTGTTTGTTCTGTATTGGTTTGATTTTTTAACCTTGTAACCTTGTTGTCGGTTCGTTAAGTAACTCTCAAGATCTTCTAAGGTGTCGAGTAGTATATTATGATCGACAGTGTCAAATGCTTTACGATAAAAACTCCCAATGATGGCATTCCTTCATCTAAAGGGGTGTAAATATTTCTAGTCAATACCATTATATCATTACTGGTACTTTTTTATCTCTAAAGCCGTATTGAGATGGTGACAATAATTTAAACTTCTAGAAATAATGACTTAACCTTAATTTAATGACTTTTTCAAAAAATTTGGCAAGTGAGCTGGTTAATGAAATGGGCCTGAAGTTTCCCGGTTCCGTAATAACGCCATTTTTGTAAATGGATAAACTATTGAAAGTTTTAATGCATCCGGAAAAACTCCTTTTTCAAAAGATTTGTTGATTAAATACACGATTGGATATATGATATATATTGAGAAATTATTCCTGGGGCTTTTTTATTTTTAGTTGGTGTATAATATTTTCATTCATTCATATATACATTTTAAGAATTAACTTACATGATCTGTATAATATCAACTGCTGAAGGTTTACTTAACAAAAAACGAACGCTAAGACACATTTTCCCAACTATTGTATAACAATGTGTTAAATAAAAGCAGGCACCGATATCAGAATCTAGAGTGCGCTAGCTATGTCACACGTTCCTTATGTCGAATCTTATATGTGTGAGACGTGCTCTCTGGTAATTCAGAAAAATTGTTAGTAAAATGGCCTTAGAAAAGCTGCAGAGAAGAATGTAGGGCCGGATCGTAAAAATTAAGTGGGTAGTAAAAAGTCGGAGATAAAGGTTATCAGTGAAATATTTACGGTTTTTTTTAGGAGGATTGCCCGGAATGTGTTAGTTGGGGCAATAACTTCTTTTTATTGCATTTCGGGGTGTGAAAATTGTAGGTATTGTTTAGAGAGATTCAATAATTGATCTTAGTAGTCCTATTTTTCTTCCCATACCCATTTTTATTCGTCAGCTATGCTTAATTCTTATCATATATCCCGCCTACTTTAATTTCTTTCTTAAAATTTTTTTCTTTTACGTTTACTACTGCAGGTTTCTGTAACTTTAATAATTTGTGCATTTAATAAATTAAAAAGCTTATTTAGGATTTACGCAATTTTCTGGCAATACGTGTGAATATGAAAATATCCTGGTTTTGCATAAATATTCGCCAAAAGGACATTAATTCAATCCTGGAAACGTGTAATCCTCATTCTGTCCGGAATTAACTTTTAATCTTACACGCGCCGCCTTTCTCGAATTTGGATATTTAAATCTCGAAATCTGGCCGGAATCGAGGAATCAAGTCTCAATAATATCAGATTTTGGTAAACAAACATCTCTAATTAGAACAAATTACTTATTTTAAAATCTTAGAGATAGAAGGAACGCGGAAAGATGAAATGAACAAAACGACAAAACGCCAGCTAATTGAAATGACGTAGGAGGCGGTACTTGCAAATATCCGATACCAAATAGAAATAAAAACCAATTGAGAGTGCTCTTCTATAGCTTTGCCATAGTCCCAACAAATTGTAATGAAAGTAGTAATAAAATTTTAGACTGACAGTTCTTCTAATCAACACAGCCACAGTCTACTCACTTTTACCAAAATAGTTATTCACTATGTGTCTACTTTAAATTAAATGTCATTTTAAACTTCAAAATTTTCATATTTTGAACCCCATTTTGAAGAGGGGCACATCAAACCCTAAGCTTACTTTTTGATGGTCTATCAAAATCTGAAGTCAGAATTTTAAAATACATAAACACAAAGAATCAACATACATACAGATCGAATTCAAATACCGAACAGTTTGTTCGGTGACATTCCACCATTTAAAAATGGATTGTGGTGTTACATTAAAATTAGACCAACGGTCCAATTAAAGAAACCAGTTATAGTTTAATTATTTTTAAGGATCATTTAAAAAATTATGAATATATATAAATAAAGTACAGATCAAATACGAAATTATGGGATAAAATCACTGGCTCTAGTGAAAAACGGCATAACTGGAAAACGGTACTTTTCAGGAGACTGCTTACAATAAAATAGTCTAAACCATTCCTACGCCATAACAATATTAGTAATTGCTGTCATAAAAAGGTTATAGGTTACTATTTCTTAGCACAATATTTATATATTGAAATACTGCAATTCAATAATCTTTTTTTTGCAATTTATTTGAAATATGCCCTTATGAACGAATTATTGCTTTCCACATCATCAGTTGTTCCCTAATAACAGCATCAAACAATTTTATAATTATAGTTATACCCTTTTGCTAGGGTATAGAGTTGGACCTGCCGGTGCTAAAAAACAAATAAAAACATAAGGGCATAACTAAACTTATTCCTGTTTTCCAGTGAAATATAATTCTCTCTATCTGTATTTTATATTGCCACATCCTCATTCAGTCCATATGGACTTGATTGATAATTAACCAATTAGAACAAAGCTCATCGCAGCAGTAAGCAAAACTAATTTACAAAAATTTCAGTCCAGTCCTTTTTGAACAAGTTCCTATACGATTTTTTAGTAGATGTCGAATCTGCAATCAGATTATTGATAACTCTTATACTCGGTCAGTTATTCTTACAAGAACTTAACATAATAAAGATTCGTTCTGGTCCTGATACGAATTTATTCTTCAGTTTCTTTGGATTATGAAAGTATTTTATAAAATCTTACTACGAATTAATTAAAGAGAATAACAATATTTATATTTAGATGTACTACCATCTATGGTTAGAAGAGAGTATTGACAATAAATTTTGACTGAATCTAGTCAAGATGTCACTCTCTTTTTTTTATCCCTTTAAGAGATTAGTACAAGGTTAGTAAACCAGTAAGGTATTTTAATTTATTAGATTCGACATCCTAAAACCGGTTTCTGCCTATCTAACCATAGATGGTAGCACATCTAAAAATGTTATCTTATAGCGGATATAGCTATTGACTTGTACGAGTTTGGAATTTTATTTACTGGATTCGAAAAGCCTAACTGATGAAGCCGAAAGGCAAAAACCAGTCTTAGGATGTCGAATCTAATAAATTAAAATTACTTATTGGTTTACTAACAATATTTATGTCTTGGTTTCGTAAATATTTATTATATTAACACATATCTGATGGTATAATTTCCGACAATTAATTTCTTGAGTGAAAAACATGAAAATAATAATTTGTTACGAAATAACTGAAATGATGCCAGAAAATTGAGAATTGAAAATATAAACATTGGGCGCTCCATTCTAGACACCCTGTATAAAATATCGCATTTGACGTTTCACCATATGCTAGAAGGATATTCTCACAATCTCTGTATAAAATTTGAAATTAATAGCTTAACAACTAAGCCAGATACGGAAATTAAAGTAAATGCGTGTTTTTCAAAAAATTTACAAAAATCTCAAATATCACGGAAACTGTTAAACTTAGACCTGTGGTACGTTAATAATTTTTTGTTCAAAATTTGATGCTGAATTCAAAAAGAAAAAGAAAAATGGTACATGCCATTTGAAATAACAAAGGTGATGTCTACTTCCGGTATAACCGGACATTGAACATATTTTCATTGCATAGATCATACTGACCGTAACCCAATTTTACAATTTCAAATATCTATAGTTCTCTATATATGGCTAATGAGCCACCTTCGTGACACACCCTGTATGTCAGTTTCATTCTAGATTTTCTAAAGTAGACCTTTTTTTGTTTGAATGACTTCCTCTAGTAGCTACTTTCGGCCCAAGAGGAGAAAGTATAGCAACTTAATTTTTATGATTTCACCTTTTCTGCAGTTTCTTTTAGTTCTGTTGGAGATAAATATTCTCACTTGTAATCTTCCTAGAGCTTGAATTACTATCGGAAATATTTCCGAAAGCAAGTATCCCGAGTCGAAGACATTGTCAAAGAGCATAATTGCCAGGAACAAATTTCCTATACAATTTATTTGTTGGTTGCACTATGACAAAAAATATCCTGACAGGATTTTTTACAAAACTAGTTTTGATCAAGAATATTTTACAAAAGTTGCTGTCAAGAAAACCAGGGGTCGGCCCAAAACTCTAACTCTTTTGAAAGCTTACAAAGCAACTCTTCCAATTTCAGTACCAAAATTTGAAAATCTGCAAAAGATGTGCAAGGACAACACCATAACAAAAGAATATTATGAATTTTACAATTCTCTAAAGGCAAACAAGGATGTCCGTGATGCGCTGGCAGAACCAGATTTTGAGAAACCAGATGAAAAACCAGAATGAATTTGTTTGTCTTGCGTTCTTAATGTCAAAATCAAGTAAAAAATTAATTACGACGTATATTTTTATTGATAGTCTTACCACACGAATAAAGAAAAATTCAATTTTTTTCCATTCTAAAACAAGAATGTGCATTTTTTGGAAAGATTCTTCGAGAAAAATATTTTTAAGCAAGATACGAAAATAAGATATATCTGAGCTATTTTTACCAGAAAACTTACGTATCTAAATAGAATTAACTTTGGAATTTTAGTAACAAATTAAACATTGTTTTCGTTCTACTGAACAAATAGAAAAGAGCACTTTCGTGGTTTTGGCACGGGACCGACGATATGTATAAACAATTCTATTTTGTTTCTATGGTTTTCTGTCGTTTTTCATTTTTCTTTTTTCATCCCTACAGACAAATATGGAAGTGAAAACGTACGCTACAGATTACGCATACAGCTCTTGCCAAATCTCCTCAAAAAAGTATCTAACTTTGCTACTTACGTTTCAGCGATATTTTTTCCTATCGTATTTTTTCCGTAGATTTCGAATCTGAGGTCAGATTTTTGATAATTATTACACAGGGTGAGTTATTTTTTCAAGAACTTAACATTGAAGAAAAAGAATATTCCGGTCCTGATATTGCTTTAGTTCAAAGGGCTAGTTGTTAATGCCTTTTAGTTTAATTCAAATTTAAACCAAATCGGCTATTCGATGTATTTAAAATTGCGGATTGAATGTTTTGTCAGAATTCACAAATCACGGTGTATGTCAGTAACGAAGCGTTTTTGGACATTTGTATATGGCATTTTGTAATCATATTGGCAGCCCCTACAACCCCCAAGTTTTGTCGGTTTAATCTCTGGACATCCTGTATAGATTCCTTAAAAGAATAAAATAAAACTGAATAGAATTAGAAATAAAAAAATATAGAAGAGAAACTAATGAAGAAAGTAAATTAACAAAATAGAAGGAAGGCAACTTTATATAATTGTATAGGCACTATAGGCGTAAAGAAGGAGTACAGAAGGTAAAAAGTGGACGAAAAAAAAAATAGAAAAACCTAGAAGAAAAATGGGGAAATGAACAGAATAGCGGTAAATACGAAAGAATTTAAAAAATGTATGGACTGATACTTGAACTCCGGTGCCTGCAAAAAAACATTTAATTTAATTTAATTTTCTTACATATTCAACAACAATTTCCCTATCATTAAAAAATGCACGAAAAAAATAAACCGAATCGCTATTCCCTGTATTTAAAATGGCGTATTGCATTTTTGTCTAAATTTACAAATCACTCTGTATGTCAGTAACGAAGCGGTTCTGGACATTTGTATATGGCATTTTGCATTGGCATATTGGCAGTCCCTATAACCCCATAAGTTTTGTCGGTTCCGCACCCTGTATAAGGAAAACAGAGTTCACGACTGATGCCCTATTTAAACTGAAAGCCCTTATAGGTAAGTATACTTTAGGTCAATGTTAAATTTGTTTGTTTGTATGTCATATGTTCTTTAGGCGAGAAAATTTCAAGGATAATTCTTAATATATAATAATAACTCTTAATATTAAAACCCGTGGTCTCCTTTTACGCCTATGATTCTATATGATAACAGTATATTCAATTTGTTAGGTAATTTAGTTAATTTACTTTCACTTTAATCCAAAAAGTCGTTTATACGCCCATCAAAAGTCGATTATTCGAAATGTCGTTAATGCGTAAACTGAATGTGGTCGCTAATGTGGAATATGCTGTCGCTAATTCGGGTCTAGAGAGACTTTTACGTAAACGAAAGTATTTAACTGTATTAAAACGTCAATAAAATGTAATAAGGGTTGACTTTTATGTCATATCAAGTTTGTGTTCGCTTTCGACCGCTTCGTCATATCTCACGGGTAATTTGTGTATATATGCATGAAAGAGCCATAGTAATTAGCTGGTTTGTAATTTGGAAAAGCGGATACTGGACTTTTAGAAATTTAAAAAAAAACATTTGTAATGAAAGTTTTTCTCGATGGAGCATTGAAAGCTCTATAAAGTCATTCATAATTGAGGAAATTTATTTATTTATTTATTTACTACACTATTCTACAGACAATCCATTTATAGAATAGGAACTACAGAAATGAATTGAATTTACAAACAATACAAAAATAATAACACCATATAGGTTTACTTACTAAGAAAATGATTTTTAATTATCAACAAGTTGCAACAAAATAAATCTGCTTCATTTACCGAATTACAGGTAGACATCATGACATATAATAGAGAATTCTTTAAAATATTGGTACGAGGAGTTTCGAGATAAAAGGTATTGTTGTTTCTTGACGATAATCGGGGAATGCAAAAGTTTAATTTCTCCAGTAAGAGCAATCTGATTAATAATTAATTCGTGCGCCCCTTGATATCCCCTCGCTCATTGAGCGTGGCCTACCTACTCGTAAATTCCCTAAATTTAGAGAAAAAATATTTATGTTGGCAACAATGGAACGCAGTGCAACAGTTTTTAGAAAAGAAACTACTAGATGGAATAATGCTTTGTCTAGATTGATGCATATTTAGCTGAAAACAATATGGCCTTCAGAGGTACTTCCGACATGCTAAATACGCCAAATAACGGAAAGTTCTTGGGCTTAGTTGAACTACTAGCCAAATTTGATCTAGTTATGCAGGAGCACTTGCTGAATTAATAGAGCTGATGGGTGAGAAAGTGAAGTTAGAAATCATATCACGCGCAAAGAAATCGAAATATTATTCTATTCTTTCACTGATAATACGATTGGTTGATATATCATTAGATGACGATAAAATATCGGTAAAAGAGCATTTCATAGAATTTATACCTGTCAATGAGTCGACTGGTGAAAGACTGACTGAAGTAAATACGGACTGGAATTGAACGATTGTAGGGGTCAGGGTTATGACAACGGGGCGAACATGAAAAGAAAAAATATTGGGGTTCAAAGGAGAATTCTGGACTTAGTCACTTAGCAGTTTATGTACCGTGTGGCTGTCATAGCTACAAAATCGGTCACTTTGTTTGGAATACTTCAGAGATCAGCTTCTGTTCATCGATGGAAAATTGTAACCGATCACTTGGGATTATATACCGTTAAAAAGCTCAGTGACACACGTTGGCAAGCAAGAATAAGCAGTGTTAAAGCAGTCCGCTATCAAATTAGTGCGATGCATGACGCTTTGATTACTTTGGCTATTGAAACTGAGAAAACTGATGTTCAAGTCTCTCATGAGGCTACCACTCTAGCCGAACAGTTGAAAGATTTCAGCTTCATAGTTTCATTGGTTGTTTGGTATGACATACGTTTTCAAATTAATGTCGTTAGTAAATCTCTACAATCATCAAACATGGATCTCGGTAAATGCACAGAAATGTTGAAAAAATGCTGCACTTTCTTGGAAAATTATAGAAATAAAGGCTTTAAAAGCTTAACTAGAAATTGAACCTGTCAATGGAAAATGAAATCACTGAAAACATCGACTTTGATAACATAATAAAAGAGTTCGCCGATAGAAAGGTTAGAAAAGTAAAATTTTATTAGTTTTTTTTTATTAAATTTTTATTTCTTTTAATAAATGGTTATTTCGTTATATACTTTGCCTTTTGTTCGTATGGGTTTGAATTGCAGTTAGGGGGCGCCGTAAAAATCTCGCCCAGGGCGCTGGTAGTGCTAAAACCGGCCCTGTAAATCTGCATGCGATATGCCGATTGGAGGATAAATTCCGTCAGTATTTAAAGTTAACAATTTCAAAAAACGACTTTAAAGATTTTTCAATTGGTCAATATGAACCTGATAATAGGGACTCCAGATAAGCGAGGCATATTCTAGTTTTGATCTGATAAATGCATAATATAATAGCTTTAAAGTTCCGACTTCTTCAAATCCACCGCAGTTTCTATATAGAAATCCATACATTCGATATGCTGAATTGAGGATTATATTGATGTACAAATTAAATGAGAGCCCCGAGTCATATGTCACTAGTAAGTCATTTCTATGGTTTCGCTATCTATCATGTAGTTATATATAAGCGGATTATTTTTTAGAGTGTAGGACATAACTTCTGATCCTTACACTATACAACTACACTGTCCAAGTTTTTAGCCAAACGTTCACAGTCCTTAACCCTTTCAGACCTGGTGTACATTGCAATGTACAATAAGTTTATGCGACCATATTCACTAGAAGATGTATTAAAAGTTGCCTAAATAATCATCTATACTGTTTTCAGACCTTCCCCGTACAAATTAATAAGTCAGTTGCTCTTTAGCTACCGGTTTGAACAAATTGTTGTTATTTTGAAAGTTTTTAGTTATGGCCGCGGCAACTAGTCGAAAACGAAGGTAAGTAAACAATCGTTTTGTATACAGTAGTTCTTACAAATTTATCAAATGTATGTGATAAACGTCTTAGAAAATGTCAGAATTAATTGACTGTCATAAAAAATACATATTTTCGTTTATAATTTGTTGAAAAATGAGATTTAATTCCTATTGTACATTGTAATGTGCATCAGGTTTAAGTTATTATTTCAGCCTATAATCCAGAAGATCCACGTGATCGAGAGATGTTATTGGCGCTATTAGATGACGATCAGCTTGAACTCGAATGCGAAACTAATTTACAGTGGTTTGAAAATCATTCAGATGTAGAATCGAATTCAGGTGATGAAGAATTAATAGTGAGACGCATATATTCAATAGGTACTGTACGACTAGATAGATTTCAAAGACCACCGTTTACCTCGGATAAAGACTTCAATAAACAGAACAGAGGGTATAGTGAAGAAGTGGTTAACGCAGAAGGATCAGTAGTGCTGGTAAAATGGCAAGATAACAAAGCAGTTGTTGTTGGATCCAATTATATGGGAAAAGGAACTGAGGACACGGTGAAAAGATGGGACAAGGCCAAGAAAGCATTTATAACTATTCAGAGACCAGAGGCAATCGCATTGTATAATAAATCTATGGGTGGCGTAGACTGGTTGGATCAGCTTGTATCGTATTACAGAGTGTTCATCAAATCAAAAAAATGAACATTACGATGATATTTCACGCATTTGACCTTGCTTGTGTGAATAGCTGGCTAGAATATAGGGCCTATATGAAAGCATAGAAGGCCACTCGTAAAGAAATACTTGATTTACTACATTTCAAAATGAAAATTGGTGAAGCTTTAGTTCTTATGGGTAAACCTGTACACCTGGTCGTCCACGTGGAGAGAATTCTCCTCGAGCTTCTCCAATTCCTAATACACCAAAAAGAAGAAATGCAGAAGTACGGCCATCAAAAGAGATTTAGTAGATCACTGCCCCGAGTATGATGATAAAAAAGAAGCTACTCGGTGCAAAAATCCAAACTGCACATGCGGAACACATGTCTTTTGTCAAACATGTCATGTTCATCTATGTTTCGTTAAAGGAAGAAATTGTTTTAAAAACTTTCACTTGATATAATATTACAAACTCACAAAATAAATATGTTTGTTCACTTGCAATTATTTAATAACTTCATCCCAATGTACATTACAATGGACATTCTTCAAATGTCATAAAATAATAAATAAAAATATGTCAATTTCTGCTTTCAATATACCCCGTTTTAGATATATATTACAAAAAAAATTTTTTTTGTAGTCAAATTAAAATTCGGGTCTGAAAGGGTTAAAGTGCGTCACAGTATAATATATTTTAAAGTCATCAGCATATATATCAAATGGGACACTACATATATCGTTGATAAAGATGTTGAATAATAACGGACCCAGATTGGATCCTTGGGAACTTGAAACCGTTAATCTGTACATATTACCTTCGGTTATATAGGTAAGAAGAGCATTTGAAATACCAAACAGAAAGAGTTTGTGTTTGTGAAGTAAAATTCCAAGTAAATACTTCAATCAACTTGTTCGAAGGATGACTCTAACAGGAAAAAAATATATATAGAGTGATTTGTGATTTGGACTATTATGGAACACTCGTTTTTCCTCCTGGAGAAAATTTGGTACGCTTTCTAATTTGTATTTTTCAGTTGTATTGATAAAAAATTTTTAGAAAATCATTAGGGATAGTAGGTATATTGTGCAACAAGTGGGGCAACTGAGAGTGAAAAAACTCGTTCTCCACTATACTTTTTCTACGACTACCATAGAATAAACATTAAACTATGGAATAAATTTGTGAAAAAAAGTGCAACCTAACAATAAAAAATCTACTAAATTTATTATACATTTTTTAAATTGGAAAACTTGAACCTTTGATTTATCCACTAAGTTGAAATACTATCGTCGACCACTAAACCAAACCAAAAATTTTAATTTACTCTACATACGTTTCGCCAATAGGAGTTGATGATAGACTAACAATTAACTATTTCTCACAACTATTTATACTGAGTGACTAAACGCTAAACGTTCATCCCACTCAGCGCCGAGCCCGCCATCCCCGGTGACCAATTAGAATCAGTCAAGGATGAAGAACACGCCAGAACCTACTGGATTAAACTAAAAATCGGACTAAAAGGAATTGATCCTGTGTCTCTGTTTAAACTAGTTTTACATTTAACTATTTCTATTCTTTCAAATGCGTCCAATAATTTATTATTGGATACATTTTTAAGTAATTTTACATTATCTACACTTATTCTATGATTTTGATTAAAAACATGTTCGGCTATACTAGATTTTTCCGTAAGACCATACTTCAAGTGAGCCATGTGCTCTTTAAATCTGACCTCTACAGAATGTCTAGTCTGCCCAACATACTTTCTATCACACAGAGTACAGATACACAATATGTCGATATGAAAAATACATATTACTACAGAGTATAAATGTTAGTTGAATATGTATAAGTTAGTTGGAATTGTGTAACCTGTAGTTCAATTTCTCCATTGTTTGTTTTATTGATACGTTATTGATGTTTGATGCAATTACCTAATGCGATTTGTTTTATTTTCAAAATAATTATTTTTTATATTATCTGAAGTATTATATGAATGTGGCACAACCCACGCACAGGTTCATCCTTCTGTGGGAATTCTATATTTATTCTAAATTGAATGGTAAATACATATTATTATTTACATTCAAAATGTATTTTAGTTTGAAACAAGCGATTTTAGAATTTGACGTTCGTTATTTTTCCGACGTCATTCATAATTTTTACCATTCCACATTTTTTTCGATATCGTAAATTTCAATATTACCAATCGAATTTTTCATAAAAAAATTTTTTGCTACAGCTGACGTAGGTTTTTGTGTCAAAACAACAAATAGTTCTACCTTGAAGTAACCCAATGAAAGTTTTCTTTTATGTTTTCCTACAAATTATTGTTTAGCTGGTGACTGCAATCTAGTAGCCAGGACCGGTTCCTCAAGATATTTAAAATAAGTTTATTCGAGTAAAACATTTTAAAATCTGTGAAAGTAAGTAAAATCCCCATTGGCGTTTTCTTCGTTAGGATATTTTTTAAAACAAAGCTTCCGCAGAAAACTTTTCAAATGGGACATAAATAACTTTAAATCTTCAACAAAAAAGTTTAAGTTAATCAATAAAGTGTAATAAAGGTGGACAAAACTATTGGCGAAGTCGAAATTTGGATAAATGTACAAAATTAATATATAAATAGATTGTAGTTAAAACACATATTGGAACAATCAGATATTATTTAGAAAAATTACAATTTTTGTGGATTTTTGAGTCTAAAAAATCTGCCACAACGACCAAAAAGGTATCGGGGTAGAAAACATCATTGGTGGAGTCCAAACTGAGAGTATAATTCCGGTAGAAGGGAGAGGGTTTTCAACCATGCAGAATTTGCAGAATTGGATGCATTACTTAATGAAGACGCTTGTCAAAGTCAAAGAATTATCACGGTGATAGGGAGTGACTCAACAAGCAATTTCAGAACGCCTCAAATATAGAGTAAAGATAAAGTAGTGGCCAACAAAGAGGGACAAGCCTCGAATTTCGAAGAAAACGGCGAAAACAAACAAAATTGTACATCTAATATAAACTGTTTTTTTAGTTCTTCTATGACAATTTTTTCGCTATTTAATTTTATTCCACTTGTCTAATTAAACAAATAGTGATAAAAAACTTCACCACCAAGTCTATTTGCAAAGTGAATTGAAATTGTTGAATTTTTAAAAGTGTTTTCCAAGAGGAGAACAATAGTTAGTCCAATGAATTAAAAACGAACATAAACTTTTATAATTGATCAGGCGTAAAACAGACTTGAATAAATACTGTCCTCCACTACGAACGAGGAGATTTTTTTTTATTTTGTTTGTCTTTTTTTTAGTTCACGCTTTATTGTTTGATGGATTTCAGGAGTTAATTAAATTTAAATCCGTTTGCTTCGAATCTTTTAAGTGATATTTTATTAAATAAAAATACAGGCATTGTGAGGTTTAAATGTACATTTAAAAGTAAAATTAATTTTCGGTTATACCGGAAGTAGACAAAAACTTTATTTCAAATGACCGATCTCATTACTCTCGAAACTTTTTGAGAAACTCCTACTCAAAAGACTAAAACTACTTATCGAAGAAAGAGAAATTATCCCTGATCACCAATTTGGATTTAGAAATAAGAACTCGACGATTGACCAAGTTCATAGAATACCCAACATTATAGAGAAATCATTAGAAGAGAAAAACATTTGTGCTACTATCTATACAGATATCCTTCATTCATATATATCGGAAAGATACTTTAGAATTAGGTAAGAAGAAGCCTATTCCGATCTTAAAGAAATTAAGGCTGGAGTACCACAAGGCAGTGTCCTTGGACCTGTCCTACACTTACTGCACACATGTGATATTCCAGAGCTAGAAAAAAATACCATAGCCACCTTCGCCGACGACACTGCCATTCTAGCAGTAAGAAAGAGCAATGAAGAAGCAACCCACAAGCTTCAAACACCTTATCTATGACTGGACGAAGAGATGGAAAATTAAACTTAATGAAACTAAATTATTTCACATTAACTTTACAAACAAAAGTATAGATCATATTCCAGTCAGAATAAACAATAAACTGATTCCATATTCAAACACAGCAAAATACTTAGGTATTACCTTAGATGCCAAACTCCGATGGAAAGTGCATGTTAAAAAGAAAAGAGAAGAACTTGGACTGAAATATAGAAAAATGTACTGGCTAATTAGAAGAAACTCCACTCTGTCTCTACATAATAAGATTATGCTTTATAAGCAAATACTTAAGCCTGTATGGACCTATGGTATCCAACTGTGGGGATGCACCAAACAAGCAACTTAGCAATCATCCAAAGATTTCAAAACAAAGCACTGAGGAACGTAGTGGATGTCCCTTGGTACATACTGGCTTAGAAAGAAGACTTAAGAGAAATTCAGGTGTAAATCCATTGTATCATTCTGAACATATATGAAAGATTTTATAATCTTCTCCATTGTTTTCTTGTAGTACTTTTATGTTGGAAATTCTGACGTGCAAAACTCGTTTTTGTAATGCATTGTATTATTTTGTCGATGAATTCGCTTATTTTGTCGCAATTTTTTTTATTACTGTCGTGTTTTAGTTAATATTTGTCGTTATAAACAAATTTGTTGTTTATTTCCTGCTGTTTTAATTATCAATTTTGTCGTACCAATAATATTTTCCCAATATAATCTAGCATGGCATGAAAATTACATGTCAATAACAAAGTTGATGTCTACTTCCTGTATATTGGAAATTCAAAACAAGGCCAACTACTAATCGAAATTATTTAACTAACAATGCCAACTACTTTTTTGCATAATTAATCCAGTGACTTTGTTCTTACCCCTTCCACGTCGAAGAAAGAAATAAGTAACCTGCAATCTAGTGAGAGAGCAGACTTCATTTTCAAATAATAAATTCAAGCGATGGTCACTGATCTCTATTGTTATCTTTATTGTTACCCCTCCTCCTTCCACATCGAAGAAAAAAAAAGTAACCACCAATCTAGTAAGGGAGTAAACTTCTTTTTCAAATAATGAATTATTATTCAAATTTTATACTGATAGACACCGATGCGAAAGGGGTAATAATAAAGACACTGGAGTGTCATAATTAGATTCATTCTTTAGAAAGCGGTTGAGTGAGCATTGCTTGATTAATTATCCAAAAAAGAAGTTGGCCTTGTTTGCCTTTGGTGCTCTTTCACTAGAGCCAAGGTATAATTATCTAATTAACCTTGAACTTGAATACTACTTGACCTTGAATAGTAGTTGCTATATACCTACTAATATGAGGTAGGAGTTCTTCATGACTCACTCTGTATATGGTCCTAGAAAATCACATTTTTATTTATATAAAAACAGTTCTTTCATTTTAATTTAATTTATCCCACTTCTGAAATCGCGAAGTGATAAATTCTGACATCTTAATGTTTACTTCCATGTTTCGTTCCATTATTATTTTTATTACTGCTATAAACTTTATTTATTTAAACAGAATGTTTAAAGAGATAAAAAATTTAAGTTACAACGTTTTGTTTTTAAAGTCATTATTCTGGATTTTACGACTTAAAAATGTATGCGAAATTGGGACTAAAATCAAAAAGAAATTTGCATTATAATGTTGATTATTGAAGTCTAAGAATATTTTATGGCTTTAATAAAATTATTTGAACCTAAACACTTTAGTTTTTAAGTTTAATTTATATGAAAAGGGTTAATATATGCAATAAAAAAAATAAATATTTTTTAATGGGCACGAAATATTAGGATTAAGAGATCTTTAGGACGTTGTGAGAAAAAAGCATATCAATTAAAAACAAAGGCCATATATTTCATTTGTGATGCCAACTTTAATGATTTTACTTTGTCAACTTTTTTTAAGCAAGCAGGGAGATTTGTTTTTTAACGGAGCATTAAATTAGGGCATTTAATTGGACTAACCGAAAGGTATTTATTTCATTTTCTTCCAATTTTAATATTATTACTCTGCTACTCCTAATTAAAGCGTTTAATTAGCATTTTATTTTATAATTATCGAATTCATGCTTCGCTTAGAGATGTTGGAATATATTTGTTTGGGTGAATTCCAGCAACACCCCGAATTGCCCTTGGTTTTTGAAAAGTTCGACTGTATAATATTTACGGTAACTAGATAACCAAGTTAATGGTAGTTACAAAATTCCCACAAGATCTGAACCATGCGAACCTGACGGTGGCAAACATCACGATAGAGAATGTGTCGACATATCTACGAACTTGGATAGAACAATCGGGTGACCAAACAAGAGGCATAAGAATGAGGAAAGACATTTGTAAAAATGAAGAAATTATTTACGAGTCGGGATATTGATATGAAACTTAGGATGAGGATGCTGCGTTGTTAGGTTTTTTCCACGCTCTTGTATGGAGTTGAAACATGGACCCTCAAGAAAAACCACATCAACAAACTACAAGTATTCGAAATGTGGTGTTACCGTAGAATGTGGCGTATTCCCTGGACCGACTAATGCCGAATTGCTGAACCGGATGCAGAAGGAATGCGAAATCATTAACGCCACCAAAAAAAGAAAGCTTCAATACCTGGGTCATATAATGAGAGGACAGAAATACACACTTCTCCAACTGATAGTCCAGGGAAAGATTAGTGGAAAGCGGAGCATTGGCAGATGCCGTGGGTCCTGGCTAAAGAACCTGAGGGACTGTTTTAACTGTAGCAATGTTCAACTGTTCAGAGCTGCAGTAAACAAGGTCACGATTGCTGTAATGATAGCAAACCTCCGCTAGGAGATGTACTATAAGATGCCCGTCCAGACTTTGTAATGAAGAAAATGAGACCAAATCTTCCCTTTACAGTAAGACCATGTAAAGGCGGGATTCAACTGCTCGTAGAATGCCACTCCACGCTCCAAACTTGCCAGTTCATATGCCGTCAAGGTCGGGCCGTTCTTACGGCGCATGAGCCCCTTTGAGCTTCTCTCAAGCGTGTTGTTTACCGACAAACGACGGGACACAATGCGCCGACAGAAGATCGCCAATCTTGCTATATCCAACGGCAAGTGAACTGGCAAGTTCGGAGCATAGAGTGCCGTTTTACGAGCTGTTGAATACCCCTTTTATGAAATAAAATGACAATTAAATAATTTCGACAAAATTTATTGTACTGTACCATATTTTTGTCTTTCCTTCCACCAATGACTTGCTGACTCTCGAGCACGCGACGTACAACTGCCCATGCGAAAAACATGGCAATTCAAGATTTATTCCGGACACTTCCAACGATTGAGCTTTTGATTATTCACATACTGTTTGCCTCCAAACGCTGCCTACGCTCTTCTTCAGTAATGAGATTCCAGACTTTTTTTCCACTCTGTACAACTCAAACTACTATACTGAGATGCTACCTATTTCAAATGTCAAAGTTGTAAGATGTTCTCAAAGAGGAAATAACGTTTTCCGGTAACTCTACCCAGCGATTGTGACAAATACATTATGTCATGATTATAGTGATTAGTAAAAAGCGCGTGCTGAAATATATTTTTCACCGAAACTACCACCATAAAAGTAAAACCTGCTTATTACGCTTACGTGAGGTTTTGAAGTTAAAACTGTTTTAATAGGTAGACTTAAAACATAGGTTTTGCATTAAGAGAACTGCAGTAAAAAAACATTTTAAGCTTCTGTTAAAATTTATTTTTAACAAGAGAAGTGTAAAATGTGCTGAACTTGTTAGATGCATTTCCCTTTAATTAATTATTTTTTATAGGGTTCTACCCTGGTACCATCTCTCTGTATCTGTAAAGATAGAAGGGTGAGTCACCTCACAGCACGTAGGCCAATTTGGCCAATGGTGAATCCTTCTGAGGTTGAGCCTTCCTTCTAGCTCCCTCATGTTGACATGTGTTAGCCTCTGTTCAGGGATCTGGAATAAATTCCACAACCTGACCCCTCATTTGTTTTAGACCCATCGGTGAATATGCACAAGGCACCTGCTGCCAATGTAGCCTCTTGTACGTTTTTAATTATTACCCTGTAGGGCCTGTGAAAGGCCCCTAGTACCATGGTCACTCAATGTATCTTCAGAATGTGGAAATGGCATCATTGATTTTCTAAAGGTCTTTTAAAATATTGTGCGAAGTATTATGTTAAATATAGAAGGGATAATTTTTGAAAATTGACAAAAAAGTAAACTCCCAATGTGCCAATGTGTTATAGAACTTCTACGATTTCACACTTTGGAAAGTACCTGTAAAGTTGTGAACGGTCTAGATGATTTCGTCTTATTTGCTTTTAAGAAATTGTTTAAAAAAATAATTATTCAAATGGCTTCAATCCGAATTCAGCTTCAGTAAAAAGTTAAAAGAAAACTTGACTATTGGCTAAAACTTACAGATATGATATTTCCACCCTATTTCCCTATAAACTTACCCATTCATGGGGCTCTACGGCCTTAAGGATTTAAGAACGTAATAGACCATTATTGGTGTATCATTAAAGGAGCGTCTATTCATCACAAAAGTCGAAAAATAAAAGCCCTCGAACGCGTTGCGCCGCCTGAAAAATATCCTCAAAGAAAAATCGCACGACTAAAAAAATCTCATCGCTCATTTGCAGCCGCGTTAAACGATCCGGCCCACGACCAATTTGTTCGCGCGAGTCGTTTTATGTAAAGATTTTCTGAAGGCAGAACAACTCATCAATCAAGAAATAGAGGTGAGCCGCCGCCGCTCGCCTGCTAACTTGCCCATCTGCAAGAAGTACAAGCAAGACCAAGATGGTTTTCAGTGCGGCTTCTGAATATTAATGAGACGGCCCCTCGATCAAGATGAAAACCCCACATTGACTAATAGCCAGCAGTGGCGTGCATAACAATGAGAAAAAATATTATACAATAACTAAAGATTAAAAAAAAAGTTTGATGGATCTCCACATTTTACTAAAACTAATTATAAATCTTACATCAGAAGTGACCAAACTTTATGCACTAAGAAAAACCATTAGCGAATCAGATTAAGAGCATTCAGTAGTTTGGTGAAACTGGGTGTCATTTCCCATATCCCAGAAATTTTTTTACTGAAAACCGTTTATCACGAAAAAGTCTCATAAAGTCTAATTTTTTGTAATTCCGGAAAGTCAATGATTTCCTTCTACGTTAAAAAAATTTCCGGTATTCTTATATACCACCTGATTAGCTAAAAAATAACAATTTTCATGAAATCTTTTCTGTTTTTGAACAAAACGTCACCCAAGATTGGAAAGTCTTCATCCGATTTATGCTGCCACCCTAGATTTCAAACATTTTTGGATAGAAATGAAGAATGTCATTATTACTACCCGACCTAGTTTAGAGAACAATATTTATCGCTGTCTTTGTTTATAGCCTACTCTATCCGATCTACATTATCGTCGTCGTATGTCTTGGTGTGTCTCAGATTAATATAAAATGCTATTAGTTTAATTTTAATCCTTTTTCAGGGGCGTCCCACAAATTATTTTTGATTTTATTGATCGGTGTCGTGGTACTTCCTTACTTTTTTGTTTTAACATTATTTAAGGTTTTAAAGTTAGTACTTTTTTGAAATTTATTAGTTTTTAAACTTTTTTTAATTATAATTTATTAAATATGAGTGTTGGAGAACGTCTCGAACACATTGATTTGAATTAATTTATAACGTATACAACCTCAAAATTATCGAGAAAATCGCTAAAAACAGTTTTTAATTTTTTCTCCGCAAAAATATTTTTTTTTTATGAAACTTTGTAAAAACTTTCTTTTTTCTGTTTTAAGTAAGCTGTAATTTTTTCAGATCAAAATATTTATTTTTCGATTTTATACGAATTTAAATTAAAAAAAGCCTTAATTTTTAATCGAAAAAGTTATTTTACAAATTTTAATTTTTAACCTATATCAGTGCTCATTTTCTTCGTTGAAACCTCGACTTTAAGATATTTTTTTTAAATTTAAGTTCGTATGGGGATAAAAATAAGTATCTAGGTGTAAAGTGAGTTAGTGTGGTGACTGTATTAGGGAAATTCTTGATTGGTGTTGTGAAAGATACAGGTGAATAAAATTATGGGCCTAAAACAGAAAGGGAGAGAACAAGTAAACGGGAAAAATGCTTGAGTACCAAAAGATCGTCCCGACGTCTAGTAATGTTACGGTAATGTAACGTTTATTTCGTTCCAGGTTGTATTTTTAATTGACAAGTCGTATTTCGACAAAACGTTCCATTGTCTGTGAAACAATTCCCCAGTTCGTCCTGTGTACAACTCGATATCGCTCGATATCCAAATATCGATTGTGGTTCCGATTGACAGCTTTCGGTCGATGACGTCGAATCTAAATAACTATAAATTAATCGGTTTGTCCCAAATTCGTTCTTTTCTGGTGCATTAATCAAAACGTCATAACCTGTAACGTTTAAATTCGGTATTAAGACCTTACTACATTAATTAGTTTCCATACCTTGTAGATGTGAGCCACTGTCGGGATCGGATTATATTATTTAGGAACCATATATCACATAAGATAGCCTCAAGTTTGTGACTCACTTTATATCCATTTGTACGAGCTAGTTAGTTTCGTATAAAGTATTTCGAACATTAAAATAGGTTGTTTACGTCTAATTTTATCGATGTCATGTTTCGATCTGTCGTTCCGGTCATTTCGTCTGTTAAATTTGAGGTACTGTACGGCTGTGTTAGCCAGTCACCTGTTATATGATTGGTCAAGTCGCAGAATTTGACCAATCATGTTATATGATTGGTCAAGTCGTTTTTAGTGACCCGTGGCGGTTAATAGGTGAATCTCTTTCTGGACTTGCGTGGTTGAATTCGTTCTAGAAGGATTGAAAAGGAAATTTCTTTCTTGTTGGGTGATAAGTATAACGTGGTTTAGACAAAATTTTGAGGAATCGCCCGGTGTTTTATGAAGATTATTTCGTACCATTGATTGGGATAGACGAGCGATTCCCGTATTGTTAGGCTTGCAGGGTGCCTATTTGATTTGGTGTGTTTACCCTGGTCTGAAGCTCTTGAAGAGGAATTGATATTTTGTACCAAACCAAGCCACGTTCGTAACGACGCCATTTTTGTCAGGTAAGGCGTTTTTCATGAAAGTCGAGCATTATGTTATTTGGCAAGTGTGTAAGGCCTATTAATATTATAGGGATAGTACCTTCCACGGGAGAAGATTTGATTCTCCGAGGATTCACTTTCCACGGAAGCATCTGTCAGGAAAGTTCCTGATTCGCCGAGAATTCCCCTTCACTGTATAAAAGGATATGTTGAGATATTTAAATGTTTTTATTGTATAAACTGTTAGAGTTTGTAATTTTCTTTCTGGGCCGAGGGGTATTCGATTAGGGGTTTAATGTATTTTATTTTAGGGTTCTCGTGTTGGGCTGATTGTTAACCACCTTCTCGTGTTGGGCTGATTGTTAACCACCTTCTCGTGTTGGGCTGATTGTTAACCACCTTCTCGTGTTGGGCTGATTGTTAACCACCTTCTCGTGTTGCGCAGATTGTTGACCACATTCTCGTGTTGGGCGGAGTGTTGACCACATTCTCGTGTTGGACCAGATTTTCGTATTGAGCTGACCTGACCTGACGAGTTAGTAGCTGCAAGTTGCCGCTATTTAATTTAGGAACAACCGCAAGTTTTTCACATTTTTTTTTATATTTGTTCATGTACATTATTTGTTAATTAGTAATTTTTACAGGTCTCTAAATTAGTATTTTCATATATTTTCTCTAATTAAATTTTTTGGAATTTTGTAGGCGACTTATAGGGTCGAGTGGTATTTTTTTTTATTTACGCCCAATTCCAACGACCTTGAGAGCTCTCGCGGACGGTGTAACACCCCTATTGTTCGTAATCATTTATTTAATTTAATCATTTTTTTTTAAACTAGTGCAATTTTATTACAATTTTAGTGGGACCCCTTGGGTTCCTTTTTCTTTTTTTGATCTGTGTAAGTGGAAACATTAAATAGTTATTTAGCAATTAGTTACTTTTCTTTCATTTAATAATAGTCACAAATAGTCTTGACCCGAACTAAGGTAAGCAAATTTTTGTTGCGACGTAGTTTATTTTTTTTTAGTGGGCTCAATTTAGATTCATTCTGGAGGTTGAGTGACTAAATTGACTATATTTTATTTTGGATGAGGGTAAAACAATCTCCTGGTGCCCATTTTTCTTTTTAATTAACAACATATATCAATCCACACCCCACTTCACTGTGGTTAGCCGGCATCCAAAGCGGATTACATAATCCCACGAAGGAATATCTTTAACCGAGAATAACTCGTGGCAAACCTAAATAGAGTGTAGTCAGATATTAGTTTTCTTTTACTACTTTTACTAATTAAATTGCTTAGTAAATTAAATGGTATGTGTATATTTTTTACAAAATGGACGACACAAATTAGTTTTTTTCATTTTTTATCTCAAAGTTTTTCCATCTTTTACAACGTTCGGAAAAATACTATTGCAAATCTTAAAGCCAATCGTATTTTTAAATTAAAATTGTTAATTATCTGAAACTTTTTTATTCATTTCTTCTCCGTATATTTTGTTTGAACATTTTACATTTGTTAACATGTGTTAAAAGATAGAAAGACATTATTTTTTTTGTATCAATTATTGATGTGGTGATTTTTTCGTTTCTAAAGGAGACCCGGGCCGAGCATATTTAAAAGAAAGGAGACCCGAGCGTATTAAAAAAGGAGACCTGGGCTGATTAAAAAAGGAGACCCGACCAGTGGGGTACCGTTGTAAGGGAGACTAAGGAGTCCAAGTAAAAAAAAGGCGATCCAGTGGAGTACCGTATCTCATTTTTAAAGGAGACCGTCCAGTCGATAACGAAGTTCTAAACAATACCACGTGCTGTTTTAAAAATAGCTACAAGAAGTTCCAGCAACCCTCAATGGAGTCCTCCAGACGCCTCCTTCTCCTCGCACCAGCGGTCTCGACCGTCTAACCAAAGATAAGTGTCATCCGACACCTACAACTTTGCCAGAAGCCTTCACATCAATTTTAAAACTTAAATTCAAAAATTATTTTGTTTGTGCTTTCCATATAAATCCTCATTTTAATAAATTTCACTTACTTAGATTATTTTCAGTGTTTTATTTTTCGCTGTCAACTAGAAAGTTAGTGGCATGTATTCGAGGTTATACTAGAACTAACCTCGTGGCGCCTAATTTGGTTAGTGAACACTTTTCGTTAGAGTCTTTTTAATTAAGGACTATGCCACTAACTCGCTAGTAAGATTCTAAGACAAATCTACGGCCCAAGCTTATTTTTTTTTCTGGTATTGAGCTAGCCAGGGTAACTTCACCTAACGTTTTAACAAGTAACTAAGTTAAAACGTTACAGTAAGAATTTGATTATTTTTAAAATATAGGAATTGTCTATTTTCTAGTTTTTACAGTATCCTTTGCCATATTGTTTGTAATGCAGTTTTGACAGAAAAAAAATAGTTTCCTGGATTCATTATAATAGGTTAGCTTCTAACTGAAAGTGCTGCTATTGTTTATTTAAAAATAAATAGATGTTCTGATCAAATTTCCTCGGCTGTATTCATAATAATTAATTTGAATTACATTTTTTTAGTCCAAAAATTATTCGATATAATATAAGGATGAAATTTGTTACATATCGCTGTTTCTGTAAATTACTTACAGAAAAAAATGTTGGTCAGCTTTGTTTATAACAAATTGTTAACTCATAATACTTATACATAATAATTATTATCAGATACCAAAAGACAGAAATGCTTTTTCGTTATATGGAGCCCGAAAGGTTATCTAGTTGAAGAGGTGACATATATTTTTTCAAATTCAAAATGTACTTATTTTTCATGTTTTTTTTAGATTTATAAAGTTGAAAATTTTCTTCAATTGTCTTCTACCGGAGTTAGTGCATCCAAGAACTGGGGTTGGAAATAAGGAACAATTCCCGACAACACCTGAGGATTATTGAGTGAAATTTCAATGAATCTCGATTTTTTCTACCACGTTTATTTTTTTCTCCCATTCTATTTTTTTGGGTTACAATTTATTGATTACTATTTTAAATCAAGGGTACCGATCAATGAATAAAATTCCTTAAAAAAAATTAAAATGCAAGTGCAAAAAAAATAAAAAAATTAAAAATACTTTGATAAAACCAAGATTTTATAAAATGCACTGAAGAAAAAATAATTTCTTTCAAAAAATTGTATTTTTGTAAGTTCAATCAAAGAAAACATAACTAGCGTTAAAAAAGATCAGTTTCTATATCTCAATTCATTACCTGTTTAAAACATTGGTTTGTTTTGGTCACCTAATTTTTATATTCTGCACGCCACTGGCTACTGGATACTAAGAATGCATAAATGATTTATTTATTCGGTGGCAATATCTTTTGGTATTGGTGGTATTGTGATACTGATTTAAGTAAAACCAAACGGAATAATGGCTTTATTCAACTTTTAATGGGAGGGGGTAAGCATCTAGTTCTGTAAATCTGTTGATTGTCTGTGAGTAGTCGATGACAAGACGCTTACGGTAATGACATCCTCCAGAAACTAGTACTTGTGCTCTCCATGGTGAGTTGCTAGGTTCAATTACTTTGTCTTTTGGTAGATTATTTATTTCGTTAGATATGAATTCTTGATCTTCTTGAGAATGTCGTCTTGAGCGAATAGCAGTAGGCTTTATCTCTGGTGAAAGATTAGTCAAAATCGATGCTGGCGGAACAGTAGCTTCTAAAACATTGCAAATTTTCAAAGGTTGTTTGTCACCTCCAAATTGAAGTTCGATTGACGAGTGCTTCTCAAGAATATCGTGTCCGATTATGACGTCAGCGCACACATTCCCGATGGCAAACAGAGGCTGACGTTTATACTTGTGTTCACCAATCTGAATTGTTGCATAGCATAGACCGTCGACAAAAGAGACATTATTGAGAGATGCTAGAGTTATTGCTTGGTTACAAGGTTTTTGTTTGAGATTGATAGTTTGAGCAAGGTTTTTATCGATAAAGCTGGTTGAGCCACCAGTGTCGAGAAGTGTATCTGCACGATATTCATTGATTGTGATAGGAATAGTTGCTTTTCTTAAACTTACAGGAGCAGCAGCGGAGATAGTTGACAAGTAAGAGTTAGTAGCTTGAGGAGTTTGTTCATCGTCTGTGGCGACAGCATTAGCAGTACGATAGTTGGATCCAGAGCTACGACAAACGTTCGCAAAGTGTCCTTTTTTGAAACAGCTGACCTGACCTGACCTGGCATTCAGTGTCATAAGCGGGGCATCTATTTCGCTGATGAATATTACCACCGCAAAAAAAACATCGTCTTCTGGTTTGGTTAGTATAAATATCTTGTCTGAATTTATTTGGAGCATTTGTGGCTGCTAGATTAGGAACTGGCAAATGTCCTAGAGTTTCAGGAACAGCGTTGACATGAGCAGACATAAAAGGTATACCGGCGAACAGTTGAGATGTCTTTTCCGCAGTTTCTAGAGATAAAGTTGGTTAAGAGTCTTTTCCAGGGTGTCAGTGGAATTTTCTACTAGTCTTTCTTTTATTTTCTGCGACGATATTCCAGCTATGAACGCTAAACGTACGATCTCGTTTTGATATTCAGCTGCAGTTATATTTGTGAATTTACAATCATTAGTGAGTATATTTAGGGCTCTCGAATATTTAGCTATAGACTCGCCTAGTTGTTGTTTCCTTGATATGAGGGTATGTCGAGCCAGAGTGATGTTTTGTACTTTTTGGTATGCATCATTTAGCGTCTTAATAGCTTCGGTGTACGTGCTTTTCGATTGAATAAAGTTGTAAATTTGTGGATTTGTGGAGAAATATGATTCACAAGGAGTTGGTACTTAAGAGCATCGTCCGCGGAGGCAGCTTCCCGTACAATGAAATTCTCGAAGGAATATTTCCAATGGGCCCATTTGAGGTCTGATCCTGTCATTGAAGGCACATCAAACTGTTCGGGGCGCAGATAACGCGACATAGATTTCTTTTCGTCAGGCATTGTACATTTAAAAAATTAAAAGTTGAATAAATTGATACTGATTTAAGTAAAACCAAACGGGATAACCGCTTTATTCAACTTTTAAAATAACACGGTAATGTGTGAATGACAATTTTTATATAGTGACGTGACATACATTGTCAAACTCTATAGATACAATATTTGGAAAAGATTTATATTTAGTCACGCTTACTTTTGCAGCGCGTATGAAGTTATGACGCATTAATCAAACCCTCAAGAAACCAGACATCCGAGGTACAATGTTTCTCAAACAGTAGCAACCTGAGTGTGAGTCGCTTCACTATATAGTACTTTCAAATGTCGTGGGTCATTTGTTGGCATTCCGTTTTCATAAAGATTCTCGGTCTCTAAACTTCCTCATAGAATTACATTGTTTATCTTCTTCTTCATCTTCTTCTTCTTTTTCGTCTTTTTCTTCTTCTTTACGTTATAAAAAGATGCTGTCGACAAAGAGGTATTTTGATAAATTTAACAGTCTCTCATGTAGAATAATGTGATTTGAAGCACTTGCAGTAGGAATTTGAGTACTTTATATTAGTTATTTGCTGAACATATCACTATACTAACTAACTTTCAAAGATATTACCTATAACCCAGTGGGAATTTACCCGTGAAATATATAGGTGTATAATGAATTTTTCAGTATTAAATTATGGCATAGTAGGTATTTTTAAATCCTCAAAACGAAATGGAAAAATAATCTTAGCAGATAATTCTTTGTTGATGTTAGTTATTACAGAGCTCAAGCTCCATCTACTATCCGTTTTAATTTCTCATTACCGTGTTTATAAAGTTTCCGGTTCACGTTTACGTTTTACCTTATTATCCGCGTAAGCATTTCGAAAATGGTTTTAGCCATTCAAACAAAAAGTAAAACACTGCTCTCTGCACAGCTTAATGGCGGAGAGAAACAAGCAGGGCGAAAAAAGTTAATACAAAATTCACTTTGATATTTTACTGTACGCCATGCCCCTTCCCATGCCCTAAATTTCATTCAAAATTAATTAATCTATTTTAAATTCATCCCCTTTTAATTTTCGCATCACCTACAAAAGCGAACGTTACATATTTCCGTGAGCTTTAACAGCTAGGATAAAAAGTATCTGGGTAAATTAAAATGTGGAAAAAGTGTTTGTTTAATAATCGTTTTTTATTATTTGTACGGAAGTTTGTCTAGATTTAAAAACAATTTGTTTACCCTACCTGACTAATAAATATACCGTTGCGGAGGAAAACTCGTATACTGAAGTTAAGGGCAAACATAATTAAAAAGGTATTTATTACGGTAATCCAAAATTATTTTTTCCTATACAGCACTGTGATTTTCATTCTTTAGTGAAATTTATTGTTTAAAATATTAACAAATTTATTGTTTAAAATATAAAGCATTTCCACTGATGGCTTCCTCCTCTTTGAAACCCGAACGTCCTTAGCAGGAATCCAGTTCAAATTCTTGAATATCATCAATCTTGTTATCCCATCAGAACGAACAAATTTAGACCACTCAGGCAACCTGAACCAGTTACTAGATCAGGACCAACAGTTCTAACTCCAGGAGAGGTGCGAGAAGTCGAAAGCGGGTAAAGTCCTAGGATTAAATGGAATCCCGGTCGAAGACTTTAAAAGCTTGATGTCATAAGGGAATGTTATAGAAATAATAAGTGAGTTCTTACGTTTACAAGGAACTCCAAAGCAGTGAAAGGAGGCCAAAACATTTCTGCTGTGGAATGGTAAATGTTCGGAATATGTTTATTCACTACCTTGGGAAAGTTTGTAGAAAGAATAATCAAAGAGATGCTAAATAATGCAGTTGATATAAAAAGAGGTTTTTCTGGTAACTTCCTGAAATGAAGAAATACCTATTATCGAGCAAGGCTCAGGCAATATATTGCTAAGTGGCCTTGTCGAGCCGAGAGTGCTGGGGATAGATAAATCAAGGTAAAGTGGGTAGACGACTGTGTCACAGTTGAATCCCACACTGCCTAAAGCTTAGACCTGACAAAAAAAACTCCAGTACCTGACTTTTCGCAAAGAAGGCACTTTTAAAATTTAAAGTTTAAACAAAATTGTTTAATATACTTTATAGCATTATTTTTATTCGGAAATACTATTTCACTAAACTTATCTTTTATTACTTTATTTATATTAGGTATATTCAGTTATAATTTATATATTATCAGTATCTCATGACAACATTGAAAAGGTCAATCACTACCTTAAATTGAGAATCACTGTTAGTTCCGCGATTACTATTTGCCATCGAAATCTAAATCTTTCCAGGAGAGTACATAAGTGTACCAGCGTATCTCTTAATATTTAGTAACATTAATAATGTTGTACTTACCTACCTGTTATTTCTGTATTTTTCTTTTGTATTGTATATATTATTTTTATTATGATATCGTCAACATTTATGATTGTTTCTTATGTGTATTGAGAGGTCTTAGGATGTCGAATCTGATAAATTAAATTCCTTACTCGTTTTCTAACTTTGTATTAATCTCTGAAAGGGATACGAAAGAAGAGAGTGACATTTTGACTAGAATCAGTCAAATAAAAGCTTTGCAACACACAATGCAAATTGTGTATGCAACCCCAATACACCGGGAATTTTTTGCTTTTAATAATTGTCAATACTCTCTTCTAATCATAGATGGCAGCACATCTAAAAATTTTATCTTATTGCGGATATAGCTACTGACTTGTACGAGTTTGGAATTTTATTTATTGGATTCGAAAAGCCTAACTAACGAAGCCGAAAGGCAGAAACCGGTCTTAGGATGTCGAATCTGATAAATTAAATTCCTTACTCGTTTTCTAAATCTATTCATGTTAACTTTACTAATAAACGAAACCAACATATTCCTATAAGAATAAATAACGCTTAGATTCCCTGTGGTAATACATCAAAATATCTTGTAATGACATTCGACGCTAGACTTCGCTGGAAAGTCCACATTAAAAAGAAACGCTTGGTATAAAATATAAAAAGATATATTGGTTATTAGGAAGAAACTCCAAGTTGTCCACACATAACAAACTGCTTCTCTACAAGCAGATATTGAAACCCGTTTGGACGTATGGGAGCTTTGGGGCTGCGCCAGTAAAAGTAACATTCAAGTTATCCAACGTTTTCAAAATAAAGTATTAAGGAACATCGTCGATGCACAATGGTACTGTCGCAACAGTGATCTTCGTAGGGACCTGGAAGTAGAAACTGTTGACAAGACTATATCTAAATCTGCCAGCAGCCATGAACAACGGCTGCTCCAACATGGGAACGTTGAGGTCATCCAGCTCCTCGATAATACCAATTTAGTAAGAAGACTTAAGAGGACCAAACCTTTTGAACTAGTTCAGTGACAGTGCTAATTACAAACAGAGTATTGTGCGGATTTTATGTTACACGTTTCCGGTAGTGTTAATAAAATTATCAGAGGTACGCTAGTGAGTAGGACCTTAGTATTTAAGAATTCTAGTTAAGTTAGTTTAGAACAAAATTGCTTATTGATCTTCATGATCAGATTGTAATTATAGGAAACATTCCCACAGAGTGTTTGGTTACGAAAAAAAATACCTCCAACATAATCATTGTACCTCTCTGTATAAAACGCCATTATCAACCTCACAATAGGATAAAAGCTTTCCATCAGTTTCTTCTACCTTTCTGTTTTCAGCGATACATTATTAAAATATGAAACTCCGCTGCTTAAAAATATTCAAAACGGCGCGTAACTTATTCAAATGAAATTAAGTCCTCGTCGAGGGATAAAAAAAGGCCGAAGCAAAGTAGGCTATGGAGTGTCGACAACGATCGTTTTGAAATTCAAATGAATTTTGTTTTTGTCAATGCACAGTCAGCGGAAAAAAGTTGAACGACGAGCAATGAGAAACAAAAGAAAGTGCAGCGAAGGGTTTTTCCCTAAAATTTCAACCTGTGGCTTGCCGTTAAGGACAATATTTAATTTTTGTTTTCGGAAGACAGATACAGGGTGGACAATTAGTACGTCAAAGTTTAGCTTTACTATCTCAAAACATCGAAGTAAAATTCAGGAATTTGAATAAAAAATTAATTTCATCAAAGGTCACGTTAACCGTCTTATAATATTCAATTTTCGCTTGTTGCAAAACTTTTACAAATTGCCACGAGTTATTCTTGATTAAAGATATTTCTTCGTGGGATTATGTAATCTGCTTTGGGGTGCAGTGAAGTGGGGTGTGGATTGATAAATGTCGTTAATAGAAAAAAAAATATGGGCGCCAGGAGATTGTTTTACCCTCATCCAAAATGTAGTTCAATTTAGTCACTCAACCTTCAGAATGGATCTAAATTGAGCCCACTAATAAAAACAAATTAACTACGTCGCAACAAAAATTTGCTTACCTTAATTCGGGTCAAGACCACTTGTGACTATTAGTAAATGAAAAAAAGGACTAATTACTCAATAACTGTTTAATATTCCAACTTATTTAAATTTACACAGGTCAAAAAAAAGGAACCCGAGGGATCCCACTAAAATTGCAAGAAAATTGCGCGAGTTTAAAAAAAAATTAAATTAACTAAATAATCACGAATAATAGGGGTGTGACACCATCCGCGAGAGCTCTAAAGGTCGTTGGAAATGGGCGTATAAAAAAAAATTCACCACTCGCCCCTATAAGTCGCTTACAAAATTCCAAAAATTTGATTTGATAAAAAGAGAAAATATACAAAAATATTAATTTAGAGACCTTTAAAAATTATTAATTAACAACTAAATGTACATGAACAAACATAAAGAGATATGAAAAACTTGCGGTTGTTCCCAAAACTCCCTCGCTTTTAAACGTGGATTTTCTTCCACCAGACCAAAAATTAAATCGCAGCTACTTGCAGCTACTAGCTTGACAAAAGATCGCTGAACGCTTGAAAGTATTCCTTACGCCGTACACTGAATACTGCGACGGGCTCCGCCCAGTACTAGAAAGTTTCGCAACTTCCGCCCAATACTAGAACCCTAAAATAATATACATTAAACTCCCTAATCGAATACCCCTCGGCCCAGAAAGAAATTTACAAACTTCTAACAGTTTAAACAATAAAAACATATTTAAATATCTCAACATACCCTTTTATACAGTGAAGGGGAATTCTCGAAGAATCGGGAACTTTCCTAACAAATGTTTCCGTGGAAGGTGAATTCTCTGAGAATCAAATCGTCTCCCGTGGAAGGTACTATCCCTATAATATTAATAGGCCTTACACACTTGCCAAACAACATAATACTCGACTTTCATGAAAAACGCCTTACCTGAGAAAAATGGTGTCGTTACGAACGTGGCTTGGTTAGGTACAAAATAACAATTCCTCTTCAAGAGAATCAGACCAGGGTAAACACACCAAATCAAATAGGCACCCTGCAATCCAACAATACGGGAATCGCTCGTCTATCCCAATCATTGGTACGAAATAATTTCCATATAACACCGGCGATTCCCCAAAATTTTGTCTAACCACGTTACACTTTTCTCACCCAACAAAAAAGAAAGGAGCCGGTCAAAAATTTTCGTCGATATGATTCTAGAACGAATTCAACCACGCAGGAACGACAAATCGATATTTGACGTCGATAAAAATAAACGTAAACAACAAACTATCTCGATGTTTAAAATACCTTATACCAAACTAAATAGCTCGTTCAAATGGATATAAAGTGAGTCAAAACTTGAGGCTGAATGTAATACATCTTATGTGATATACGGTTCCTAAATAATATAACTCGATCCATACAGTGGTTCACACCTACCCAAGAAAAACAAGGTATGGAAACTAATTAATGTAGTAAGGTCTTAATACCGAATTTAAACGTTACAAACTAAACAGGGAAATTTCTTGTACAATTGTCAACTAAATATTTTTTAACACTGCTACAATATATAGCAGCGAACTATAAAAGAAAAAAGGCGAACATAAAATATATAGTAATAACCCCGAAATGTCTCCATCATTATTCTCCAGTCTGGCTCACCGTGGGAATCCTTAGGGTTGGTGATACGAGTACATGACGTCAGTCACACGCGCTTTTCACGGACTTGTCTGTCTCATTAACTTCCACTTCATTAGAAAATAATCCGGAAAAATAAAGCTGTCTAGAACTTCGCCACGAGATTTTTATTTAATGAAACAAAGAGGGATTTTTATCTTGATACAAGGGATTTCGAGGAAATGGTTTAATATCTAGTTTTCTCGTGGTATTATGAGGATTAGAATTGAATGCGTCAGTTTTATAATTAAAATTTTCATTATATATACCCATAGAGTGGAGAATTATATTATGCTATATTCGTTTTTTCCATTCTTCTAGACATAGAAAATTGAACTGATGCAGAGTTTATCGATTGAAAAGGTGATTTTAAATTTTTTATCGATTTCTGTACTTGCACGACTCTTTTATAGCTGTTGCTGTCGATTAGCTGATCCTACATTTCAGCCATGTCCGATATATATATATATATAAATCTACATCTACGGGCACGAGAAAGTGCTAGTAAATGTATGTACAAGTTTCGGTGTATCTTATTAGTCATTGTTATTGTTCTGTGAAGGTCAGAGGTCTCGGATTTACTGTGAAGTAATAATTTTGATACTTTTCTAGTAGGGGTAAACCTAAACTGAGCACCTCAAGATCTTAGAGCCACTACGTAATTTAAGGATAAGCCCTTATCTGATCAACTTCGTTAAATCTTATCTCAGCGACAGATGGATAAGGAATGGGAAGGAGCACATGGCAATAGACCAGGGAGTACCCCAGGGGTCCGTCCTAGGGCCCCTACTATATAATGCGTGACAATAGCGTACGCCGACGATCTGCAGACTCTAAGGAAGACCTAGTACAGAGAATTCAGATAGCCCTAGCAGAGATTTGCCACTGGATTGAAGCACACGGCTTACAGGCGGCTCCGGAAAAAACGAAAAGTGTAATAATTCACGGGAGGAGGAATAGAGAAGGGATCGTCTTTAACGAGAAAGCAGCTTTAGGAAGGATTCTTCAAAACATTGAAGGACCTAGCATACGGAGGAGAAAGATGCTGGCTGGTGTGGTCACCTCCGTGATCACCTATGCAGCTCCGATATGAAAAAATGTATGATAAGTCTGCAAATACAGGACCATGCTGTTAGTAACGCAGAGAAGATCACTTCACAGCAGTGGCTACAGGACCGTGTCGGGGGAAGCGCTAGCGGTAATCTGCGACGTTCCTCCAATATACCTTCTAATAGAGGAACGCACGATAAGATACTGACTAGCAGGGATCACGGAGGCTGACAAGAGAAGAGAAAGGGAGGTAACAAACAGACGCTGGCAGGATAGGTGGGACGCCAACCCAGCCCTAGGTCAATGGACCAAGACCCTTATTGGTTCACGCCGTTTCTGAGCGGCCACGGTAGCTTCCGCTCATACACGAAAAAAATAGGGAAAGAGGATACCGACACAATTTTTGAGTATAACAGATGGGAGGGGAACAGGGAAAGGCTCGGTTGGCAGCTGGACGAAGATAACCCCGATCAGCTTATAAATAACATGTTAGAGAACAACTGTAACTGGAGTAAAGGTTTTGCAGCAGTCACAGAAATTATGCGGACAAAGCAAGAAGAGGAGTGAGAATTTCAGAGGGAGTGGCGATAAAAGAAGACAGCTGCCAACCCTGAAGTCACGTCTGAAAGGACAGTTCCAGATTTGGTGAGCTAAGGGGGGTAGTGAGAGTAGCGCCCCACAATGCCCTGATCATGGAGTCAGGGTGCCATGCGGTTTCTCCCCTCCGAAAAAAAAATGTTAGGTTAAGAGTGTTTCGTTCGTTTATAATCCCAAACATTTTCATACAACTCAGATTCGAATTAACAAGAATAAGTATTAGGTCATAAAGTGCTGAATTAAGGTATCTACGAGGGTTCCAATAGTTTACCTGAGGGTAATAAGGTGTTGAGTTCAGGCCCGCCCTCTAGTAGGCAGCTATCAACTAACGCCATGCTTCTTCTCTTCCTGTAATTCTGGTTTTAAGTATGGATGCTTTTGGATTATGATTGTCGAATTGAATTATTTAGTCACCCATAAATTATAAATCTTAATCATAATGGTAAGGCTAGTCTTAATGTTATAGTTATATGAATAACTTCGTCGCTCTAAATTAACATTAGCTTGTTAACTATTTTAAACCTGCATATGTGTAAATAAATACAAACGTATTAATGAAAGTAATTTAACCCTTTACTTATATTGATCTGTAGTGGGGTAGCATAGCTTGCTGGAAGCCTAGATATTCATATTTCTCACCATCTTTCTATTTCAATTCATTAATGTTTTGAACTTTTCTAAAAACTACAATTCTTTCTTACTAGAAACCTACCAAAATTTTACACACTTTGTCATATCTAAAATAACTAAATTGTCAAACTACCGTTTAATTATCCCAAAAACATCGAACAACAGTAGCGGAATAAAGTGAAACCGATCCAAGAGCTTCATGTTCTCTTCTTGAAATGCAAATTAGTCACAAAATAAACAGTTTCATGCCATGAATTACATTTAACCCCCATATTTGAACTAAGGCGGTCTCCGGGAAGCAAATTTCAAATTTCAGTTCGAGCTAAACGTGAACTTTAAATGACGCGTTTATTTATAGAAGGCAAATATTGCCGTATGAATTCCTGAACGAGTTGTTCGCTTCGAGGTTACTTTAAAAAAATCAAAGAGCCTTTAATAAATGCGAAATTAAAATTTTAATCGACTGGTTATGGTATCAGCAAATTTTTTTTTTTCGTACACAAAATTTATTTTGTCTTTGCAAATTGTAAAACTTAGATAATAGTTATGTGCAGGATGTCCCAGAAGTTTGAGGTAAAATGAATTTATCGGATTCAAATAGATTTAGTAGGCCCTACTGAAAAATTCTAACGGCAGAAACCAGTTTTGGGATGTCGAATCAGATAACTTCCATCTAGATATATACTCATCTTTGTCTTGCCTTATAGTGGGTAAAGTTGAAGACTGTGGCTAATTATGGATAATACACAATAAAAGAATGATTAAACAATATTATTTAGAAAAAAACACATTAATGAGTAATAGTTATAAATTATTTCCTCTCCATTTCAAATAACTTATTTTATTTATTGCCTATTCTTTTATACAACTCATGGCAACGCTGTACAGATCTATGTTTCTATCTTTGTCCGTTTCACTGATAAGTACATTTTAACGAGCGAGTAAGTAGGAATTCCTTTCTTACCTGCTTCTACCAGGAGCATATCATATAGGTTTGATTTAGAATAACGATTATTTAAAGGCTAATAAATGCATTCAGCTTATACAAATAATAAGTGACAAATAGAAAGTGTCTGGTCAAGAGGCAGTCTTGATTGTGTACTGATATAATAAAGTCGCTTTTAAAGATTATTATTTAACGTGTGCTTATTGTGATTTGTGTGTATTTTTAACGTTTTAACGTTTATTTCTAAACAATTTATTTATTGTACTCATAAAATGGCTCCACGTTCAAAAAGGTAAAACGATCGAAGTCTCGGTCAGTACATGAAAAACAAATTTTACCTCGAGTATTTCACTGTCTTGAAAGGGATCATCCTCGTCCAAAAGATAAGTTAGTTGACATGTGCTGTGACTATGGTGAAGTACAAGAGCCAAAAATCAGCAGCGGACGAACAAAAATAACCGTTGATGAAAATGCCAAAACTGCTATACGCAGAAGTATTCACAGTTTTTTTTTTCAGAAATGAGCTGCCCACTTTGCAAAAAGTTATGGAGGTTATTAGGGGTCATGTACTCATCCCACGAATGAGTAAAGAAAGTTTGAGGAAAATATTATATGAAATGAAATTTAAGTACGGAAAAGTCGATCGGAAAAGCATTCTCATTGAAAAATTGACGAACTTCGGAAGCTTAACAAAAAAAATTACTACATGGATGAGACATGGGTTAACCAAGTATGGCAGGATGGAAAAATAACCAGTGCACGACAAGCTTTTATTGAAGGGTTGTCAACTGGGTTAAAACAGCCGTCTGGAAAAGGTAGCCGCCTCATAGTTACACATATAGGGAGCGACAGCGGATATCTAGCAAACGGTGGAGATGAAGGAGGAGATGAATGCAGAAGTGTTTGAAAAATGGTTTGAAGGTATCCCTCAACTTTTGGAACCTGGGTTTGTCATCGTCATGGATAATGCTTCCTATCATAGTCGGCATTTAGAACCATTACCGAAACAATCATGGAAAAAAGCTGAAATACAACAATGGTTAATAGATAAAAACATCCATTATAACAAAGATAGTCTAGATGTACTGCCATCTATGATTAGAAGAGATTATTGACAATTACTAAAAGCAAAAAATTCCCGGTGTATTGGTGTTGTATACACAATTTGCATTGTGTGTTGCAAAGCTTTTATTTGACTGATTCTCGTCAAAATGTCACTCTCTTCTTTCGTATCCCTTTCAGAGATTAATACAAAGTTAGAAAACAAGTAATGAATTTAATTTATCAGATTCGACATCCTAAGACCGGTTTCTGCCTTTCGGCTTCGTCAGTTAGGCTTTTCGAATCCAATAAATAAAATTCCAAACTCGTACAAGTCAATAGCTATATCCGCTATAAGATAAAATTTTTAGATGTGCTGCCATCTATGATTAGAAGAGAGTATTGACAATTACTAAAAGCAAAAAATTCCCGGTGTATTGGGGTTGCATACACAATTTGCATTGTGTGTTGCAAAGCTTTTATTTGACTGATTCCTGATTCTAGTCAAAATGTCACTCTCTTCTTTCGTATCCCTTACGAGTAAGGAATTTAATATATTAGATTCGACATCCTAAGACCGGTTTCTGCCTTTCGGCTTCGTCAGTTAGGCTTTTTGAATCCAATAAATAAAATTCCAAACTCGTACAAGTCAATAGCTATATCCGCTATAAGATAAAATTTTTAGATGTGCTGCCATCTATGATTAGAAGAGAGTATTGACAATTACTAAAAGCAAAAAATTCCCGGTGTATTGGGGTTGCATACACAATTTGCATTGTGTGTTGCAAAGCTTTTATTTGACTGATTCTAGTCAAAATGTCACTCTCTTCTTTCGTATCCCTTTCAGAGATTAATACAAAGTTAGAAAACGAGTAAGGAATTTAATTTATCAGATTCGACATCCTAAGACCGGTTTCTGCCTTTCGGCTTCGTCAGTTAGGCTTTTCGAATCCAATAAATAAAATTCCAAACTCGTACAAGTCAATAGCTATATCCGCTATAAGATAAAATTTTTATGATTAGAAGAGAGTATTGACAATTACTAAAAGGAAAAATTCCCGGTGTATTGGGGTTGCATACACAATACACCGGGAATTTTTTGCTTTTAGTAATTGTCAATACTCTCTTCTAATGATAGATGGCAGCACATCTAAAAATTTTATCTTATAGCGGATATAGCTATTGACTTGTACGAGTTTGGAATTTTATTTATTGGATTCGAAAAGCCTAACTGACGAAGCCGAAAGCCAGAAACCGGTCTTAGGATGTCGAATCTGATAAATTAAATTCCTTACTCGTTTTCTAAAGATAGTCTAAAGGCGGAATTACTACAGATTACAAAACTACATGTATATAAACGAAAGGTATGCATAAAAAAATATAAAATCAAAAAAACTTTTTAGTTTATTGTAAAAATAATTAACTATTTATTTGGGTTAATCTTAACCCTTTCAAAAATTAATAAGCACGCTACTGCCTTTAATATGCCAAGGGCCAATAAAACTCTCAATCATTTTTTGGTTCTAGTATAGTAACAATATTGCCAACATATTGTAATTATTATATTTTCAGTCGGCGCATGCGAATTCCAAGCATTGACAGCTAAACCGTTGCTTGATAAAATCCTCTTTTAGGCCAAATCACGCGCTCTCTGTTGGGTTACTACTGTTAGAAGTTTTATGTACAGGTTTAAGTGCTTACTAGGTTGGATCTTAGTATAGAAATCTTCTAAATGTGTTTTTGGATAATCACTTCCGTGTATGTGTATAAATGATTTTAAGGCAAAGTTATTTTCTGTAACAGTCTTAGGAGGATGCCCTGACCCCATTTAATGTTAAACAAAAGTAATCGTAATCAAATTATAAATAAATAATACGAAAATTCTCGATGGATAACTCCATTACAATCACAATAATTTAGCTGGTGGAAACGTTGCGTGCCACAGTAAAACACTATCTATTTATTTCCACTTTTTTCTGTGTGCAGATTTTATTTTCCGACACATCAAATCATCCGACAATACACAAACACAGAAACAAATTACCTAATCTTTTCTCTGCCCACCGAAATGCTAAAAACACACAATTCGTTTACTATTTTACGAATGTTAAAACAACTGCCCGTAGTAGGTAAAAACCCAAAAAATGAAAAAATGTCCTATTTCAATTAATCCTCGTATTGTTTTTATTTTTAATTAGTTATTCAAACAACGGCAATCCCGCGGGACCACGGCAAATAGAAATTGAAAAGGGAAAAAGTGATAGAAGCAGGTGGTTTGCCGGGGGTGGATGCGATGGGATGAAAACCGGCGGAGAAGGGGGAGTGTGTAGCCAGAGAGTTCGCTAGTTCATTTTCCACGCCACTGAGCAGCTCATTATACACCGAACCCGGTGAGGAATGTATGAAGTATTATGTTGGAGGAAAACGGGCAAAAAGCGTTAGGGAATCCCTAATAAAACACATGGGATTGGGTTTTGGAATATTTTCGTTACTTGTTAAATGATTTATAAAAAGCGTTTTGGCTCGATTAATCCAAGAGCTAGGTAATACGCAGACAAAGTTCTCGCAAGACAAAATTATGGGTATCAAATAGTAATTCTCTTAAAAATAAATGTTTTTTTTAAATTACCATTTGTATAATTATGTCTTATGTCTTCAAGCCATAGCTAGAAAGTTACATGCACAGTTACAACTATCTTCCGCATCAAATTCCACTGTATTACGGAAAGTAAAAAAGTTGCGCTTAGAGACACGCGCCAAAACTCTAAAAAAATGCATTTCATCATCCCATCTACCCACGCACATAAAAACATTGAGGTATGGAATTTCGCGGGAACTCTTCTTGCCGGAGCTCGAACAAGCTGGTACTTAATAACGGAGGGAACGTTCCTGATTGGGTAGGTCGGGGTTAAGTAATATTATAACACAACAAGACAAAGATAGATCAATATCTTGAACAGTAAACATTTCTATTTTAACGTACACCACAGAAACGAGAGCTGAAACATCAACAATGAAAAGAATAATGAGAACGACCGAAATGAAATTACTAAGAACCATCAAGAGTGTTACCGTCAGGGATAGAATAAGAAGCCATGCTATCAGAGAAGAACTAGAAATACAGGATGTGGTAAGATGGGCTAGAACACGCAAGAGGTGCTGGAGAGACCATGTGGAAAGGATGCCAGATGAAAGATGGGCAAAGTGGGACAAGTCGCAAAAACCAAACTCGCAAAGACGGTAGGCAGATCACCCAAGATATGGTAAGAAAGCTGGAACTCAGCGTCACAGGAAGAGCTCCGAAGGAGGCTAAACGCAATGGACTAAACAGGACCAGGTCCTATTATAAGAAGAAGAAGAAGAAGAAGAAGTAAAAATTTCTAATTCTCCAGTCAGTCACACATTAGGGCTCACACACAACACATCGCTCATTTTAAAAGTCATATTTGAACTGCAACATACAAACATGCCCTCAGTGCTTTTTCTCATTCTCATGTTCAGTTGTACTAAACTTGAACATTTTATTACTACAAATTTCAATTCACACTGCACAAATGCTAAGTGCCTAATATTTATGTAACCTGAGCAAATGCGTTATATGTATAGATAAGTTAAAAGTGAATTGTTCCTGTTGATTCCATCACTACCTAGTTGTTTTCTGTTGATGTTTTGATGTTAATACACAGTTAATTAAAGTGTTTTTTTATTATTATTATTATTATTATTAAACACCCATAAAGGCATTTAGTATATTACAACCTCGTCAATAGTGACCAAAGAGAAATTTAATTCTAACTTAATCTAATAGAGTTTAAAACTTAAAACTAAGGTATAGTCATCAGCGTTCCTTAGGTTCTGTAGAATTGATTTCATTAAACTTTAACGTGCACACACAAGCTCTGCTTTTGCACTAAAAACACTAAACTAACTCAAAGGGCTTGATCCTCTAAAGTTTTCTTTCTAACCCAGTATTGTCAAGGAGCTGGATAGCCTCGACATTGACATGATGATGAAGTCTTTCTTCATCGCTCTTGGCTAATTTCTTGATGGTCTGGTCAACAGTGTCCATTTCCAGATCCCTATGGAGATTACTATTGCGAATATACCAAGGGGCATCTACTATGTTCCTCAGTGCTTTGTTTTCAAATCTTTGGATGATTGCTAAATTGCTTGCTTTGGTGCATCCCCATAGTTGGATACCATAGGTCCATACAGGCTTAAGTATCTGCTTATAAAGCATAAGCTTATTATGTAGAGACAGAGTGGAGTTTCTTCCAATTAGCCAGTACATTTTTCTATATTTCAGTCCAAGTTCTTCTCTTTTCTTTTTAACATGTACATTCCATCGGAGTTTGGCATCTAAGGTAATACCTAAGTATTTTGCTGTGTGTGAATATGGAATCAGGTTACTGTTTATTCTGAATGGAATGTGATCTATCCTTTTGTTCGTAAAGTTAATGTGGAGTGATTTAGTTTCGTTAAGTTTAATTTTCCATCTCTTCGTCCAGTCATAGATAAGGTGGACAGCTGTTTGCATCTTGTGGGTTCCTTCTTCATTGCTCTTTCCTACTGCTAGAATGGCAGTGTCGTCGGCGAAGGTGGTTTTCTAACTCCTGAATATCACATGTGTGTAAGTACAGGACAGGTCTTAGGACAGTTCCTTGTGGTACTCCAGCTTTAATTTCTTTAAGATCGGAATAGGCTTCTTCTTACCTAATTCTAAGGTATCTTTTCGATATATATGAATGGAGGATATCTATATATTGTTTTGGAAGAAAAAGCTTGAGCTTATGTATTAAGCCTTCATGCCAAACCTTATCAATCATCAAGAAAGATAGTAGCACAAATGTTTTTCTCTTCTAATGATTTCTCTATAATGTTGTTAAAGTTCATAGAATAACTATGAACTTGGTCGATAGTCGAGTGCTTATTTGTAAATCCAAATTGGTGATCAGGGATAATTTCTTTTTCTTCTAAGTGGTTTTAGTCGTTTGAGTAGGAGTTTCTCAAATAGTTTCGACATAACAGGCAGTAATGAGATTGGTCTGTATGACGATGCCTCATGTGGTGGTATCCCTGGCTTGGGTATCATTATGACTTCCGCAATTTTTCAAAGTTGGGTACATACTTCTGTCTGAAGGCAGCATTTATTAGGTTAGTTAGTTTAATTATAGCTTTTTTGGGTAATTGTTTTAAAATTTCTCCAGTAATTAAGTCAAAACCTGGAGCTTTTTTCGGATTGATATTTTCTTTTATTTCGGTAATTACTTTTTTGGGAGAGTTAAATTCTATTTCTTGATCAATCTGTGGATGTTCTTCCTGAGTGGGTTCTTCATTTTGATCTTCATGAGGTTGAAAGATATTTTCTAGACGATTTGCAAATCTTGTTGCTTTTTGCTCATTATTTCTAGCCTTCCAATCTGACAGGTGGTATTCCCATTATGGGTCTTTTCAATCTCTTAGTAGCTTTCCAGAGTGAATAATCAGTACTACTGTCGTCTGTAAATTCTCTTAGGTAAATACTAATTGATTTTTTTTAATTTTTTGTATAGTTATATAGTTTTATCATTTTCTCAGAGAGTTCCCTTATTTCTCTAGGATAGTTGTTTTCTACCATCCTTCTATTAATAGCAGGTGTAGTTTCCCAAGCTGCTTGTTGGATATTATCATTAAGCAATTTCACTTCGTCGTCTAGTTGTTGTTAATTTCTTAAAGGAACAGATAGATTAATTTTTTTCGTCAAGGATGATTTTGAAGTTTTCCAATCTGTTAATTTGTTAGTCAATGTAGGGTTATTTTCTTTTTTAATAATGTTTTCACTAAGTGTTAAGATGATAGAGGAATGATCAGAATTCATGTCCCATCCTTCTTCTATTTCTAAAAAGTTGGCCGGTATGTTTTTGATTATAAACAAATCAATAAGGTATGGAATCTTGTTGGGATCGGTTGGCCAATAGGTAGGCTTTCCAGTGTGAATTTTATTTAAAAAAAAATATAAAATCTAAACGAACAATAAATGCTGAGGTTAATAATTTTGCTAAAGGTCTAAAATAAAAATTCGATTTATGTCAAGCCAGTTTTGCTAGAATTCTGTGTATGCGCCGTATTTACAAAATTTGTTTTTATTAGCCCATTTTCCCCTTTTACGCTTCATGAATATCTTCATATTACATAATCCTCTTTAACCCTATACGTCATTTCGACTTTCTATTTTCATAAATAACCCGTAGCTCAGTCTAAAACGTCTTGGCCCAGGCATTCCCTAATTATATTCCACTTTGGCTAATTATATTATCCGCGCCCTCAGCATTCCCATGCGAAATATATTCCTTGGTAATTAGTTTTAACTCATTTGCACTTCTTGGGAAAGGGCACCGACAACTTGACTGACGTAGTCGACGAACGGAAGCAACTGAAACGGATTAATGTGTGATGTTAATAGCGTTTTTGTCAAATATTTCAAAGAGAAAATTTTGTTTTATCGCTTTTCACGTAAAATACGATTCGCAATACAGTTACGTTACTAATAAGTGGAAAATTACAATATGTTGAATAAGTGCTCTGGTTCGTTCCCAGGTCTAGACAATGAGATTTTTAAATATAAATCATTACCCCCTTAATACATCCTGTAGAAGGGTCCTTAAAGAAGAGTTTGCCATTGGGCTGACCTGTATCGATAGAAAATTCAAAATTTACCGCGGATCAAAGATTAATCAGTGTTTGCCCTCTTCACCAAATGCAGATCAGAATCTTGAAACCATGGATAACTGTATATGTATGCCGACGATATTCTTGCATAACAGGGTTTAATCCACGATTCCACGATCCATTTTTCATCCAGTCGCAAGTGCAACTGGAGCTGGCGAAACACACATATGCAACATAAACACACCATTGGGGAATTACGGAAATTACGCATCAGTACTTCAAGCAGAAGTGCATGCTATAGATCTTTGTCTGAGGGAGAATATTGACAGGGGATATAGAGGGAAAAGAATCCTCATTTACTCTGACAGTCAAGCTGTAAAAAATCAGATCCAAATTGGTCTGGAACTGCCTACAAACCCTGCTCGCTCTGGCCAACCAAAATAAGGTAACACTTAGATGGGTCCCAGGGCATAAAGGGATAAAAGGCAACGAGGAAGCAGACGCCCTGGCAAGGAAAGCCTCAGCGACCATATTTACTGGTCCTGAACCGGCGTTTGGCATTCCCAGATCCTCAGTACGACTCTCGTTGGATGTTAAAAGAACACCGGTCACGCTGGGATCTCGTGCCGGGCCAACAAAACAGTAAACGAATGGTTAAAGCAGCTTTAAAAGTACTGACAGGTGATATTCTGAATCTAAGCAGAAATAAGGCATGTCACGGGACTAATAACCGGACATTGTCACCTTACGGAACATCTACATAAAATGGGCATCTTCCAAGATGAACCCATATGTAGACTATGCAATGAGTAGGATGAAACAGCCTCCCATAACATACTAGAGTGCCAGGCACTCACGCACTGAAGGTATAACCCACTGGGACCGGTAAACCCACAGGAGGACTTTCCAAAAGGAATTCTGTTGAAAAGGCTACTCAGCCTGATAAAGGTAACAGACCTCTTTATCTGAACATAACGATGTAACTGACTTAGTACAATAAGTCTTAAGGCTGCAGTATTGAGGCATTTATAGACCTCAGTCGGGTACATCATCATAATCAATCAATAGTTACTGTAACTGTTACAAGTCTTCTTTGTTCTGCAGACGAATTGGTCATATCTGATTTGTTTCTCGCTTGGATACAATTTTGTCAGATGCTAGTTACGCCTGTTTCGTCCCCATTCCATATGACACTAGGATATCTAATGGCATCTCTTGACTTCAGATCCTTAATAAATCTGTCGACAGATCACCAACAGATCTGACGCTTAAGTACTCGTCATCGTAATATTTCGCTTCTTGTTTGTAAAGGCCAGTATCGATAATACCCTAGAGTGTTTCCCTTTTTCGACGGCGTGGAATCTTAAAAAAAGATAATAAAGACCCTGAGGGCTTATGTTTATTGAGTAAACAACTTACTTTTTAGTGTTCTGTCCTTTTCAGCAGGATTGAAATGTTTGTATTAAACTCTTTTTATATATTTAGAGTTCCATTGTTAATTGCGGTGACAGATTATATTTTTCTTTTTCAATCCATTAAACGCTATGTGTTGAAAAAAAGATTCCAACCCTTTGTTTTGCGATTAGTAGATTCTGATAGGAACTGATGAAGACATACGGCTTAACAAATGAGAAACGTATTCTGAGTCAAGTTACACGATTGCGTTAATTTATGTTATCGCATAATCGTTGTCGCGATAAGCCAATGATAAATCAGCTTAAAGACAATTACAAATTTATTTTTTTGTTACGGTGGTTAAATAAACGTTTCGTATATTTTAGAAGATAGTGTCTTGATTTAAAAAAAAAGAAATATTACATTGAATGATTTCGTTACTATTTGTTAAATCAAGCAGTGTGTCATCAACATTTCAAATAGGACATGTGTATTATTATACTTTTACCAAGACCTCTTCAGGCACAAAAGAAGTATCCCAACAACCAAAACTTCCAACTCGTTAAATATTTTTAGCACGGAGCGGAAGCTTAATGCACTGGCGGATCTGAGGGAGGGGCCATGAATAGCATCAGGTCTGTCCGGCACATTTTTTTTTTAATTTGCAGGTATTCATGGGTACATACATCCCCGAAAATCTCAGCTGTCTGAAATCTGTGGAAAGGCGGGAAAATGGCCCATTGGTCTCAAAAATGTGGTTTTGTTCGCCCATTTTCGCCGATATTTCCGAAAATATGACACTTAGAGAATTTTTGTTTGGACGAAAATGAAGATCAGTTCATTACCTACAAAACTGGTCTATATCACTTTTTAGCTCCTGCCCTGCATTTAGGGAGCACGGTCTAAAGGAATGACACTCCCAAGCGGAATACAAGTTTTTCAATGAATCACGTAAAAATTAATATTTTTCCATGATTCAAAGTTCAGATGAAAGAAGGAACCTGTAGCTATAATATTATGTTACTTTTCCTTTTATCTATTTCTCTGAATTATTGAAAAATCGGGCTAAATTTTGTTTTTGCTCGATATTTTGACCGTCTTATAAATTTCTTCATATTTTTTTTATCAAGATTAATTTCACCGAATCCTTTTGGATAATAGGGCTTTGCAAGGTGGTAAATATATTCAGAAAGATTCAATAAATTATTTTTGTGTATTTTCATAAACAACATGTTTTTTTAGGGCGTTTTTTTTGGATTTCCTAATAGATAATCAAGGACCATATTGGTTTTCATCGCACATTATTAGAAATATTAGCTTGTCCCCTTGTCGATGGCATTTTTCTTTTTTTTCGTATTTTTTGGTTTTCCCGAAAATTGAGAAAATTCTCACCCCTCGACATTTTTTTTGAGGATTATTTTCTTTTCGTGCTAAAATTTTTTGGGGTTAGGAACTAAATAAAAGATCACATTCTGACGTTTTCATCAATATATAAGTAAAATACGCGATATTTTATTAAGTGCACGAGAAAGAAATCTGCCTTCAAACTTTCTAAAATTGGATTTTTTTACAATAAATTTATTAATCAAGTGCAAAAAGTTATTATTGCCTTATCTTTTGTCTTTAGACAAAAACGGGAGGACATTCAAGTTTGGGAGGATATTCAAATTTACCGTTTTCACCACAATATTTTGCGAATTATTAAATAAATTTTTGAAACGCCGTTTTTGCAAAAAATATTATTGTAGCGAAAAAAATCATAGGAAGAACTTTTGTAGGTAGTAAACTGCTTTTCATTTTTTGTCTAAACAAAAATACTGTAAGGGTCATATTTCAGCAGATATCGTCGAAATCGGATTTTCAGGACCTCTAGAGCCATTTTCCTACCCTTCCACAAATTCCACGTAGCTGAGATTTTCGGAGGTAAATGTACCTATGAATTTTTATTTATTTATTCGATAAATACAATAAGTGATAAGCGATAAGTTCTACTGCATTTGTTTCGCATGATAAAACATCATCATCAACATTATAAATAGAATTATACCCAAAGACCAGACATGAATACCTGGAAGTTAAAAAAAAATTGACGGACAGACTTGATGCCCATCAGGTTTGGGATTTTTCTGGCGTTAATTTACTGGACTAAATAGTCTGGATATGCAAGCAAACCTTTTGATTAGTTTTCAACAAGAAGAAAACACACGTTATACAAACCAAAATTATTCGTTGTATTGAATATTTTCTCAAACATCCCAAGTTTTTATCACTTAGTCACTTTGATTACTAATTTCCATTAACTGATGGCCCCCCCTGAAAAACTCCCTAGATCCGCCACTGGCTTAATGGTAAATTGGCCTAATGATAGATAGATCGACATTAAGTCATAACTAATCTGATTGGTCCCAAGCAAGCGGTGAAATATTTTTAGTCGATCAGATTAAAGTCTGCATGACAGCAGATAATGTATGCGCCATTAAATGCAGCAACTGCACCAATTTAACTGTACTCCGAGCCAAAAAAAAAGATATTTTGTACTTTTTTTAATGTGACTTTATTTTGAAAGTATGGAGATCGATGAAATAAACTTCTGATTGAGGTAAACAATCCTTCGGCCACTTCAAATCAAACTTCATATCATGAAACAGTTTATAGAAGCATTTGATAGACAAATAATTTCGTTAATTATGTATTGCAAAAATTTGTAGTGGCTGAGCTTCTTAATAATTTAACGAAACCGGATTAGCTGATGAACCCAATTGATCTTGTACTCTTATCTAAAATGTATTTCCTGAAAATGTAGCAAATTATATTGAAGAGCAAGGGGAAAGGTTTCACCAAAATATTCGTGAGATGGAGGGTCTATACCAAGAAAGATGGGCTGAGAATATGATGGCAGGCTATTATTGGATATTGAAAGAGAAAATACAAAGAATAAAAAAAGAATGCCATTACACAGGATTTTTTATATTCTAAATACCTAAGGTAATCTGCAGGGTATTGCAATACCTTTTTCTGTCTACCTGTAGTATTACAATTTTTCAAACATTTTCTTTCATACAAATCTTGTCCTGACAATTACAAACACAACAAAAAAAGCCGTTCTGAAGTGGTGAAAACACGATTTTAGCAAGCTTTGTTCTTGGAATTTTCTATCGTTAGACTAAAAAATTATTGACGTTTTTCCATACTTATCCTCTGTAGTCCGTGATTCCCCCTCATACAATTTTTCTTAATGAATACCTCCCGTTATAAATTCATTTCACCTGCTCCATAGGATCAGTTACTGTTGGCGAAACTTAATTGCAGATCAGGCAACTTTTCCCAAATTAATTAAGAGACTCACGGATATGTGGTGAGGTTGCAAAAACGGCCAAAACGGCGTTACTGCAGCGCAATTGGTTTTAAACACCGAATCTGAATCGACTAAATGTTCCGGCAAAAATTATTACACTCATCCATAAAATTGGAACACCAAATTTATTACCAATAGATTTTTGATTGGATGTGTACGAAGAATTTGCAACGACTACTTGATGGGGTATATGAGGTTTTACGGTTATTAGGTCCAAAAATACAGAACTCTAGTGGATGATTGGATAACTGATCTAATGGATATAAATGTATTTAATTTTTTCGTCTGAAGTTTTTCAACTCCAAAATTACATTTAATTTGGTTTTCCGTTAACACCAAAAGAATCTACACTATTGAACACAATGTCTATCAACAAAGACGTCGTCCAAAAAATTAAAATAAAATAGAAACCTGTATAACCTTCACAACAAATATTTGAAAAGTATTATCAGCATTCACAATTCATAGAGCAACTAACGAGAACGGACAGAGATTATGCCAATTAGCTGGATATGCAAATCTAAAAGTATTAACAACAAAGTTTGAACACCTCAGAAAGCACAAAGTTACTTGGAGGCACCCAAACGGAATAACAGAAAACCAAATCGACTACGTTCTAGCAACGAAGGGGTTATATAGTAAAACCACAGACACAAGGTCATATAGGGGAGCAAAGGCAGACACAGATCACTACCTTGTAACAGCCACAATAAATAAAATAGAACCTAAATTTTACAGAACCAAAACCTTGCCTTTTTTTTCAGAGCAAAAAAGAGAAATTGATATACAAACCACTATGAGCTTCCGAAATGAATTACAAAACCTTGCTATACCGGTATAGCCAGACAAAATAAAATGGCTCTAGGAAACAAGGAAATTAGACAAAAGAATGAAGAAAAAATGACGGATAACTTAAAACAAATAGTAGAATCTCAAATGGAAGTGGAGGAAAGGTGGGCGGTGATAAAAAATACGGTAACCAAAACAGCGAAAGAAACTGTAGGAACACAGAATACGAGGATCAATAATAAGGAATGGTACGATACAGAATGTGAAGCTAGATCGAAAAAAAAAACACAACAAGAATTAAATGGTTAAATGCACCAACAGAACAGAATAGAAGAAAATAAAACGTTGCAAGACACAAGGCAAATATGCTATACAAAAAGAAAAAGAATGATTGGATGGATAATGAACTAGAAGATATGGAAAATGATAAACATAGAAACAACCAAAAACAATTCTATAAAAAAACTAAATATTCTTAGTGCTAAACCGAAACCTAAGGTAAGAGATAGGAAGAATATGGAAAGAGCATTTAGAAGAAACATTAATCTCAAGAATATTCAAGAAATAGAGAGAGAGAAAAAGAAGAAACATAATAGCGGAAGATGATTCACTGGAAGTAGAATGCCCTTTTGAAAGAGAAATCCAGAAAGAAATAAGAAGAGTAAGAAACGGGAAAGCACCAGGAGATGATAATATAGAAGCAGAGATACTGAAATATGGAGGAAATGAACTAAACAAACAAGTACAACTTCTGGTACAGCAAATATGGACACAAAATAAGATCCCAGAAGAATGGAATTTAGGTATCATATCTCCGATATATAAAAAGGGCGACAAAGAAAGCTGTAATAATTATAGAACCATAACATTACTTAACACGGCTTACAAAATGACTGCAAACTTAATAAACCAAAAGCTAAATCTCCACGCAGAGAAAATTATTGGGGACTACCAAAACGGCTTCAGACCATGAAGGTCAACAATCAATGCAATCCATACCCTAGAACAAATAATACAAAGAAAATGGGAATATAACAAAGAAACCCACATAATTTTTATAGACTTCAAAACCGCTTTTGATAACATCAATAGACTAAAGATGTTGAAGAAATTAAAAACACTGGGTACTGATAGATTTGCTAGAAATAACCCTTAAAAATACCAAAGTTAAAGTGAGATTTCAGGGAAACACCACAGAAGAGTTCAACGTAAATAAAGGGGTAAAGCTAGGGGATTCCATTTCACCAATAGTATTTAACTTAGCTCTCGAAAGTATATTAAGGAAAGCAAATCTAAATAATAGAAACATAATAACAGACCAAATACAAGTTATTGCGTATGCCGATGATCTGACAATAATAACAACAAACGGAAAAGATCTAAAAAAAGCAATAGAAAAACTGGACAAAGAGGCGAAAGAAGTAGGCTTAGAAATAAACGAAACCAAAACTAAATACATGCGAATAGGAAGAGAGAAAATACCACCACAAGAATACCTAGAACTGCAAAAGCACAAATTCTAAAGGGTAACCACCTTCAACTATTTAGGGATGACGACAGGATTAGTAAGCGGAGAAAAGGTCAAGGAAAGAATCCTCAAAGGAAACCAAGCTCTAGGAATAAACAGAAACATACTGAAAAACAAAAAATTTTGTAAAAGGACAAAAATAAATATATGTATATAAAACATTAATAGACCAACGATTACATACGCTATCGAAACTGTGGCAATGACTAAAAAGTAAGAGGAAGACTTGAAAATACTGGAAAGAAAGATTATGGGGACAATACTAGGTCCAGATATAACGGAGGAAGGAGAAAGAAGACGAAAAAGAAATGCAGAAATTGAAAAAGAACTAGGATGGGAAAATATAATAAGACACATCAAGGCTTTGCGTTTGGGATAGCTTGGACATATAATATGACGGAAGCCCACAGCCACGATTAGAAGGATAACAAACTGGACCCCACTGGGGACAACAAACAGATGAAGACCGAGGAAAAAATAGCTCGAAGAAGTAAAGGAAGATATTAAAACACTGAATAACAAAGATAACATAACATGTAAAAACAGAAAAGATTGGAAGAAAATAACAACGCAGCGAAGACACATGAGAAGCTATAATCTATAATGGGAAAGAGACGAATAATCCACCTCATTAAATGGATTTAAAACGTTATAAGCGATACCATAATCCTACGGGATTGAAGGGCAATGATGATGATGATCAGCATTTCTTAGATCAAGAGGCATTCAAGTAAATTAAATCTGAAAGTTGTAGTAAAAGTTTTTAGAATATATTTTTCTGCCACTCGTAGAGGTTGTATCTAGGGAAAATTTAGTGGGCCTTCCAAAAATATCGATAATGATCATATTTATTTTGTTAAACTCGCATTAATACTGATTAAAATAAAATAACAAAAGGCATTAAGATAATTTTAGAATTAATCATTAATAGAATTCTGGTATAGCGATGCATTTTATAAAGCGATATTAGAGTCGTTAAATGGGTAATATATTTTTGCATATATAATGTAACTTTAACAGAATTGTATATACAAAACCATAGCTATATTTTTATTACATTGAAAATTCAAATCCAATTCAATTTAATGTTGTCTATCTGAACGTATTTGACATTGTTTATGAGTGGCGGAACTAGGGGAAACCCCAGGGAAATTTATGTATAAATAATTTTTTTTTCATAAATATTCCATTTTAGCTGAAGAAATTGATGACTCTTCATATTGCTATCGATTGGTTCACTGATAAACCGCGTTAAACGATTTATTCATAAATATTCCATTTTGGCTGAATAAATTGATGAATTTTCGGATTGCTATCGATTAGTTCACTGATAAACCGCGTTAAAGAAGTATAAAAGATTTGGGAACTAAAAGGGTCGCCCTCAAACTTGCGACGTGAGTTCTGACTGACCAGGATAAAGAGCGTCGAGTAGAAACATGTTGTGCTTTGAAAAAGCAGCTCCAAACGTATCCAGAATTTTTTGCAAACAATAATCAAGACTATGACAGAAGTCATTGGCTCTTCTCCAAAAAAGTCCAATCTACAACAATCAAGCCAATGTTCCATTGGCTACTCGCCCAAAAAAGTTCAACCTGACCTCGCCCAAGAAAAGCTCGACCTGTTCCCGAAACCAAACAACAATCAAGCCAATAGTTTTAAATAGTATATTGTGTCACAAGGGCAGAAAATAAGCTTTAGTAGCCCGATGCTAAGGGCTGCTAAAGCGTTTTCTGCATGTGTGATACACAACTGTTTTTCGCATACCAAAAAAAAACAAAAAATAGGAAAATATAACAAAAATCTTTAATTTAATAAATACAGACAGAATTTAATGAGCAACTTAAGTAATAAAAATGTATCAATTTATTTATTTATATTATTTTCAGTTGTTAAACAATTCATAGGACATTTCGTACCATTGCGCGTTGTCTTGTTAAGTAACAAATTTAAAGAAACATTTACTACCTTCTTCTTGCAACTCTGGTGGAGAATTCGTAAATTCTTCATCACTGCCTGAATTACTATTCATTTTCACTTATTCACATAATCACAATTATTCAGAATCAGAACGTATTTTTATTTTAAAGTTTAATTCTCTTGTCTACACTGACGTTTAATGAAAATGTATGTGAAATGTCAAAGTAAAAGGTGCGTTGATAGAGAAAAACGTGTTCTTTTTGATTTTTGCGACCCAAGGCTCGGAAATATTACTTTCGGCCTCATTTTTAGGGTTGATATAATTCATTTTCCGACATGATAGGCGAAAAAGTTATTATAGTCCAATCTATAGGCATGAAGTGATGTTTTTTCAAATTTAACATTGGGCCGTTGACAGGTTGATTGGTCTATTAATGGACAAGCAAATTTCTACTCTCAATGAACAATATAATGTGTAAATTTATTTTTTAAATTTAGCATAAACTGGAAAATACTGGTTGGCTAAACGAGAACAATAGACGAGTCGCACATGCTACTGTTTTATTTCACAAAATAATTATTTTTAAACTCAACAAAAAAATTACACTTCGCACTAACTACTGACTTATTTCTTTCTCTTATTTATAAATATTTAGACGTAGTTTCAGTTACCAAATATGTGTGAGTTTTAGACAATTAAAAAAATTACCTAAAAGGTGCAAGATTGACGTATCATGATATTATATGGTTTTGTTTACTTATATATAAAAAAGTCGATAAAAAATTTACGTTAAATAGTTAATAAGTACGTTATTTGCTTTGGATAAATAAATATACAAAATCAACACCTACAAATTACATTTTATAAATTTGATCCCCCTTTTAAAATGTATGTGATCCAGCACTGTATACGTATATAAATGTATACATTTTAGATGACCAATGGAATACATAAAATTTTATTGCTCTTGTTTGGAGCGATCAGAAATTTTCATTTATAGATGTGAACTCTATGGAGTGACATAATAATTAAAAAGTAATATAATTTATTTAGAAAAGTATGAATGCTAATTTTTTTTACAAACTGCGTAATATATCAGTAATTTAAATAAAGTATCATATAGAGCTTCCAATAAAAATTAAAAGTCGTGTTGGATACAAACCCGATTGTTTTTTTTTCCACAACATTCGGAAAAAGAAAATAGTGAAAATTGGGCTACAGTTAGAGTAAAATATATTATGTTTTAACATAGGTTCAGTTGGTGAGCAAGAACGGTGAGAGTTAGAGGCGCCTCATTTTTAAGTAATAAACCCGGAAAAAATCAAAAGTACTGAGAAAGATAAAAAAGATTTTTAAAATATAAATATTTCTGTGATCGAAAAATCATATTTTAACATAGATTCAAAAAAAAAAAAATAAAAAAATATCAAATATTATTTAGAAGACTCGCGTTTTTCATGAATGGTTTCCACTCTGTATTTATAGTGTAGTATTAAAGTGACTATTTCCCTTAACTATCAAATATCAATTTTTAACCAATTACGTGCTTGGAAACTGATTTGACGCAGCCAATCAAAACAAAATAAAGCGACTATTCACCTTGCTAGTAAATAGTCGGCTATTTGATCATCGTCCTCAATATTCACCTGTAGGACGGTATTTATATGTACGTACAGAATTTTTTTGACTCGGGAAATAATCTTATTAAATTAAATGTTTTTGAGATTTTTTACACCTTCTTCTAATTCTTCTGTGCTTTTTAGATTGATATTTAAAGTGATTTTTTCTTGGATGATATTTCTGTATTTTTCCCAGTCGGTTTTTGAGTTATGTAGTCTAGTTACTTTTTTATGTTTATTACACAAGTACTGGGCTAAGATCAGACGATAGGTCGTAATTTGGCTGAACATCCATGTACGAGTCAGATATACCATTGGTGATATAGAAGTCTAAAAGGTCAGGTAGTTTTGCTGGATCTGTCGGCCAGTAGGTTGGGCAACTTAGATCCATAACAGATGCCCCATGGTATGTAACAAATGAAACACTCCACAATGACCTTGCCATTCCCAGGATCCAGGATGTCATAAAAGAGCGCAGCATTAAACATTGCGAAAATATTGAAAGCCATACCAATCCGTTAATACAGCCACTACTGATACAAGGGGATAACCGAAGACTTAAAAAACGTGTACCTATTGATCTCAAATCATAGTCAAGAGGCCCTATCATTGGAGAAGTCCTAATCCTGCCAAATGATGGAATGATGGAACGTGTCCTAAGATATCACATTAGCTCATAGAAATGTAACTTTCTGATTGCTGATTAAAAATTAATTCAAAAAAAAAAATTTATAGATATTATGTTCAAGTCTAGTAGGGAAGCTCGTTATGCGAAACGAAGGAATTTGCAGATGTGCGCCAATAAAAGGAAATCGAGCTATGCTTGACTAAAATTGGATCGAAAATTTTACCATATCCCTTCCTGGAGAGGTGGAGAAGCAGTCAATTGCAGAGTTCATTATTTTAAAAACGAAGTGGATAATTCTGGGGTTAAAACAGGTAGATAACATATTTTTTTAATTAACTGATTTTCAGAAATCCTACTTTTTCGGAAGGGTAGAATATAATCCTCTCTTCAATAAAACGGCCCAGGGTGGAGAAAAAAAAAATGGCCGTTAGTAAATGGCTGGTCCCCAATACGAAGAACCCTACCTTTTGTCCAGTCCGTCTTTTTAAAATTCTAATGGTTAAACGTTCATCTAGAATAAAAACTGATAGATTATTCTTAACAGTAAACCCATCATGGAACAAAGAACATTCAAGTGGATGGTACAAAAACACTCCGGTGGAAAAAAAACGAACTTTCTAAATGGACTAAAGAAGCAGCAGAGAATGCAGGATTAAATACAAAACAAAAAAAAAACAAACCACTCTATGCGGTCGACAGCAGTCAGCAACCTGTGAACTCGGTGAACAACAATTAATTAATATTACTGGCCACAGTTCAGCCTTATCTGCAAATGGATAATGAGCATTATTCCAACATCATAAACACCCTTAGAAGTGACGACTCAGAACCTCCAGCTAAAAAACAGAAAACAGAAGATCTTGCAGCCACTCCTAGAGCTTCTCACTCTACAGCTGGACCCATCAACAACATTATTGATTTACCTACACCCAACGTTATCAATGAGTTAACAAAGATTTCAAACAATACTCCTATTGTGTACCAAAATTGCAATTTATATTTTAATTGTACCATAAATAATAAATTTGTGGTATTTTGTGAGTAAATAAATAACCTGTTTTTCTAATTTTTCCTGTGAAAAAAATCGAAAAAACACAAAACACGACTCGGATTTTTGTTGCCACCAGCACTCTTGTTAAAATATTACTTAGCAACGTGTTTTTTTTATAGAAAGGACTTTCGGAGACGTAACTCAGAGGGGCCCAGAAAAACATATTTTGAAATAGCCTACACTGTCGAAATCAAGAAAATTCTATATAATTTTCAGAAATACATTAGTCGTAAGTTTTTGAACTGTACTTTTTTCGTTTTATTAACCATCAAGGAACCAGTTTGACCCTGGATATTGTAATCGTTTAATACAACCATCTTATCAGCGGTTTTGCAAAATTTCCAGTATAAATACCACACACGTTTATTCATTTAATCGATTCTCTCAGTGTAGTTCCGACCTGACAATATTCGGTGAACCCAACTCTAATATAAAATTGATAACATCAATTCAATTACTGTTCTCATTAAAATAAGAAAATATATTAACGTCGGGACCGAACCAAAGTTGAAAGAAAAAGAAATTACAATTTCCAAATCCGAGCCATCCATGATTTGTTTTGACTTCTGGTCCCCTCTGAATTGAAATGGAACCGAGACAGGACCGTACTAGGCGCATTGTACATCTCTTTTAAATTATAATATAAGCATACAACCGTTTTTTTTAAGTAAATCTGCAAAAGCAATCCAATAATTGTCATCTGAGGTGGGTCTACAAAACCTAATAATATACGGGGTGTTATTGAAATACATGTAGATAATAAAATAAAAGTTAATAGCTGCACTTTCCTAGAATGCAGAAAAATATTATTTTGAAAAAATACCTAAAATTAAAGAAAGTAGTAATTTTTGAAAATTGGTATTAAAAGAAATAGTCCAGGAGAAAGTTAATTTTTTTCGTACTTATTTTCCCAGTCGGTGTATATGAAAATAATATATTTTCTTAGTGACAAAAATTTTTTTTGAGTCGGGCTAAAATTTTTGCATGGAGTCAAAAAATAAAAAAAACAATAAAAGTCCATTTATTTTCCCAGTCATAAATATTTTGCATTTACTAAAGTAGTATAAAAATAGCAGGCTTATCTCAGATAGATGAAAATTCTGGCTAAAAATTTTCAGATTAAAAAATTTGAATGAATCCTTATTTTTACCAGGTTTAAATTTAGCATATAAATTGATACAATCATAAACTGTAATTAAAAATAAGTCTTGCTGATTTACGAAATTGGCAAAGGAGTCTGGCGGCATCAGGAAAACCTTGCCAGACTCACAAGCCAGGTTGCTAAACGAGAAGAGCCACAGCGGAATTTAGCAAGCCTGACGATCATTAGACGAGTCTGGCAAGGCTTTCGGGTTGTTCCACATTAACCAGATTGTATTTTAATCTATTATCATAGTATAGGCCATCATCTGATAAATTTTCATGACTGCGAAAATAAGGGAAATTTTTCAGTTTTTAACCTGCCAGATGTATCATCCATACTCACAGATTAGCCAGACTATTTCAGTATACCTCTTACTGCTAGAACTATTATGATGCCGCGATTTTCGAACACTGAACTGCTGCACATCGTATTAGATCATGATGTTACCAGAGAAAATTCCCGGGTACGTTTTCCAAAACCGTACAATTCCAGACTGTCGTACGTTTGAGGGATCATATAAGTTTTAACACTTTTAAATATTGCAGATATTGAAAACCGACCTTAAATAGGTTGTAGAAGACTTGCCTATGAATGTTTCATACTTCGTTGTAAGGCGTACACCTAATTAACAGTCTCACCTGAAAACGTGTCGAAATTTCCGCTTTTCCAGAAATACTGTTTCTAAAGTGGCGCTCGGAAACAATAACAATCCCTACAAACAACACCAAAATAAAAAAAACGATTGGTGAAAATTTTTCCACAACAATTTGCGAGATTATTATCATATCCTCTTAGATCAAAATTTAGGAACATTGCTGGATAAAAAGTACATTAAAGAATGGGGTGAGGATATCAAAAGGTAATTCCTAGTGCGGACCTGGTCTTTGAGGCACGCCAAGATGCGTTTGCCGTAATAGCCCAGTGATAAATCGGAATAGATAAGGAGTGGCAATCTCCAAAAACATAGATCGGGAATTGACTGGCGAATGTGACGGTTTCGCAGCGGCATGTTTACAGAGATAATGGCCCAATGTTGGGGGATTTAATGGAAATAATGGAATGGAGAAAAGAGGAAGGGAGATCATCCTGATGCTCCTCCAGTCTAGCGCGTAGGTATCGTAAATTGTCAAAACTGGAGTAATCGAGTGGAAGCGGGAAATCTTGATTGTTGATGAATTTTCTGCAATAAATTTATTTGAATTGATAACGGTTTAAGACGATGAGACAAAAAATTTAATAGAATTTTAGGAAATTCTTTATGAGTGTTGCTATTTATATATTGAGAACTGGCAATACTGACGTAGCCAGGTAAAATCTGTCATAGCCCTCTTAAAGATTGGCATTTTTCACAGTGTAAGTATTGAGAACGTTTGGACAACTGTGGTGCATCCAAAGCCGTACACAGCATCGTCACAGGTGACGAGTCGTGGTTTTATGCATATGAGCCAGAAAGAAAATGCCAATCGGCAGTTTGGGTGTGAAGAAAAGCCGACAAAGGTTACTCGTTCTCGAAGCGTTAAGAAGCAAATGGTGGCGTGTTTTTTCAGGAAAACTGGTGGCAACTGTGGCTCTTGAAAATCAAAAGACAGTTAATTCAGCGTGATATACGACCATTTGTTTTCCAGAAGTTTTCAGTAAATTGAAAGAAACCAATCCAAGACGACGAATCATTTTGCAGCACGACAATGCGAGCTTACACACAAGCGAGTATTTGGACAAACAAAAGATCGAATTGATGGGTCATCCGCCTTACAGCCCCGACTTGGCACCAAACGACTTCTTCTTGTTCCCACTAATTAAAGATAAACGGCGTGGACAACGATTTTCATCGCCCGAAGAAGCGGTTGAGTCATTCAAAAAGCATGTTTTAGAGCTACCATCTTCTGACTGGACAAAGTGCTTTGAAGGGTGGTTAAATGCAAAAGTGTATAGCTCTTAAAGGCGACTTTTTTGAAAAGCAATAAAAATATATTTTTTAAAAGCAACCCTCGTATTAGTAAAAAACACCAATAGATATTTACTCAACAATAATAATAATAATAATAGAAGAACTAAATCCTTTGAAGTGTATTAGTACAAAAACAAGGATCTTCATAATGTTTAAAAAAAATTACACATTGTTCTTTAAAGTTTTCTGCAGTTTCTTGATAAGGTGAGTATTCTATTTACTTCTTTTTTATTTACGAAAGTTAATTATATGATTATTGTAGAAACATTCTACAATTTTATTTATTGTTTATTGTTTTAGGTTCCCAATACAAAAGATCGACTTCAGCCCTGCTCGAAAATCTCTACGTCTCCTTGGAGACTGCTATATCATTTACTATTTTGCCCCACTCTAGTTCAATGACAATTTGTGAAATATACTCCCTAAACGCTTTCTCCTGATGCTGATTGTCAAGTAGGCTTGATGTGAATCCGATAAGCGATAGGAATGATGATAAATTCATTGAGCCAATGAGATTTGGAGAAATGTTTGTATTTGCTTATGTTTATAAGGAGAAGTTGGAGTGGTTGAGATAAATATTGAATCAGCTAAGTGATATTTGATATTTATCACGCTCTCAATGTGTGATGTCATGAGGGTGGTTGGAGCCTAAACAGGGTCGTGAGTAGATTTAGAAGATGTTTTAATGTAATTAGTTATCATGGTTTTGTTCTCTATATTGTTTTCTTAATGAATATTTTGGTATCGTATATCACAACGAAGGTGAAATTTTTTGAACCATAAAAATTCCAAAAAAAGGATCATGGGAGTAACAAAACTGCCTAAGGATGTGAAATAAAATCACATTTGTTCCCCAGACCAAGGACATTAAAAATGTCCTACACTGCACCAGCGTCTGGACTTCAACAAGTACTCCTTGGGCTATATTGATTGAATTACGAAAGTCCCGACGTGTTTTGGTGCCCGACCAAGTCGGGGCTTCAAACCAAAAACTTCGATTTTGTTATTAAAGGAGCTTGCCATTCTTAGACCGGTTTCGGAATTATAGTTCCTCATCATTAAGAAGCAGGCTAGCTCGACATCCTATCTCTAAAGGCTGTCTGAAAATGAATTCGACTCGCCTCGTTCTTGATAAAAGTGTTTTGCGTTACAGCACGTATATCACGAATGAGGAGAGTCCAACGCCATCTTCACTTTAATAACAAAATCCAAGCTTGCAAAACTATAGAAAACTACAACGAAGGTGAACTTTTTTGAACCATACAAATTCCAAAAAAGGACCATGGGCGTAATAAAACTGCCTAAGGATGTGACAGCCTTTAGAGAGGATGTTGAGCTAGCCTGCTTCTTACGGATAAGGAACAATAATTCCGAAACCGGTCTAAGAATGGCAAGCTCCTTTAATAACAAAATCGAAGTTTTTGATTTAAAGCCCCGACTTGGACGGGCACCAAATCACGTCGGGACTTTCGTAATTCAATACCTGGTGGGGCATATAGCCCAAGGAGTAGTTGTTGAAGTCCGGACGCTGGTGCAGTGTAGGACATTTTTAATGTCCTTGGTCTTGGGAACAAGTGTGATTTTATTTCACATCCTTAGGCAGTATCGTGTATCCTTCATTTTTTATTTTTGAAATAGAGACTCGAATTAAAAAATGCCGAATTTTATAATTTTTTATTTCTGAGGTGAGATAATGTTTCAAGATTTGCGTAACATATGTCTATAGATCTGGAGAATTTGCTGACCAATCTTCGTTCAATTCATATACCAGAATATACCTGATCCAAATATTAATGTACTGATGTTAATGGGGATGGGCTTTGACTTGCTGAAGTATGATTTCACCAAACCTGTCATTATTTTCTTCCGCTATTCAATAACCAGTAGAAAAATAACAGTTTTTAGCAGTTGCTTTTGCTAGAAAATCTATTCTTAAATTGTTGATAGTCAGTCTCCTTGTTTGACTTGACGATTTATTTCTATTAGTTTTTATGTTTTTTTGTTCTGCCATAGAAAATTTTACCGGAAGTTATAATAAATTGATGAACATTACCTCTGTTTAATAAAACTTATGTTTTTAAATTATCATTTATTTACAGCATTGATTCGACACAATTTTTATTTTCAAAATAGTGTTTATATAAATTAGAAATTAATTTTTTTTAAATAAAGTTGAATATATACTTTATAATGTGTAATATTTCAGAAATTGATTTGTATAAATAAATACTATCATTTTCTACACCCTTTGAAGTATCTAAGAGCCTAGTTTCAGCGATATCACATTTTAAGAGAGCTTTTGATCTAAATGTGGCTCTGGCAACTGGGATATTTGTTTATGAAGAGCATTTATATTTCTGATACATTTTTTGCTTATTCCTGTGTGATATGAGTTCTTATTGATCTATCATGTTTTCCGTTTGTAAATTTAAGAAAGACATAATTATATATGCAGTATTTTGCGATTCCTTTAAACCCCACATATCTATTTGGTCCTTTTCTTATGAATCATTATTTTTCTTGTGTCTTACGTATTATGTCGAAACTATTGAGAAACTCCTACCCAAAAGACTAAAATAACTTATCGAAGATAGAGAAATTATCCCTAATCACCAATTTGGATTTAGAAATAAGCACTCGACGATCGACCAAGTTCATAGAATAACAAACATTATAGAGAAAGCATTATAAGAGAAAAACATTTATGCTAGAGAAATCATTAGAAGCGAAAAACATTTGTTCTTTCTTGATACATCACAAGCGTTTGATAATGTATGGCATGAAGGCTTAATACATAAGCTCAAGCTTTTCCTTCCAAAACAATATACAGATATTTTAAAATTAGGCAAGAACAAGCATATTCCGATCTTAAAGAAATTAAGGCTGGAGTACCACAAGGAAGGCTCCCAGGACCTGTCCTATACTTAGTGTACACATGTGATATTCCAGAGTTAGAAAACAATACCACAGCCACCTTCGCCGATGACACTGCCATTCTAGCAGTAGGAAAGAGCAATAAAGAATCAACCCACAAGCTGCAAACAGCTGTCCACCGTATATATGACTGGACGAATAAATCGAAAATTAAACTTAATGAAACTAAATCACTTCACATTAACTTTACAAACAAAAGGATAGATCATATTCCAGTCAGAATAAACAATAACGTGATTCCATATTCAAACCTTAGATGCCAAACTTCGATGGAAAGTGCAAGTTAAAAAGAAAAGAGAAGAACTTGGACTGAAATATAGAACAATGTACTGGCTAATTGGAAGAAACTCCACTCTGTCTCTACATAATAAGCTTCTGCTTTATAATCAAATACTTAAGCCTGTATGGACTTATGGTATCCAACTATGGGGATGCACCAAAGCAAGCAATTTAGCAATCATCCAAAGATTTCAAAGCAAAGCACTGAGGAACATAGTAGATGCCCCTTGGTACGTTCGCAATAGTGACCTCCTTGGGGATCTTGTAGTGGACACTGTTGACCAGTCCATCAAGAAATTAGCCAAGAGTCATGAAGAAAGACTTCATCATCATGTCAATTTCGAGACTATCCAGCTCTTTGACAATACTGGTTTAGAAAGAAGACTTAAGAGAATCAACCCCTATGAGTTAGTTTCGTGTTTTTAGTGCAAAAGCGGAGCTTGTGTGTGCACGTTAAACTTTAGTGCAATCCATTCTACAGAACCTAAGGAACGCTGATGAGTATACCTTAGTTTTAAGTATGAAACTATTAGATTAAGTTAGATTAAATTGCTCATTGGTCACTGTTGACCAGATTGTAATATACTAAATGCCTTTATGGGTGTTTAATAAAAAAATGTGTCTTACGCCGACCCAGTGGCGGATCCAGAGGGGGGCTCTAGGGGGCGGGCCTCATCCCTTGGAGGGGCGCTCATCTAACTTGCACCATTTTTTTGTTTACTGCTGTAATTTTAATTTTTTGCTCCCGCTCTCGCGTCTACTTTCCCTTCTATAGAGACGGTTAAGTAAATACGAAGTTTGGGCTCGTGTCAATAATAATTCAAGATTCTTGGAAGGGCCAGAGCCCCCGAGGGCCCCCTCTGGATCCACCACTGCGCCGACCCTGTAGAATTGGAAATGGGCTTACAATCATAAAGCAGTTAAGTATGGAACTTCAACAACCCTGGCAGGTGAACATCTTTCAGCTAATAAAATTCCAATTAGTCAAATCAATATTTCAGAAATCTACCTTTATGAACTTTTACTTTTTTCAAATTTTGTGCTATTTTGCTTTTCTATAAGTATAACTGGAAAAGGGTAAACCCTGTTATATTGGAATTTATCATCTCTCAACTTCGATTACTGTATTCAAATCAAAACACATCAAAGCAAAAACTCAATTGAATTTCTCGTCCGTCCTTTTATAGTAATTATTGTTTCGTTCAATAAAAACAAATCATCAAAGCTAATAAAGCAGCAGCTAATTGGTTGCTCGAAATAAAAGTCGAACCAGGAAAGAGAACCAATTTAAAAACATCGTTAAGTATGCAACCATTCAATCATTCTAAAAGTATGGGCAGAAGGTAAATGAGGACCCGCCTTTGCGAATTATTGCGAGCGATGCATTTTTCAAATAGCCTATTAGAGAATCCATCGATCCTCCCTTTTAAATAAATCAACCCGGTGCTCTCCAGGTAAATCCCAGAGCGCATGGGGGCGCTGCTGATGGGATAACGGCGTACGCTTTTCTAGCTACTTTTCATTTCGTTGGATTTTTCCGAAAGACTTTTATGTGAGCCTACTTTGTCTCTTTAAATTTAAGAAAACAAATAACAATCATTAAAAAGATTTATTGAGAAAGCACTAAAATCACTATTAAAAAATAAGCAGTAAACGTGAAATAAAATGTTTTTAAAATGTTGTAAATTCTTCGAGTCATTTTGCTAAATCAAGTAACAGTAGATGATCAATATACAAACGTTGACGTAACTTTAAAGATATTTTTTTTATATTAAACGCCCATAAAGGCATTTAATATATTACAATCTGGTCAACAGTGACCAATGAGCAATTTAATTCTAATTTAATCTAATAAAGTTTGAAACTTAAAACTAAGGTATACTCATCAGCGTTCTTTAGGTTCTGTAGAATGGATTGCACTAAAAAACACTAAACTAACTCAAAGGGCTTGATCCTCTTAAGTCTTCTTTCTAACCCAGTATTGTCAAGGACCTGGATAGCCTCTACATTGACATGACTCTTGGCTAATTTCTTGATGGTCTGGTCAACAGTGTCCATTTCCAGATCCCTATGGAGGTCTTATATTCTATTTCTTCATGATGTAAAATATTATCCTTAATTATTATGGCACTTCCACCTCTCGCTGCATTGTCAGGATGGTTAGTATGATAAATTTTGTAATTTCTAAATTTAATATGTGACTGATTAGCAAAATGCGTTTCAGAAGTGAGACACGCATCTAAGTTATTTACATCTAGGATTGCTTGCAATTATTGTTGGTGCTGCAAGAAACCATTAGCGTTCCATTCCATTATTTAGAAATTAGCCATTCCTCTGCTTTGGAATAGCTCCATTGGCATTATGTTCTAAACGAGTTAATCGTTCATATCAAATTTTTGGAATAACTGCTCCTGTTTTTTAAGTTGTTCTAAGATCAATTGTAAAGTCGGGTCAGTAGTTGCTTTAATTTGTGTTCTAACATTATTGTTTTTACTGGCATTTGATGGTCCTGCAACAGCTTGGTTGTAGGAAGATGGCCTATTTTCACTTTTTTGAACTTGATTTCCGTTATTTCTTCTTTGTACTGAAGAGTCAGTTCTTACCTATTGTACTTGTTGTACTGGTTGTCTAGGTAAAGATGGTTTCTTCATAGTATCAGCTCTAATTTTTTGTATTTGTTTAGCAATCATACACCGCCGACATAACCTTAAACTAGACGGCTAATATCCATATTCCCACCACACAAAAAACTCATCCAATTGACCATTCCGAAAACGTCTCTGCGCAATGCGCAAAGGACACCAGTACGTTTAACATCTGGGTTTCGGTTCTCGAACTTTGCCAATTAGAGTATTGTTTTTTGTTCATAGGCGTCCACTGTTCTGTTTGGTGTTTGACCGATACTCGATAGTGAAATAGTGAATTTATTGTAAAAATGAAGTGATTTGTACTTTGGTGTAAGAACCGTTCAACAAACTATCCCAAAGGTGTTATGTTTCATAGATAAGTCAATACAAGAAACACACTATAAAATTGTTATATACCATGCATCTATTCAACAACTTTGATTCACACACATTTATTATAACAAACTGTTATTGTTTCAAAATCAATAAAATAATTTTATGACTTTCTTTTTTTATTTTGTAAAAAATATACAAACTTCCTTCATCCTGAAATATTTTTGAAATATATATTCTGTTTACTTGTATTTCAATTATTCCTTTCAATCAAGGACAGGCTTTTTCATGATTTCTATGTAGGAAAATTGAAATTCCAATCTACTTTTTCACAAAAAGAACTCAAAAATACAGTTATTTACATGCAATTTTTACTTACACTTAAGAACAAACCGAACCCCTTTAAAAATTTTAATAACCTTTTAAGCCTTTAGTTTTAGTCGGATTTTTGTGAAATTTTCAGGAAATACTAATAATTACAAAACTTAGGGTGGAGAAATTTGATTTTTTCGAAAAGTATTTATTTTGTTAATTTTAAATGGAAAATCACAAAAGAAAATATCCGCGCCATTCTGCATTAAATCTATGAAAATTTGCTCCTATTTGTTTAAAAAAAATATCAAGTAGTTTTTAAATAATATGGATTCCCATTTTTGTCTTAAATATCTTTGTAAAGTGCTGCCACATCGTTACATACATTTAAAGCTGTCGAGAAATATTCCATGGCCAAGTGTTCCCAGTGGCGCGCATATAAATACAATTTTATATTAGAAAATCCTCATAAAATAGAACTGAAATTTGCTTCTCACAAGAACTCCGATTGCCACTTAAAGGGTCATTTTTTTTGGTGGTATCAAAGTAGACGCGCCTTTTAAAGCATATAAATTGAGGATACTATATGTCTTACTCGAACGATACAGCTATTTATTTATTTTGCAATAAAAAACATTCTGTTCTCACAAATAATACTATTTCCAATCAGTAAATGAAAACTCCAACCTAAATCCTAAATTGTTTTCATCATTCCACCTATTTTCGTTTTAGACCCAATCATTTTCCCTAAGGTACGCCAATGTCGGAACATAGCCTTTAAGGTTATGTCGGTGAATGTGACAAACACAATGCGCATGCCTTATGGACACCAGCCATCCTCGTAATTGATCAATTTCTATCATATGGCATTAGCTGTCTAGTTTAGGGTTATGTCGGTGTGATACACCCTCGATAATTAGCAGGATGGTTACCGCCGTAATGAATTTATTTTGGCTGTACATTTTCTGGCTATGTACAATCTTTGGTATAATGTTTTTCAGTACATTTGACACATCTTGGTTCTCTAGCACAGAAACCTTGCCTTGCCAGGGCTATGGGTATACATGGCCCTGGCATCTCTTACATTGGGGAACTAATTGGTTTAATTTCAACCCTGATTCCCAGTATATCCGTAATACTGTAGATTTTATTTACATCTTCATCTTGTTTAAATGACAACATAAACATATTTAGCGGTTGCTTAGTTTTAAACTTAAGTTTTTTAGTGGCTTCTAATACCTTATATCCCCTTCTTCGAAGGTCATCTACAATTGCCTTTGGGTCCACATTCATTATGTAATTTATTAGCAATAACTCTGATTGGTCTCTTCTGTTTGTTCTCATAGGTATACCAAGAATACCCATTATCTCCAAGCATTTTTGAAACTTTTCTATAACATTCTTCAGCTGGCACACTATTTTTGATATTATCATTACTGACAATTTTGATTTGATGACCTGTCACCATTCTGTTTAATTCTTCGTGAAGAGATTTAAAGTTGTCAATGCCATCTACCACTATTGGTAGGGGCATAAGAGGTTTGTTGGCTTTTATCTGTTGATTAATTGAGACAGTTTGTGGAAGTGAGAGTGATGTATCCATTTTTCTTTTTTTGTTGTTTCCCTGTTTCTTTCTTATCCACTCTCTAGCTAATTCTTCTTCATCAGTGTGATATTCTATTTTATCTTTTTCCTCTTCCTGTGGAGAAGGAGATAATTTCTTTAGCAGATCTGAGTGATCTTTTTGCATTTGTTCTAATTGTTGTTGTATAGTATTTATTGTGTTTACTAAACAACTTTTTTCATATTCGGAATTTTTCCAAGCACTGTATAGTGCTTGTTCATTTTGCGATCTTGTACTATTTTCCTGAAAAAGTGCAATATTCTGTTGACCTACATCCACCATCGACACCCGAAACACAGGCGATTGTTGATGCATTGCCACACTTTATTTATTGCCACACGATAATTTACGGTCGTGTCATTGACCGCCGGGTATCACTCGCGTAACATGATAGCAGATTTTAACTTTCGTTTTCGTTTTTAAAGCGCTTCCGAACACTTGTTTACACTTCAAAGATAGAATGAATACTATTTAAAGATATGTGCGTAAATTTTAATATTATTACGATTAAGAATCTTAGTAACTCTACTTGCACAAATAAAACAAAATGTAGTTTTGGACATAAAACAAGTCATATATAAAATAATAATTGGTAGAAACTTTCTAAGCAATACGAAAAGTTGATATCCTGATATTCTTCAGACGGCAATTCAACACACGGTTGCATGTTCTCTAGTCGTAAAAACAAAACTTATATTCAATAAAGTAAAGCGAAAAAGCGTCAGGTTTAGAAAACTTTTTAATTTATGTAGGTAATTTAGCGGCGTGTTAAAAAAGAAAATTTTACCGATATACTTTATTATATCACGATCAGGCTTATTTCCATCAAAGTGGAAAATAGCGAAAGTTATACCCATCTTCAAGTCAGGTGATAAAAAAAACGCAAGGAACTATAGGCCTATATCAATATTGAACATTTTCGGGAAAACATTCGAATCAATTTTAACAAAAGAAATATTTTTTAGGGTCAAAATGAATTTTGGTGTGCACGGTAATCTGTTGAGTCTCCTGACTTCCTACACATAAGACACTCGCCATTTACGTCGCCATCAACAATTTAAACTCTAATGAGACTTTTATTACTTCTGAGGTCCCTCAGGGCTCCCATTTAGGCCCCATTGTGTTCAGTGTCTTCGTCAGCGATGTGAGAAAATTCATTAAATATTCAAAAGTAACAATTTCAAGAAACCCCATCTGAAAATATAATTGGTTCTGAAAACACCAGGGATCAAGGTTCGTATCCCTTTCAAAAAGGCTTTGTTTTGGCGAGAACTAAAGAAAGTGGTGACAAAAGGTGAACCCAAAGCATTACCAGCTGTGGCTACATCCTTGTAGTGGCAATAATATTTTATAGCGAAGGAAGAGAAGAAAAAATTGAAGAAGAGCATGCAGCATCTGAAGCCGATATTACGAAAAATATTTATTGTGATACAATACATACTAGCTGTATTGAAGATACAAATTAATTGGTTAAATCGTTAAAAAGTTTGCAAGTGTATTTTTCAATGTTTTTCCTGTAGAACAATAGGACATCAAATTATCTGATTGGCTGTTAGTAGGTTTTTCAAACCACCAAAAAGCTGGAAGTAGTAAAGAAATGCAATTTCATTTATATTTGAAAATTATAAGGTTTTGACAAATACTATCCCACTTCTATAGATACAGAAAATAACTAAAATGGCGGATATGGAGGATCAAAGATGGCCCTGAATATCAATATGACACCAAAAAAGCATGCACTAGTAAAAAAATAAGAAGAAGAATTATTCTGTAACGCTAATTTTTATTATTGTCATATACTGTAATAACGTCGACATATTTTCCAAGTGAGAAATGAATTGAGATGCTGCAGAGAGACGTTTAAACCAAGAGTTTTTAACTACCTAAGGTTGTGAAATAAATCACACTTGTTCCCAACAACAAAGACATTAAATGTCCTACACTGCACCAGCGTCTGGACTTCAACAACTACTCCTTGGGCTATATGCCCCCCCAGGTATTGAATTACGAAAGTCCAGACGTGGTTTGGCGCCCGACCAAGTCGGGGCTTTAAACCAAAACCTTTGATTTTATTATTAAAGGAGCTTGCCATTCTTAGACCGGTTTCGGAATTATTGTTCTTCATCAGTAAGAAGCAGGCTAGCTCGACATCCTATCCCTAAAGGATGTCTGAAAATGAATTCGACTCGCCTCGTACTTGATAAAAGTGTTCACGTATATCAAGAACGTAATTCAATACCTGGGGGGGCATATAGACCAAGGAGTAGTTGTTGAAGTCCAGATGCTGGTGCAGTGTAGGACACTTAATGTCTTTGTTCTTGGGAACAAGTGTGATTTATTTCACAACCTTAGGTAGTTTTGTTACGCCCATGGTCCTTTTTTGGTATTTTTATTGTTCAAAAAATTCCACCGTCGTTCCAGAGTTTTTGCGGAACGAAAAACCCTACGTATTACCATTTTTGTTGTTGCAAAGCAGACTTTATTTTACTGCAGTTGTGGATTTTGAAGAACATTAATATAAAATGTAGGTTAATTTATCCCAAAAGCTACCTGTAAAGACAAAATCTTGCATCGACCTCCTGACCTATTTTCCGCCAATGATTTTAGGAAATCTGTGTTCCTATTCGAACATGTGTCAAATCTGAAGTGGATTCTAATAATTGGGGCGAAACTAGGAATATGCATTGTACGTGCTCTGATATTGAGAGGACTGTTTGTGAGGTCTCAGCTTAGCAACGATAATTGACAAACATAACGTGGAAATTGAGGAGCTTTACTTCTAAATGATTGTTTGATTGTTTATTATAGATCGAAACTTTGTTAATTTTTATTACTAATTTTTGTTTGAAATTGGGCACTTTTAAATTGAATAGTTTCTATTTTTTTCATAGTATTTCATTTTATAAATTCAATTTTACTTGAAAAAAAAATAAATTCAATTTTACTTGAAAAAAAAATAAATTCACATATTTATCTACTACCACAGCACTGATAACACCGAATTTGTCCAGAGCTGTTGCCAAAAGATCAGACAAAAAGAACACGCGACCAAATAATGGAGCTCGGAACGATAGATTGCGATTTCTATTTCAGTATTGATATTGTGAATGGATCTAGTTGCAATATTTATTTCATATAAGATTTCATATCCCGGTACAATCGACCGTTATGATTGAAATAGTTTTCTTAGTAGTCGAACGGTCTGTTGAGAGAACAATTTGATTTTTGGATTTAACTTCAGGGCATAAACGATTTTTGAAATTGTTTCGGTATTGACGTGGATTTATCGAGTATTTTTGATGTCGAGAATATAATGTCGTCAGTTTCTCATTCATTATATTTATTTAATATTTCTAAATATTGCCACGAATGAATATTTTTTTAAATATTTCTTGTGGGATTATGCATAATCCGCTTTGGATGCCGGTTAACCACAGTGGAGATGGTCATGAGTTATTAAAAGATTTTAATTTAAAATGGGTACCAGGGGATTAAATTCCCCACATCCAAATTTTACCAATTTTAATAACCCAACCTCCCGAATAAGCTAAAATTGTTCCCCTTATATTCCTAGGGTATAATCCCTCCGGAGTATGTACCAACTTATGCTTACCTTACTTATACCTCGTATTTACCCTCCTTCCGTTAGTAAGGGTTAGAAAATTAGCAATTGAAATTAAACAAATACTAAAAATACGAGAATTTAATATCTATTAAAAAAATACGCTTGGGCGATCATGATCTGTCGTGATCTAACAATTAAATCTTTCAAATTAATCAACTGAGCAACCAGTAATTTACTAAATTGATACTGATAATCACCTGAATGGTCAGATTACTTGGAACATTACACCTTTAAAAAAAACACTTAAAGAAAAATATGTAAAAGATTTGAAATTTTAATAAATAGGAGGTATTTGTGTGCACCCTTTGATTTTACCATCCGCGAGAGCTCTGAAGGTCGTACATGGCTTGTATATTTAATTAAGAAAAAGAGAATATATTTACTTATATCAATTGGTGATTGCTAACTTAATCTCGACTAGATCAAATAAATAAATAAATGCGTATTCACAATAAAAAGAAAGTAAAAACTGGCGGTTATCTACTTAAAAGTTAAACAGTCTCCCTTTGACAAAACGTGGAACAATAATGGATTGTCACCCTGCACAAGGGTAATTGGTGGTTCCTCCTAGCAAGTATTACGAAGTCTACGCTACCAAACACGAAATGTGTGGATCTCCTATCCAACAAGCCCAAGAATTCTTCAATCAGCACAAATATTTGACATCCCACGCAAGAATTCCTCCGCCAAAATCAAAATTATTGCGGTCTCCTCCGCCAGACACAAGAACCCTAAAATATAAAGTGTTAAACTAGTCCAAGACCTGGACTAGGGTTCTGTGGGAAAGTTTGAGTATGGAGAATTTTTCTTCAGGAATGTTTATTAGGTGTCCTAGTAAGTGTTTTGGATTTGGGTGGACATCCGCCACCCCGTACATTTTCCAGCTATGACGTTATCAAAGATGGCGGCCGTCGGAACACAGAAATTCTCATATTTCAGGCAATACTTGACCAATTTGCATGAAACTTGGGTCAGTTTGTTGTAAATATTATTTTTAAGGTGAATAGAAATGTGTTTTAACTGCTACTATAAATAAATAAACAGCAGTTTCGTTAATTATATCATATTCTTAATAACTTAATAAAAACATAAGTATCATGAATTAATGAATGTATTGAAATATGGTTAGATTATAATTGTTAGAACGTCACCATATCACATAAAAATGACTGGTTATATGATCGTCTAAAAAGGATTTTTACAGGTTTACTCTAATCCCTTACTGCCACACTTGTAGAAGGAGCAACATTTAACTTCCTTTTCCCTACAAATGCAGGAGGATGTGGCGCATTTTAAACAGTTGCAAGCACCAACAAAATCAGTGGGATATTTGTGTAAGTGTTTTTGGGGCACCAAATCATCCTCAAACACTGTAAAACCAAAATCTGCAATGTCTTGGCATGATGATACAGCCACAATCTAAGTTCGTCTAAGGACTTACAAGGTGACCCTTTTCTAATTAACAGCACTAGGTATTCTTCTGCTGGTTTGAGGCTTTGTTCTATGTCATCCCGTTTAGATGATACGCCAAAGTGTTCCAAGTACACTGTAGATGCACTTTGAAGAGCTGCTTTTTTGGAACCAAACTTACTCGTATGATCTCATCCAGATAATACGTGGATGGCTGGAAGCAAAGAGCATAAATTTTGGCCCATTTTTGTGTGCATATCATGAACAGACAAAAGTCGCGTGGAATCACCAACTGAATGAAGAGTAGCCCAGTGAAACAAAGCTAACACCATTATATCAGTGTCCGCACTAACGAGAACGACTTTTTTGAACCCACACAGTATTGCCTGCTTTGAATGAATCAGCATTCTGAAGTCTGCTTCCTCTACTGACATACAATTTAATTCTGGATGGTTCACTTGTCTTCCACTTTGCACCGATGTACAATTGAAGGTTACCTCATCTTCTTCATCACCATAAAAAGTACTGAACGTGTGGTTGGTAGTAGATGGTGTTTCAGTTAGAAAATCTATCAGTGTATTGGCAATGAACAATTGTAAATTCAACTTGTTCCTTGGAGACCCCCAGAAACTGCTGAGTTTGATGACGTCATAGCTGAAAAATGTACGGGGTGGCGGATGTCCACCTAAGTCCAAAACACTTACGAGGACACCTACTAAACATTCCTGAAGAAAAATTCTCCATACTCAAACTTTCCTACAGGACCTTAGTGCAGGTCCAGAAATATACCCACTATTCGAATATCCCATGAACCAGAAAGAAATTTGAAGTTTTTAACAGTTTGTACAAAAAAACATATTATTTAAAATCTCAACATACCCTTTAAAACAGTAAAGGGGAATTCTCGAAGAACCAGAACCGTCTCACAATAGAAGACGGTTGTTACCTCTGTAATATTAATAAGCCTTACAAACTCGCCAACAACAGAACACACGGCTTTCATGAATAACCCCTTACCTTACAAAATGGCGTGGACACGTTCGTAGCTACCTCAGCTCAAAAACCCTCTTCAATAGATAAAGACCGTCAAGGTTATACACCAAAAATCCCAGGCACCTTGTCGTCCAGTAATAAGGAAATCGCTCATCTATTCCAAAACAATGGTACAAAAAAGTACCACAAAAATTTCGGCGTCCTCACAAAACTATCTCACCCAAAACACCGGTAAAAATGCCAGCACGTTTTAATTCAAGAAAAATTCACAGCTCGAGAACGGATCACTGAACGACTTGACCAATAGTATGACCGCTGTACTGGCCAACAATCAGAGCAAACACCCCAAATTAAAACAACAAGTGACCAGAATTCGTCAGTCCTGGCGTTGACAGATCGATATATGTCATAGATCTAATTTCAGATAAATAAACAACGAATTAATTATACATTATGAAGAGAATCATTGAAACACGATATTAAAAATATTACCAGGGCAGAAATACCGTACTAAATAACTCGTTCAAGGGGTACAAAGTGAGTCAAAAACTTGAGTGAAACAGTGGTTCAGTTTCAAAATTTCTCAAGACAAAAAAAGTATGAATAACTAACTAAACTTGTAAAGGTCGTCCTAATACCGAATTTAAACGTTAAAATATTAGAAATTAGTTTAATAGTCTTAATATGTTTTGGTAAATATTGATTAGTGTTTATCGTTTTTTATCACGTCTAGAATTATTGTTTAACCTTTTCGTATTAAAACTATTAAGTGTAAATTTTTCTCATAATCATTTTTCAATTAACCAAACACTTAAAGAAAGATAATCAATTCACTTTTACTACACAGTATCCTTAAATTAGAAACAAAACATTCTGATCATAACTCTTAATCTACGGATTCACTGCCTTGAGAATCGGCCCGCATAAGCCGATCTGAACTTACCGAACGCAACCCTTTAATAGGGGCAGACCCGCCGCCCTTCACTTTGGCACTTTTAGACATTTATTGCCCTCCGAATAGACCGAGATCGGTGTTGCCGAGCCACTAATAACATTGCAAGGGCATTAATTATGTCTTTGGGATATCTTCCGGAGGTATCCGGGATATCTTTCAGGCTGAAAACGCATGTTCGGTTCTAGCTCAAGTGGTTAGCGAGTCCGTTAAATAAGTGGGTAAATTCAGCATTTGGATTTACAGAAATGTCGAAATATTTAAATTCATTTATTTATTTTATTTTTTCATATATTTATGTCTGGATGTACTTTACCAATTACCATTACTTTCGTTATTTTTTTATTATTTTCATTCTTTTTTTCACCACATTTAATTTTTCTAAATTATCTAAAAATACCGTAACTTCTTCTTTATTAAATGCTAAAAAGCGACTCAAGGTTGTAAAAGAAATCATCGCAAAAAGAATAATATGTAAAGTGGAGTTTCGAACTTCCATTGTCTAAAGGTATAAAGATTTTTCATTCTTTTGTCACGACGTTTCGATTGTGTGTATCTACAATCGTCTTCAGGTGATAACTCACGAAAATCGAGGATGCGTGGGTATTTATAGAGGTGTTCTGGCGGGATTAGCTGAAGCGGAACTTTCCGTTTCAGTAAAGCGTAACTGGTTCATTCGTCCTATCAACGGTTTCCATACGTTGCGAATCTCTACACTCGGTTGACTGAACACGTTATTATTCAGTATGTAGGCTGCTCCCTTGAATTTTCTCTGGAACCTTGTTAATTACCTCAGCTTCGGACCATTTAATGTTGTGTTGGTAGGTCCAGACGTGATCTGCTATTCCTGATTTGCTGGTTTCCCCTCGTTGGATGTTCTTCTTATGTTCGCCAATCCTGGTTTCCAGCGGTCTCTTGGTTTCTCCGATGTATAATTGCCCACATTCGCAGGGTATCCAATAAACACAGTTCTTGGAGTCACTATTCGTGTTTTGTGGTGTGGTTTTTGTAAGGTGGCTGCGGTTCAGAATTCATTTAAGGCCTACTGTCCACGGCGTCGTCATTTGACGAATGCCAAGCTACGAATGACGACAGGCGGTTTTTGTAGATTACATGTGTCCACGTATCGTCATCTAATCGACATTCAAGCTACAAAATATTTCAGTTTTATTTCAATTAGCATCGCGAAAGCACGTCTTGGGTTGGGAAAATGTCAAGCGATGATGAAGATGTGATTATAGCTCACAACTTTATTAAAAGACGACGAACCAGGCGTAGGTTGCATTGGCTTCATCCATATATCAAAAGAAATATAAATTGTAGATTGTTTATTGCTGCCAGAGAGTTATCACATTCAGAAGATGATTATATCAATCATTTTACTGAATTACTAAAAGTTCTTACCAAAACTTAGTATCATTTTGTAAAATAAACACGTATTTGCGTCTTGCAATTCGCGTGGGTAGTAACATGCTGCAGCACGAGCTCTATGACGAACGCATGACGAAAGACAGATGCGACGTTGCTGCAACGTGGACACAGTTTCGCTTGTTTACACCTAAAATGCAAGCAATCGTCAAATGACGATAGCCTGCTTATGACGTGCGGTCTACGTGGACAGTAGCCCTAAGCGTTTGGAGAGAGGCAGGTGGTCAGTATTCTACATTCATATTTACATGGTTACTTCCAAATAATTAATTAAATCCACAGGAATGTTAATTACTCATTATTTAACAATCCCAATAAAGGTATTATGAATATCCTTTTAATTTAAAATACCTCCAAGAATATTAACTGTAAAAACAGGACAAATATAAATACCCTGTATTCGAGTCGAATAATAGGGTGTATAAATTTAATACTTTAATTTGATACCACGTTACAAATCACTGTATATTTATAATTAATTTTCGTCAATATTTTTGTGATATATTTTATATTAACGAATCTACAGGACTTTGTCTATTTTCCTTCAGTTTATGTACCTAGAAAAGGCCGACTAATCAAACTTTTACTTTAAGATCCAAGTCTAGGACCGGAGCTGGTGGAAGCATGCAGACTGCCAGGGGCTCTAATGCCGTAGAGATTTTCTGCCAATTCCTCGTCCTGTTACAAGATTTAGGGACGTCTCGGGTCGAGTCGGGAATGTTTTCAATTAGACAGATGGATGTGGTATCCAGACAATTATTTTGCAGTCTATTAAGGACGTGTTTCACCTTTGAGTTGATGTTGGTTCAAAGAATTATTTTGCTTGCTGGTAAACTTAGATAAGATGATATATATGTTAAGATGTAAATCTAATGTTGTATTTTGTACTTTGATTTTCATGCATGTCTAAATAGAAAGATCAGACTCTCCTATATATTCAAAATATGAAGAAAAAAATTGTGTCCAGTTTCAACTGTATTTGATTTAAATAGTGCCGTTAGTTGTAAAAAGTGAAAAACCTCGAACGAGAATGGCAGTGAATCGAGTTTGATGTGGTTTTTTGCATTGTCTATAAATTAGAATTTGCCGATCTTTGTTTATGTAATAGTTTATTGCAAAATTCCAAAAATGATTTTAAATTAATGATTAATCAAAAGTAACTGCAATAATTTTAATTATATTGATGGAAACATATAATTATTTATGTTTTTGGGGTTGGTAAATATTGATTAAAGGCTGAAAATTGCAAAATTTAGAAAGAGAGAAACCAAAATAGTGGCCAGAAACTTTGTAATCAGGTATAATTCATACAAAAAACGTTATATCATTTATATGTCTGTAATATCGAGTAGAAACTACTAACTGATCAGATCGACTTGAAATTTTTCGAAAATTACTAGGAAAGGTGTCTAGTTCAGAAGTAGAAAACTTTCATTAGTGGTTATCGTATGCCAATGTGATTCCCACCGTAAAAGTACTTCAAAGACCCAGTAGCAAAACCGTTCTTCTAGGACCAGATGGTGGTGCTATCGATTCAGCGGCCGGTCCAGCTATAGTACGAGGAGTTGCACCTGGCCTAATTCCAAGAGCTATTGCACCGGCTGCAGCGGTTATTGCTATCGAGGCTTTAGGAGATGACAATGGGCATGAAGGAGCTTACGTTCCAGATAATGTGGGAGTGTTATATGATGGAGCTTACAGAAGGGAACATTAGTGATTCAAAATGTGATTAAGTATTCGATACGTAGAAAGTAGGTTGTAAAAATAGATTTAATAAATATTATTAAAGTATGTCTGTCTTTATTGAATTATTAGGAATATTAAGTTTTTTTTTGTAAAGCATTTTTTAGTCTATTTTTGTGTTTAATTGTTTATATTTCTACTTATATTTTGGTAAATGTACGCATAAACTGGGAATTTTTAATTTTAAATAAAAAGGTTATATTTACCAAAAAATAAACCCCTTCCGAGTTATAGGGCGTAGAAAATTACGATTTTTTAATTTTATTAAGAAAAAAAAATTATTTTTTTGGCTGATAATATCGAGATGTCGAGATGTACAATGAACCATTTTAAAGCGTAGGATATCGTCGAAATGTCATGTTATGACAAATTTTTTCATTGGAATGACCGTTTTTTTCAATATTTGATACGAAAAAATGACATTGATGGTTATAAATGCAATTTCAAACGGACATATTTCGATACAGATAAAAGATAAAAAAAAAATGGAAATTATTCGGAAGAACAAAGTCTTGTCTCTTTAATTTTTTTAAAAATCAATACTTTTCACGCTGTTGACTAATAATTGAAAATGTCTTATAAAAACAAAAATTTTGCTCAACTATAACAGACCAAAACTTAAAAAATAATTATCCCTAGGGCTAAAAATTACTGAACAATTGTAAAAACATATGTTACGACTTTCTGCACAAGGATTTTTTCTTCAAATACCACAGTGTAGATGGCGCTAAAAAATGGCGTAAAAAAATTGAACAAAATTTATTTTGTCCATAACTTTTTTCTGCTTATGTTAAACGGCTCTGGATGGTCTTAAAATGTTCCCAATGTTGTTCTCTCATTAGGATGTTATGTACATTTTTTTTGTGGAAGTCATATTTTTCCAGATATTTATGCTAGAACGATCCAGTTTCTTTATAAACACCCATTTTTGAATTACCATATCTTCCTTCGTATTAATCGTAGAAAAAGAAAAATTAGGTCATATCAATTTTTACTAACAGATTTTCGGTTATATTTAAAAAACTTTTAGAAATGTTTGTGGTGAAAATCGTAATTTTCTACGCCGTTTAACTTGGGAGGGGTTTGTATTCATGAAAAAATGTATTTAAAGTTAATTCATTAAAAATGGATAATTTATTGATTGCTCGTAGTACCACAAGGTAGCGTACTAGGTCCAGTACTCTACTTACTGTATACCAGTGATATTCCTAACCTTGAGCACGATACTATTGCAAAATTTGCTGGTGATACTGCCATTCTGGCTGTTCGAAAAGACCATGAAGAAGCTAACCGAAAATTACAAACACCTGTAGACCAGATTAACACCTGGACTAAAAAATGGCGTATTAAGTTAAATGAAAATAAATCTGTTCATGTTAACTTTACTAATAAACGAAACCAACACATTCCCATAAGAATAAATAACGCTCAGATTCTCTGATTCCCTATGCTAATACAGCAAAATATCTTTGAATGACACTCGACGCTAGACTTCGCTGGAAAGTCCACATTAAAAAGAAACGTGAAGTGCTTGGTATTAAATATAAAAAGATGTATTGGATAACATAACAAACTGCTCCTCTACAAGCAGATATTGAAACCCGTTTGGACGTATGGTAGCCAGCTTTCGGGCTGCGCCAGTAAAAGTAACATTCAAGTTATCCAACGTTTTCAAAATAAAGTATTAAGGAACATCGTCGATGCACCCTGGTACTATGTTGCGATAGTACTGTTGCGAGTGATCTTCATAGGGACCTGGATGTAGAAACTATTGACAAGACTATATCTAAATCTGCCAGCAGCCATGAACAAATTTTATTAACTCCAACATGGGAACGTTGAGGTCATCCAGCTCCTATATAATACCAATTTAGTAAGAAGACTCAAGAGGACCAAACCTTTTGAACTAGTTCAGTGACAGTGCTAGTTACAAACAGTATTGTGCGGATTTGGTGTTACACGTTACCGGTAGTGTTACTAAAATTATCAGACTCTAAGGTACACTAGTGAGTAGGACCTTAGTATTTAAGAATTCTAGTTAAGTTAGGTTAGAACAAAATTGCTTATTGATCTTCATGATTAGATTGTGATTATAGAAAACATTCCCACAGAGTGTTTTGCTACGAAAAGAAAAATTGATTGCGCGAGTTTTTTTCTTTTTTTGTCCCTCACATTACCTTCTTCTACGGTACAGTGGAGGGCGGAAAAGTAACAAGTAGTAACGGCACCCGCTAGAGAGAAGGAACAATAGACTTCTGAACAAATCTGATTGCATATACGGATTCAGCGTCCAATTTGACATAGGAATCCATTTTTTAAACCAGAAATATCTCCGGTTAAAGTTTTTAAAACCAGTTTTGGAACCGGAAGTCGTAGAAAGCTGAAATTTAGGCGTGCACATATTCAAGGTAACCTGAGTTCATATCCGTCCGTTAGTCTCTATCGGTTCTGGAAGCTGAGTTATAAATGCCTACAGACAGACGGACAGACAGAAGCGTTCCATAAGACTTTTCTAAACTTTACTCCACTAAAAATTTGATTTAATCTTTATGTGGTACAACTACTTCACAATTACAACTTTTTCGATAAAAAAGTTTGGTTGGGCCAATTCACAAAATATGCGTACTCCTATGACCTTCTAAATTACACTATAAATCAATAGTCAATTTTCAATTTTGAATCTCCCTGAACCTTTTACTAAAATATTTACCAAATAAAAAAAAGAATCCTCCTTTAACACGGTACAGGCATAATCATGTTTCTAAGTCAACCCTACATTTATTTTCAATTTGTTTCTCATCCATTCGAAGTGAGTAATTGAGGTTAGAGTTTCCGTCAGATTTTTGGCGACGTTTCGAGATAATTACTTGTCAAGGACGGGATTTATTTGTTACAGTGATTGATATATTACTTGATTTGGTTAGCGATCAAGTAAGTTACATTTGTAGTCACATTTGGTTAACATGTTATTTAGCGAGGTGAATCTGAATAAGGGTTAGTTAAACAATAAAAAATAAAATAAAATGTTATTTGGTAAGAGGAACAAATATTACGTTATTTTTATTTAAAGAATGTTTGATAAAATTCGTTGTACAGGGTTATTCATTATAAATTACCCACCCCTTATTATCGTTATTATTGCCTATAGAAAAAAAAGTTTCAAATAAAAGTTATATGATTATAACTGTTTTTTGTTAAAATGCTATTAAATATACAATGTACAGTACATCACACTTGATGTCTAATCTGGATAATAAAGGATCTACAGCCACCTGAAAAATCACATTTTTTGAGTTAAAGTAGCTGTAGTAGCCAAACGGTTGAAAATCGCGAAAAACGGTTTACATGTCTCTATCCTAACTTTTCAAATTCTATACTGTGGCACTAAAAACTATTGTATACAGGGTGATTAAAAATCAGATGGGATTTCCAATATCCAAAAGGTGGCTGTAGATCCTTTATTATCCAGATTAGACATCAAGTGTGATACACTGTTGAAATCAGCTCGTCGAGAGGATTATAAAAATGTAAAAATATACAGGGTATCCTATTTAAAAAAAATATTATTTTTTTGTATCCCTTGACCTGCACGCTACTGTACATTTAATAGCATTTTAACAAAAAAAAGTTATAACCATACAACTTTTATTTGAAACTTTTTTTTCTGTAGGCATTAATAACGGTAATTAGGGGTGGGTAATTTATAGTGAATAACCCTGTACAACGAAAAAATCAATCTAGTAATAAAAAAATTTCAGCTACATCCAGCACAAATTTATAAATATATTTAATCTTTATATTGGTTCCACTGAACCATATCAGAAGTTACCAATACACGAAAAATCAAATCTCCATATCGGAAATTAATTCGCGTGTATACCATACGTCTGCTTGCATGTAAATTGAATATACACGAATCATATAGACGTCTATTTTTATCGATTTTACATACGTTGTAAATCCTCCGGAAGGGGACGGTTTGCCTCACAGAGGGACAGACTGCTTAAACAGTGGGACTTTTTTTTTAATTTTTATTGTATTTATGGATTTTTCCAGCGTTTTCGCAAGTTTAGATTTTTTTCTTTATAAACCCATGTTTTTGATTTTTGATTATCCTCTTCCACCTTCGTGTACAATTATTAATAATGCTTTCTCAGTAAGTGGCTATGTTACAATAGATAATCACCTTGAAATTTTGTTTTTATTCGAATATGTCAAAAAACGTCAAACTCGATACAGTACACAATAACAAGAAGAAGAATTTTTATGCCCTACGACTTTTTTCGTACTTTTTTGGACGGTGAACTGTCCGGAAAAGTAAAATATAACACCACGAGAGCGCAGCTTGAGGGCTTTATGATCGCTATCCAAGATCAGGTCATCAATACGAATAACTACAAGAAGTTTGTTATTAAGGATCCCAACATCCAATCCGACAAATGCGGGAAGTGTCAACAAACATCAGAGACTATTCAGCATATAACATCCGGCTGTAGCGTGCTAGCTAATACTGACTATCTGCATAGACATAATCAAGTATGCGACATCGTCCACCAGAAACTGGCCAACAAGTTCGGGCTTCTTAACACCTATACACCGTACTACAAGTACTAGCCGCAGAAGCTGCTCGAAAATGATAACTTTAGACTCTTCTACGATAGGTCCATTATCAGCGATAGACAGGTGACCAATAACAGACCTGATATTGTAGTATTGGATAGAAGAGTAAACTCAGTCCTCCTCGTTGGTATAGCGGTACCGAACACCCACAACATTCTCATGAAATATCAGGAGAAGATGGCTAAATATGCGGATCTCGCCATTGAGATTAAGCAGAGGTGACATTGCGAAAAAGTGGAAATAGTCCATGTAATTATATCATCGACCGGCTTAGTACCCAAGACACTGTTCGACAGCCTCGCCAAACTGGGACTACCTAAAGACACCTTCTCTGACATCCAGAAGGCTGTTATCTTAAATACCTGCCATACAGTGCGTAAGTTTACTATGTGAACCTTTGGTTCTTCGTACCCAGGATAGGTAAATGATACCCAGCTCCGAGCTGAGTAGTGCAAAAGTCCAATTGATAATAATAATAATAACAGGAACTACTAAATTAAAACAAATCGAATTATTGATACTATAAACAAATCTGTTAACGTCAAATCAGTTACAGTTTATGTGTTGTCAAAGTCAAAGGTGACTTGATATTGCACCAATCAACTGTATTAGCTTATGGAAAGCGTGAAATAAAGTTAACGTTATGGTACTTTTTTAACGCTTTCTTACTTTTTACCACTCTAACCATAAACAGACGTTTTAAGCGTTACAAACCGGTAAAATAAAAGGTACTTTAAAGACAGGACGTAGACAAAAACGATTATAGCACGTCGTCAAGGGTATATTCGCTTATCAATACAAGGTAACTAAGTAAAACTTGCAATTGCTATTGGCTAAATTTATGATGAGTTGTATAATCGGAATAACATATTGACTTGCTGTGATATGTGTGTTTTTTTAAAACCCAGTGATATTTGTAGGTTATTTACAATGCCAAAATAGTTATTATTTTTGTTTGAAATTTGACATTTGTTACACTTGTGTTTCGTTGCTTTTTAGTGTATATTACACCGACAGAACCGATCAGCTATTCGCACCCTTCAAATTTAATGAAGAAGTTCTAATAACACTGGTTTACCCAGACAGCACCGGATATTCCATAAATATTCTCTTTGGGATATTGGATTATTCCTAGAATGTGCTGCTGGCGAAAATTTTAGATATTCCCAGAATATTCTATGAGGAATATTCCCGGAATATCCAGAATATACCCAGAATGTTCCAGGAATATTCTAAAAAGAATATTCCTATAATATCTTCTAAGAATATTCAAAGTAATTCAAGAATATTTCTCATATTTCTGGAATATTCAGAATATACCCATAATATTCCTGGAATATCCTAAAGAGAATATTCCTAATATCTTCTGAGAATATTCCTTGTATATTCCAAGAATATTCAAAGTAATTCAAGAATATGATAGTAACCCACACCCTCATATTCCAATATGAATATTCCTGGAATGTGCTAGAGGCATGTGTATATTCTAGAATTATTCCACGGCTATTGGAATATTCGTCTATCTTTTCGGATATTTAGAGAATATTCTAGGAATATCTCGTGCTGTCTGGGTAGTTTCTCATAACTTTTATATATTCTACAAAATAGCATTTTGCTTCGAAAAGTACTCTGTATATTTTATTTATTTTAGTACTTCTTACACTATACATATGCAATGAAATGCGTTTTTTAAAAATTGTGCAGCTCCGTACTACACTTTCTAACAAAAGCTCCATTGACATTGGTAGGGTAAAAAACTATAAGTTGAACTCTAACGACGGTGGAATTTTTTGTAACTATAAAAATACCAAAAAAGGACCGTGGGCGTACCAAAACTACCTAAGGTTGTGAAATAAATCACACTTGTTCCCAAGAACAAAGACATTAAATGTCCTACACTGCACCAGCATCTGGACTTCAACAACTACTCCTTGGCTATATGCCCCCCCAGGTATTAAATTACGAAAGTCCAGACGTGGTTTGGCGCCCGACCAAGTCGGGGCTTTAAACCAAAAGTTTGATTTTATTATTAGAGGAGCTTGCCATTCTTAGACCGGTTTCGGAATTATTGTTCCTCTTCAGGTTGTGAAATAAATCACACTTGTTCCCAAGAACAAAGACATTAAATGTTTGGACTTTCGTAATTCAATACCTGGGGGGGCATACAGCCCAAGGAGCAGTTGTTGAAGTCCAGACGCTGGTGCAGTGTAGGACATTTAATGTCTTTGTTCTTGGGAACAAGTGTGATTTATTTCACAACCTTAGGTAGTTTTGGTACGCCCATGATCCTTTTTTGGTATTTTTATGGTTACAAAAAATTCCACCGTCGTTTTCTATAGTTTTTCAAGCTTTGATTTTATTATAAAAGTGAAGAGATGGCGTTGCACTCACCTCCTCTTTTTCGACTTAACTGTTTGTACTAAGAGTTGGTTGGTTCAAAGCGATCTTCAGAATTTCTTTAGAGATAGAAATTCGAGCTAGCGTGCTTCTTACTGAAGAGGAACAATAATTCCGAAACCGGTCTAAGAATGGCAAGCTCCTTTAATAATAAAATCAAAGTTTTTGGTTTAAAGCCCAGACTTGGTTGGGCGCCAAACCACGTCTGGACTTTCGTAATTCAATACCTGGGGGGGCATATAGCCCAAGGAGTAGTTGTTGAAGTCCAGACGCTGGTGCAGTGTAGGACATTTAATGTCTTTGTTCTTGGGAACAAGTGTGATTTATTTCACAACCTTAGGTAGTATAAGTTGAACTAGTATTTTTCTTTATTTTATTAACATTTTTTATATTCGAATAAAAAATATTGGCTGATGACACGGACGAGAAGTTTCTTTTTCGGACTCTTATGGTTTGCCATAATCGTAAAAGTAACTCTTGTCCTTGCATCATCAACTACTATTTCAGCTCCAGTAAGTTTATGAATTGAATATCAAAAAATCACAAAAATCACCAAAGGAAAGTACTGTTTCAAATTTCTTATCTCTAGCTCAAGTAATTGGTTGAATGTATCAATTATAGAAAAGTCTTTATATGTATAGAGATAATAATTGATACATTTTTATATAGGATAGGAAGGAAATAGGCTTGAAAAACTGAAAAATTATTTTTTCTTTCGTACAAAGATAAACAAAACATTGCATTAAATTTTATAAATAACCATATGCAATTTGTTAGGTAGGTATGCCACAAGCAACAGTTCTTTTATCCTATTTTGTTTCGAGTTTATATTAATTATTTTTCATCCATTGAAATATCTGTCAAATTAACGAATTGCTTGAAGTGGATTGAAATGTTGATGCTCTATACGGCAACTATTGTCTTTTGTTAAACTATTAAAATAATCGATATTTTTATTGATATTTTTTCTTTCATAATTTACAATTATTTCACATTTTATAGGTAAATTTTTGAAGTAAATTTAATACACCTTTTTTTCTCTCGATCCCCCCATCGGTTAACCTTTTGTGTATCAAGATCCATCATTAAATTTGCGCTTATAATCCTATCAAATTATTTTTCATGAGAATTTGTATTTACAACCAAATATTGTCCATTTTTATTCGGAAAACAGCGAATAATCTGGAACGGGAACCATCAGCGGAAGCAGATACCGTTTTAAAAGAATTTTCAATGATGTTCGAGGCTTTTGTTTCATGCTCAATGCTCGTTTGATATCGAAAAATATGGATCGAGGACTTTTCATCAGCAAAATTAACAGCTGTAAATAAAAGAATCGTTCTGAACATGACAGTCAATACAAGCGATATATGATATACAAGAGGTAGAACAGTCATTGAAAAATATGTAAATAAAAATAAAAAAAGACAGAAGTGAATGGAAAAGTATGTTCCTAGGTCGTACGTCTTACGAAGTATCCATGAGTAGAATAATACATTGTATACTTATTAAATGACACTCAGTAAACATAATAGTATGACATACCATAACCAAAATGGCATGAGCCACAAGCTTGATTCAAGCATAAGTCGATAGATTTACACAAATACAATGAAGGATATTTTATACTGTTTATGTTTTTGATAAGTCATTTGTATTGGCAAATATATAAGATCAAATGAAAATTATACAAACAATATATGATAGTAGTGAATATTCGTGAATATCAAGCGTCAGCAGATGTCGCCCTAAAGGGGCGAAGTCTCCAGGAGCTAGGCAAATTTTAATGCATTTAACTAACCTCTGTGATAAGCAGTTGATAAACGTCAACAACAGCTGTAGCCAATTGAAAATTAACACTGACAACTTTTTTAATTCTCCCGCTTACTTTTAAGCCAATCAAATTTTATTTATCTCCCTTTCAGTAGTTCAAGTAGATGTCGCCCACTCCGTGATTTTCGCGAATTAGTAATTTGTATCGAATTTAACAAACCAATATTAAGTCTAGCATATAAAAACAACTATCTCTGTGTTGTCTGCCGTTGCTAGGAAATAAAACTAAAAGCTTAACTTTTCTTGTAAATATCTCGTAAGATCGAATTTTCACAGACATGAGACCTGCATTTTTTGCCGATTTAGATAGGAATTAATCTACCCTGAAAGTTTCATTGAATTCTGACGAGTGGATTTTGAGATCCTCCGGACACACATATATACACACATACAAACCTTGCTCGTTTAATAGTATTTGATACTTAAATTATAATATCTGGTCACCGAGCTTCGCTCTTAATATTCAAATCTACATTTTTAAGCAGCCCAATGAATATATAATTTAAGTATATTTATAACATGACAAATTATTTATTAATTCGCGAAAATCACGGAGTGGGCGACATCTACTTAAACTACTGAAAGGGAGTTAAATAAAAAGTTGATTGGCGATTGGCTTGAAAGTAGGCGGGAAAATTAAAAAAGCTGTCAGTGTTAATTTTCAATTGGCTGCAGCTGTTGTTGACGTTTATCAACTGTTTGTCACAGAGGTTAGTTAAATGCATTAAAAGTTGCCTAGTTTCTGGGGATTTCACCCTTTTAGGCCAACATCTACTGACGCTTGAACTTCGCGAATAGTCACGGCGGACAGGCCCCGTTTCCGGGACGGGCAACAGCAGCGTGTAGGACACAGATCCCGTCAACAGAAGATCGCTCAGCTCACTTTATAAGAAAAACTCTATATTCAATTGATTTTATTATTTATTGATCTACAGTGAAGGAAAGTTATAGGTCTGATATTCATACTTGGGTAAAAACCTCCAAAAAAACCTTAAAATGTACTATGAAAATAGAGAATTTTAAATGTCTCTTTAAAGTTTCTTGTAAAATAAAAAATTGAAATCTATGTTAATAGTACACGTGTACAAGCATTCATTCTTTTTCTCTCTCTCTCTCTCTCTCTCTCTATGATAATGAAAACTTAAATATTAAAACTGTCCGCATAATAAAATAGTAGCCGTAAGGGGTAGTCTCACACTATCGGGGAAGGGAAGAACCTTTACCCGATGTGCATAAAGCATTTCACCCGCCAAAAAAAAATATTAGGTTAGATCTTTGTAATAAATAAAGAAAAGTACGATACGTGTGACATTTTGACATTTGTTACATTCTGACAGGTGTCATATTTTGACATTTGTTCATTTTGACAGTTATCACGTTTTGACAGGTGTCACATTTTGACAAGTGTCCATTTTAACAGTGTTACTCAACGTTCCTACAAATATTTACATAAACCCATGATTTCTGAAATTGAATTGGCAACGTTGTATTTTCAACTTTGTATTTATGAGATGGCTGTCATTTGACAAGCAAATTATTTATGTCCGACAAATGAACCTTTCCTTTTTATACTTTTCAGGTTTATTCTGGTTATAAATTCCTACTTGGGCTTTTGTAGAAAAGTTATGTATGCGTTTGTACTGGAAAAATTGTTAAATAATCGTTTCAACGCACTGAATTTGTTTGTCTTGGGAGTGAGTATCCCAACATATATTTTTTCATAAAAAAATGTGAAAAATAATTTTCCCCGCAAGTATATTGATTTTATCATGTTTTATAGCATCTGTAAAAATTTCATGAAAATCCCTGTCGGCCCCATTTTCTTAACGTTTACCCAGAGATGTGCGTGTCAGTAGTTGTCAAAATTTGTAGGTCATTATGAATACTCATTGGGCTGCTTAAAAAGGTAAATTTAAATATTAAGAGCGAAGATCGGTGACCAGATATTAGATGTTAACAAAGATCTAGTGAGAAATAAAAACTTAGGAAGCTGTCAATAAATTTTTAGTAGCCAAACAACAAACAGTTGTAGAGTGCATATTTTGCATAGACTAACTAAAGACTTAATTTATGTCAAAATTAACTATTATATGCACTGTTTAACCAAGTAACAATAAATTAAAATCCAACAAGTTTTCTTCCATACAAATTAGACTACGAACATTTCAAAACAAACCCTGTTAAATCCACTCCCAAAATTAAAAAATGTTTAATCCAACTTAGAAAAACGTCGCCATCTGCAACGCAAAAAGAGAGTCTCAACATCATTTGTAACTTTGAATCGTACAATGGGATTATTGTCTCCGAATGAATGTAAAACCAGTTTGAATAAAGCTACTGACAGTTTTTAGGTTGATGTAACTCACTTTTCCGTTTTTAGCTCTATTTGGTTTATCATTAGTGACGTTAAGGGATTTTTTATCAATTAAGTTAAATATTTGGTCAATACAGGTCGTTAATATTTCGAATTGTAGAAAATACGTTGAGGGGTGACCAAATATACCAACTACTGATATCCAGACCGTACGGTTGCTTTTATTCCCACTAACAAATAAATCTGTTGTGGGTTGATTTCCCAGTCTAGACTAAAAGTCTAATGAAAAATGAGTTTCCATACATGTAAACTTTTTACCTGAGAAACTGAAACTTTTTACAGTCGATACTTTCTATATATATTTAATATTCTGAAACTGATCTTTTCTTATAAGGGAATATAATAACTGCATAGAAATTGTTTTCAATTCTTCGGAGAGCAATATTTGCATCCAATTCCAGATACACGTGTATCATTTCATTTCCGTATGCAGTGGCTTTAAATTCGTTGAAAATTGAATTCGAACCAAGAACTAAGAAAAGCTGACTAAGGAAATATTTATGTATTTCAATTTTTGTGTTAGTTCGTTTAAGAGAAGTTAGACATTGTAAAACGATTTTACATTTTTTATTACGTAGAACTAATAATACATTTTATATAGGATGGAAGAAGAATACATACCATTCCTGGAAGACGGTAAATATTAGCAACCAGGATATCCGGAACGTGGCTTTGCCTAGGATGATTACCGGAAAATTGCTGGCCAACAATTGCTCGCCCACAATTGCTCGCCAGGAAAGTTGGTCACCAACAATTGTAAAAATGTAGTGTCACACGTATTTGCAGGTTAAGGCCATAAGTCAACATATTTTGCGCTTTATATTCGTAAGTAATATCATAAGGGCGTCTAATTGAAAAAACACGTTGCTAAGTAATATTTTAACAATAAGCTTGAATGTTGGAGGCAACCAAAATCCAAGTCGAAGACGAGGATTTTTGCACCTGCACGAATGCATTTTGTTAAAAAAAATATTACTTTGCATTGTGTTTTTTCGATTTTTTTCACAGGACAAATTAGATGCCCTAGTGGTATTTGACAAGACTATTTCATGAGTAACAGATTATTCTGCATACACATAGCTTACAAAACATACTACCTATTATATATGCATACATAATAAATATGTAGGTATTAATTTTAAAACTGAAAAACAGGTAATTTATTTAATCACAAAATACTCCAAACTTAATTATTTATGGTACAATTAAAATATAAATTGCAATTTTGGTACACAGTCGGAGTATTGTTTGAAATCTTTGTTAACTCATTGATAACGTTGGGTGTAGGTAAATTATTAATGTTGTTAATTGGTCCAGCTGTAGAGTGAGAAGCTCGAGGAGTGGCTGCAGGATCTTCTGTTTTCTGTCTTTTAGCTGGAGGTTCTGAGGCGTCACTTCTAAGGGTGTTTATGATAATGATCATTATCCATTTGCAGATAAGGCTTAATTGAGTTGGCTGAACTGTGGCCAGTAATTTTAATTAATTGTTGTTCACCCTACCCCCTCCTTTAGCCAGGTTACTGACTGCTGTCGACCGCATAGAGTGGTTTGTTATTTTTATTTCTTTTGTATTTAATCCTGCCTTCTCTGCTGCTTCTTTAGTCCATTTCGAAAGTTCGTTTTTTCTCACTGGAGTGTTTTTGTACCATCCACTTGATTGTTCTTCCATGATGGGTTTACTTTTTATTGGCGCACATCTGCAAATTCCCTCGTTTCGCATTACGAGCTTCCCTACTAGACTTGAAGATAATATCTTTAAATGGATCAAAAATTATTTTCCACTTCATAAAATACATCTCTTGCATTTTTTTTCAACGGTGTTCCACATTGTCTTCACAACTAGTTCTTTGTAATTTTCACCGTTTTCTTTCTTCATATTCCACGCCTAATCTTAGTTGCTCTAAACTTGTAGTTTCCAAAAGCTCGTATTTCTTTGTCTTGCAGAATTCCGTAAACTGTTTCCATATTGACGTATGGGTTTTAACGGATTGTATGGTACACTTTTCTCAATAGCCAGATCAGTATTAGTCATAGAATCACTTCCAAAGCGACTTATTTTCACTACATAAGCTGACTAGCACTGTTTAAAAACAATATTACAAAATTTATTGACAATAAAATCAGAAAAATTGTTTAGCGTCGTTTTCTGGTCTCCTAGGAGACCATAATTACTTGTTATCAAAGGTATTGTAAGATTTGGTGACAACAGCTGTCAAGTTTTGCCGCGGGTGAACTCGAAAAAACAACTGACAGGAGCTGTCATACAGTTTTTTCAAAGGTAATACCACGAGTCCTCCAAATTTTATCAACAGTAAAAACACAAGAGCTTTTTTTTTATCGTATAAATTTCTCTTTGTATCAAAACATTTTGCCAATCAGTAATTTTATCAAATGTCAGTTTTTAGAGTAAAATTACTGATGGAAAAATGTTGAGATAAAAAGAAATTTATCCATAAAAGAAAAGTTTGCGTGTTTTTTGATAAGATAAATTAAGGACAGAATATAAGAATAAAAAACAGAAACTTTATTTTTGTTGAACAATTAATAATTTAGCAGAACAATTAATTAAAGGAACAGTTATTAAAAATACAATTATTATAGGTTGGTTGGATTGGTGTACTTTTCTCTTAAATTACTAACAAGATTTTCGTGATGTTCAGGATCTATTTGGAGGTATGGTTTAATTGATTGTGATGATGAGTGCCCTGTTATTTTTATTAGTTGTTGATCGCTTACTCCTGCTTTGGCTAGCTGGGAAAATGTACTAGCACGGTGAGAATGATTTGTAATTTTATTATTTATTATGTCTAGACCAATTTTTGCGGCCGAATTTTTGGTCCAAGATGATATTTTATTAATTCCCAGAGGAACGTTTTTATACCAACCTTTTGAATGTTTAGTTTTCCAAAAACGATTTGGAGTTAAAAATAAACGATCAGTAGTTATATTTTCATTTCTTTTTTTAAGAAGTAAATTAAATAATTGTACTGGACAAATACTTTCATCAGTGTAATTTTTTGTTAACCATTTGCTGTCTGTTAATTTTTTTGAACCACCCTGAGCCGTTTTTGAAAATATGGTATTGTATTCAATTCTACCTGTTGGAGTTCCATCTTGGTCTTTTTCTTCTTTAAAATAATAAATTTTACAATTTACAGCTTCCCCTCCTCTCCAAGCCAATTCATAAGAAGCTATGTGAAGAATCTTTTTTGTAATCCTTCAGGTTCGTCTATATTCCACAATTTTGCCATTTTTAATATATTTTTTCTGTCTAATACTACAGAACATATCTTTCTTTTTTCAGGAATAACTTGCAATTCTTTTCTCTTACTATTTCTAGCATCACGAGCTTCCTTAAATATTATGTCCGCAAAAGGATCAAATTTAATATTGCATTCTTTAAAATATTTTTCTTGCATTATCTTTGCAGTTGAATTCCATATCGTTTCTTTGTAGTCATCCCCGTTTGTTTTTTCATATTGAAAGCCCAGTCCTTTAATATATCTGCTAATTCTTGTAATGAATTATTTTCTAATAGTTGATATTGTCGAACATGACAAAATTCAATGAATTGCCTCCATATTGATGACTTCGTATTTTTTGTAGATTGCGGTATTAATTTTTCAATGTTTTTTGTAATTTGTTCATTTGAAACATTTCCAAACCGACTCATGTTGTAAAGAAGCGATAATAATCAGTAACAAGGTATTAAAATTTAAAAATTTGCCAGCTCTTACGCTTAATTGCTGAAATTATAACTAAAGTTGACAAATAAAGTGACTAGATTTGAGGAAGATAAATTTTTATCGGATAAAAAAGGATGCACCTTTTTTATCGATGTCAAAGTGACAAAAACATTTCCAAGTATAAGACGTTTTAACATTGGAGTTAATTTATCGATTAAATTTTTGGTTTTCACGAAAACGGCTTTATTTGGAAAAACCACGAAAACAAACTGATTAACTGGTGATTGATCAAATCAGTTTGTTTGAGTGGTTTTGCCTAAAATAAAAGCGTTTGAGTATGGAGATCAAAAATTTAATCTATAAAATTTGAGAGGACATGTGGTATTGTACTGGGAAACTGCATCGTAGAGGCTTGCGGAAAAAAAGCTATTACTAAAACGGCCAAGAGAAAAATCTGGAAAATATTTTTAAGTTTCTGAAATACCTGATCTTTAAAGTAGAGGATAATCTGAATCTTTTTTGTTTGACACTTTTGCTGTATCTCTAAAAATAAAGTGGTGAGGGTTATTCAAAGGTTTCAGTAAAAAACACCCTGTATATTCGAAACGGCTGAGCCGCTTTCAACAAACTTGGGCTAGTTGAAAAGAGCTATTCTTGGGCTACAATTCAAATATTTGACGTTTTGTTAGTTTCACATGTCGCCGCTAGAGAGCTTTTTTCGACATTTCGACAGAAATGGTTAATTTTCTCAAAAAAATTAAATGCATTGGTATGATTTCTTTTTCATGAAAAAGTAGCTAAATGATGCCTAAACAAGCTCGCGAAAACCGCGTCTCGTTATCTTGTTCCTAACCTAAAATTTAGGCCAAAGAAAATTTTACACGGAAACCCCTTAAATTTTTATTTTTTAAACTAATTAATTCCTTTTATTATGTAAGTTGTCGCTATAAAAAGGACCGATTTAAAAAAGAAAGGTTTTTAATGCCCCCGTAAATGCTCTAAATGCTCTATGCATTGCGGAAGCCTCTCATGGGTAGACAAAACTGCAGCATCAATTTTGGCTCTCGGTATGTTACGTAATGCATTACGAATCCGGTTTTTCATAACTCTTTGATCGTCGGTTGAGTCTGAAAATCAAGACAAGTTAAGTCTGGTGATCGAGCAGGCCATGGAAACAGACTTCATCTTCCAATCCACCGCATTAATATGCTCTCGCACAATAATATCACAATGTGCTGTGCAACCATCCAACTGCAAAAACAAGTTTTGACATGTTTTCAGTGGCACATCTTCCAACAACATCGGTAATTTATTGGCCAAAAAGCCAAGAAAGATATTGCCATTTAGGGATAGCTCGAAAAAATATGGCCCAATAATTCTGCCTCCCAGTATGCCACACCACACATTTAAACTCCAACGTCCTTGGTGCTGAACTTCACGCAACCATGGCGGATTTTCTGCAGACCAATAATGCATGTGCAGATTTTAAAGGGGGCTTCATCATTCCAAAGAATTTGAAATAAAAATTCTCCATTATTGTGCGAGAGCATATTAATGCAACAGCGCGACAGCGGTGGATTGGAAGAGGAAGTCTGTTTTCATGGCCTGCGAGATCACCAGACTTAACTTGTCTTGATTTTCAGACTCAACCTGCGACCAGAGAGATATGAAAAACCAGATTCGTAATGCATTACGTAACATACCGAGAGCGAAATTGAAGCTGCAGCTTTGTCTACCCATGAGAGGCTTCAGCAATGCATAGAGCGTGATGGTCAGCATTTAGAGCATTTACGGGGCATTAAAAACCTTTCTTTTTTAAATCGGTCCTTTTTAGGGTCACAACTTATAAAAGGAATTAATTAGTTTAAAAAATAAAAATTTAAGAGATATCGGTATAAAATTTTCTTTGGTCTAAGTTTGAGGTTAGGAATAAGATATCGAGACGCGGTTTTCGCGAGCTTGTTTAGGCAACACTTGGTTACTTTTTCATGAAAAAGAAATCATACCAAGTCATTTAATTTTTTTGAGAAAATTAACCATAGCGGCGACATGTGAAACTAACCAAACTTCAAATATTATAACATTTGTAGCCCAAGAATAGCTCTTTTCAACTAGCTCAAGTTTGTTAAAATCGGCTCAGCCGTTTCGAATATACAGGGTGTTTTTTACTGAGACCTTTGAATAACCCCCACCACTTTATTTTTAGAGATACAGCAAAAATTGTCAAACAAAAAAGGTTCAGATTATCATCTACTTTAAAGATCAGGTCTTTTTTTGTTAGGTTAATATAGCGGAATTCACAGAAACATCACTTTCTTAGATTCAAGATTGCAGTTACGCCCCCTAGCGCCCATTTCAGAAACTTGAAAATATTTTCCAGGTTTTTCCTTGGCCGTTTTAATAATAACTTTTTTTTCCGCAAGCCTCTCCGACGGATAGTTTCTCAGATATAGTACCTCGCATTCTTATTTGGCCACCCTGTACATAACAGAGTACCTCCATAGTTATGTGCCGACTTGGGCTATAATTGTATTAGTCGGGAATCTGAGGTGCTGAATTCCTATCTAAAATGACCTGCCGGATTCGAATTATTTGTTCGTCCTTTGATCCGGAATTGCGAAATGTGTCAAAACATGACATTTTTGAAAAAAACTGAAAATTTTCCTTAAAATAATATTTATTGCAAACTAGTGCTTAAGTTTGTTAATTGGTGTCCTATCGTTATGAATTTTGGATATGATATTTTTCAGCCCTTCCCTGACATAGTTTCATAACAATAAAAAATGTAGAAGCTAAAAGCTACGTCATTTTTTTTTCGCTAGATGACACAAAATAGCGTCGTTTTGCAGAGTAAAATGGTGAATCGAGAAAACTTTTTTATCTTTAGAGTTAGTTAACTACTATAAGCGAGAAAAATGTGGCCAATACAGCAATGAAACTTTTTTACTTTAACTTTTTTTCATACGACATTTAGTTTGGGTTCTGTACTTTTTTAAAACCGAAGGAAATTGAATCTGCGCGTCGCATCTCTTGGCTTTACCACTGTGGATGCGAATAAAGCGATCAGTGTGTCAAAGAGAGTAAACACCACAACCTTCTTCATACGCGCAACAAACATGACGCGAATTACAATATTATCATGACACAATAGGAGGTATAGTGCGATTTGTGCAATTTATGAGATTGAAAAATGATAGGAATAATAATAATAATTTTTTTACAAGCATAAAACACAATATTATTATTATCTAATTAAAATATTTATTTTCCAATGCATTTTCGCTCACACTGGCAACTTATATTGCATCTTACATTTGCTTTTAGGCATTTGCACTTATTACCATAGTTAAATCATTTACATTTGCAAAATGGGGTAATTTTTAAAAATGTAGGTTTTGCTTCTTTGGTCATTAATTTTGGCACTATAGAATTATTGTCTTTGCGTTCGTAACCAGACTTTAGAATTTCAGGCAGATCTGGCTTTAACATATATGCCGTTTTGAAAATTGCGCATTGTAAAAATACCCTTCTCACATGAAAAATAAAAGAATCCTCCATCGGCGGCAAATCCCTAAAAAAAGATCATTATTAAAACCTTATTTACTTACTAGTATAATAGTATAAACTAGGGGGGTGGGTGGCTCAGCGGTAGAGCACTGGACTCATAATCCAAGGGTTGTGGGTTCGAATCACACCAAATCTTTTTCTGATTTTTAATTAATTAAAAATTTAGAAATTGATTTTCATATACCAGGTGTGATTCCTCACTCGACCATTCACTGTTGGGTTCTAATTAACAGTGCTGTTCCTAAAGTGGCGCTGGGAAACAGTAACAAAGCCTACACAGAACACGAGGCTAATGGCCATAGTAGTCGATGCCGTTGACACAAAAGTAAAAAAAAAAAAAAATAGTATAAACTTTTTTTGCCTTTTCTAAACGGAAAGCTAACAGAATTACATCCAGATAAACAATATATTGACAACAAATTGTTTGCTAATATTTTAACATCCAGATGCTTCAAGTTTGCTAGTGCTTTAAAGATTGAGAAACATGGGATAAATGTCTTTTCTCTTTCCATCCAAATTTCGACATCTAAGGTAACCGAGAAAAACGTTGATAAAATAAAAGCATCTGTGTCCAATTAGTAAATAACAAATACCTTAAACATGTCTGTAAAAAAATTAATAATTGCAAATATTCTAGTAACGACGGTAGAATTTTTTGTAACCATAAAAATATCAAAAAAGGTTGTGAAATAAATCACACTTGTTCCCAAGAACAAAGACATTAAATATCCTACACTGCACCAGAGCCTGGACTTCAACAACTACTCCTTGGGCTATATGCCCCCCAGGTATTGAATTACGAAAGTCCAGACGTGGTTTGGCGCCCGACCAAGTCGAGGGTTTAAACCAAAACTCACCTCCTCTTTCTCGACTTAACCGTTTGTACTAAGAGTTGGTGGGTTCAAAGCGATCTTCAGAATTTCTTTAGAGATACAAATTCGAGCTAGCCTGCTTCTTACTGAAGAGGAACAATAATTCCGCAACCGGTCTAAGAATGGCAAGCTCCTTTAATAATAAAATCAAAGTTTTTGGTTTAAAGCCCCGACTTGGTCGGGCGCCAAACCACGTCTGGACTTTCGTAATTCAATACCTGGGGGGGCATATAGCCCAAGGAGTAGTTGTTGAAGTCCAGACGCTGGGAACAAGTGTGATTTGTTTCACAACCTTAGGTAGTTTAAATATTCTAGTATCCGGTTCCTCATGCACATAGTATATTGCGTTGCAATTTATAGTAGAAAATCGTCTCGCTTTAGACATGAAGGAGATTGTGTATTAGCTGGAACAGAGACGGTGCTCCCAAATGGACTTTAAAAATTTATGTTTTCTGTTTGGGTAGTATTCACGATATACCCAACTAATATAATAAGCACTGTATAACTGTTGAAAACTGGAAAAAAGCTATTCAACATATTAAAAAAGTCGAAGAGAAATATATGAGATTTAACAATACAATTCAAAAAATTGTAATAAATTTGGATGATACTGATGATGATAGTGATATTATTTCAGAACATGAAATTAGTGACTGTGAAAGAGATTTAGAAATATAGACGTTTTTAAATTCATTTACCTACATTTCCACAAAATAAATCTACATACATTCTTTTTAAATTAATACTTAATAAATTTTAGTTAATTTCAATTTTCATTATATTTTTTAGTTGAACATGTTGTGTTTGGTAATCTTATTGATTTTTTTATAATTTCAATTAAGTATTAGGTACTATGTAAGTCAGAGTTTGAAATCGTTTATTAAAATTTTAATAAAACTTTTATTTTTTTTTAATTTTAATACAAGTTCTCAGCGTGTTACATTTTTTTCAATGCAATTTAGAACGCAAAAAGATCTTTGTAGAAATCAAATTTTAAAAATTATCTTTAACATTTGAACAAATAACACCCAACCTAAGTCGGCTCTGATCAGCATGTTTGCAAATGTTTCAAGATGTTGCCAGACCATTGCGCTTTCTAGATTATCTTGCAACGGACTATAAACTGTAACCCATCAACCACTTTCGACTCCATTTTTGTCCATTTTATTGTTCTTTGATTATCTTCTGACATTCCTGCCAATACAATTTTAATTTGATCAGGTATAACATAATTTTCTTTCATTAGTTTTTGTGCAAATATGCCAAGAGGTTCTTTTTATTATAAGGATTTAATATAAATTTCTTCCAATCAGGTATATCAAGACTAATAATTTAATTAAGGATGTATCATCGGCAAAATGAATGTAACGATGCAGGTCATTAATGTAAATTATGAATAATAGCGGCCCCAAGACTGAAGCTTGAGGTACACCAAATCTAATTTTACTCCAACTTGAAGTAGAATTGAGATATGAGACTGACTGATATAAATTTTTAAGATAAGATTGAAAGAGTTTCAAAACAGGGCCCCTATTCCCATAATAGGATAGCAGAAGTATGCCATGGGAGACACAGGTCGCCCAGGTCGCACAAGGTTAACTCAGTTAGCCATAGAAATACTGGAGGATCCGGAGAATAAGGTGGACGGGGAAGTGCAAGTTTCCTGCAACTTTCCCATTGTTGGCTGTAACGAAACAAAATTCTTTGCTAAGTCTGTAGTACCAACTACGGGCGACATACGTTTTCCATAAGAATTTGTTTAGTGAAAAAAATACAAAATTAAGCTAAATCAAATCCGTTTGCTACTTAGCACACAGTATTAAGGGCCAGTATTTTCATTTGTGGAAATGTCGCGATTTGGAGAGTCTTCGAGTGGAGAAATTGAAAAAGCCATCAATGATAATGTGCCTCGCAATACTGTGAATTCAACTACATCAATTTGGCGACAATTTGCTATGTTTTCTTTGGAAAAAAAATATGAGCTCTTTGCAAAAACTTGCACTGAAGAGTTAGCTTCTATTTTATGTGACTGGGCTTTCAACATGAAGAAGAACATTGGAGAAGATTATAAAGAGAGTGCAGTCAATAAGATTTGAAACACTTCAGCAAAAATGTTACAAGAGAAGCACTTTAAAGATTATAAAAGAATTTTTAATCCGTTCACGGACATACAGTTTAAGAAAGCAAGAAATGCACGCGACACAAAACGCAAAATTTTACAAGCAATTCCAGAAAAAAGGAAGAAGAACCTGTAGGCCTCCAAAGAAAATTTTATTTCATAGCTGCGTATGAATTGGTTTGGAGAGGTGGAGAAGCAGCAAGTTGTAAAGTATTCTATTTTAAAATCGAGACAGACAACCGTGGAAGAGAGACCGGAAGAGTTGAATATAACCCAGTGTTTTCGAAGACAGCACAAGGGGGAAATCAGAAGTTGGCCGACAGTAAATGGTTGGTAGCAAACACTGCAGAAGATTGTGTTTGTCCAGTAAGATTATTTAAACAAATTATGGGAAGACGGGGAAACCATATCACATGTGAAAAGTTTTTTTTAACATCAAATCCTTTCTGGCAAAAAACAAATTCGAAAGGATGCTATAATAATTCTCCTATTGGGATAAACGAAATATCTAAATGGACCAAATCTTCGGCGAAAAATATTGGACTTGATATCAAGCGGGTGAAAATTACGAACCATTCTAATCGAGCTGCCGCCGTAACTAAATTGTCCAGGAGTGGTATAGGTGAACAAAAACTTGTGAAAATTACGAGACATAGCTACCCATCGTCATTAAAACCGTACCTTCAGTTAGATGAAGAACATCATAGAGAAATCATTGGTTCCATTCGTACTACCATCTATAAATGTTGTCCGAGCATTTTCATTATTTTCTTCACCATTTTCTTTATCATTAAACTCTCTAAGATCTTCCAGAGCAAATTCATTTTCTTCAAAATTATTCTTATTTTGATCAATTGCAATATTGTACAAATGTCATTCCACTCATTGAAATGATCTCTTCTTGGTCTAACAACATCCAAAATCACCAAACATCTCAAAATCTTGTAATAAATCCATTTTTTTAAAATAATTTTGTTGTAGAATGACAACAACAGTTTTTACTTTAGTTTGTAAAACACCACTTTAATAATCACTATTTATAACAACATAAGCAAAAAAATATGTTAGGTTATGTTATGTTGACAATTCGCCCCTCAATTTTATTCAGTGCGCATGCTCTTGGGTTTTAATTGGTAGATAAAATCACTATCCACCAAATAAACCTTCAGATAGCTTATCCTGGGGATAAGGGTACTTTAAACGGTAAATAGCGCTATCTGAAATTTAAAGTACGGTATTTTCTGTTATCCCTCAGTTAAAATTTCTTCTTAGGTATAAACTACTTTATCCGAAGGTGAAAATACTAACCCTAAGTAAATATGTTTGGTTATAAAATACATATAAAATAACCTCATTGTAAAACACCTTGTATTTCAGCATTATCCACTAATTCAACTCGTTGATAATTGCAATTCCTTGTCATCGGAAGTAAATTTAAACTTTATATTTAATTATTAATATAACTTGAAACTCAAACCTCGAAAATTTACCGCCTGGGGCGTCTTCGGCGCGAACCGCTTAAAACTATTCCTCGATTAAAGAATATTCCGGTTTCGATGAAAAAATAAAAGGGAAAAACTTAAAATTTCCGGGCTCGAGTTATTTATACGACCGCGACGTCTAATTTAATTCAACCTCAAAATAAATCTTCAATCAATATTAAAATTTGAAACGTAAATCGGAGAAGTTCTGGAACCGACCGGTTACCAGCCATCCGCCAGTTTAAAACTTTTCCCTTATTCTATTTTCGAGTCCATTTCCATTCCACAGCTAATATTTTACGGGAAAGTGTGCCTTTTATTGAATTAATGATGATACTACAGTGGCGGACTAATGCCGATGACAATGGACGTTTTAAAATGTATTGATGTTTTATTTTTACCTTTCAAAACGGTATAAATTTTTTATAAATCGACAAATAATAGTTTTTCAGTGAAAGTTTTTAAGAGATGCAAGTCTGCAGTAGGAAAAGCATTAATTTTGTAAAATTGTAAAAAAAACAATAAACTCTTAAATAGGGTGTTAATCAATACGTGACAGATTTTTAGGAAAAGTTGCTATAAACATATGCATCTATATACCTATCTATCTGTTGATAAGGGGGTCGATACACTGAGACCTATAATATCAATTGTGCCGGCTTCTGCTGCCCATTCGTTAAGGACGTCTCAACGATTAGAGCAGTTCCTCCAGTCCTATTGATTTCAAAAAGTTCAGGATATCGGTAGGCTGCTGGTTAGGTAGATCTCCCTCTTCTATTTTATATTCTCCGAGGTATCGTACCCTTGGATTTTGCAGGGTAATGCATTCTGAGAGAATGTGGATAGAGGCTTCCTCCTCTTCCTCGGATAATCTGCAATCTTTTTTGTCTACTAATCCGAGTTTCTTTAGGTGGCCTCTCAGACGGCAGTGCCCTGTTAGGATACCCGTTAGTATTCTGAGCTTGTTTTTACTTTTGCTGATGCAATCGTATGATCTCTTCTGGTTATAGTTTCCCAGTAGTGTCTTGGCCTGTCTCATTCCTTGTAGTCCTATCCCGCATTTGGATATGTTGTTATTTACTTCTTTTCCAAGTTCATCAAGTATTGTATTGGTGCTTATTCCGCAGAAGGGTTCAGCCCCATTTTTGCGAGGACGTCGGCTCTTTCATTACCCTCCACTCCAGTATGTTCCGGAACCAATAGGAGGGTAACAGTGTTGTTCTTGCCTAGTTCGTTTAGATTCTCTAGGTACTCCCAATCCATCTTGGAGTTGATTACGTGGGAGTTCAAAGCATTAATGGCTGCTTGACTGTTTGACATCATGATGATGATCTCTTGTCTGCGAAAATTTCTTTCTATGTTGGACTGGACACATTATTCGATGGCGTAGATTTCAACTTGGAAAATGCTCGGAGATTTGCTTAGATCTTCAGAATATTTGGTTCAAGGCCCATATACTCATATTTCTGGTTCTTCTGTTATTCTGGAATCATCTCATAATGGCACTTCTCTTAAGTTTTGGGATGGTGTCTTTGTCCCATTCGCTTTTGTTACTTAGCTTTGTGTTGAATACTTTCACAAAGCTAAACTTCTTTGTCATCTCATCTTGGGACATGTCCCAGGTTTGGTGATTTCCAGGAAGGAGTGGAAACTTGCGTTTGGTGGATCCTTCTCTGGCCATTCCGTTGTTGTCCTTATCGCTATACTCTCCACCACTATATACATACGCAGGCTAGTCTTTGAATTTTTGCTAGATTTGCCTTTGTACTGGCCACCTTAGTTCTGTTGCCCAAACATGTGCATTTGAAGTTCTAGAGCTTTTTGAAGGACGTGTCTATATATCGATTTGAAATTCGGTATTGTTTCATACATAACACGTAAAAAGAGCTTCTGGAGACTTATTAATATCTTGAAAAAAGCAAATTTTTCCAAATGTAAGCATTATGAGATAAATAAAATATTAAATTAAATTAAAAATATTTACTGTTTTTTAATTTGTTTTTTTATTATATTTTCAGATATTTAACGGGTAAAGGTAGATGAGTTGTTGAGTTTTGTAGAATGCGTAGGTATATTTTGTATGGGTAATTAACAGTTATTAGCCTTAGAAGCAACAAAGGTCTGTAGGTTGTGAATGAAATTTCGAAATGAACTGACGTTACTTGGAAGATCATTGTGAAGACAATATGGGAATTTTAACCTTGATTATTGATCACCAGTAGGATTGGATGTACCAGTTGCTTGGTGAGTTACTCTATATTTAATCCATTATGAGGGTCAGACTGAATAATTCCGAAAACTATAGTCCGTTCCCTTTCAGTTAATAGTTATACAATTCTAAAGACTAATATTCCATATTCGTTCTTTTCTAATGTTACTATTTATATGTCCAAACAATACAGGAGAAATTAAAACTTATCGATATTGTGAAAAAGTATTGTAATAGTATATTAAGTAATAGCATTTTACGCACGAATGGAAAAATTGCGCACGAAGCCGCATTACGTATTATACTTTACCTACGGCCATATACAGTGTGCCAAAAGTCTGGACTTAGTTATTGCATCTTTAGATTTTTTTAACAATTTTACAAAATTATAGAGGATATAGCATAATTCGTTTTATTTATTAACATTGAAACTTTATTGAAACTTACCAACAACTGTTTGGTAGATTAACAAATTGTTACATACCTATTAAAAATATATTGGAAGTATTTCGATTTGTTGAATCATATGTCATTGTAAAATTTTCATGTGTTGCGGTTGTTGAGGTTGTATTATGTAAAATAGCGGAGGATATTCGAGATGAAGTAAGTTCTTTGTTTTGTTAATGAATCGTCAACATATCCTTCCGCTACTGAAGACGATTGCCACTATGTCTCTTTAAATCCATCCCAAAACATTTTCGGAGAAAAAATTTACCTTATTTTTTAGTCTCCAATCCATGAATCTACTTTAACAATTTTCGTATCGTTCGCGGGATTTACTTGGCAGTAAATTATTCGTTGCCATTTTTGCCATTTCCATGTCATTGCGAGGAGTTAAATTTTCGTTTTCACTATCACCTGACATATTCATATCTTATAATTATTATCTAAAACTTACTTGTCTTTCAAAAAGTTTGTTTCTATTATTTTGATTTTGACAGTCGCTATGGCAACGCTGATGACGGGCGGTTACGCGATTACTACCTAGTTATAGTTGCCCTTCTAAATAAGTTGGACAAATTGTTTTGACCATTTTACCTTTTTATTTCTAAAGAAATGCCATTCATATATATTTTTTTTTATATTATTTTTCTACAGATAAGATAACGATTTATAAAAACACTTTCTTTTTCAAGGAATAGGCCAGTAAGTTAAAACGATCAAAACAATTTGTCTAACTTATTTTGTATAAACTGTGTGTTTTGTTTACCAAAACCGTGCGATTTGTTTACGGTAAACAAATCGCACGGTTTTGTGTGTATCGTGCGTAATGTGCTATATACTGAGGCTGTGTGTCATGTGTTTTTGCCTGTTTTGTGTAGTTGCCGTAGGTAAAATTATATGTGATTATATTATTATAGGCGATATTTGTTTGAGTTACCGCATACAGAATTTTGTTGTCCTTAAATTGCTTGAATTTGAGGTATTCGAAACCAAAAATAATATAAACAAAAATCAAATACTCTCAAACGAGCAACGTTTATATGTATGTATGTGTGTATGTGAGTGTGTCCGGAGGATCTCAAAATCCACTCGTCAGAATTCAGTGAAACTTTCAGGGGAGACTAATTCCTATCTAAATCGGCAAAAAATGCAGGTCTCATGTTTGTGAAAATTCGATCTTCCGAGGTATTTACAAGAAAAGTTAAGCTTTTAGTTTTATTTTCTAGCATCGGCAGACAACACAGAGGTAACATAACTTGTTTGAAAACGACTTTCATTCAAGAAAGTCAAAACGTCAATTAAAGCCCCATTTTTCTTTAAAATAAGTGGTTTTAATTCCATTAGAAGAGAAACTGATAAATATTAGTTTAATTTGTCAGTTTTTGGCATTGTCAAAAGTACCTAGTTAATTGTCAAACATCGATCATCGATGGAAATCACATCATATTTTTGTACGAGGGGTATTCTAAAGCAACGTTCAGTAACGTAGTCCCCATACATAATGTTGGTCTAGCAGTGGTCGGCGAAAACGTTGGTGGAGTGATGATGGAAAATCGCCATAAGAAAATAACCTATTTTTGTAAATATTAACGTCAAGGTTTTATTTTATTTAATTCCGCCATAATAACCTACAAATTTTGACAACTACTGACACGCACATATCTGGGTAAACATTAAGAATATGGGGCCGGCTGGGATTTTCGTGAAGTTTGCACAGATGTTATAAAACATGATAAATTCAATATAGCGATAGAAATTTTTGCGCGGAAAAATATTTTTTCTACGACCACCATTCAAAGTACGCTTTCCTGCACAAATTTTCATTTGCAAAGTAGGCAATTGCTCACATTGCAAGGACAAAATGACATATGTGTGCGCAAAGTAGTTACTTTGCGCACAGTTATGTCAAAATAAGTGCATAGGCATATTAAATAACAGAGTCGGTGGCACCTAATTTCTGATTGATTTGTGTTCTATAAACTGATAGTTCGTTGTCGAATGACATTTGGCTCCAATATTTTAAATTTAAATTTTTAGAATTTTACTTTTGCTATCTTTTCGTAAGGATATTTTGATATATTTAGTATTTCATTACTTACCTAATTATTTCTAGACATGTTATCTGGTTTATAAACAAATATATACCGTAGGAAATGAACCAACATACATCATCCGACTCTGATGATTCTGATGTGGAGAATACACCACCGAAAATAGAAGAAATATCTAGAATGGCCACAGAAAATTTATTATCAGATATTTCAAGGGGAAAGTACGAAAAACAGTACTCCACAGACTTTTTTTTTAAATGAAAAATGTAAATGTTTCTTATCGTTATACAAAATGCATGGTAGAATCAAAAAATTTTGTAGGTCCAGATATTTAATTATTTATATTGGCTTAAGCTATTATCAGACAAAATAAGATTCGAATGAGGGTGCATTGTCGTTAAAGGAACTTGTCATTTCTAGAACGGTTTCGGCATTATTGTGCCTCCTCAGTAGACACAAGGCAGTTCTTTTGGTGTCTGTAATCCAAGCTGGAGATGAACGAATCCTATTTAAAATTGCATTTAATTTAACGCCTACATTATCATGACAGAATCAGAATAGCAAAAGATTGGCAATCTATGTATTCCAAAGTATTGGTAAAAAAACTTCTCCTTTCAGGTGGTTCAAGTAAATTCGATGTGTTTTTAATATTTAAATTACATTTTTTTATTACTAAAAAAATTTCTACGCTTTAAGAAAAAACATATTTATCCAATTACCTCAAATATACTATACGCAAAAATCCTTCTATATACAAACAATAACATACTCCATTTGATGTAATTCATACGGGATGCATAAAGCACAAAAACAAACAATGCCCTCTGGAGAAGACCCTTTGCTCCAAAAGAGTACCTGCAGTAAATTAGGTGGACTAAAAATTAAAGATAAAACAGAAAATAACAAATTTAAACTTTAAATTAGACTTGGTGTAGTATTTTAAAGAAAAAGTGTAATATTACAATAAATTAAATACTGACAGTCTTGTATTGAAAAAAAAAATATACAATAGATTGTGGAAATTGATAAATCATATAGGAAATTGTAAAAAAAATATTAACACAAAGTAGCACATCTGTATTTTAGATTATTTAAAAAAAGTATCATTTTTAAGTTAATAATTGTTTATCTTAAAAAAAATTGTTTATTCATTTAATATAAAAAAGCAAAATACTTGGCACAAAGTCAAGGTTAGAAAGAAACACTTTTTATATTCAAGAGTTTTCATCATTGAGAAAAATCAGGGACAACAAAAAAAGGACTATCAAGCAAACTCGTTCCCTCAAGGGAACTCCGAAATATGAAAATAAACATCTATGTTTGTGATACTTACTCTAATAAGACTGATCGATACCAAAAATTTGGAGAGTGGGTAGAAAAAAAAATTGAACATAAAAAGACTGGATAATAAGAATAAATAAAGAATCATTAGAATGAGCGGAAAATTGAAGAGAATAAACTGGGACTGCACAAAAAAGTTTTCTCCATTTTCTAATAGGATTTTCTTTTTACGATACACAATGTTTTCTACATACTCGATAAACTTATCTTCATAATTGCCAAACTTTAAACATCTCAGAATTTAAAAACCGACTGTTGCTGAGTTTTCCTAGGCATCTGGAAATCTTCTTCATTGAACATTATGTGGGAATTTGTAGATGGTATTCTAGGTCTATCTGTTGTCTAGGGGAATGAATCCTAAGATTCAACGCTGGTAATTTAATTATTTTTTAGACAAATGAGGGACTTAAGAATATTAAAAATAATATAATTTTCACTTTCATTAAATTTAATTATGGAAACGCCAATCGATAGATTTTTGAGCAAGGCAAATCTTATCCTCCCATCAAGCCAACTACATTCGGCTCAATCTATCAACCTGAATGAGTCACCAGATCAGGACCAAGAGCTCTAATATTTATTTTCAAGATACTTGGATGTAGAGTTTAAAAATCATATAAAAAACTATTCCGCCAAAAGTATTTCTAAAAGTTTTGTTCGTATAGTTGATTTCAGTTTTGTCTTCTCTAGGACAGAGCTCCTCAAACTTTTATAGACACTGTACCCCTTTTTACCAATAAATTTTTTTGGGTACCCCTTCTCGGTTAGTAATATTGGGTTCTAACTTAGTTAAATACAATCTTAAATCATCTTCAACATTTAACTTGTTTCTAATATTGCTTGCTTGCTTGCTTATTTTAACGTCTCTTTTCTGAACCTTTCGGACTAATTTGGACGGGACCTACAGCTTATCGTGTGCTCCGACCACGGTCCCCAATCACCTTAAACCCAGGGCCATGCCTTTGTCCTCAGTCTAACAAGTGTGTAAATGTGCCACCAACCCCTATCAGTTCCACGAGATATCCGATCTCATCCGGCCTGTTTACCGGCGTGAATGAAACTGCGTATGACACAAATACCTTTTTGCACTTGCCAAAGTCTTATCTGATTTTATTCCATTTATAGATTACGTAGTCTCCGATTTTAAACCCGCTGATGTTGAACACCAAGTAATTAGCTCAGGTCTTTCGGACCAGGAAGCAGTTTTTGCCAAATTTGCGGTACCACGCGCAGCCCCAAAAAAAGTCAGTCAGTTGGGTAGAATTTTCTCTCAGCGTAATTTTGAAAATTTTTTATAACTTGTGTCTAGCTACCAATTGGAATGGTCTTTCTGAAGATATTAACTCTAAATTCTTGGACTTCCTAAATAAAATAATTAAGTGTTTCAATACAGCATTTCCCCTTCGCCCCATTAAAACTAAACGTCATAAACCTTGGACAACTAAAGGAATAAGAATTTCTTCAAAAAATATGAGGTCACTTATGTATATTAAAAATTTCTCAGATAACCCCCTAATATTAAATTATATCAACAACTACAGAATACTGTATCGGAAAATTATCAAATCTACTAAGAAAAACTATTATAAAAATCGCATCACAAGAGCTAAAAACTCTTCCAAAGAAACCTGGACTATTATAAATGACTTAAGAAATAAAACCCGTTCTTCAAACACTGTTAATCATAGTCCTGATGAACTAAACAATTATTTTGTTAATGTAGGTAAGAATATCAGTTCTAACATAACTCCGGGCCAGGATGCTCTCTTCTTCCTCTTACCTACTAAAAGGGTCACTAATAGTTTCTTCCTAGGGCCAGTAGATAAGCACGAACTAGTGCAAACCATAAACAGCATTCAAAATAAATCTTCCTGTGGAAATGATGGCTTGTCCACTAAAATATTTTCAAATCTACCTGATGTAGTAATTAACGTTTTAACTTCGCTGATTAATGAATCCTTCGAGTCTGGTATCTTTCCGAGCTGTCTTAAAACAGCTATAATAATCCCACTTCATAAGGGTGGCAACAAAACCGAAACTTGTAACTATAGACCTATTGCTCTATTACCTACCTTATCGAACCTTTTCAAACAAAACATCATAACACCTCATCAATATGGTTTCCTTCCTAAAAAATGCACTAGTGACGCAATATTTTCCGTTCTTAATGAAATATATACATCACTTAATGATAAACTTTTCACAACTTCAGTATTTTGTGACTTTGCAAAGGCCTTTGATTGTGTTAATCATGAAATCTTAATTAAGAAACTACAAATTTATGGCATACGGGGTTCTCCTTTGCAATGGTTTAAAACTTACTTAGAAAATAGAAATCAGCAGGTACGTGCTAATGGTGCTGATTCTTCAAATCTGCAGTGGCGTACCTCAAGGTTCAGTGTTAGGTACAATTTTATTTTTATTATTCATCAACGATATCACAGACTTAAAAATAAGTGGAAGAATTACTTTATTTGCCGATGACACGAGTGTAACCTGGAGTAGTTCTGATATACAGACATTACAATCTAGCATAAACAAAGATCTAGTTACTATCAAGTCTTGGTCTGACTCGAATGGGCTTTGTTTCAACACCAGTAAAACCGTAGCAATGTCTTACAGAGGTACTTTACAACCTATAACTCTAAGCAATAATCCGATTCTAACGGTGAACTCAATTAAGTTTTTAGGTCTTTATATAGACAAATTGCTGAAATGGTCCACTCATTGATACCTTGGCAAAAAAATTATCTTTGCATGTTTTGCCATTAAAACTGTTTCTAAAGAGCTGACCCCTACTACTGCATTAATGACCTACTTTTCCTTATTCGAATCTCACCTTCGCTATGGTTTACCGTTCTGGGGTTCTTGTAGCTTATACCAATCGAATCTATTTTCAAATTACAAAAAAGAGCAATTCGTTATGTATTTGGTTTAAGTAGTAGGACACACTGTGAAAATTACTTTAAAAATTTCAAAATTTTAACCCTTCCTGCTCTATTTATCTTTGAATCCGTCTGCTTAGTTCGCAAGCACATTCAAAAGTTATCGGAAAGACCAACTCGTAGATATCCTACAAGAAATTTAGATACTGACGTTTACTTACCTATTCCCACCTCTGACCTAATAAAAAATTCTATTACCTACAATGCAAAAAAATTGTATAATAATCTCCCGATACAGCTAAAATCTATAAATTCTTATGATAAGTTCAGAAGATCCACTAGGGCTTTTCTTCAAGAAAGACCATTTTACACAGTGGCAGAATTTTATAACGTGCCTTAGACTTTTGGGTTGCAGCATATAGGAGCAATAATTAAATTAAGTTAATTTGAAAATTTTAATTTGAACAATAATTTATAGTGACGGATATTGCATACCCAATGCAATTGTTATTGTTATTTTGTTTGTGTTTTGTTTTATCTAGTAATTTATTTTTATTTTTATTATGATTAATTTCGCTTTGTCTATAAAATTTTTGTAATTTTTCTATGACAATAAAGCATATTCTCTTTCTCTCTCTCTCCCGCACTTGAATGCGGCATGATTCCAACCTACTCTTCGAACTGTGACCAGAATAAAGGCTGATGCCCTAACCAACTGAGCCACGGTGTCTCATTGTTTCTAATATTACTTTTAAGATAAGTTAAACTTGGAAAACCTTTTTCACATAAATAAGTGGTGGAACACCCAACAAGAAATTTGACAGCAGTGCTAGACAATTCTTTTTGTTCCCTTCCAACACAAATCCAGAAATCTAACAATGTAGTACCAGAACTTACGTATTTGTTTTTCATCGTGGGATCACACGAGACTTCAATGAGCTGCTCCTTTTCAAAAGTAGTCAAGTTAGTGTCCAAAGGTGAAGAGTACTCTCTTATACGGATCTTCAGTGCATTCAAGTGCTGGCTCATTTGAGAGTTAAGTAAAATTAGATAAGTTTTTCTCATTATCTTGCAAAAATATGTGCAATCTTTCAAAAGGCTCACCTTTGTTTTTTTGTATTTCTTTTTCCCAGAGAGTGATCTTTTTAATTATTGAATCAGTATTCTCTTCTATATAAAAAATATCAGAAACACTGCCCTGTACGGACAAATTCCAGATGTTGAGTTTTTCAAAAATATCACTTAAATAAGCCAACTTCAAAAGACAATTAAATTCAGTAATTACTGAAGACAAATGCGATTTGTGTTCGGTAAAAAAACTATGCAATTCTTCGTGGAGTTTAATTACACGGGACAAAACATTTCCCCGTAAAAGCCATCGTACTTCAGTGTGAAGCAACAAGTTCTCCCAAGGATTTTTGAGTTTTTTTCCTCTATTTAAATTTAAAGGTTTGTTGGCCAGACACGTAGCCCCTAAAAAAATTTGAGTACTCCCAAGGGGTACGCGTACCACGGTTTGAGAACCACTGCTTTAGGAAATAGAAGTTTGGCAGATATTTGCCACTATATTAGCATCTATTTGTCCGGCTAGATTGAAAACTGGAACCCCGGTGCAAACCGTATTCGTAAAAGTGAATAGGCCACTGTTCTGGCGCATTGTGCCGCAAAACTGCGGACACCACTTTAAGTAAAAGAATATTGGAGGATCGCCAATGTTTGCCTGGGGGCAATACCTCGTATTTCTAGCCACAGAGATCAAAATGAATAAAAACGAAGTGAAGAGAAAATATCCTCGGGATATAATCCGAATATTTTTGATTCGAGGGAGACGAAAGTAAGCGGTTACGAACGTTTAAAGGGTCTGCTTGAAATTTTAATGGAGAGCGGGCACGCGTCCTGTAGAATTTTAGTTATCTTTGTTTTTTTTTTCTAATTATAAAAGTTTTAGACGTAAAAATACTTATTTATTATTGATGAATATTGTTTCGTGTTAAAAATAATTATTTAACAATACATCACAAATAACGTTACCAATTAAAATGTTTTTGAAGCCGAAAAACCAACTACCCCTAAAGCCACAAATTATCCAAAATATTAATATTTTTCCGGCAGCACCCCGTGAAGGGTAAACACTGTCAAAATCAAGAACTCCGAAATTAATGTGCCCAACAGGAAAACACAATTTTCGTTAATATCGCGCAACCCTTTTGCCCTGAATTACCCCATTCAAAGAGAATTTATAAGACAGCGGAAGATGTTAACCAGATTCGAAATTTACTAAGAGAGTGTATTCGTTTTAAGAGAGAAAGCATCATATTTCTGAGACTATTAAGGTTATGGTCTCCATATTAACTGATCAGAGTGTAAAAACTGTTTTACAGGAATATATTTTTATTTTAACTTACGTTGTTAGATATTAATAGATTAGAAACAATAAAATTTGATGTACTTAAGTAAAAGTAAATTTTTCTTCGAGGGTTGTATTGATATTTTGCTTCGGACATTGTATAAGGATAATATAGTAGTATCGCCTTACGGACTTTTATCAGTAGAACAATGTAGACAGATTGTAGATGGCAGCACTCCCTGTGTCTACAAGTCATGTCTTTAGGTCAGGTCGTTGCTCGAGTAAAATTATAATTTGAAATCTTCTTTTTCATTTCTGCATGTCTCTTGTTAATGTGTTATTTAGTTACAAAGACAGGGAATTGGAAGACGACTGGAATTGAAGGCCAAAAATAATTAATAATCCCCGAGAAACCAGGGTTTCCAATTTGTGAGTATTTTACTAGTCTGTAAGTAATTTTGTGAGTATAGGGCAATTGTGAATAAAATTGCGAGTAATCAAAAGGTCAGTAGTACACTATCGATAATGGTAATTATGAAAAATTCTAATCTGATAATTTATTAAACCCGTTTAATATTTAAAATTAAAATTTGGAATTAAAAGCACTAAAACTAGAGAGTCAATATTAAATTTAAATATTTTATTCTTAAGGTCTATTTTTTGCAATAGTTTGATTTCTTGTTTATAATATGGATATTATATAATTGTTTTAGTTCATTTTAAAAGTATAAAATACTTTATTTTTTATTTATTAGTATTTTATTTTATGGGAGAATTATTCAATTATTATGTTGTTGTTTGATACTAAACAACTTTAATCTTTTTTATCTGTTTTTTTTTGTAATGTTGATGCTGGTTAGAAAGGTACCTACAGTTTTGTATCTATTATTTCTTATATATTTTTTCTATTCAGTTAATTTACGATTTAAAAAAAATCTGTTTGCTATTGATATTTTAAAGTTTTCGAAATTGTAAACTTAAGCATACACTTTAGAGCAGCAAAGATTTTTTTATCGTTTTCTATACCCTTTAAAGTACCAAAGCAATATCAAATTTTATGAGAGATTTTGGTCTAAATGTGGCTCTTAGTCCAGTAACTGAAGGGTCAAACCTGGGAATAAGTCTGGCATGAGTTCCCACATAGCTCATTTTGTAGGTCACCGCAGGTGTTTTTTTTAACATGAGAAAATCCTTAACGCGTTGTGGTCAAGGGGAGGGGCTGAAAATGGGCCCCAAAACCTGGAAAATGGGTTTCCCGCTAATATCTGGCTAAATATGCCAATTAGAGAAATTTTGTTCAGACAAAAAATGGAGATCAGCTCATTCTCTACAAAAATGGCCCCTATCATTTTCTTCGAAAATTCAATAGTTTTCGAGATAATGGCACTCAAAGTCCACTCATTTCAGCTGCTGCTCTACCTTCAGGAATTCCGCTTTCTATGAATTAACGCGTAACCGGGCGGACGAATTGTTCAATATCTCGGGAAAAAATTAATATTTTTCGATGATTCAAAGTTCATCGGAATGGAAAAACCCGTAGCTACAATTCCATGTGACTTGAAGTCAGTTCGTATTTACCAAAAATATTTAAAAAAGCGGTCAAAGTTTTTTTCAACAATATTTAGAGGCTGCTTCATTAATTTATTCATATTTTCTTTAAAAATAGTCATTTATTCTAATTTTGCCTTAATAATGGGACCTTACGGGGTCTTGAATGACCTCAGAAATTTTTTTGCAATACTTTTCTGGCGTTCTAATATACAATTGATTTGTTTATTTGCATATTTTAGCCGATTTCGGAGTTCCAGAGAATCTTAGGAACAAGCGCGAATTATAATCTTATGATCCGTTATATTGATTTCCAATGCACATCATTTCAAAGCTTAGATGGTCTACTTTTCGAATATATTTTTTTATTTTTAATAGTCTAATAATTTTCGAGAAATGAGGAAAATTGGTCACACGAGTCAAAACCGGCCTTTTTTTGTTTATCCATTTCTTGTTCCCCGCTCTTTATTTCTTGAGGATTAATAATTAGATGAAAGTAAATTTCTGAGGTCATTCAAGACCCCCTAAGGTTCCATTATCAAGGCAAAATTAGAATAAATGACTATTTTTAAAGAAAATATGAATAAATTAATGAAGCAGCCTCTAAATGTTGTTGAAAAAAACTTTGACCGCTTTTTTAAATATTTTTGGTAAATACGAACTGACTTCAAGTCACATGGAATTGTAGCTACCGGTTTTCCCATTCTGATGAACTTTGAATCATCGAAAAATATTAATTTTTTCCCGAGATATTGAACAATTCGTCCGCTCGGTTACGCGTTAATTCATAGAAAGCGGAATTCCTGAAGGTAGAGCAGCAGCTGAAATGAGGGGAATTTTGAGTGCCATTATCTCGAAAACTATTGAATTTTCGAAGAAAATGATAAGGGCCATTTTTGTAGAGAATGAGCTGATCTCCATTTTTTGTCTGAACAAAAATTCTCTAATTGGTATATTTAGCAGCCCCTTCCCTTGACCACAACGCGCTATGTGCACGATGTGGGAACTCATGCCAGAGTTATTCCCAGCTTTCGATCTTTTCAGTCCTTCATTTACTGGACTATCTGGCAACTAGGCTATTATAAAACTGTATGAAGATGTTTATATAAATAAATATCCAAATGTATATGCATATATGAAAGAAATAAAAGAAGTTTTCAAGTTCTTTATATTTAATAAAAATTCTGGAGGAGGCCCCTCGGTCCATCCGCTGAGAGGGTATATTTCATAACCTCAAGACCCTCTCCGCCCGTTGAAACTCGGCTGGATCCGAAAAAAAAATGTCTAATTTATATAAATAAATAATCACTATTTTGAAAATAAAAATGTTTATTATTCCATATTTCAATTCTGCTCATAAATTTTATCCTTTTTATGAAATAAAGATGACTAATCACACAGATTTGTAGAAAATCCTGATTGAAATTTGAAAATGTAAAATTTGTTGAACAGATGTTTATTGTTAAATACGTAAGTGCAATATTACAGACAACAGGAAGATGTAGAGGGCGGCGTATCTGTACAGCATTAGAAATTGAGTACTTCATAAAATCTTCAATAGATGCCGCGCGAGATTGTATCACAAAATAAAAAGTATAATGTAAAGGCAATCGGATTATCATAAATTGGATGGCGTTATGCAATAATAGACCAAGCGCAATGTTCGTTAATATGAGATAATATGGCAACCAGTAGACAGATAGAGAGATGGGAGGAAGCAGTAGCCATAGATAGAAAATACTTTGTTCATTAAAAAAAATACTTTTATGAATAATTAATAACTATTAAGTACTGCATCAATCAGAAACTGTGTTTAATACTCTTCGTTGAGATCTTTCCAATTATAAGAAATGAAGTAAAATCATTCAGCAGAAACTAGTAACTGATCAGATCGACTTGAAATTTTTTGCAAATTATTAAGAAAGATGTTTAGTTCTAAAAGTAGAAAACTTTGGTTAGTGGCGTTTTGGGTACTGGCGGGACATCAAAAAGTGAGGGAAAAAAACTTGAGCAATTTATAAATTATCATTTTTTAATGAATTAATGTTAAATACAATTTTTCATGAAAATAAACCCCTCCCGAGTTATAGGGCGTAGAAAATTACGATTTTCACCACAAAAATCGTACATTTTTAAAAGTTTTTTTAAATATAACCTAAAATCTGTTAGTATTACGTAGAAATTGATATAAAGTAATATTATGGCCTTGACCTAACAATTATTTTTCTACGATTAATAAGAAGGAAGATATGTCAATTCAAAAATGGGTGTTTAGAGAAACTGGATCGTTCTAGCATAAATATCTGGCAAAATATGACTTCCACAAAAAAATGTAAATAACATCCTAATGAGAGAACAACATTGGGGGCATTTTAAGACCATCCAGAAACGATTAACATTAGCAGAAAAAAGTTATGGACTAAATATTTTTTTTTCAATTTTTTTACGCCATTTTTTAGCGCCATCTAGACTGTGGTATTTGAAAAAAAAATCGTTTTGCAGAATGTCCTAAAATATGTTTCTACAATTGTCCAGTAATTTTTAACCCTATGGGATAATTTTTTGTTTAAGTTTTGGCGAGGGTAAACCGCGAGGTCCATTTTGTTGTACAGATCTCGTCCATTAGTAGCCATTACTCAGCCATTACTAACCAATAGTGAGCCATTACTAGCCATTATTACTAGCCATTACTAGTGGCCATTTTTATGAAAAAAATCCATTAGTGTACAAAGATTTAACTCGCGGTATACTCCTCGAGTTTTGGTCTGTTAAAGTTGAGCTAAATTTTTGTCTTTTATAAGGCATTTTTAATTTTTGGTCAGTTGCTTGAAAAGTAGTGATTTTTGAAAAACATTTAAAGAGACAAGACTTTGAGTAAATATTCTTCCGAATAATTTCGAAATCTTTGGTCTGTAACGAGATATGGCCGTTTTAAATTGGACACAATTGCATTTAACGTCATTTTTTCGGGTCAAATATTGAAAAAACGGTCAATCCAGTTAAAAAGTTTGCCATAACATGACATCTCGGCGATTTTAAAATGGTTTATTGATATTATCAGTCAAAAAAAAGTTACCGGCAAAAAATACATTGTTTTTTAGAAATCTACGATTTTTGTGATGAAAATCGTTATTTTCTAGGTAACTTAAGAGGGGTTTATTTTCATGAGAAATTGTATTTAACATTAATTCATTAAAAAAGGATAATTTATCGATTGGGCAAGTTTTTTTCCTTTTTTTTTCCTCACTTTTTGATAAAAAAACGCCACTAACGAAAGTTTTCTAATTCTGATCTGGACACCTTTCCTAGCAATTTGCAAAAAATTTCAAGTCGATCTGATCAGTTTGTGCTCGATACTACAAATTTATTACCTTTCTTGAACTATTATTCTAATTTTTGTTTTTATTATTGTATGTTATGATGATCATGTTCGTATAAAATGTCTATCTACTCCTCTCGTTAATAAATTCTTCCCCATATCTCTTTAAACTCGATCCCTAAGGTCTTTAATTCCAAAATATGCTTTTGATTGTTCTTGCACTCGTATTTTTCCGAAGGCACTTAGTGATTCGTCTACAGTTCACAACGTGCGTTTTACTCTCCAAGATTTGTTATTATTCCAGTCATTCTATTAATCCGAACATAATTTTAACACAACAAAAAGAGAGATAATCCTCTCATAATTTTCAGCCTGTTGCTCATTTTACTACGCAGTTACAAGGCAACAAGCTGCGGTTACATCCCCTGACATCGATATTTCCATTCACTTCCGAACCTACTCGATCCGAATTTAAATTTAGTGTTGAACTAATTGATTGTGAACTATAGATTTACAGGAAGTTTCACTAAAAGACACAAACTATTAAAATCCTTGAATTTACTCAAAATTCTTCTATTTACAGGTTACAATCGAGTCTCCGATTTATTTTATAAATAATTTTAATGCGAAACTATTTATTTGTGAAATACAGGATGTACCAGTAAAGTAAAAAAAAAACTTTTTTTTAATTTATTACGTGTAAATAGGTCTTGAAGAAGGTGGGGAACGAAACTACTGAATATTAAAAACCTCTTTATGTGGTTTTGATTTTGTTTGTTGCTTTTCCTACATAAAATGTTTTTATTTACCTCGTATTTGAGTTAACAATCAGAAGCCGATTAGGTAAAAATTGATTTTAGTACGTAACTAATTAATATTGATCTATAGGATGTCCCACTGGGGTACAAAAACCTATATTGTCATTGAAATTAATCAAAAAGCTCCTATTTATAGAACTGCCGGCTTTTTGAAATATACTTTTTGACCTTTTGATTTATTTCACTTAAAAATATTTTTTTTTTGCATTTTGAGGGTTTAATCCTTTTAAATTATCCTCTGTTTTTTGCAAATGTACTCACCATGGATCCTTTTTTATACTTACTTCAGTAACCAATTTCCATATTGGAGTATGAATAAACTTACCTGCAATAAAGATAAATACAAATTATTGTCAAAATAAAATTATACATTGGATTGAAAGATTATGGGGGCATACAAATGTTAGCATATTAGTAAGATGTGGATCACAAATATAATTTTTATCGTCGAATAACAGGAATAATTAGAAAACAAGAAAGTACTTAAGCAGGTAGAGCTTCTGGCTTTAACAAATCATTATCACCAATTATTTTGGTGAAACACCATTAAATTTTTGAGAACCACCCCAATATACTAAAAAAACTAACAATGCAACTAACTATACTATGCAGATTCAACGCGATATTCGTAAGTAATATCATAAAGGCATCTAATGTTTCCGAAGAAAATCTAAAAAACACGTTGCTAAGTAATACTTTAACAAGAAACATGAGTACTGGTGCACCTGCACGAATGCATTTTTTTAAAAAAATATTACTTTGCATTGTGTTTTTTCGATTTTTTTCACAGGAAAAATTATATGCCCGAATGGAGATTATTCTGCATACACATAGCTTACAAAATATACTACCTATTATATAGGCATACATAATAAATATGTAGGTATTAATTTGAAAACTGAAAAACAGGTAATTTATTTAATCACAAAATACTACAAACTTAATTATTTATGGTACTATTAAAATATACATTGCAATTTTGGTACACAGTAGGAGTATTGTTTGAAAGCTTTGTTAACTCATTGATAACGTTGGGTGTAGGTAAATCATTAATGTTGTTGATGGGCCCAGCTGTAGAGTGAGCAGCTTGAGGAGTGGCTGCAGGATCTTCTGATTCCTGTATTTTAGCTGGAGATTCTGAGGCGTCACTTCTAAGGGTGTTTATGATGTTGGAATAATGCTCGTTATCCATTTGCAGATAAGGCTTAATTGAGTTGGCTGAACTGTGGCCAGTAATTTTAATTAATTGTTGTTCACCCAACCCTCCTTTAGCTAGGTTACTGACTGCTGTCGACCGCATAGAGTGGTTTGTTATTTTTATTTCTTTTGTATTTAATCCTGCCTTCGTTTTTTCTCACTGGAGTGTTTTTGTACCATCCACTTGATTGTTCTTTGTTCCATGATGGGTTTACTGTTAAGAATAATATATCAGTTGTTATTCTAGATAAACGATTAACCATTAGAATTTTAAAAAGGCGGACTGGACAAAAGGTAGGGTTCTTCGTGTTAGGAACCATCCATTTACTATCGGCCATTTTTTTTCTCCTCCCTGGGCCGTTTTATTGAAGAGAGCATTATATTCTACTCTTCCTAACAAGTAGGATTTTTGAAAATCAGTTATATTAAAAAATATGTAACTATGTTGTCTACCTGTTTCAATTCCAGAATTATCCACTTCCTCTTTAAAATAATGAACTCTCCAATTGACTGCTTCTCCACCTCTCCAGGTAAGTTCTACTGAAGCGATATGGTAAAATTTTCGCTGGAATCCCGCCGGAGTGTCTTCGTCCGATAATAAAACCATTGAGTAGTATTCTTCCAATTTTAATGAAGCAGAGCTCGATTTCCTTTTATTGGGGCACAACTGCAAATTCCTTCTTAAATGGATCAAAAATTATTTTCGTCTTTATAAAATACATCTCTTGCATTTTTTTTTTGCAACGGTGTTCCACATAGTGTTCATAACTAGTTCTTTGTAATTTTCACCGTTTTCTTTCTTCATGCTCCACGCCCAATCTTTCAGGATTAGGTTTAGTTGCTCTAAACTTGTAGTTTCCAAAAGCTCTTATTTCTTTGCCTTGCAGAATTCCGTAAACTGTTTCCATATTGACGTATGGGTTTTAAGGGTATTGTACGGTACACTTTTCTCAATCGCCAGATCAATATTAGTCATTGAATCGCTTCCAAAGCGACTCATTTTCACTACATAAGCTGACTAGCACTGTTTAAAAACAATATTACAAAATTTATTGGCAATAAAATCAGAAAAATTGTTGATCGACGTTTTCTGATGTCCTAGGAGACCATAATTACTTGTTATCAAAGGTATTGTAATTTTTGGTGACAACAGCTGTCAAGTTTTGCCGCGGGTAAACTCGAAAAAACTACTGACAGAAGCTGTCATACAGTTTGTTATCTAGGAACCATTTGTAATTCAAAATTGCGCATTTGTGGGAAATAGTCCTACTGATTATAACTGACAAGTAAATATTTTTTGTAGCTTTTGTTGTTATATATTTTTTCTAGCGCGGTGGTAAAAACTTTTGCTGTTTCCTCCAACTCATTTCTAATTTTATTTATTCAGTATTTGTCGCCTCTATGAGAGTTAAAATGTCTTCTACTTCAAACCAATCTGATCATGCCAGATAAGCCGTAGATTGCATTGATGGCTCTAAAGCCCTAATAGCACACGGACTGCAAGCAAATGGTTGAAAATTTCGCCTTTATGGCACTCGTATTATATGTTAAATTCAGGAAAATGGTGGTTTTAAGTCCTTCTCTTCTAAATGACTATCGATTTTTGTACGGAACTTTGGACAAATTAGGGTGTAAATGGAGGTATACAGATTATAGCCTTTGAGGGAATTTGAAATATATAATTTTTTTTTATAAAAACACAACTAGATTTTGAAAAACTTTTCGAATTTCTCAATAAAAAAACGTAGAATGTGCATGCAAATTTCTACAGGTATATTTTGGTTTAAAAAGAAAAGGTATTGATAACGAAACTTTGTTGTTTAGATATTTTTTTTATGAACATCTTTATTGAAAAAAAATTGTATATACTATTCAAATTGCGGCAACATACAAGCCGGTATTTATACTAGCTAAATAATTTTGAAATAGACAAGTCTATGAAGCTGACAGAGCAAAGTCAGCAGAACAAAATAAGTTATGTCAAAAAAAACGCATGTTCTGCGAGCTTCAGATGAACTCAGGAGCAGTGCCAGATTGAGAGGGGGGGCAAAGGGCGACAAAATGGGATTGAAAAAATGATCCTTTTTTATAATTTCGTAGTGTCATAAAAAATGGACTTACCCCCCTCCCCTGAGTAATTTCCTAGATCCAGCACTGCACAGGTATCTATTTCAATTGTTAAAAAATTAATGAAACACGAAGAAAATAAGTTATCTAATTAAATGCTAATTTAATTCCCTAATTAAAATTTAGTTGCTGCGTTTTTTCTGAAAATGTTCTGCTCAGATAGATTCCGCAGAGCCATCAACCAAAAAGATGTCGAATGCGACTACGCTTAAAAATGAAATGCTAATTTAATGCTAATTGATGATCTACTAAAGATCTTTTTTAAATAATATAAATAATATAATAATAATAAAATTTTATGCTGATTTAATGCTAATTAAACGCCCTGATTAAATATGAATTGCTTCTTTAAAAAAACGCATATTCTGCTAGCTTCAGATGAACTCAATGTGTAAAAAATTGATGAAACATGAAGTAAATAAATAAATGCTAATTTAATGACCCAATTAGAATTTAATTGCTGCTTTTTTTTTCTGAAAATATAGCATGTTCTGCTAGCTCAGATAGATTCCGCGGAGTTAACTACCAAAAAGATGTTAAAAAAAGTGTTACTGAATGTGACCACGCTTAAAAAATAAATGCTAACTTAATGCTAATTGATGCACTACTAAAGATATTTTTTTTCGATATTTCATGTTCTGCTAGCTACCGAAGAACTCGGCATAGCAGTCTACTAAAAAAAATATGGAAAAAGAAGTAAAACCAGATTCAATAAGTCTAGAATTTTTAAGCTAATTTAATGCTAATTAAATGCCCTGATTAAATATGAATTGCTTCTTGTAAAAAATTAATGAAACAAGAAGTAAATAAGTTACCTAATTAAATGCTAATTTAATGCCCTAATTAGAATTTAATTGCTGCATTTTTTTCTGAAAATATAGCATGTTCTGCTAGCTAAGATAGATTCCAACTACCAAAAAGTTTTTAAAAAAAGTTTTACTGAATGCCACCACGCTTAAAAATTAAATGCTAATTTATGCTCTACTAAAGATATTTTTTTTCAATATTTCATGTTCTGCTAGCTACCGAAGAACTCGGCAGACGAGACTGCTAAAAAAAGTGGAAAAAGAAGTAAATCCAGGTTTAATCAAGCCTAGAATTTTTATGCTGATCTAATGCTAATTAAATGCCTTGATTAAAAATTAATTGCTTCATTTTTTTAAATGCATGTTCTGCTAGCTTCAGATGAACTCAGCACAACATACTATTTCGATGTTGTCGAGAATTGATAAAACACGAAGCGAATGAGTTAAATAATTAAATGCTAATTTAATGCTGTTCTTTTAATTTTACTGCTGCGTTTTTACGAAAACTATAGCGTGAGCCGACTACTAAAAAGAAAAGATGAATTTTCATGCTATATTTTCAGAAAAAACGCAGCAATTAAATTCTAATTAGGACATTAAATTCGCATTTAATTAGTTAACTTATTTACTTGGTGTTTCAAAGTTTGTTCTGCTGAGTTCACCTGAAGCTAGCTTACAATAAAAGGAGCAATAAATTTATCGTCAGAGCATTTAATTAGCATCGTATTAGCACTTAATTATTAGTCTAGTCATATTTTATTCTGCTGACTATGCTTGCTAGATTCATGGACACAAAATACTCAGAATAAAGAAGTTAATAAAATTTCAAATTCTAAAAAAAGTACGTAAAATCTGCTACTAAAAAATGCAAAAAACTGACGCCATCCACAGAGAAAAAATCTCAAAGATAATAAAGTTGTTTTGCTCCACTTTATGACTCCTATCGACATCACTTAGTTCTAATGGGAATTTATGTCAAGTGGACACTTAACACCACATTACATGTTGCAATCGTTTAACGATCCTTACTCAGGCACCGGCAGGGGGAATTCCAGGGAATTCCGACCATGCCGTGCGTGATTAAAACCAATCCAATAAAAGTTCCACAGTTTCCCTCGAATCTATTTTAGCAATATATCAAGTAGAAACAGTTTTAGTTGAATAGCCCAGTAAGTCAGTAGAAGTTCGTGCGTGATATTTTTAATAGAGAACCCATTCTGAAGACTTAAAATACGTACGTTATCAGCCACTTTGCTTGTATTTCTGAATACGTTCAATTTCTAAAACATTTTTGCGTGTTACAACCTCTTTTTTTTTATTTAATCAAACCAACCGAGATCAGTAAGAGAAACTCAATGATATAATAATTGTTGCTAATAAAATTTGAAGTTTACCGACTATACTATTATCGACTATCGCCAAGAAAACGCTTTGCGGAAAATAAACTTGCAAATTACGTTATTCCGTGTAATAAAATAATTGCCCAAACAGAAAAATCATTTATTTGAAAATTTGCATCTCTATTACCCTAGTTTCTTACTAAAAAATATGTCATGTATATTCATAATTCAAATAATTAAGGATTAACGTCCAATTTTTATTAAGGATCTATAGACACGATCACAATTTTCAAAGGAGAGTGCAAAAATTGGTGCCAGAACAAATTTTTTAGAAAATTTTTGGATTATAAAACAATAACCCAACATTACTGTAATTAGTGATAACTCCATCCAAGATGAAAATGAGAAGAAAATGAACAGTGTAAGTCTATACACAATTGCAGATGAGGGTTCATTAATTTTGCCCCAAACTAAACTGAGAGGCGTTAAGAAGCGTTTAGTAAAAGAACATTTTCCATCGGTAATTTCTGGTGAGAAGGGAAAACAATATTTTAAAAAGAAAGAAGACTGAAACTGAAAGAAAACGAAAGAGACAGGAAAATAAATTGAAGAGAGAACGAGAAAAAGAAAATAAGAAACCTAAAAGTGCTGACAATAGAGAAAAAGAAAACACAAAAAAAATCAAAGCAAATTCGATGAGAATATCACAGATGATTCATCTGATTCATCGGTTGAATTAACTCTTGAATCAGAAGAAGATTTTGTTATTGTTATATAGGTACGATGGCAAATACTATCCAGAACAGCTAAAACAAATTAATAATCTTGAAACTACATATTTGGTAAAAGCTATGGAAAAGAGTGGTTTAAATTACAAATGGCCAGAAAAAGAGGACATTTTATGGTATGCAGTGGATGAAGTGGTATGCAAAATTGGGATTCCAAAATTGATTAATACAAGAGGAAGTTTTTTTGTTCGTTAAATGGCATCGTTTTCGCCATGAATTGTCACTTATTTATCTCAAATAAAAGCTTTTGTTTATTTTATATATTTTTTTGTATTTTCTCAAATTTAAAAAAAAATCAGGCATGGTGCTCATAAAGTCAGACTTAATAATAAGGCAAAATTAAGAAACAACTGAAAATCAAAATTTCTTCAATTTTAGATCATTCTGTTCACTACACAATAAATTTATTATATTTACTAGTCATTCCTGACGCGAGTTGCCTAAGTGTTCTATGTTTCATTTTTATACAGGACAAACCCAATTTATCTGACCCTTAGGGTGTCAGGTACTGGTACGTTTACGTTTGGTTTATTATTAATACTATCGTAGAAAGAAAAAAATTTAAAACGGCTTCTTTGAGCACTAATTTTAATTAAATAAGATTGCGTTTCTTCTCATTATCTGAAAGTGGGCGCTAAAACTGATCCTTGAGGTACACATTTATTATCCAATACAGAACTTTCATGGTTGTTCATACAGTGTGTCCCAAAAAGATTTATACAAATGGCCAAAAAGTTATCTTGCATTTCATAAAAAAAATTATTCTTGACAAAAATCTCTGCGCATGACTTGTTGATCCATAATCAGGTACAAAATTTGACCTCATCAGGTCAGATCAAGGTCATTTGAAGGGCAAATTGAGGAAAAATTTCTAGAAAAATCTGAAAAAATTCATACAAAGGTTTTTAAGGACGCTGAATCTAAATCCGATGTTCGCTTGACCTCATCAGGTCAGGTCAAGGTGATTTGAAGGTCAAATTGAGGAAACCTAGAAAAATCTGAAAAAATTCATACATAGGTTTTCAGTGTCGCTGAATCCGGATCCGAGGTCCGCTTGACCTCATCAGGACAGGGTCAAGGTCATTTGAGGGTCAAATTAAGGAAACCTTCTGGGAAAAATCGGAAAAAATCATAAAAAAGGTTTTCAGGGTCGCTAAATACGAATCCGAGATCCGCTTGACCTCCAGGTCAGGTTCAAGGTCATTTTATGGTCAGATCCGGTCCAGAAGCTGACCTAATGAGGTCAATCGGACCTCGGATTAGAATTCGGCGACACTGAAAACCTTTGTAAGAATTTTTCTAGGTTTCTTCAATTTGACCTTCAAATGACCTTAACCCTGATCTGATGAGGTCAAGCAAACATCGGATTCGGATTCAGCAACCCTAAAAACCTTTGTATGAATTTATTCAGATTTTTCTAGAAATTTTTCCTCAATTTGACCTTCAAATGACCTTGACCTGACCTGATGAGGTCAAATTTTGTACCTGATTATAGTCATGCAGAGATTTTTATCAAGAATAATTTTTTTTGTGAAATGTAAGATAAACTTTTTATCCATTTGTATAAAACTTTTTGGGATACACTGTATATACAAACTGTTTTCTGTCACTTAAATATCTACGAAAGCAGCGATACAGTGATCTCCTAAAGAAAGAAACTCAAACTGAAATTACTAACCAGTTACTAACTGATTAGTGATGCTATATCCGCACACACGATCTACTCAATATTGATCAAATCAGTAATCTCTGATTACAGCTGTGGTAGAAAAAATCTATTGTTCACAATCTGACCAAAAATGAATACCGATTCGAGTGATGTCAAAATCACTAACCAGTCCGCGATGAGTCGCAGCCATTGTAATTGAATGGGACACCGCGATTAGTAATGCGTTAGTAATCAGTTGTAGGCAACTCGACGTGCTGACTCAATTTTGACTTGAATCACCCAGTTTCTAATGTTCAGCTGTCAAGAGTGTCAGTGTTGTTTATTTTGGTTCAAAATATTTTTTTTCACAATGAATGAACAACTAATAAATATAAAATTATTGGAACAAGTTGAAAAATATCCCTTATTCTATATTCCAGGAGGGATGAAACTGGTCATGCTCGTTGTGAAATATCCTGATTCTTCTGTGATAAAACCTACCCTAATTAGAAGACAATATATAGATTCCATTGAACTAAATTATAGACCTGGACCTTCTGATTTGGATTTGTCTTTAATAGAGGCGCTAGAAGTATCAGAAAAACAAAACGTGCCACCTGGTGTTATCGAAATACCATCCCAACCTGCCAATCCTCAAGTACTATCTCAAGCTGCCAATCCTCAAGTACTATCTCAACTTGCCAATCCGCAACTACTATCTCAAGCTGCCAATACGCAAGTACTATCTCAACCTGATAATTCGCTAGTACTATCTCAACCTGATAATTCGCAAACTAACGAATTAGTCAGACCACAACAAGGATCTTCCTCTAAATATATTTGTTCCAATATTAAAACGAACCCAGAAACGTTACCAAATGTTGCAATAAACAATGAAGTATCAGCAAACAAGACAACGAGTATGGTTTTTCATAATTATTCAGGAATAATTCCTCTAAAAAACTCTGTTGAATTCCTTAGCCCAATGGCAAGTCAGGTTCTTCCTATAGAGTCTTTAAATCAAAATTTAATATCAGCAAATCTAGGTCAAGTTCCTGAAAATATCCCACTTAAATATTATAGTTTAAAACCAAGTCTCGTTCCTCCTTCAAACAGTTTATTTGGACCTTTTGGTGCATTGAAGGATGAGGTAAAAATAAAATTTCTACCTCTAAATATGTACTACTTCTACAAATTAAATGACTGCACTCCTTTCTTCTCTAAACTATAGGAATATATACCCTCATCTGTTATTTGGTGGTGACAAATTTTATACGTTAGATAATATATGCATAGCTAAATCTTGACAATATGCCCTCAAATGGCCCCAAAACCATCCCCAAAATGGGTGATACAGCGTCTTCCTCCGGCAAAGTATATCTTCCCCCTGTTTTCGAGGATACTAAACAAAAACAAAAAACAAAATTATTATCGACTTGACTCCACCCCTCAAACGGCCAAAAACTACCCCCAATATGGGAGGATCGCGGATTTCGTGTCTTCCTCCGGCAAAATATGGCCGTTTGAGGGGTGAGGTCAAGTCGAAAATAATTTTGGATAACGCCATCGTGTTCAGCATCCTCGAAAACGGTGGAAAGATATATTTTGCAGGAGGAAGACGCAGAACCCATTTTGGGGGTAGTTTTGGGGCCATTTGAGGGAATATTGCCAAAATTTAGCTATAGGTAACCCATGTGCAATTTATCAATCTATGTATTATCTAACACATAAACTTTGTCACCATTAAATAACAGATGAGGGTATATATTCCTAATACCGAATCTTAGACTACAATGCCAATATTAAGAAGAACACTTTTTACCCTATTTCTATTAAAGTAGTTAGAAGAACATTAACTTTTTTTAATTAGAATTAGAACACAGAATTGTGGTCATGTGCTAAACTATCATTGGTGAAACATTTCAAAAAATGAGTGTCAAAAAATGAAGCGACTTCAATCTGTTTTTACGGCATTATGATACAAGTAAAGGTGCAAATTTAAAACAGAAATTTTTATGGCAAGTTTTTTCTTTATTCATAAACCTGCGTTAATATTAAAAATGATATTTAAAAACACAAAAATTCCGCACCCTCGCTGAAAATCCTATTCAAATCAGATCCCGTTTTACATGATGTTAAACATAAAATTAATTCCAATTTATATTGTTAACACTTCCAACACTTTTTTTTTGGCCATTATTCAATTTGTTTATGAAATCCCCCAACATGATACTCACCCGACCGGGACACGCAAAAAATGTAAAACAGATTACTCGCGCTCACTGAATATATGCATATCTAAACCCTACAAAAAATATTTACTTAGGGTTTGACGGTGTGAGGACTATTACAGGATCGAATCGGGAATGTTTGGGCCTTAAAGATTTTCTGGCAAACTTCTCAGTAACAGCCAGATCTTTTTAGGATTATTCATCTAATTCTACGCAGCTCGATCTACGTAATACTATCTTAGTATACAATTTTTTAATATTTCCTTCAATTTAACTCGAAGTCCAGCTGCATAATCGGTAGGCTAGTTATCCTGGCTTTACTGAGGGCCTGAAGTATTTCAGGCTCAGGTGAATCAAAGCTGACCGACTCTCTAAATATATTTCTGGTCAGTAGTTGTGTTTATGTAGTTCTCTCAATAGCTTTCCCAAATGAAGGACAGATCTAAGAGTCAAAAGACCATTGTGGTGAATCACTTGGATCCAATTAACCAAACTTTAGCTGTTATTGCTATCATCTGTTATATCGTTTAACACCTGGGGCCCTAACCTAGACCTATTAAAAGGATCAGTTAAACAGGAAACATAGTTCTACAGACTGATATACGGATATGTAATTTTGAGAGCAAGTAAACTGTCTGAATTTGAGAAAAGTCTATGACTTGGAGAAAAAGCTACTGAAAGTAATAAAGAAAAAATATTAGTGCATAATGTGTGAAGTGGTAATAAAGCTAAAGAGAGTAAAAGTTCCTTTTACCAATAAAAATAAATAGAAATAATTTTAGTTTTGTTCGACTTCGTCATTTTGTAGTCCAGCTCTGGTAGATGAGTGCTTGACGTAAGAGACAAAGTGGTTATATTATGTGTTGGAATTAACTTGGGATGTCAACAAGGGCTCTAGGTTTTTTAGGTATGGAACATGACTGTATTCTCTATATAGAATAATATTGGGCAGTTACAGAAAAAAATTCATTTCTTGTTTTATAAATATAAACTGATGATGTGGTGTTAGTGCTTTTTCTGTTAGGACACCTTTCAGTCTCTAAAAAACCAAAATTTCGACAATATTCCTAGTAAATTATACGGTCCGTTTCAATGGGAATCGTATTTATTTATTTCTTCTTTCTTCTCCTACTTAAAATTATAATAATATTATAGCATAACACTTCGGAGACATCATATGCTTGCATAGGTTTGACTTCAACGGGGAAAAATTAAAAGTGTAATATTTGATCTTTAATTAGAATTACTAATGGGTAGAATTCTTAAACTTTGTCAATGATGCCTTACGAAATTACAAATAATAAAGCAGCCATTAATGCCTTGAACTCCCACGAAATCAACTCCAAGATAGTTTGGGAGTGCCTAGAGAATCTAAACGAACTACGGAAGAACAACACTGTTACCCTCCTATGGGTTCTGGGGCATACTGGAGTGAAGGGTAATGAAGTAGCAGACGTACTCGCAAAAAAAGGGGCTGAAACACCATTTCTGGGACCTGAACCCTTCTACGGAATAAGCACCAGTTCAATACTTGATGAACTTGGAAAAGAAGTAAATAAGAAAAGATCCCAATACTGGATAGGGCTACAAGGAATGAGGCAGTCCAAGACATTACTGGAGAACTATAACCAGAAGAGATCTGAAGAATGCATCAGTAAAAGTAAAAATAAGCTCAGAATACTAATGGGTATCCTAACAGGGCACTGCCGTCTGAGAGGCCACCTAGAGAAACTCGGATTAGTAGACAAAAAAGATTGCAGAATGCATTACCCTGCAAAATCCAAGGGTACGATACCTTGGAGAATATCAAATAGAAGAGGAAGATCTACCTAACCTGAAGTCTACCGACATCCTGAACTTTTTGAAAGCAATAGGACTGGAGGAACTGCTCTAATCGTTGAGACATCCTTAACGACTGGGAAGCAGTAGGGGGCACAATAGATCTTATAGGTCGCAGTTTATCAACACCCCCATCACAGATAGATAGATAGATAGATACTAATCGGTATAATTCTTAAACTTTGTCAATGATACCTTACGAAATTGCAAATAACGTTGATAAAACACTTGTAAATTTTAACAATGGATCAGCATCTAGTTTTTATTTTTATTCTAGTCTTTTTGATTAGACAGCAACCTATGTCTTTTCAGAACTTTTCATGAAAGATGCGTCCCTCAATTCCTCTTCTAGATGTAGACACACTATTAAGTAGGCTTAGCTATAACTCATTATATATAAACCCCAGTAAAACTAATTATACGACCTTCCATACTCAGTGGAAGTCAAACTTACCCTCGTATGATGTAATAATAAATAATGAATCTATTAAACAAACAGATTCTGTTACATTTTTAGGAATTAGTATGTAATATGGCTTACAACTCGAAATGTATTAAAATGACAAAATCACTGAACTCAGATTAGAATACTAAGAGAGGTTCTTAAAGAAGAGAGACTTATATCCTTCTCTGGCAACTGGGCTATTTGTTTATATTATTATACTTATACCTACTAAATTGTGAATTCTAGGTTTTAGTTCTGAAGATGACCTGTCGTTAAGTTGAAAGCGCGTAGTTAAATTAATTTAATAAAAATTTTACACACTTTGCTCCAAAAAATACAAAGTTGTCTTTCCCTCAACTTTCATCATAGTCAAATCAACAATTCCGATCTTGATCTAGAACAAAACGGTCTTAAAAGAATCATTCTACAATGCTGAGAATTCAGTGGTTACTGTTTAGCATTTTTATGCAGTTTTTCCCACCACATATCCTTGCAAGTTAGAATCTATATATGTTCTGGGAACTATTATTTCAGCTGGTAAGGAAAATAAATGAGTCACATTATTGCTTCTTAAAATGAATCTTAATTTTTCAGTCATAAATAATAAAAGTTCTTAAAATTTATTTCCATGCACGTACGATTTCTCATGTAATAATTTCCAACATTATCATATCCATGTATAGAAGTTAGCAACTAGTTCCAAACTTGGAGTTCTCTGGGAAGAACAGGACACATAAAGCAGTAGAGAGTGTGGTTTCTCGAAAGCTGGTTAATCTCTGGCCCCCAGATGAAGTGATTTACGAACGGTAATTACCGTAATTCGACCAGAAGTTTGTGATTTCCGTATTGCGTGAGTTGCAGGAGACGAAGTTTAGCAGGAATTTTTCGTATCTTTATTAAATTAACGATAAAATTTTGTTCGTTTCGATTATTATATAACTTTCAACAAAATTAGGAGCAAATTGTTTGTTAACCAAGAAAGATTTGTTATCTTAACTGTATCTTTTCACATATTTTTTAAAATAAATAAATTAGTTCAGGTTCAAGGATCTAGAGGGAATATCAAATTCTGTACTTTATTGAGCTCAAATTTATTTATTTGGTTTGTTTCCTTAGTAGGTATGGCGTCGTTTTAGAATGTTGGCAACCCTATTGACAGATGCCAAACGGGGACCGTGGGTTGGCAACCCTGTTGACAGGTGTCAAAAAGGGGCAGGGCCTAAAAGTGGAGGAGTAGAGGCGGTCTAAAAGGCAGCCATACGTACTTTCCTTTATATTTTCAAGTTTTTTAGTAGATATACCGATTCCTTAAAAAAAACGTATATACCAAACGAGTAGAATCACGCACCTACAGCCACCGTCAATGGATAGAAAATACCTTATTTTAACAGAAAAAAAATCTAGAGTAAGCTGATACAAAAATTAGAGTAGCTCGTTTAAAGTCAAAGTTAAAGTATGTTTATCGAGAAATTTTAAACAGTTTCGCAATTAAAAAATTCCGATTTGGCCGAAACGTTGTATCTCGAGATTCGCGAGGTTATAAATCAATTAACCAAGTTCAGATTCCGGAAAAATCTTTTATAGAGAACAAATTAGCAGGAAATTTGAATTTACTGGAAAACGTGTTCCGTTATCAGAACTCTACAGGTCTATATATATATATATATATATATATGAGAAAACATTATTTCTGTATTAACAGTTTACTATATATGTATATATTGTACTGTTTTGTAATACGGAAATAATCTGAGGTTGATTGGTAATTTTAATTGTAGATATATTATTATTTGTGTATAGTTATTAATGACAAAATGATCCTATTAAAAAAAATTATAGTTTCGTTGAAGATTAAAAAAAGTAAAAGAAAGATATTCTAACCTATAAATTTAAAAATTAAAGATTGAAACTATATAAATAATGTGGTAGAAGGGTATGTAAATAAAAGGGTAAATATTAATAATAAAAAAATTAAGTATCGTAAGAAATTTGAACACACAACAGTAAAATATAATTTAACTAGAATATTGATAAACAAAGGCCAATAAAAAAATAGTAAATCGGGGTGGTTAAAATAAAAAAAAAGAGGGTTGTTGATGGATAAAAGTTGTAAGAACTGACAAGTAAAAAATTTGATAAGAAAAAGGAAATTTTGAAAAAATTTACAAATGAAATAAAATTATTATAAAACAACAAGTAATAAATGAATAAATAAATAAATAAAGAATTAGTAAAGAAAGAAGAAAGAAGAAAAGTATCAAAGAGAGGTCCGTAGGTGTTTGTAGGACTTTACTGGTGGAAAGTCAGCAAAGGATATAATTTTGCAACGTTAGAAGTTTAATAGAATATTATAATAGTTGGTCGTAAAAAATTAAAATAGAAAGGAGATTGGGAAAGGTGCGAGAAGTAATGAATTGGAAAGAGTCAAAGCAGACTTTTGAGTATTATCGAAGTCAGAATATACAAGTAGCAAAGAGATAAGTGATTTAATAATAGTTATTTTGTTGATTGATTGTAGATATTTATATTGATTTTTCTTATTTTTTTAATATAAGAAAATTTTATATAGAAATTGACAACAACCTCAGATTTGACAGTAATTATTATTCTAATACAGTCAATACGTCAATAAGATTAATTTGGTGTGTATCAAGTATTTGCTGGATTTAACAGTGTAGTTTAAAAAAAATTAAAATGAGATCATTTTCACCGAACAAATTGTTCGGTATCTGAATTCGATCTGTGTGTTGATTCTTTGTCTTTGTAAATTTTAAAATTTTGACTTCAGATTTTGATGGAGCATCAAAAAGTAAGCTTAGGGTTTTATGTGCCTCTCTGTACCACTTCGGGAACTCCTTCAAAATGGGGTCCAAAATATTAAAAATTTGAAGTTTAAAATGACATTGAATTTAAAGTAGATGCGTAGTATGAGTAGATTGTGGCTGTTGGCTGTGTTGATAGAATGAGAACTGAGAACTTTCAGTCTAAAATTTTATTAATAATGTCATTACAGTTTGTGCGGTTTATGGCAATGCTAGAAGAGCATTCTCAGCTGTTTTAAATTAAAATAAGTTTTTTTTTAATAATAACTTAGGTATTTGTTAGAAATATAAATTATAAATTTAATTTTTGTTTATTTTATTAACAATAAAAAATTTAGTGGGAATAAAATAAAAAAAAATATTGATATGCGAAATATTACAATATATTACCAATGTACCTATTATAGACATTAAAACTAATACAATTATTCTTCTCCTTTGCTTCATTTATGGCTTGCATACAAGTGCATTCCGCCATAAATCCGTTTAAAATTGACAAGTAATCAATCGGGCCTTGTACTTATATATTTAAATTTAAAAAATTGGGGCGAATACATCTGTATGAAATTGTGTGTCTTTTGTATAAATGACTATATTCTTTGTTTTTGATACAAAATGATTCAAAAACTAATCTTTCAAATACCACTTGTACTCTCAAATTTTATAGATTCAATTTTAGGTTTCCACACACAAACGCCTTTATTTCAGGCAAAACTACTAAAACAAACTGATTTGAGATAAAAAACACGAGGTTTGTTTTCGTGGTTTTTCCAAAGTAAGTATAAAAATCTAACAACTTTTATTTAGAATATATTATATAACATAACTCACTACAGCACTCCACCTACGCGTCGGTGGCGTGGGGACAAGTCTGTGATTTCACTAGGAAGAAGATTCAAGCCCAACATAATATCTGCTTGAGGCAGGCTGCCAACGTACCCTGGTACGTTGCCAACCGATGGTTATTTAGAGATCTACAAACCAAGAGGGTTCTAGACATCATGAACGACAGAGCAAAGCAGATATTTGAAAACTTGAGGAACCATCCCAACCAACAGCTAAGAGAACTGATAGACTACCTAACAGATGACCACGGAAAGCATAAGAGACCGAGGAGGCAACTCCTCAACACTAATTACGATTGATTGCCAAAGTCATCACAAGTTGATCTAATTTTTCGAGAAATTGAGGAACTCACATGCGAACGACGAGGGAGTCCCGAAGATACGAATCGACGTACAACTCCGGACTACCCTAACCAACGGCGGCTGTTAACAGTAACAGCAAGGAAGAGAAGCGGCGGTGTAAAAAAAAAAAAAAATAAATAAAACGGCCACGGCCCCAAAAAAAGAGGGGGAAACGGGTAAGGGGGGAAAAAGGGGAAGGGGGGAAAAAGGGGAAGGGAAAGGATAAGGGGGAGAGAGGGACACACAGAAGGGCAAGGGGATAAGGGGGAGGGGGAAACACGAAGGGAGAGGGGGAGGGGGGGACCAAAAACCAAAACCAACCGCCACACAGGACCAGACTAACTGACAAAGGCACACCAAGACACGACACTGAGATATACGGAGAAAAGCGCTTATCGCTACCCCTAAAAACTTGATTGATAGCAAATATACCTATAACTGCCTTCAGCGGGATAAATGTAAAAAGACCCGAAACTGAAAGATTCCGGGGGGTATGTGGAGTGTTTGGATATGGCCTTCTCTCAAGAGGAAAAATCACGATTTTTCCCCTTGAGGGACGACCGCGCTCAAGCCGGGCTTCTTAATGGTGTGCTGACTACAGCACTCAACTTTGTTCATTAAACATCATTTTTTGAATGCCTAAACACTTCAAATTATGTAAATTAAGAAAGACTTTTTCAATTTAAATCTGTAAAAATAGAATAGATTTGTGTGACATTGATAAAGAAAATATTAAGTAAAGTGTGTGTGTGTAAAGATTAAACAAATAAGCTTTGCAAATACCACCCGTCCTCTTAAATTTTGGAAGACTCGTGGTATTACCTTTGATTAATTAACAAACTCTTTTCTAAATATTTCAATTTTCAAAACCATAATCAACAATTCTAAACCACCAATAAACCTATCGTCGTCGATTGCAATCTTAAGTATTTTCGTTTTGAATATCGCCAGGTGCTGTTGAATATCTCCTTTTCTTTGCTACTAGTAAAATATATTATGCAAAGGCAAAGCGGCTTATTTCTATTCTTTGAAGGATAAAATACACCAACGATATTATCTTAATTTTATTATTACCTTTTTATTATATCATCCATTAAAATGGTAAACGGGTATCAGATTCTGATGTAGTATAAAATTTTTATAAGATGCGGTTGTTATTCTTACATAGTATGTGTTTTTAGTATATTATTTTGATATTAAGGCCTTTTTATTTTTATATCTTTTTATTAAATACAAATATTAATAATCTCAGGGTTTTTTTAGTGAATTCATAACATGACATCGCAAATTAATTGACAACTCTCTAACTAACTGTCAAAAACTCTCTATTGCACAATAACAAACTATAACCTAACTTACACACTACATAACCCCACCCGCCCAACATTTCAAAAAAGAATTTAAATGCAGTAAAAAAAATATTGTTTTTAAATGTGATAAATGTAGGTAGGCAAATTTCCTTTGAATATATTTTGATATTTTTCTACTAATTTTTCATTTATCACTGATATTTGTGATCCGGTATCTAATAAACTCCAAAATTTTTCTTTTTTAATTTCTATTCCAATGTAAGGTAACCAAAATTTTCTTTCTTCTTCCTTTTCTATTTTCAAATTATTTATTGTTTGTTTCTTTATTTTTTCCTTCTTCCTTTTTCTTTCTATTATTTTTTCTGTGTTCAATTCCTCTTCTTTTTTTAGTTTTACAATTTACATGTTTTCTTGTTGTTCTGTCCATACTTGATCCATGATTCTTTAATATTTTGTTTTTCTCTCTTAAATATCTTTTTTTTTGTTCAGATTCAAAATTGCTGATTATTCTTGCACATTCTAAAATTGTTTGTAGCAGATCAAAATTCACGTCATTTATTTCTGATGAATTATAAATTAAGTTAAAATTATTATTATATTTATCAATTTCATTATCATTTCCCGTTATCATTTTGGTCCACTTCAAATTTGAATTTTCTTTTATTTTTCTTCAAATTCTTTGAACGATTCTCTCCTTATTTTTCTGAATATCTCTTTTCAATTCTTCTTGATTCTTGTCCACTTTTCTAGTTACTGCATTAATAGCAAATTCTACTTCTTCTCTAGTTTCTTTTATTTTTATATCTGTTTTATTTTCTTGTTTCTCTAATCTCACTTTAACTCTTTCAAATTCTCTTCTTATTAAAATTATCATTTCCTCATTATTTTTTTTGTATTGATTATCCATCTCCATTTTAATATCTTGTTTATTCTTTTCTAGATTTCTTTCCATGTTCTTCTCCATCTTTTCTTGATCTTGTCTTCTCTCACTCATTTTCATTAACATGTGCATGAATTCATCCATTTGATTTTTTCTTCAATTATTTTTGTTCCTATAACATCCTTTTCTATATTTCTCGGTTGTATTTCTTCTTCACTAATACTATTACTGTCCTTGTCAAAATCCTTCACAGTTCTTCGTACAATTTGCTTGCATTACTTCTTTTCTATGTTTTTCCATTATTGTATGTCCACTTCTTAAATTCATTATAACAAGATAGGCCTCACGTTGGTTGGCGACATATATTTTGATATTAAGGCCTTTTTATTTTTATATCTTTTTATTAAATACAAATATTAACAATCCCAGGGTTTTTTACATAACATGACATCGCAAATTAATTGACAACTCTCTAACTAACTGTCAAAAACTCCCTAATACACAATAACAAACTATAACCCAACTTACACACTACAATATAGTTGATTTATGGGTTTAGACTTATCTAGTTTAAAGCATAGATACATCATCTCGCTTTTAATAACTTTCGTATAATAAATAGTGCTTCTTTTGTTCTCGTATAATTTTTTACATTCCCTTGGTTTCGTCCTGGTAGTTTTTCTAAATATCCAATTTTCTATCGTTTTTAGACTTTTCAACTTGTGTGTAGTTCCCACAGCAGCTTGGTTTTCGAACAGATTTATTCGAAATAATTTTGTTGTTGAAATCTAATACATTTCTAAGGAAACTTAAGAACGATTTTCCAGCAAGGCTCGCACGAAATTAGTTTAGGTAAAATTTTTTAAATCTGCCGTTTTTTAACTACGCCATTGGCTCCCCCTCAAATCCCAACTTCCTTAACCAATATTTCTTAGGAAAATGCGAAACTTTCCGACTCAAGGAGTTGCAATCCAAAGCGGCAGTGCCAGTTCCACCCTGGTGGCCACCGTGTTTTCTAAAATATGTTCTGCGGTCCGCGGGCTCAAGCAAACATTCATTGGCGGGTCTAAGACACTTCATTGTTATCCTTGATATATTATTTAGTCAAATTTTCAGTTTATTAATATTCATGAGATTTATGAACTGGGAAATCGCACGTTTAAAGGTGACCCCGTTTTTCCTAACTCGTACAAACTTCCTGTTAGAGGGCTGTTCGTAGGGGGCTAACCAGAATGCCGGTAGAATACTATTAAAGAATACGTTGTAGGCTAGAGAGGAGGTAGATGATTTTGTGGTTTTTAAAAGTTTCTTAGGACAGCATATAAATAGAAAAAAGTATTTATAGTGTGAAAAATTTAGATATTTTGATTTAAAACAAATCACGGCTTTTTATATCTGCACCAGTTTAATATTCCTTAATATTTGGTAGAATGTATAAAAAATATATTGAAAGTATCTGAATGGTATATGGAAATTTCGCAGAAAAGTAAGTTCTTGATGCTAGGACTTTAACAAGTCTTACAATTTGCGTACTAGATTCAGGAAATTGAATTCCAAATTAATAAAAGAAAATTACCTACACTCAAAGACATTTACCAGTATATACAACACGAATTCGGCAAATTTTACAGGAAATTCCCCCTATATAAGCGACAGCAGGAATATTTGTTAATTTTACGTGAGGTTCCGGTCTTTTAAATCCTCTAGAAACAACCTGAATATCCTGTACATTTACAGAATCGTTACATTGATTTAACTGGAACATACCAGTTATTTTAAAGAGCTACCTTACTTTTACCGGAACTTCCTGTTTAATAAACAAACTAGATATTTGTATTCGAAGCTTCGAACTTGTTTTTACAGGAATTTCCAGTAATTAATAGGAACTGCAGTATCGATTTAACAGGAATTTTCCGTTGAATTAAAGCTCTTTCATTCATACTAGCACTAGTTTTCGAAGCTCTTAACCTGAGCTTTTACAGGAATTTCCTGTAGTTACCTAGTATTTAACTGGAATTTCTTGCATTTGCATTTCCTATTGTAGAAAGTATATTTATTTCAATACACAAATCCAAAAGTATCTAATTCATAATAAATAACAATTAAAATTAATTATAATTCAGAATCAGTATTAGAGAATATCGTATGCTTCTTGTCCGTCGTCCTTATGCTTTCGCGAGACGTCGTAGTGGAATACAATAACGTGGCGACACCTCGCCCTCACTTGTGGAACTGCAGACTGCAGGAGCCTTGGTTGCATACTCTACAGGGAAATCGTAATGCTACACTATTTAACGAACCAACACGAATGACGAGTTTCCGCGTCGGCGTGTACTGCTCAGAGTGGCGGATTGAATTGTGGGATTTACAGGATATTCCTGTAACATTCACTGTGGTTTATTCCGGTTGCATCTACGTATGTTTTATCTTGTAAATATAGCAAAATATTATTCTATGATAAATTAACAGTACCTTATTACTGCTATACTTAGCGGTTTTTCCTGTTTATACAACTCAAATCACTTTAACTGGAATCGGCCTATTAGATTGCAAGTACAGATTGTTCTTAGAACAGTTTTTTCTTGTTATAACAATTGCGTTTAAACAACAGGAATTCAATTAACCGGAAATTCCCGGGATTCGTTTTTTTCAGTGTATCGTTCGCGTTATTATATACTGTCATGTGTTATGAAACTCCAGTGCTACTTGTACAAGTACTGGGTAGTATAACTTCAAAGCAGGCTGAGCGTATCTCAATTGATACTGTACTGGTCCTTTGCATGTATTTTGATCATTTTCTCTTTATCAGTTTTCTTCGAAAATTGGTAATTAGGTTCCAACTGAAGCTTAGGACTTGTATCATGCCTTGCTAAACTTTACTGTCGTCCTTCATTACGTTCTTAATAACATTATTCCTTTTAAAATTCTTCCGTAGAGATCCTGAACTGAGGTCAAGCTGTCTTTTGACTATACCGTGGTAATCCATTCCTGCTAAATTATCATCCACAGTTTAATTCAACTTAATTACTTTATACCCTTCACGTTTCGTTTTTGAAACGCCCTTGCAGCTTTTCTAAAGTATGTTCTCCTGTGGTCCGCGCTAACTTCCAGGATTGTTCCGAAGTTCTGCGGGCGGGAGTCAAGAGTTGGGAGTTGGGAGCAACTTTAGTCTTAAGACGGCACGGGACATAAAGCAGTTTAGGGGGTAAGTATGCGGTTTCTCGAACGCCTGTTAATCTCTGGTTCCCAGATGAAGTGATTTACAGTCAGTAATTGGGATGTGATGCGACGAGGAGTTTTTGATTTTGGAATGCATTATTTTATTCGATTGTATGTATAAATTCATTTTATTTGGTTTCCTTTGAATGTATGATGTAATAAATTTTTATTATCTACAAGATATTCGAGAAGTACGGAGTTGTATGTACGTAGTCTAAATAGTAGTGATTACTTTATTAGGCAAATCTGCTAAAAAGTAAATATATTTGTTTGATTCTTTTTGTGCAAAAGCTTACAAAGGCGACCTATCCAATTGTTTTTGACAACACCAACTTCTTCAAGGTTTGTTCGGATTTGTAAGCGGACTGTAATTTTTATGATGTCATCTTTCCTCTTCCAGAATTGAAGCACAGATGTTATTAACCATTTATTAAAAAATGTAACAAATAACGATACAAAACAGGTAGTTTATTTTACATTGAAAACAACCGCTTATAAATGATTTATATTTTTGCCGCACTAAACGGAGCACTTGTAAAATTTGTCAGAGAATATGGGCATACAATATGCCGATACAAGAGCCTTATTATGATGACAACTTGTAAAATTGCGTTGCACTGACGGAGCTGTGAACTGATTGAAACTTAAACACATACTAATAAGAAATTGGTTTCACCCTCTAAATCTATCGATAGTTTTGGATGGTGAGCCGTTCCCGCGAATCATATGTTTTCACGCTAATTTTTAGCAATACCATTGGCTGATAGATTATTGTCCGCTGGATGCAGGAAGTGCAGTACTATAATGAATTTGTTTGTTTCTCTCTCACTCCAACTCGCACGTTGGAAATTATTTGTTAATAAATTACTTTAAAAACTGCTTTCTCATACACCACAGGTGGTGGCTAACTCAGTGGCGTGAGTTATACGGGTTTTTTTATTTGATTTAATTTGTTGTTCTCGAAGCTTCTGTATTCCAGTGGCGTGGTTATTTATTTATTCAATATGAATGAAATCAGTATTATGTTTAATTTAAAATAAGAAAAAAAAACATGCGCAATTGATAAATTGTCATTTTTAAATGAATTAATAGTAAATAGAATTTTTCATGAAAATAAACCCGTCCCGAGTTATAGGGCATAGAAAATTACGATTTTTTTAATTTCATTAAAAAAATGTATTTTTGGAAATGGAAATTATTCGGAAGAACATTTGCTCGAAGTCTTGTCTCGATAATTTTTTTTCAAAAATCAATACATTTCACGCTATTGACCAAAAATTGAAAATGTCTTTTAAAAAACAAATATTTAGCACAACTTAAAAATAATTATCCCATAGGGCTAAAAATTACTGGACAATTGTAGAAACATATTTTACGACCTTCTGGAGAAGGTTTTTTTTTCAAATATATGGTGCTATATGATGCTAAAAAACTGGCGTAAAAAAATTTGAAAAAAAACTTTTTTTCTGCTTATATTAAACGGTTCTGGATGGTCTTAAAATGTCCCCAATGTTGTTCTCTCATTAGTATGTTATATACATTTTTTTTGTGGAAGTCATATTTTTCCAGATATTTATGCTAGAACGATCCAGTTTCTTTAAACACCCATTTTTGATTTGCTATATCTTCCTTCGTATTAATCGAAGAAAAATTAAAAAAAAATCATTTTAATTGCTATTAGTGACTAAGGTGAGTTAGGTACCATCCACTGACGGTTTTCTAAGACTTTGTTGTTGTGGGAGATCTTCTGATCATAATATCTTTAATCTTCTTTCGGCAAGCGGTTGGTGGAATAAATTATTTATCAATTCAATGTCGTGGTCAGTGGTGCGATTTTTGTATCTTGTAGAATGAGCCTTTATTACGTCTTTGATTAGTGAAGTGTCTGGTTAGAGACATACATGGGACTTTACATATCATATGCAGTATTTTGGATTGGAATGTTTGGAGTATCTTAGTGTTCTATTCCATATGGTCAAGTTGGTATGAGTATATCTTTGTAGAGAAGCATTTTACTTTCAAGAGATAACTGAGGTCTTTTGTTAAATCCAGTGCATATTTTTTAGTTTAAGTGCCTTATTGCACGAGGTCGCCAGGCCACGTCGCTGGCCACGTCGCCAGCGACTCACTCGTATCGTCCATACATTGTTACGGAGCTATTATACTAGGACACCAGCGACGTAGCCAGCGATGTGGCCTGGCGACCTAGTGTAATAATGCAATTATTATACTAGCACGCCAGTGACGTGGCCAGCAGTCTGTCTCTACGGGCCAATGATGCCAGATGTACCATAATTATCGAATTGTAACATAATTTTACGTTGTCAGATAGGTTAGACAAATAGTTATTCAAATTCGAATGATTAAAGTTACTGAAAAAATATGTATGTCTATGAATTCAGATATTTATAAATCAATTCAGACGGAAGAACATGCCAATGTTGAAGTTGTGAGTAATCCACAAAAATTTTGTGAGTAAACCGGTAAAGACTAGTAGATGATGACTACCTGGCCACACCGCTGGCCACTCAGCAGAATACCGACGACGTGGCCAGCGACGTGGCCTGGTAACCTCGTGTAATAAGGCACTAAGATCTACTTAGTTCTTTTCTCTTGTCTTTGATATGTGTCTTCCTTGTTAATTTTTGGTCTAGATGCAATCCCAAGTATTTGACAACTGGTTATATGGGTATCGGAATATTGTTAATAAAAACTTGTGAACATGTCTTTACTACAAATTTCAACTCACACTGCACAAATGCTAAGTGCCTAATATTTATGTAACCTGAGCAAATGCGATACATAGTTAAGCTAAAAGTGAATTGTTCCTGTTGATTCCATTGTTAACCAGTTATTTTCTGTTGATGCTTTGATGTTAATATACAGTTAATTAAACTGTGAAGTTTATTTCAAAATCAGCGTTCATATCATACAGTATGCCATGATAGCTAACTCAACAATTGGTTAGAAAATATTTGTATCCCCACCTAAGAGGAGCTACTAAATATGGCACTTGCTTTTAAATCCAAATATCGGATTAGATTTTTTGATTCTATCATTGTGCATTATAAAAAAACCACCGGTTTATTTGTATACAAAAAGAGGATATAATAATCAGTCTATCGTATAAATCCTTACAAATCACTTCCGCTATGCGGTCACAATCCCCGTTAAACACCCTCACTCTTTTGTTAAATACTGTCCAAATTCAAACCCGAACGGAAAAACCACTGAATATTTCATAAAGAAAAGAAAAATGTCCTTTTATTTACCAAAAAAAACTGGCTAAGTATATTTTTGTAAACCACGCCTTGTTTTATACAGACACAGCCGAAATCATATTGGGCGAAATGATCCGATATCCAATATGCCATGAAAGACCCGGTTGTTTTTATAGCCGGGAATTTCGTTTCTGACCCTGCTAAAGGCGAAGGACTAAGGGCTAAAGCAGATAGGGCGCGATAAGGAGCTCTGGCTTGTCTGTCTAAACGTAGCGTAGGTTCGGGGGTCAAATATTAAAAATATTTAAAATACAATTTCAACAAAACAGTTAAAATACAATTTCACTTCTAAGAAACTATTATTATCCAAGAAACTATTATTACTTATAGTTTTTTTAGGAAAATCTGCAAAAAGTGTTGTCCAAGAAATATCACCAGAAAACAGGTCTAGCTGGGCGGGTTTATTATTAAGATATTGCAGAAATTTTGAGTTGTATTTTCTGAGTTGAACAATTCGTAACCTCTAAGGTTTTTTGTCTATGATCTTATTTTATTTGTGAACAATTCTCGATTAACTGGATAGTTTCATGAACATTTAAAAGATCGAAAATTTACACCAGTATTTAAAAAAGGAAACTAACGGCTTATTAAGAAATATAGACCATTACAATTTCTTCAAGATTTTTCAAAATATTCGAATACATATTTGTAGTCTGAATTTCTTTCTTGAATTTGCTTCAATTTGACAGATTCTGATCTGGTACAGTGACATGGCAATGATGTTGGAAAAGTAAGAACGTTGAAGAAAGTTAAATAGAAAACTGCAGCGAACGTAAGGAAAAAAAACCTGTAGTAACTTTTGATGAGAGTGATACTAAAATTCAAAAAGTAAATTAACAAAAAGTTTTATTAATTAGTTAATTAAACTTTTATCATTCGTAATAAATAGTTTAAATCAATGTTTATGAGTTAACGTGCATTTTTAATGAGTATGAAATAATGCTCATTCTCCATTAGTATGAAAGTTTGCAGGACGAGCCAAAGGCAGGTGATGCTACTCAGACGAGAAATGTTTGGGATGTTCCAATAATCCATAAAATGATTTATCATAGTAACCATAGAAAAAATAGTTATATTTTAAGATTTGTAAAATTAATCACATAAGCATATGATTGAGCAAAAACCAATAGATAATAAATAGGTTTATTTTTAAAGTAGGGATTTTTATTTTGAAAATATGGTACATGAACTACAAGATCATTATGCTATTGTGATATACCATGTATATCCATCACCCCGTATACTGTATAAGAGTATTATTGTTTAAGTAAGGTTACGGTCGGTCGTGTTATTGTTATCAGCGATATGTAGCAACAAGGTCATTCACTCAACCATTACGTGAGTGAACTCTCAGAAGATATTCCAGGATAAGGTCAATGCCTACTATATATACTGTATTATTAGATAGATTAAGTTATTGAATTACACATTAGATGTAGATATATCTCTAACATCCTAAATGTAAGAATATATGTTATATTCAGTAATTATAGTATTTATTATTACGGATTAATCCCGATTATAGTTATTGTTATTGTTAAGGTGGAGTTTGATTTCTCACCCTTTACTAAAACCTACCCTACGACATTTACATGTCACACTATCAAGAAAGTGTTTATTTTTTTAAATTAATTAAAAAAATTCGAAATCAAACGTTAAATGAAAATATAAATGTGGAATTAGGTCATTTACTTATTTAACATAATATATCATTCAATGTTCAGCTTGATAACAGATAATATTGCAGCAGTTATCATACTTTAAAAAAATTGAAAATAGTGGGGGTAACTAAGAACGAACCCATTCTCAACGCAATACCGAAAATTTGCTCCAATTTTTCAAAAAAATTCATTTTATACACAGAATTTTTAATTTAAATATGTATACATTTTCAATATACACTTTTTTCTATATAAATATTCTTCCAAAAATTAAGAACTCTGAGAAAGATAACAATCGCTACGCCACTGGATATAAGGAGCTCTAGCATGTATGGGTGTGTGGATGTTGTAAGAATGTTGAGTGGATAAAGCCAATGAAGGAGAAAAAAGAAAGAATGGGGCACTTTATTCCGTATTCGATGATAGAGTTATAGAAGGTCGCATTTTCCCTGTTGTTCGACGATTTGGCGATACTTTGCAGCTGAAATAGTTATTAAACAGTAACCTTTTAAATTTTATTACACTTATTTCTTCGCCACTGAAATAATTGAATACTCCATACATTATCAACGCACTGTATAACAATAAGAAACAATAGAAGCAGGATAACAAATGTTTCTAATACTCATAAATATAAAAACAGGTAAAATATCTACTATTAAAACTAGAAAACTGGGAGATGGATTAAGTCCGTTTTTATTTATAGTAAAATTGGATAGAATATTAATAAAAACGAGAGAACCCCAGTTACATAGATTCCTTAGAAGAATAAAACAAAACTCAAGAGAATTAAAAATAAAAAATATAGAAGACAAACTAATATTTCTAAAACCAATAACAATTAATGAAGTAAAACATCCATGAATATATTGCCTTACCACTAAGATACATTAAAAATCTATGTTTTCATTATGGAAGAATTCCTCAACAATGGAAGGACTCAATAGTTACCCCTATTTTTAAATCAGATGACCCCAGTAAATTTACGAATTTTAGGCCTACCTCGGTTATTAATAATTTTGCAAAAAATTTTGAGATGGCTCTAAAAAAAAAGATTAATTGAATTCTTTCATGCTAATAACACAATTACAGACAGAAAATATGGATTTATAAAAAACACGAGTACAGAGAATGCTGTTATGAATCTCTTAAAAAAACAGTCGGTGTCTTGGATGAGTCACTGACATACCTAACGGTATTTTTTGGCTTGGGCAAGGCATTTGACACTCTCTCACGAAATTTTATTAACTAAGTTGCATTCTTATGGCATTCACGGTCTAGCACTTGGTCTAGTGTCTAATTACCTTTCAAATAGAACTCAACGAGTTAAAATTGGCAATATAATGAGTTCTAAGTCCATTGCGAAAACAGGAGTACGGGGAACGGTATTGGATCCAATACTATTCTTTGTGTATATAAATAATATTACCAAAATAAAATTCTGGATACCTCTCTGTATCTGTAAATCTAGGAGGGTGGGTCACCCCACAGCACGTAGGCTACATTTGGCCCATTGTGCGTCCTTCTGAGGTTGAGCCTTCCTTCTAGCTCGTCAGCCAGCCTACTTGTTTAAAGTAGGCGATGACGTCGCCTGAAGGTAGCTCCCTCATGTTGGCATGTGTTAGCCACCTCTCGCCGAAAAGAAAATGTCTCATTTCTGAGAGTGTCGGGCATTCGCAAAGAATGTGTTCGACAGTCTCGTCTTCCTATTCACATCCTCTACACAGTGGAGTGTCAGATAACACCATCCTGTAGAGGTGTTTTCGTAGATGACAGTGGCAAGTCAGGATACCTGTGGCTGTGCGCAGGTTCTGTCTGTTCATAGTCATGTATTTTTTGGCTGTTTCGCTGTTCGGATACTGTAATAGTTCCTTGGCTAGCTTGCAACCTGTTTCGTCGTCCCATCTACCCTTAAACTTGTCAAGGGAGTGTTTCTTCAGTAGGTCAGCCACAGCTGCAAATGTTAGGAGAAAAAGAAAAAACATTTAATTTAATTTAATTTTCTTACATATTCAATAGTTTCCCTTTGATTAAAAAATGAACCTACACTTTTAATCCATTATTGTCCTAAAACAATAAAACTTAACTGCGTTGCATGTCCGAAAATAACATCGTTATTTAACAAAATGATCATGTTTCAGTAAATATATACTATCGTGTTGCTGCCTCAATATTCAAATAAAAATTATTGACTTAGCAAACAAAAGGATCATTTGTATATGTCTAGTTTAACAATATTTGTGAGTATATTACAGATATATTCTGGCTTATTCAGACGACCATTAGTTATTTCTCAATAAATAACATTGGTTATCAGGATTTCTCAATGTTGAAAAGTTGGCGTATTCAGACGACCACCAGATATCTGTTATGTTCTCACCATGAAGTTGTCTACACAGAGATACCAATAGCTAAAAATTTTGGGGTTTTTTGTCCTAGGGTCACACCAAGTTGGAAAAAAGGACAATAGATTCAATAGATAACCATAATGTTTTAATAATAATAAGAATAAAAATACTCAAAATATCCTCCTCAAGTTGGAATATTCATTTAAGGTATTAGAAATGTATGTTGTAAGTTTTTTAGGATTAAATTTATGAAAAATTGTACATGTGTATTTCATTTATTCATTTATATTTTCATGGTTTCATTGTGATCTCATGACCGAAAATCTCCAACTTTAATACGTTTTTTTTGGGAAATCTTTGCATATTCCACATAAACATAAAAGAACTGTCGTATTTTGACACTGAAACCGGCCCTTTAGGGCCATGACGTAATTTCAGTGATTTACGAAAGCAGCCGTTTGCAAGGACAGCCGATTTCGGTTTCATTACTATGCTGCCTCTTTAAACGCTGTCTGAATTTGATTTGTAAAATGGACTGCAGTTGTTTCGTACATCCAGTTACTCCCAAATAAAACATACACCGTGTGTTTAACACTTTAATTTAAAAACTTTAACGATTAAAACATCAATAAAACGAGTAAACCAGTAAGGAATTTTAATTTATTAGATTCGACATCCTAAGACCGGTTTCTGTCTTTCGACTTCATCAGTTAGGCTTTTCGAATCCAATAAATAAAATTCCAAACTCGTACAAGTCAATAGCTATACCCGCTATAAGATAACATTTTTAGATGTGCTACCATCTATGGTAAGAAGAGAGTATTGACATTAAATTTTGACTGAATCTAGTCAAGATGTCACTCTCTTCTTTTTTATCCCTTTCAGAGATTAATACAAAGTGAGTAAACCAGTAAGGAATTTTAATTTATTAGATTCGACATCCTAAGACCGGTTTCTGTCTTTCGACTTCATCAGTTAGGATTTTCGAATCCAATAAATAAAATTCCAAACTCGTACAAGTCAATAGCTATATCCGCTATAAGATAACATTTTTAGATGTGCTACCATCTTGACTAGATTCAGTCAAAATTTAATGTCAATACTCTCTTCTTACCATAGATGGTAGCACATCTAAAAATGTTATCTTATAGCGGATATAGCTATTGACTTGTACGAGATGGAATTTTATTTATTGGATTCGAAAAGCCTAACTGATGAAGTCGAAAGACAGAAACCGTTCTTAGGATGTCGAATCTAATAAATTAAAATTCCTTACTGGTTAACTCACTTTGTATTAATCTCTGAAAGGGATAAAAAAGAAGAGAGTGACATCTTGACTAGATTCAGTCAAAATTTAATGTCAATACTCTCTTCTTACCATAGATGGTAGCACATCTAAAAATCAATAAAACGGTTTACATTACTTTTAACTAGTCACTCAGAAATTTGTATTCAAAGTATTTGGTTACTTAACCATAACTTATTTAGAAAAATGAAATAAAATCTTTAACGTTCGTTGAACGGAGATGTGTCTCGATCGAGATTGCATAGCACACTGAATTTAAATAACATTAAACAACCCCTTGGACCTAGCATGGTGCCAAAGGGAGATGCTTCACCATTTGAGTCATCTAGAATTTGTCAGAGCGAAATATTGACGAGGTTTCGGTACCCCGGAGGCATATTTACAAACCCTCCTATATGACGGCACCAGCATGCCGAAATCTGTGAGCCTTTGTGTCCTATAGTTACGCTACAAATGCTCACTGATTTAGGCACCTATGAGTCTGTGATTCTTTGTGACCAATAATACTACAAAAGCTCATTAATTTAGGCACCTAATACGCGAATTGTTTAACCTATTTTAACACTTAAACAGACAAAGTAAAATAATATAACCACAATCATGTTGAAATCATTATTTATTTAAAAAACGTATTACTGCGGACATATGGTATATATTCGATTATGTCCTCGTATACATAATACATCTAGTGGTTATAAAAAATTAAGAAAAAATTATTAAAGAAATCCAAGAAAAATATTGTTGGTTACCTATTTCATTAATAAAAGATCTTACAGACATCATAAAAACATTAAATATCTCAAAACAACAAGATTTTCGGTATGTAAAGGTTATTCGTTTTTTACTTGAAATTTGTTAAGCAATACAAAAAAAAATAAAAATAGCTTCAAATACCATGGGCGTAGAAAATGGTTGGAAAAAGGGGATATACTCTTCTAACTTCACGCCACTGGATCTAGATATGAAACATGATTTTTTACTAAAATATGTCTTTTTATATTTAAAAACGACCTGCTAAATTTCAAATTAATATATTAATCCGTTTTAAAGTTTTTAAATAAAAACATTTATTTTTTTTTAACTTTAACGCCCTGTATTATGAAAAGTAATCGAGTTGGACCCCTCATTCCTTATATCATTTTGTTCAATTTTACGAGAGGTATCTACAGCCAGACGTCGTAAGTATCATTTGGAAACATCCTGTATACCATACACCATACAACAAAATACAAAATAATTTTTCTCCACGGCCACTACTGAATGTAGTTATTCTGAAACCACTTATAATAGCAGAAAAGAAACATTCTTGCTCTTGAGATTGAAAGAAAATTCTGAAACATTTGTTACATTTATTCATGTATTCCGTGATTGTTTACAAAAATAAGGTTTGCCATGAATGTCAAATTAACTGTCAGCATTAGTTGACGTGGTCTTAATATTGGTTTGTAAAAACTTTTAATTTATTAAAAAGGAGAAGAAAATCAAACGATTCAGATGTAGAATTTGAAAATACTCCTCCAGAAATAAAAAAAATATGCCGACAATATAGCTCAAAATTTGCTACCGCAAAAATCCAAGCTTGAATATAAAAATACTACCTACACAATGTTGAAAGATTGAGGTTTCGTTTAACTATATTTAATTTCTACTTTCTGTGGCCGTGGAGAAAGTGCAGTCTGTTACTCTGTTGGAATGAAAATCCGACACTCGTGTCGAATTCTCATTCCAACCTTGTTACAGAATATACTATTAAAGTCCAACTAATGGCTTGCACTATGGCCTTTCTTGTTTGTATTGAAATGTTGACAGACGATATCTTTGCGAAAATCAAGTTTTTTTATATTTGGATATGTGTAAGATACTACTCAGTACATGTTTCTACCGAGTATTTTTTTATCCAATTTCTGCGTTCGTTTTCATAACATCGGAAAATTTTGTTTTTACTTCGGCAGTATATTTATCTTCATTGAAAACTGTACTCAACACAATCTTACACGCTGGATCAATACGCTTTAAAAGGAACTTTATATTTTTCTCATATTCCTCCTCCATTACGACGTATAAATAACCGAACACAGGTTAAACAATTCGCGTATTAGGTGCCTAAATCAACTAGCATTTGTAGCGTAACTATTGGCCACAAAGGCTCACAGATTTCAGCACGTTGGTGCCGTCATATAGGAGGGTTTGTAAATATGCACCCCGGAGTGTTCATGTTGATGGTGCACACTGATTAAAAATTTGCCAACTTTGGGCTTCTTAGCCGTTAGCGTATGACTTTTTTGTCGATTGGTAAGTCACGCCTACCAAGGCGTACGTGAGAGTATTTGTGTCCGTTATATTGAGCCGGGAGCGTGTGGTATACGTTCAAGTATGGGATCATATAATGGCGCGATCTGGAAATCCGCTTCGAATCTTGTGTCTCAAGATTGACCGAAGTCTCTCTCCCACTCGTGGAGAAGGAAAAACTTTTAACTTCTTATATTTGATTTAATTTGAATGTGTGATGCGATTCATCGGTACAGCGTTGCCATTCAGTGACGTAGGATAGCACAGTTCTCGGTTTCTTTATTTAATGAAATGAAAATGAATTTTTTGTGACTGAAAATTAAACACGAACTTTGAATTTCCTTACGAATATTCCGCAAAGCTTTTTTATACTGAAAGTATTTGGATGTATATGTATCCGTAGTGTTAAGAGTAACCTTAATTGCTTTTTTAATCTACAAATGTCCGGTCACCGAGCTTCGCTCTTAATATTCAAATCTACATTTTTAAGCAGCCAAATGAGTATATAATTTAAGTATATTTATAACATGACAAATTATGGCGACATCTACTTGAACTACTGATAGGGAGATAAATAAAAAGTTGATTGGCGATTGGCTTGAAAGTAGGCGGGAAAATTAAAAAAGCTGTCAGTGTTAATTTTCAATTGGCTGCAGCTGTTGTTGACGTTTATCAACTGCTTGTCACAGAGGTTAGTTAAATGCCTTTCACCCTTTTAGGGCAACATCTACTGACGCTTGATCTTCGCGAATTGTCACGGTGGACAGGCCCCGTTTCCGGGACGGGCAACAGCAGCGTGTAGGGCACACGTCCCGTCAACAGAAGATCGCTCAGCTCACTCTATTTATCACTATATAAGAAAAACTCTATGTTCAATTGATTTTATTATTTATTGACCTGCAGTGTAGGAAAATTATAGGTCTGATATTCATACATGGGTAAAAACCTCCACAAAAACCTGTGACCAGACTCTCGACGTGTGGCAGATATTGATATCATATTTTTTCAAAAATTTTCAGTTACAAAAATTTTTAGTTACAAAATTCGTACATTACATTACAATTTGCTCTTGAAAAATACAAAGTCACAATCAACCTTAAAATGTACTATGAAAATAGAGAATTTTAAATGTCTCTTTAAAGTTTCTTGTAAAATAAAAAATTGTAATCTATGTTAATAGTACACGTGTACAAGCATTCATTCTTTCTCTCTCTCTCTCTCTCTCTCTCTATGATAATGAAAACTTAAATATTAAAACTGTCCGCATAATAAAATAGTAGCCGTAAGGGGTAGTCTCACACTATCGGGGAAGGGAAGAACCTTTACCCGATGTGCATAAAGCATTTCCACCCGCCAAAAAAAAAAAAAGATTAGCTTTAGGTTAGGTTAGATCTGTGACATTTTGACATTTGTTACATTCTGACAGGTGTCATATTTTGACATTTGTTCATTTTGACAGTTGTTACATTCTGACACGTATCACATTTTAACAGTTGTCACGTTTTTACAGGTGTCACATTTTGACAAGTGTCCATTTTAACAGTGTTACTCAACGTTCCTATAAATATTTACCTAAACCCATGATTTCTCAAATTGAATTGGCAACGTTGTATTTTCAATTTTGAATTTATGAGATGGCTGTCATTTGACAAGCAAATTATTTATGTCCGTCAAATGAACCTTTCCTTTTTTATATAAAGCGGCAAATTTAAAATTGAATTCTTTCAAATTAAAACGCCAGAAATTAAATAAAGTCAAACCTTTTTACTACTATACTATACAGAAGAAACGAGTGCAGTATTTAATTTGCAGAACGTAGTACAGATTCAAGAGGTAGAAATTTTATTTTTACCTCATTCTTCAATGCTTATTTGTAGTTAAAATTTAAATTTTAATACATCTGATCGGCCTAATATAGTTTTTTTCTAGATAAACCTGTTCTTTTGACAGAGAAGTCAGACTTTATTTATTCATAGCCGTATCGTATGTATTTTAATTGATTCAGAATTTTGTATTAATATATATTTCAAAATGGCGTCATTCTAAAAATATTATCAGTCCTCCTAAATCCTTGAAGGCAGAATTATTAGTAATAGCAAAACAAATTCAAAAAATATATTATAGATGAGATGGCCAGAGAAAAAGGAATTAAAATTCTCAGATTGCCTCCGAACCACGCAGAGTTAAACTCCATTGAACTGATTTGGTCACAATTATTAAAAGGTTATGTTTCTCAAAACAATAAAACATTTAAATTTCCTAATGTGCGAAATTTGTTTTTGAAGGCAGTTTCAGATGTAAATAGAGAACATTGGGGAAAATGCATTAGTCATGTTAAAAATGTGTAAAATTCATTTAGGAAAGTGGATATATCACAGGATAATTTAATAGAACCGATAATAATAAAGCTCAGATAATTATAGTGATACCAGTAGTTTTAGTGAAGACAGTGACTTTTAAAGATAGTTCTTGAACTAACTTTTTTTTTTAATCTTTGTGTTTAGGAAAGTACTGAAGCGTTACTTTTAATGCCAAGAGATTAAAAAAAGTTTAATCTCAACATATAATCCTCCTTGTTATTTATTGGTTAAATTTAATTCGTTCAATGTTAAAGTGTCAGATGCATAAAGTTTATTTTTATTTTTTGTAAATAATATAACTTCAAAATTTAATCTTCGAAGTGCGTATATATATTTTATATGCTGTGACCTTATTTATATTATAGAAACTTATTTTGCAAAGTACGCCTATGGAATGTGACGTTATATCCCCACTTTTACTGTACTCATCTATCCTTTATAGTATATATTACTATAGAAACAAGTTATTATATCTGCCGTTGCTAGGAAATAAAACTAAAAGCTTAACTTTTCTTGTAAATATCTCGGAAGATCGAATTTTCACAGACATGAGACCTACATTTTTTGCCGATTTAGATAGGAATTAGTCTACCCTGAAAGTTTCATTGAATTCTGACGAGTGGATTTCGAGATCCTCTGGACACACACACACACATACACACACACATACAAATCTTGTTCGTTTAATAGTATTTGATAGAGCTTCTCTTAAAATTGTTCTTTTCTTCCAATTCATTGTTTTTCAATTATTAATGAAAATTTTTTTACTCAGCTATATCGATTTGATTAATTTTGTTGTTTTTGTTGGTGGCATAAATTTAGAGGAAATAATAATTAATAAGATGCAGGAATTGAGGTTGCTATTTCTACCTCTTTCAAAAATGGAGAAATTCTATTAATCAGGTACCGAGCTGTTAATTTATTGCATCTATATCCTTTACAGACCCGCACTAAGGCGCAACACCGGAAAAAGGATTGCATGTTAATTTCTTATAAGGACAGTCTCCAGAAAGACAACAAAAATTTTTTTCAGATTTTTTCTATGATCCAAAGGACGAATTTCAGGATACTCACAATTGTGTGTTCCCGGTTCAAACGATGTACCCTCACAATTGTGTAAGTTGGGACCTAAGGAGTATAAAAAACATGTATGTTGTTGAGGGTTCTGGAACCAACCCTATGTTGTACCAGTTTATCAGGACTACCGAGATAAGCTCATAGCATTTTTAAACTGTATCGTATCTTCTTAAAATGGACTGTATATTTGCTGTAGTATTTTATCTTCCCAACTCAATTGACAAAAACAACAACACTTTTTATTTAACTGTTTATTAAAAATGTTAAATAAATAAATACAAACAACTTAACAATAAATTACTTTAATAAGTAATCAACGAACAAATTATTAGTAACGTATGTGTTAACAATCACTAACACATATTAGTAAAGAATTAAAAATGATCACATCATTCAGAAAATATTTTTATATTATTATAATAAAGCATTAATTTTTGCTGCACTAAGGAGCACTGAATTTAGGTTTAAAATAAGAATAAAGTGGACCGCCTGATTCGCAGCTAAGTACCACTGTGAAACGAAATAATTTTACGTTGCGCTGGTCAACGGAGGGTTCTAATCTTGTTTGCAGTTAGAAGCGCACTGGTTTTAAATTTGCAAAGTTTTGTCGCTCAAGCTTATCCCCGCCCGTCCGATTGTTCTAGAAAATGAATTGTTAGCGTGGGTTGAGTTGGTGTACGTGTCGTTTTACATGTTTGTAGAAAAAAGACCGTTAGAATTCTGCGCTGTAGATATTGGCCTACGTGACACGTCTCGCGTAATTTTAAAACATCCGTTAAGACTTCTTGTCTCAGCGCTGTTGTCAGATTGAAATGGGCTTGTGTTTACTTTGTTTTGAAAATTAAACAGATGCGATGTTGTCGATTTGAGTTTATATGTTTAATTTGTTTTGAAAATTAAACATATGTTATTAAGTCAAAATTTAAACATTTTATTATTTATTTTGTTTACAAACCAATTAAAATTCTTTAAAAATCAAAATAAACTAATTGAAAAATGTAAAAAAAAAATGATTGAGTGTGGAACAACACGAAACAATTTTGTTTTTTGCTAAAACATAAATATACGTTGCATTTGCTACATCGCATGCGCGAACGGCTTTCACTTCAGTAATAATTGTATCTGGAGTATCTGGAACTTTTGCATCTATAAGTTTGCCTTTTTTCCAAACAAATGGTGGTTCTTTCTTCATACGTTTGTTTTTCGAACCAGCATTTGATTCTTGGCTTGTAGAGGCCACATTATTATCTTCCAAATTTTTGTATCACTCTCTTCTGATTCATAATTAGAGCCGAAAGGAGGGTTCCAATCATCATCTTCATCATCTTCAAACTCGAATTCTGAATCTAAGTCATCCAATAATTCATAAATTGAGTCTGGGTTAGCTCTTAGCATTTCTAAGTCAATTTTATATTTCGATCCTGCAACAGAAATAAAATAATGTTCTACCTTATTTTTAGCCTAGCATATAGTGGTTGAGACTTAGATTACACAATTGTGACATCAGTTTCTAACTGCCCTAACATCACATGTTTTTTTCTTATTTTTAGATAAATCATAGCAGTAACACTTCTTTAATGTCACTTATATATTTAAACTTCAAAAAGCACATTAAAATTGATAAAATCATTATTACTTACCTTTGGATGTCATTGTAGCGAAATTCACTTTTTTAGTAACCACGTTATGAAGATGTAAGTTGCAAAATAATGTTTGGCGCGCTTTTTATGAGCTTAGCAACAACTCACACAATAGACTGATTCGGGTTTAAACGATCTCACATGAAATTTTGACCCGTAAATAGTAGTTTCATATAGTACGCACAATTGTGAGTACACGGTCTGTAAGAGCTAAATGTTTCTAAAAATCCCATTCGGCAATTTATACCACAAATGTGGCCTAACTAGCGCCCTCTACAAATTACATCGAAGTAAGTACCAGATTCTGATTTCTCGTGCCCAAAAACCCCCTGTTCCAATTTTTAATGAATACATATCGAAAAATGCTAAAGAATTTGCAAAAAATAAATCTTAAAATTTAACCTTTATCACCCTTTATAATCCTTTTTAGCAACATTTTATTAAAGCAAGTTGGTTCAAATCGTAATATTTTAAACTAAGGAATCTACCATACTGCTATTTCTACTGCTTTAGAAAATTAATTAAATAACCAAAAAAAATATTTGGGATACCCTGTAGGTACTCACCTTTTATATAATTTTTTTATTCAACGATAAATGGGTAATTAAAAGGCGTTATGCTAAATTAATGTTTGTATAAAACTAAGACCAAAAATATAATTGAATATTTAAAAAAATATTTTGTGCTTCACAATCTGGTCGATCTAAAAAAATTCAATAAATTTAGCAAACACAAAAACCAATTTAATAAAGCAACATCCTGCAGCTGTATTGTAAAAACCTTTCATTATTATACAATTTGTATATACCCTAAATTAACTGCAACATTTTGTTGTTTTCAATTTGCAAATTGTTTCCATATTTGAGTACGTACTCTTCCATATTCCCACTTCCCCGTTTTATTCATAATTACCTAAAAACGATTGTTTGAAACATCTGGTACATAATATTCATTTTATAGAGCCGTTTAGCACTTTATTTTGGTCAATTTTCCCTATCAATCGGGGTGGTAACATCGGTTTCATTTCATGCAAAATATCTCGAAAAGTACACAATTCGGTCAATTTATTCCGTTAATCATAATTTAATTTACAAAGTGTCTACCGTGTGGTAATGCGAGAAATCTCCAGCAAAGTCAGCGCGGTCAATGAGAGTTTAATCACAGGCGAAGTTCTTAATGTCCTTATTATTAATATTAATACATACAAAGGTTATTAAATCTGCTCACAGTCTATTATTTCTTTTATTTCTGTAATTGACCGTAACTGACAACCTGTCAGATATGACATAGTTCCCTCACCATCGCCATTCCCAGAACTTTATCTGTGTCATTTGGATACAGTGAGACTTTAAATCTTCTGGGCAATTTGCCACAGCTTCAGCATCTTCTTACATATCTAGTGCCTCTGGGAAATATTTGAAAAGTTTAGAAACATTGAAAATATGTGAAAATGCTTAAGCAAAGTTGAAGAAGCTGTAATGATATTCTTCATAATCATGAATCAGCCCATATTCGTCCACTGCTGGACATAAGCCTCCTTGATTGCTTCCAAATTCTCCTATTTTGTGCTTCCTGTATCCAATTTGAGTGGATACGTTTAATATCATCGGACCATCTAGTTGGTGGCCGTCGCCTGCTTCTGTATGCGTCCTGTCTAGGCCTCCAATCTATGATCCTCTTGGTCCATCTGTTGTCCCGCATTCTCGCAATGTGTCCCGCCCAATTCCACTTTACAATTGCTATTCTTTCTACTCCGTCACTCACTCTGGTTCTTCTACGAAACTCAGCGTTTGTGATGTGATCTTTGAGGGTCAGTCCCAACATTGACCTTTCCATTGCACGCTGTGTCACTCTGATTTTCTGTACAGCCTTTTTTGTTAATGTTAAAGTCTCAGCACCGTACGTTAGGACAGGCAGAACACATTGGTTGGAAACCTTTCTCTTCAGACAAACTGGCAAATCTGACTTTAATATGTGCCTTAGGTTTCCAAATGCGGCTCAAGTTAATCCTATTCGCCTAAGCAATTCGCAAGTTTCATTATCTCTGTTTATACGGATTTCGTGGCCAAGATACTTGTATACTTATGATATTCTTAAATAATAGTAAATGTAGTAATAGTAGTTGTAATAGAAAAAAGGGCTGATTCAACAATTAAAAGAAAATTTAAAGGTTAACGTGTCTCAAACGCGCTTACCTGTTGTATAATCCGTCTCTGGAGTAGTGGATAGTGGATAGTGGATAGTATCAGTGGTACATGCAGTTCTCGGGCACAAATTGCACAAAATCTTTATTTATAGCACCATAAATTAAACTTAGCGAAGCAAAGGGGCAGATACGAGTCTATTCAACCAAGGTCGCTTCACTGGTCCTTCATACCAGAAGCGTCTAGTTGAGAGTAGGCGCGAAATATTTAAAACAAGAAAAGACAAACTCATTCATGCTGTAGTAGTAAAACAGCTGTTTTACAGAATAAGCGTTTAGCGGTGAAAATCCTGCTAGACCAATTAATTGGGTCCAGTAAGACCTTAAAAAAACCTAAAATATAATTCAATTTTGCAGTACACGAGCCCACAGTATCTTTTTCAATTACGTTTTCTAAAACCAAAATTACACTCTTTATTCCGCAAGCCGAAACAATTTTTTTAAATAATTTAATCCCGCAAACGGAATGTTTCCTGTTCATATTCCAGAAATCTCCGTTTTATACCAATCCAAGCAACGATCGTTTCTGCCTTTTAAAAATACATGAAACTAGACCATCCGGCTTATTTCTCGCCGGTAAAAATACCGGAAATATCAATAACAAGAAAAAATATTGCGCCCTAAGCGGACGTCTTCTAGCAGGAGGTGGCAGGACTCGATTTTAGCCAGGGCCGTGTTAACAAACTCTGTGTTTATTTTATGAAAAAAGGATAATTTCAGAAAACATTAATTTTATGTCCAATGAAGATTTAACAAATCGAAACACGTGTTAGTAATAACACAATCGTAGGCGTAACGAGGGGGGGGGGGGATTATGGGAGTTGTAACCCCCCTATTGCTTAGAAGAAATTAACAAAGAATTGTAAGTACTTAACAATTTTAGAAAAATAAAAATTTGAAAGATTTCCCCTTTTTTCAAACTTTTCATTATTGTGGGATTACAGAAGTAAGGGTCGATAATGCCAAAAACACAGGATAAAAAAGACAGTTATTTTTATGATTAAAAGGTACACTTAAATGACAAATCAAAACGGAATACAGTTAGTCAGTTCTTTTCGCTACACTTGTGCTGCCCTGTTCAAACCTTTTTCAAATCTTGTGCGTTTCCGCGGTCAAGTGAAGTGCGGTGTTTACTAGGCTAGTGAATTCTTCTTTCATCATTTTTTCAAATTTTAATAAGCTATACTTAGCATCCGCAGAAAGCTAAATATCACTGCTAGTGAAGTGTTGGACGAGTTAGCAAAAACATCTCGCCGACTTGAATTTAGGTTGTCCTGAGTGCTTGTGTATAAACTTTTGTAGAGTGGGGAACTTTCGCAATTTTTTACCTACATATTTTGTATTTAAGATTTTTTTTTTCTTGCTTTATAAATAGAGTTATTCGAGGGGTAAACCGCGAGGTCCATTTTGGTGTACAGACCTCGTCCATTAGTAGCCATTACTCAGCCATTACTAGCCATTAGTAGCCATTACTCAGTCACTACTAGCCATTAGTAGCCATTACTCGGCCATTAGTAAATATGTAACGCCCTATACGCCTATAAAACAATATAGGGCTACATATAAAGGTGGGTTGTCGATCTCAACCTTATGCCTATCGGCGTAGCTCTGTATTGATCGAAAACTTACACTTTTTTTTAAAGTGCTCGGGAGGCGCCAGTTGATTTAAAATTAGCTTATCTGACCTAATTTACCTCTGAAAATCAACAAAAGGGGTAAATGCAAGACAAAACTCCAAATATATCACCGATTTATTAAAACAAATAACCCAAATCCCAAACAAATAATTAAATATATACAAAAGTGCGTAAATTAAATATAAAAATGTTCAAATGGCAATTTCAAAAACAAAAAAAATATTGTTAAAAAACAACTAACTAATGTATTTGTTGAATAAATAAATAATAAGAATACTAATAATTACTAGCCAATAATTGTGAGGGGCCATTACTAGCCATTAGTGTACAAAAATTTAACTCGCGGTTTACCCCTCGGAGTTACTTGTATTTAAAAGCCATTTCTTGATTGCCCTTCCAAAAATAACATCTGGTATAACCAAAATAACATTTATAACTTCCAAAATAACATTTATAAAAAATTATAATCTATTTATTTAATTTGAAACTACATGATTATAGTATAATATATGCAGTGTCATCCTCAAAGTATGGGAAATTTTTTTATTAAGGGTTTTTTCGACAAAAACTTATTCTTGATTAAAGTTTTTGCATCCCCTAAAACTAAACATGCACCAACAAAATATAGTAAAACACTAGTGCACGAGGAGCCCCCAAAAATTTAATTTTGAGACAAGAATAAAGTACCGTTATTTTGAAAAAACTCGGGAAATTTTATTTAGAAAAATTGTTCAGCATTAAAAAATACATCTAGATTTGAAGTCATGGCTATTTAAGTGAAGTTTTATTTTTTTACCCATTTTTTAAAAATGGGGACTACGACTAGAAAATATTCAGAAAATCTATAACTTTGTACTGAAATACTTATTTTATTTGGATGTTTTGTAACTTCATATTATTGAATATTAAGTTCATGTTATACTACTGTATAATTTTGAGCAATTTTCGGTGTTCACACAAAATAAAAATAACTTTGCACCAAAAACTCTGAAAATTATTTTACTCTTCAAAAAAATTGACCGTGGTTAACACAATAGTTATGTAATTTGTAATATTACAGGCTTTTTAAATAAATCGTCGTATACAGGATGTTGTCTATTTATCGTTTTAGCAAATTTTTCTTTTCGTAGTCCCGATTTTAAAAAAATGATAAAAAAATAAAACTTCACTTAGATGGCCAGGACTTCAAATTTAGATGTATTTGTTAATGCTGAACAACTTTTCTAAATAACATTACCCCGAGATTTTTCAAAATAATGGTACTTTACTCTTGTCTCAAAATCAAATTTTAGAAGGCTCCTCGTAGATTACGAGTGTTTTACTATATTTTGTTAGTGCATGTTTAGTTTTAGGGGATGCACAAATTTTCATCAAGAATAACTTTTCGTCGAAAAACCCTTAATAAAAAAGTTTCCCATATGGTGCGTACTTTGGGGATGACACTGTATATTATACCTATATTATGAGGAATCTTTTTTTGAACTTAAAAATTTGAACTCAGCTCTAGTTACGCCACTGAACACAATAGTAGTTTGTATTTGTGATACAAAAGTGTCACTTTTTCGGACGATTATATAGTTTTTATGTCAGATCAGTTCTCCATTCAGTCTCAGTTTCAGTCGAACTGTCAGTTATTTGTAGGTGTAGTTTGGGCAAATCTCCGAGCATTTTCCAAGCTGAAATATACGCCATTGGAAATGTGTCCAGTTCAACATAGAAAGAAATTTTCGCAGACAAGAGATCATCATCATGTCAGACTGCCAAGCAGCCATTACTGCCTTGAACTCCCACGTAATCAACTCCCAGATGGTTTGGGAGTGCCTAGAGAATCTAAACGAACTAGGCAAGAACAACACTGTTACCCTATGGGTTCCGGGACACACTGGAGTGGAGGGTAATGAAATAGCAGACGTACTCGCAAAAAAAGGGGCTGAAACACCATTTCTGGGACCTGAACCCTTCTGCGGAATAAGCACCAGTACAATACTTGATGAACTTGGAAAAGAAGTAAATAACAAAATATCCCAATACTGGATAGGACTACAAGGAATGAGGCAGGCCAAGACACTACTGGGAAAATATAACCAGAAGAGATCTGACGACTGTGTCAGTAAAAGTAAAACTAAGCTCAGAATACTAACGGGTATCCTAACAGGGCACTGCCATCTGAGAGGCCACCTAAAGAAACTCGGATTAGTAGACAAAGAAGAAAGCAGGTTCTGCGAGAAAGAGGAGGAAACCTCTATCCACATTCTCTCAGAATGCATTACCCTGCAAAATCCAAGGGTACGATACCTCGGAGAATATCAAATAGAAGAGGAAGATCTACCTAACCTGAAGCAAGCCTACCGACATCCTCAACTTTTTGAAAGCAATAGGACTGGAGGAACTGCTCTAATCGTTGAGACATCCTCAACGATTGGGCAGCAGTAGGGGGCACAATAGATCTTATAGGTCGCAGTGTATCGACACCCCCATCACAGATAGATATTTGTAGGTGTAAATACGAAAAACTGTAAGGAAAACTGTATTTATACATCCTGCCTTCTCTGCTGCTTCTTTAGTCCGTTTCGAAAGTTCGTTTTTTTCCCACTGGAGTGTTTTTGTACCATCCATATGAGAGTTCGACTGAAACTGTGACTGAACGGAGAACTGATCTGTCCGAAAAAGTACTTTTTCGGACGTGGACTTCTTGTTATTGTGTACTGTCCGGAATTTCACATTTTCTGACATATTCGAATAAAAATTACTATTCATTGTATTAAGGTAGTCCGCAAACCTCGCCACGGTCCTGCTTTTAGGTCGAATTCGATGTATATGTATGCAGTGTATATCGCAACTATATCGCGGGATGCCATGGTTTCAAAGTTGTGGAGGGAGTTTGAGACTCGCCTCGCGGGATGTTGCATAGAAATTGGGAGTTGGATAGTGTCGTCTGCGAGAAAGAAACTTCGAACGCCATAATATTAACAAGTTCTGCAATTTAGTTCAGGATACCGACATAATTCTTCCACATTCTCTTCTTCTTTTGCTCCATTAGCTTTCGAACACAATAGGTAATAGAAGCGCCAGTGTTATATAAAAAGAATTATAAATATATGAGCTGCGGAAAACATAATACTTTTTGGATGTTTGCATGAGAATGATATCGTAAAAGGTGCAACAGCTTTCTATTAACAATGCATTTTTATGAAGTTTTAAAGGCTGATATGTTAGTTTACAGCTTTGCTTGCCACTACCAACTTATTTCAATCACCTTTCTTTAATGGATCTTGTTATGCAGCATTAAATGAGTCTGAGAACTTGTTCAGGTCCTATGAAGTTTCCATTAGAGCTTGTTCTAGTCGGTTAGAATTTTTTCTTTTAAAATGGTCCCCTATAAAAGTACAGATCTTAAACATTTCCACCTCGAAGGCAGTCACATAATTGAGTAGAAATATTGTTTTACGTTCGGAAGCATGTCTTAGACTCATTAGGACTGGAGGAACTGCTTTAATCGTTGAGACATCATTAACAAATAGATAGATGTCCTAGACTCACGCCATATTTCTTAGACCGATCTGTAAACCAGACGATCCCATTTCTGATGAGATTAGTAACCAGTAGCTTCGATCTGGTACCTGCACGTAGAAAGATCTCTGAAATGGATGTGTAAGAGACAATTTCTTGCTCTAAGCTTGGAGCAATTCAGCTAGGAGTAGAGATCCCAACTTTTATCGTACTTACTTTTAGATCGTTTATTGATATATGAATATTCTGTACGAATGTTAGCATCAAAATACTGAAGTAGGTTAAGGCGAAGGGTGAAAATGAATAGAGAAGAATGCATTACGTGAACATACGCATAGTGATGTCACTTATCGTTTCTGAAGACAAGTCAGTGAATATTTCTCTACCAATTAAAAATTTCAATAAACTTACTTTTTGATAATTTGCAATAACAACATGGACATACTGCTATCCCCATATCATCCACAATTTAATCCTCTTACGAAAATAGGTTTCTTTTAATGTTAATTAGATTATTTTAGAGTCCTGATGTTTTAATGAGTCGGTATATAAAAGTTACAAAATTTAGTTGAAATAAATACGAAAGTTTTAGCCACTTTAGTTCTAGGATAGGTTGAGAAACATGGTCATATTTTCTTAAACAATGTACAAACCTACAAGTATTTTGTACTCGTTGTAACTTGAATTGAGTATATTTATCAAGACATGGATATTATACTATGTTGCAGTAATTTAGTAGAGACAAAACAAATGTTTCAGAGAGTTCTTTTCTCATTTTGAAGTTTAATATGTGTTTATAACACATAACATTCTCATGCAGCATTTCTACAATAAAGAATTTATGTGGTTCTTGAATCTGAGAGAAGCGTCTATGATTAAACCTTAAATTTTTTGCGCATTCGGAAGTAATAAGGTCTGAGTCGTTCAGCTTTATTTTAATATTACGAATCAGGCTAGGTCGTAAACATCTGTTTCCAAATAAAAGCACCGTAGTTTTATTAGGATTAATAGATAAATTATAACTTCCAAAAAATTCTAAAATATTTTGTAAGTCAACATTTATAGACTTAGAAGCTCTATCGAATTCGTTGGGATTAATATATTGAATAATTTGCGTATCATCAGCATAGAGTTGAATTTCATATTTAGTTACTGTGTTAGGTAAATCTGATGTGTACAAAATAAACAATAGTGAACCCAGAATAGACCCTTGCGGAACCCCAGAAACTATGTTTTTTGAGTCTGAAAAGCTGTTATCTGTGCATACCAGCTGAGAGCGTTTCCATAAGTAAGATTTAAAATAAGATAAAGTAGTTGTTCTAAAACCGTAGTATTTTAGCTTAGCTATTAATAAATCCTGATCGATTAAATCAAAAGCTTTAGAGTAGTCTAGGGAAACTAGAGCAACTCCAAGTTTCCTATCAAGACTCTGATAATATTATCAGTAAGATTTAACAAAGCTGTAGTTGTACTATGATCTTTCCTAAAACCAGATTGATGAACAGGTAAAATATTATTACTAATAAAATAATCATAAACTTGGCTGTAAGATACTTTTTCTAGTATTTTGGAAATGACTGATAATAGACTAACTAGACGCAAATCTTGGACAGTATTAGGAACAGAAATTTTTGGAATTGGACATACTATTTTCTAGGAAAATAGCGACAGAGCAAACAACTATTGACTATATGAATAATATGATTTAGGATAGTAGGTAAACATTGTTTTATCACATGAAGTGAATCCCATCATTACCAGCGGCATTGGATTTAAAAGTATTAATTACTTCGATAATAGAGTTTTGATTCAACCGGACACCGTGGCCTAGTTGGTTAAGGCCTCGGTCTTTATACTAGGCCAGTGTTCGGTTCGTAGGTTCGATCCCTGCGAAAACTCAAGTGGAATTAAAAGTCAAATAGGACTTTGGCAAGTGCAAAAAGGTATTTGTGTCATACGCAGTTTCATTCACACCGGTAAACAGGCCGGATGAGATCGGCTATCTCGTGGAACTGATAGGGGTTGGTGGCACATTTACACACTTGTTAGTCGGTAGATCACCAGCATGACAAAGGCATAGTTCAGATTAGCCTTAGTTGCAGAAAGGAGACGTTAAAATTAAGCAAGCAAGCAAGCAAGAGAGTTTTGATTCACTAACGAGAAATTAAATTTACTGTTACTGAATAGATTATTTGCGTAAAATTCAATTGTAGGCACACATCGGTATAAAAGTGTATAAACTTTATTCTTTAAACATCATACTCTCTCGCAAAGAGGTATTCATGTCAAAAATATTTTTTTACAAATCGTCAGATTAAAGAAAGCGTCGATAAGGAACACAAATAAATTCGCACGATAACTAAAATAAAATGTGCGTTCCCATCCATTTTCTGAGGTGCCAAAAAGTCAAAAGTTCGCCCTCCGAGAAGAAAAAGAACGCGTTCCAGTTTCCTGGAAAGTAGCAACTTCCGGAAAAGCAATATATTTTTCTGGCAACAAGCAGTTGCTTCTGTTTCGTGTGTCGACGCTTGGCACCTAAATTCCCCTGTTTTATTCATAATGGCTCAGAAACGATTGTTTCTAACATCTGGTGTGCTTACAGACGTTTTCTTTCGCTTTTCGGTTAATTTCTTAGGCCAGTTTCTGATTAAGTTAAAATGAGGAATCAGTTTTCGATGTTAATTTACTAATTTTTTACATTGATGTTTAAAAAGAAAAAGTTTGGATGTGAGTGCATTTGGAAGATTCACCAGGTCCGTCCAAAATGAATCTGAAGTTCTGGGAACAAACAAATGTTTAATAGGAAATTTATAAAGTAAAAAAAAATCTTTTATAAAACTTCTGTGAATAGAAAATGAATTATTAAGGCGTTTCAACATCAATATTTTCACTTATTGTTCGATTTAAAATACAAATCATACTTTTCCACCAATTTGAATAGCAATAGCAGCACGACGAAATCTAGATTTGCCGGAAAACCTTATCGGCACTGTTTCCCGTATTTCCTTTGGCTTGGATTTTCGTGTTTACGATTTCGCCAATTAGCGACAACAGAAATGTACCCGAACAAGGAAAATCTCGAATAATGAGCGAAAATAAGTTTTCCTTTTCATAAACATCCGGAAAACTCGGGAATTTGGTTTAACAAAAAAGTGGTTAGGAGAAAGAAATGCTAGTTTTGGTTTAATTCTTAAATAAATATGTATTTGTTCGAGTTGTTGAATTTTAGTTACTGTACAGTTGAAAGAAAACATTCTAGAACTATTTTTTTAAATCAAACGTTCTAAAAAACATTTAATAAGGGGAGTGGGTTGCTCAGCGGTAGAGCGGTAGAGCGGTAGAGCAAGTAATACAAGGGTTGTGGGTTCGAATTCCAACGACGGCAAAAATCATTTTCTGATTTTTAATTAATTAAAAATTTAGAAATTGATTTTCATATACCAGGTGGGGATCTCCACCAGGCCCGAATTCAGAGCCGTGATTTGGGGGGGGGGGGGGGCGAACCTTCGCGGGGTCCGGAAAAAACTATTTGTGTAATGTTAATATGCGATTTCATATTTCAGAAATATAAAAAATGATTTTTGGGATTTAAGGGGTTGCCAAAAGGGTTGAAAAATTAATTAAAATCATAAATCATGCATATAGATGTTGAGAAATATTTATTTTATTTAATTAAATGAGATTACTTACGCCAGAATGCTTAAATCTGCATTTTTTACCATTTTTAACAAAAAGGGTGGATTTCACCCCTAAAATGCGAAATGCGCAAGTCGAACATATGTCATTTTTGAAGTTGAGGGTAAAATATACTCAATCCCAAATTTTCATGCAAGGTTCGCCGAAATCGGAGGTAATAGTTGATTTTTACCTTGATTCACTGTAGTAACCAAAATAACCATAGTAGTTGAAGTCGTTGACAGTGAAGTAAAAAAAATATTTAAAATAAGAAATACATAAAAACAAAAAAAAATTAGCATTTGGCCGCAACTCCGAATGTTTGCATTTTTTTTTCGTTAACACAATAAGTGTTTATTTAATTTTGAGAGTAGGAATTCCGCCAGTATATCCATCTATGATCCATCTATGATTCATCTATGATTTATCTATGATTCATCTATGATTTATCTACGATTGATTGATCTACCTAGGATTTATCTATGCTTTTATCTATGACCTTATCTATGATTTATCTATGATTTATCTATGATTTATCTATGATTTATCTATGATTTATCTATGATTTATCTATGATTTATCTATGATTTATCTATGATTTATCTATGATTTATCTATGATTTATCTATGATTTATCTATGATTTATCTATGATTTATCTATGATTTATCTATGATTTATCTATGATTTATCTATGATTTATCTATGATTTATCTATGATTTATCTATGATTTATCTATGATTTATCTATGATTTATCTATGATTTATCTATTATTTATCTATGATTTATCTATGATTTATCTATGATTTACCTATGATTTATCTATGATTGATTACACACACACACACACACACCTCGAAAGATCCGACACTACTGGAAAAGTGGAAGGGGGTGTCTACAATGGCGGAATCCCTACTTTTGACTAATTTAGTTATTAACTTTTCTTATTCTCCCATGTGAGTTAAGTGTGATAAGAAAGAACGTATAGGTACGTCATATCCGGCGATCGTTACAAAATAAAAAATTAAATTTTTATATTTTGCATCTATAATATTTTACATTATGATACGCACTTGAGAACTCTAATGTTTCACTAGAGTACGCAACTTTTTGTGTTATACGCTTGGTAATATGAATCAACAAATGACATGAATTGACATTTGTCTTGTCATTGTATCTAATAACTCTGTCAAATTTTAAAAATTCTACAACAGTGCTACCAACTCATTTTTTTTTAAAGCAAACTTCTCTATAATATGCAGAGTATAAATTTATTAAAAAATTAATAAAATGGCAAAATATAAAAAGTATTATAAGCAACTTATTTCATATGGCTGTTATGGCACTCGTCTTCGTCATAACAGAATGCCGTATGAAATGCGTTGCTTAATGTACTATTTCAGATCACCAGATCGATTGTAGCCAATTACTAGAACCTTGAAAGTGTCATGACCAAAAAAGTACATAAAATAAAAAATTGTTATCAAGTGCCAAGTTCAATAATAATAATAATTCAGTTTACAAGTCCGATCTGGCTATCATTTTCCATTTATTTTTCAGATAGGTGAAATTTTTTGAACCAATTGGAGTGAGCTGGCCAATTATTCAATCAGCAAGCTGTTTAAAAAATAGAAGAAGATACTTAACCTCAGCTTGAACGTCAAAGTAGTACGTGTCATTTTTAGAAATGTTTATTTTACTATATAAATAGAAAAGAAAGAATGATAATAGGTAAATTATATATAAATAATTTGTGTGGAGCAATGTTTGCAGGTACGTGTATATATTAGAAATCATCATTTTTAAAATTATTTTTAAATTTTAATTTAACTATTTTTGTAACATTTTCCTGTGGGTGTCTGGAATTATAAGTTGTGATGAATTCAATAGCAATAAGAAATTATAGACACAGCTGTTTTATCTCAAAGCAGATCTGTCATAGTAACTGCATACGTAAAAAGGACCCAAGTACGTAGTTACGGAAGGGTCCACCAGGGTTTTTCTTGTTTTTTTTTTAAGGAAAATACATTTTGGATTTAAGTAATACAGATGTCCAGTAATCCAAATAGCATATTTTTTGAAAATATTTTTAATTTTCTAAAGAAAAATTAAGATTTTACATTAAAGATTCTAAGAACCTAAAAGTCCAAAGTGACAACTTTTTTAATAGCCCAGTTGTCAGAGAGTTTGACCTCGCACAAAATGTGATATCGATGAAACTTGGCACTTAAGTACTTGAATGGCTGTAAAAAACGATAAAAAAATCTTTTCTGCTCTAAAGTATATGCCAACTTCACAATTTCCAAAATAAAATCGAAAATTTGGGTTTCCATTATATCTCGAAATAAAAAATTGTATTACTAGATATCAAAAATTATTAGAAATAAGAAAGCAAATTCGAAAACTCAATCTCAAATGTGAAACACTCTCAACTGGAAAGCCAACGTACTGGCCCACAGATCCGAACAAAATTCCTGATCTTATAGATTTCTTTGTAATTAGAAATATATCCTCAAATTATATACATGTAGAAGAAGCTTGGGACATGAACTCAGATCACTCACCCATACTTCTTACACTGAGTGATAGTGTGAATCAAAAAGAAAATCAACCTAAATTAGTCAACAAACGAACGGACTGGCAAAGCTTCAGAATCAAACTTGAACGGTTAATTAATCTCTCGGTTCCGTTGAGAAGAGAAGAACAACTAGATCAGGAAGTCGAACGTTTTGTCAAAGATATTCAACAAGCAGCTTGGGAGAACACCCCTGATCTTAAATACAAAACAAAAGGAAATAATTATCCAAAAGAGATCAGAGAAAAAAGAAAAATCAGAAGAAAATGGCACCAGTCCAGAGCACCAACTGATAAAACAGCTTTAAATAATACAATACAACAGTTAAAACGCGAAACTCAGCGTATTAAAAATGAATCGATTGGTGAGTACTTGAGTGAATTAACTGATGATAGCAGTACAGATTATTCACTCTGGAAAGCAACCAAACGATTAAAAAGTCCTATTACACCGGGGAAATCTTGAAACAACTCCCACGTAAACCTGTTGTCAAACTGACCAACCTTATCAATGCATCATTTAGGATGAGATACGTACCTCAGCTATGGAAAGTAGGAAAGTAGCAGAGGTTATAATGATACCTAAGCTAGGTAAACCTCCCCAAGAAGTAACGTCATACCGACCCATCTCTTTGTTGCCTGTTATTTCGAAATTCTACAAAAAATTACTTCTTAAGAGATTAAAACCTACAATAGAAGAAAAGGACCTGATTCGCTCCCATCAATCTTGGTTTAGAGAAAAACACTCAATGATCGACCAGGTGCATAGAATCACATACATAATTGAAAAGTCTTTAGAGGAAAAGAAAGTCTGTTCCACCGTCTTCCTAGACGTGGCCCAGGCTTTTGATAAAGTTTGGCATGAGAGCCTTAACCACAAGTTAAATTTGTTACTACCACGTCAGTATTCAGAACTCTTAAAACCTTATTTATCAAACAGATATTTCAGAATAAAACAGAAAGATGTATATTTTGATCTAAGAGAAATGAAGGCAGGAGTACCCCAAGGTACTAGGTCCAGTACTATACTTACTGTATACCAGTGATATTCCTAACTTTGAGCACGATACTATTGCAACATTTGCTGATGATACTGCCATTCTGGCTGTTGGAAAAGACCATGAAGAAGCTAGCCGAAAATTACAAACATCTGTAGACCAGATTAACACCTGGACTAAAAAATTATCTTAGTTAAAGTTAAAGTTAAAGTTAAAGTTAAATGAAAATAAATCTGTTCATGTTAACTTTATTAATAAACGAAACCAACACATTCCCATAAGAATAAATTACGCTCAGATTCCCTATGCTAATACAGCAAAATATCTTGGAATGACACTCGACGCTAGGCTTCGCTGGAAAGTCCACATTAAAAAGAAACGTGAAGTGCTGGGTATAAAATATAAAAAGTTTGTATTGGTTATTAGGAAGAAACTCCAAGTTGTCCACACATAACAAACTGATCCTCTACGTTTGGACGTTTGGACGTATGGCTTTGGGGCTGCGCAAGTAAAAGTAACATTCAAGTTATCCAACGTTTTCAAAATAAAGTATTAAGGAACTTCGTCGATGCACCCTGGTACTGTCGCAACAGTGATCTTCATAGGGACCTGGATGTAGAAACTGTTGACAAGACTATATCTAAATCTGCCAGCAGCCGTTGTTCATGGGAACGTTAAGGTCATCCACCTCCTCGATAATACCAATTTAGTAAGAAGACTCAAGAGGACCAAACCTTTTGAACTAGTTTAGTGACAGTGCTAGTTACAAACAGAGTATTGTGCGGATTTTGTGTTACACGTTACCGGTAGTGTTACTAAAATTATCAGACCCTAAGGTACACTAGTGAGTAGGACCTTAGTATTTAAGAATTCTAGTTAGTTAACTTAGGTTAGAACAAAATTGCTCATTATAGAAAACATTGCCACAGACAAAAAAAATCTAAAACTCTATGCGCGCCGAGCCATTGAATACAAATATTCAGGCGAGGCGTTCGGAAAAACTAAAGTATATTTGCCTAAAATGTAGGCAAATAAAAAAGTTTTTAATCGTTTTTTTGTTTTCTTATAGAAGATTTGACCGGAAGTTATAATTTCTGAAATTCTCACTGATTTATTATAAAATTGAATGTATCTATTAATAGAGGTAAAATAAAAAAAATTCCTTGTACATTTATAATCATTATACTTTTACTTCTGATTTAAATATAATAAAAGTAATGAACATTACCTCTGTTTAATAAAACTTATGTTTTAAAATTATCATTCATTCGACGCACTTTTTATTTTTAAAATAGTGTTACCTATATACCTATATAATACCTATATAAATCAGAAATTAATTTTTTTTTAAATAAAAATTGCGTCGAATGAATATTGTAAAAAAATGATCATTATTTTGCCACGAGTTATTCTCGGTTAAAGATATTCCTTCGTGGGATTATGTAATCCGCTTTGGATGCCGGCTAACCACAGTGAAGTGGGGTGTGGATTGATATATGTTGTTAATTAAAAAGAAAAATGGGCGCCAGGAGATTGTTTTACCCTCATCCAAAATATAGTCAATTTAGTCACTCAACCTCCAGAATGGATCTAAATTGAGCCCACTAAAAAAAAAATAAACTACGTCGCAACAAAAATTTGCTTACCTTAGTTCGGGTCAAGACTATTTGTGACTATTAGTAAATGAAAGAAAAGTAACTAATTGCTAAATAACTATTTAATGTTTCCACTTACACAGGTCAAAAAAAAAAAGAAAAAGGAACCCAAGGGGTCCCACTAAAATTGTAAGAAAATTGCACTAGTTTAAAAAAAAATGATTAAATTAATTCAATGATTACGAATAATAGGGGTGTTACACCGTCCGCGAGAGCTCTCAAGGTCGTTAGAATTGGGCGTAAATAAAAAAAATACCACTCGCCCCTATAAGTCGCTTACAAAATTCCAAAAAATTTAATTAGAGAAAATATATGAAAATATTAATTTAGAGACCTGTAAAAATTACTAATTAACAAATAATGTACATGAACAAATATAAAAAAAATATGAAAAACTTGCGGTTGTTCCTAAATTAAATAGCGGCAACTTGCAGCTACTATCTCGTCAGGTCAAGTCAGCTCAATACGAAAATCTGGTTAACACTCTGCCCAACACGAGAATGTGGTCAACACTCCGCCTAACACGAGAATGTGGTTAACATCCGCCCAATACGAGAAGGTTGTTAACATCCGCCCAATACGAGAAACCTAAAATAATATACATTAAACCCCTAATCGAATACCCCTCGGCCGAGAAAGAAATTTACAAACTCTAACAGTTTATACAATAAAAACATTTAAATATGTCAACATACCCTTTTATACAGTGAAGGGGAATGAATTCTCGGCGAATCAGGAACTTTCCTGACAGATGCTTCCGTGGAAGGTGAATCCTCGGAGAATCAAATCGTCTCCCGTGGAAGGTACTATCCCTATAATATTAATATGCCTTACACACTTGCCAAATAACATAAAACTCGACTGTCATGAAAAACGCCTTACCTGACAAAAATGGCGTCGTTACGAACGTGGCTTGGTTTAGTACAAAATATCAATTCCTCTTCAAGAGATTCAGACCAGGGTAAACACACCAAATCAAATAAGCACCCTGCAAGTCTAACAATACGGGAATCGCTCGTCTATCCCAATCAATGGTACGAAATAATCTTCATAAAACACCGGGTGATTCCTCAAAATTTTGTCTAAACCACGTTACACTTATCACCCAACAAGAAAGAAAAGACCACCCGGCCGAAATTTCCTTCTCAATCCTTCTAGGACGAATTCAACCACGCAAGTCACTAAAAACGACTTGACCAATCATATAACATGATTGGTCAAACTCTGCGACTTGACCAATTTTTTTTATTTTTTTTTGCTGTTTACACTGACATTGTATAGACTATAATACCAACCGAAGCAAAACAGATTTAGAAAAAAAATGAAATTATTTTTTAGTATTACTGCGTATTTTTTTCGAAATATTTATGTTAATAGCAGACTAAAACAGCAAGGTATTTATTATATAGGGTGATTCATAACTATTGGGACATAGGCTAAGGGCAGATTATTGGGACCAAAATATGGCGATAGGACCAAATAATATACCTTAATAAAATATTGCTGGGCAGGGCGTTAAAGTAATGAAAATTTTTTTTCGATTTTTTCTGATAACGTCACTATATATTTATAAATCTTTATCAAAATCAGTACCGAGGCATAACTTTGTACAAGGAATATTATTTTATGTAGTTTTTCACATTTTGTTACATGTAGCGCCACGTGAACGATTCCTGATGATGAAACTAACTGGTAGCTTTTTTTGACGAAACTTTTTTAGTATTTTTGATTAGAAAATATGACGTAAACATCATTTCTACATAATATTGGTACTCTTGTTTAAACACGATAATTTCACCCGTTTTCGAGAAAAATTGAACAGGTAATTTTATATAGCGTCAGACTAATGCTTTCTTTGACATCCTTTACTACAAGAATTAGAAAAGGCATAGAAGTCGGAGGAGGCCACATAGAACATTTAATTCAAGTTTGCTATTTTTATGTTAAATTGTTTTTAATTCTGAATTACCATTGAAGTACCCTTACGTTACAAGTTTTTTATTGTCCGTTATTTGAAATCTTCTCAGAATTGTTCAATTACGTTTTTCTCGTAAACGGGTGAAATTATCGTGTTTAAACAAGGGTACCAATATTATGTAGAAATGATGTTTACGTCGTATTTTCTTATCAAAATCACTAAAAAGTTTCGTCAAAAAAAGCTACCGCCGCCTGTAACAAAATGTGAAATATTACATAAAATAATATTCCTTGTACAAAATTATGACTCAGTACCGATTTTGATAACAATTGATAAATATACAGTGACATTATAAGAAAAAAACAAAAAAAATTTCAACTTTAACGCCCTGTATCTTATTCCACAGCAATATTTTAAAGGTATATTTGGTCCTATCGCCATATTTTGGTCCCAATAACCTGCCTTAGCCTATATCCCAATAGTTATGAGTCACCCTGTATATCCGAACGAAGAACATTTATATTATTTTTTGTTTCAGTATGTATTATGGCCACTACTTGCTTTCCCGACGTCACAACTCTAAAAATAGAAATCGCAAAAGCACTTTATATTTTCCAAGAGGTATTCGAAGTGAATATTTCCAACAGAACGGAACAAAAGATAAGCTTTAAAGCTCTTTTTGATGTGGACCACGCCAAATTAATTTTTTTTGAATTGATTGTACCACTTTTACAAAATGCCGGTCTAGCGTTAGGCGGATTCTGTTGTTTCTGCAGTTTTGGAAACAATTTTGGACGAAGAAATGCATTACTGGCTACTGAATCGCTGACAATAGTACTTTACGTTGCAAAGACCATATATTACTCTAAAGCTATGTCAATTTTATCCAGCTTCACTACAATGGGCTCACTGATAACTGTATTAACCTATGTTGGCGAAATATCTCCTACAAATATACGAGGGATTCTCATAACTTTGCCATCAGCTATGACCGTACCGAAATACTTCTATGATTTATATTTAGAACCTTATACATATAAGATATCTTTAACATTACTCTTTTTGGCTTTTTTGCTGACATACATATTCTGCGAGGAAACTCCTTATTTTCATCTAATCCAAGATCGTCCAGGTTCTGCGTTCAAAGCTCTTAGCGCGTACAGAAGAGGTGAGGTGAATATTGACGAAGAAATTGAACAAATGGATAACGATATTAAAGAGCAAAAACTTATGCGGTTAAAAGAGTTGTTATATACTTTAAAAATAGGTATAAGACTTTTATTATTCCAGTGGTTTGCGATAGCAAATGCTGCAATAATACTAGGTTCGTGGTTTTTCAAATCGATGTACGGAAGTGAAGATGAATTTCCCCAATTTATCGTTTATGCCATTCTGTTAAGTCCTCTTTTATCTCCGCTTTTAATTGACAGGTTTGATAGAAAGAAGCTACTAGCAGTTTCAACTGTCGGTATGACATTTGTTCATGCTATGTGGTGTATCGGTTATGAATTAGATCTGTTGAGAAAAAACCCCTTCAAATTTATAGCACCCATTTTGTTTTGTATTTTTGATATTTGTTATAATATCGGAATAGGTACGTTAGTTTGGGTCTACCTCACTGAAATTTATCCTACATTGATTAAGATATGGCTACTAGCTATTTCGCTTTTTCTGACCTATTATTGTTCTTTTATTATTCTTATTCCATTCTTGCTTAGTTATGTGATATTTTTAAATTATATACCCGTAGTTGGAATGATGTTACTGTTAATAAGCTGGCTTATTGCTTCGTATTTTATGTTATTCCGAGATACCATCATTGAGACCAGAGGAAAAAGTTTCTGGAAAATTCAGGACGAACTGTACAAAGATTTCTAGGGTTACGGTTACGGTAATGTTTCCTCTTGCGTTCCAATACCAATGTTTCCTTGTTGCATATATCTCCATTGTACAGTCCTATTTTACTAGTGCATGACCAGTCATTAGTCCTGTTATCACTCCCAACCTAATTCTGGCTAATAAGAGCAGTTCAGTTGTTCTTTTGGAACATGTTCTTCCTAAGAAGAATTTTTTGTATTTTTGTCATAACACATTTTGCCAGCGTTGCAGGTGTCTTTCCCCGATCCAGTTTTTTATGACCCCTTCGGGTATTTTTGCAAAGTTGGTAGTTTCTCTTACTTTGAAAAAGTATTTAAGTTAATCTGCCATCATTAGCCAAAACGCCGTATCTGCAGAAAATTCACAATTCAATAATAGTGTATTCCAACAGAGTAACAGGTTTTTCCACTTTTTCCACGACCACAGAAAGTAGGAATTAAATATAGTAAAATGAAACCTCAATCTCTCAACATTGTGTAGTATTTTTATATTCAAGCTTGGATTTTTGCGGTAGCAAATTTTGAGTTATGTTACCGGCATATTTTTTCATTTCTGGAGGAGTATTTTCAAATTCTACATCTGATTCGTTTGATTTTCTACTCCTTGTTAATAAATTAAAAGTTTTTACAAACCAATATTAAGACCACGTCAACTAATACTGACAGTTAGTTTGACATTCATGGCAGACCTTATTTTTTTAAACAATTACGGAATGAACATTCTGTCTCTGGAGTAAGAATGAAATACGTATAAAATATATAGTGTAGAATTTTCTTTCAATTTCAAGAGCGAGAATGTTTCTGTTATTATAAGTGGTTTCAGAATAACTAGTAGTTCTTGGTTAGGTGAATCCATACACAGTTTTGTAGATACGGCTTAACCTGAGGCATTTTTACAAGGTAGATTCATATCATGACCAGAATTATGTAAAAAGTTAATTTCAATACGGCGTTTTGGCTAATCAGGGCAGTAATAAGGTGTGATAGAAAATTTTGTTACAATTGAAAAACTTACAGTTTCGGAAGTCCTGCGACATTACTGTTTTTTAAGGGGGAACCCCTCTTGCAATACATCTAAGAATGAGATAATTTTTGGGACTTTTTCATGACAAATAAACATTGGAACCATTTGCTTGTTTTCCTATCTTGTATATGAATTTACACATTTTTGATTGGGGAAATTGCTGAAATCTGATTAAGAAACGTAAAGCCATAGGCGCTGGGTTGGCAGGTACATATTTTTTTAGGATTTTTAGACAAACCTCCTTGCTCAGTCATTTTTGTTTTGTTAGGATGTAATAATGTTCCAAATATACAAGAGGTTACATACGATTTAAATAAAATTATTAATTTTTCTTACAGAAGATTTATGTATAGAAAAATTTTTAATACATATAAAATAAAAAAGTTTTAGGTTGAAGAAGTTAAATCAATTTGTGTGTTAAATAAATATTTAATTACTGTCATTATCATCATCATTTATTACAACTGGATGGACAACTTCTGTGTCAAACATAACGTTTCACCAGGATTCTATTGGATCCTCAGTGTGTCAAATTATCTATCAACTCTCCACTTAGCAAGTGACTTTCACTAGGAGTATCGTCTCCACTTATATTTTCACTAGTAATCTCCCTAGAGCTTGAATTACTATCGGAAATATTCCCGAAAGCAATTCAAGCTCTAGGGAGATTCGGTAAGAAAATTTCACACCAAAGTAATATAAAAAATTATAACATGATATTCTCGTAAGACCGGTCTTTTTTTTTTATTTGACACTTGACAGAATTACTATCGCTTTGGTACAGCCCAGGGTAGGAAAATACTATCGCCAAGTTTTTTGGTTGCTACGGTAACGAGATGAAACGAAAGCTTCTTATTGGTTAAAAAATGTTGGTGTGAAATTTTCAATAGTAATACCGCAAGTGATTGAATTTTCGCGATAAGTCTGTCGATTCATTTCATAACGAAACTCAGTTGCTTAAATTTATTCAAGCAACTCAGTTGAGTTATGAAATAAGAGACAGACTTATGAGATGAATTCAATCACGAGTGGAATTTTATTAGACTATTTCACAAACAAAGTAAAAGGTCTCATTTTGACGTCTGTAGCTGTAATTATTTTTTTTGAAAATGTCAAATTTTGTTTTGCAATTCGTATCCATGGTTACGCCGTGATAGACCAATCAGGATTGAAAGACAGCTGGTATTATCGCGATAATACCAGCTGTCTATGGTTTGTGATTAGTCAGATTTTGTGAAAATTCGAAGATGAGTGAAATAGTCACTATAATAATTTTTTTTATACTCCAAATGTGTTCAATTGAGTAATTCATTATATGTTTTTGGTGAAAAGACTAGGTCTGCTTCAGAGATGAAGTACAATATATCTTAAAACATAAATAGTACATAAAAAATATGTTGTTATATTTGCAATGATTTAAATCGATCAGCAAAAAAAATAAAAATACAAATCTTTGATCAGACAACTGTAAACAAAAAAGGAGAAGAAGATCTAAAAATATTAAGAAGGAAAATACTGAGAACAATACTAAATATAACAAAATACGGAGAAAGAAGATTAAAAAGAAACATAGAAATAAAAAAGGAACTAGGTGGAGAAAATATAGTCCGATATAAAAAAGCAATGAGAGAATGACAACATGGGTCCCTTTGAAGAAGCAAGGGGAAGGCCACGAAGTAGATGGTGGGATCAAGTAGAGGAAGATGTAAAAGCATTGAAAATCAGAGACTGGAAACGAAAATTAAGAGATAGAAGAAAATAGAAAACCATAACAAAAGAGGCCAGGTCAGATAAAAGAATATAAATATTTTTCATTGTTATTTATATGAACCATTTCAAGAAAGAGACGCGTATTGAGATTTCGTTCATTATCGAGAATTTTGGCATTATTATAGTCAATCACATGATCTTTATCTATTACATGTTCAGCAAGGCGACAAGATCTTACATTCCTGCTGCAGTCACTTTTATGAGAGGTTATTCTATCTTCAAGCATTCTACTTGTTTGACCAATGTATACTTCATCACAGCTGCTGCATGGGATTTCATAGATTATATTTGGTTTATTTTTGACTGGTATAGGTGTTTTCAATTTAGAATGTATTTGTGAAATAGTTTTCAAATTGGTTTTAGCTATTTTAATATTGTCTTCATTTTTGAACAAATGCACTGAGTCAATAGGATTCAATATAGTTTTTTCTAAGGTAGCCATAATCCTCCGGGATTGGACGGCCGTGATGATAAAGATATTTGCAATAAAATTTATCTTGCACCTTTAGCTTTTGTCTTTCTCGCACATTTCGTGCTATTGTCTTGCCAGAAACGTTTCACAGTGCCATCTTACAAAATCGCTGTTTGGTCCAAAAAAAAACGTAAACCTTCATTTTTAAATTTAACGTATTTATGTAGAAAATTCACACGTTTCGTTGCAACTGAAGGCAACTCCATTAAGCCACGACGTGAATCGTTTTTATTGTCCCAGAAACCAAAGTTTTTTTATAACTTAGAAGTTAAAATAACTTTTGAGGAAAATAAATAATAGATCTCGTCTGGATATCTAAAAAAATTTCAGTCTAGTTTAGAGTTTTTAGATGTTTATTTATTTTTATTTAATAAGTAGATTGTTGTCAACTCTAATAAAATTGTATAACTTATCTATTGATACACACATCAGAAATGCTTAAAAATATGTTGCGAAATTGTTAAATCTATGCAACATAGCCTGGATAGGAGAAGAAATGCCAAAAGACTAGCAGTGACATAAACATAATTAAAAGATTTAAGTACAAAATGAATAGGAAAATCCTTACATCATCAGGGTAATAACAGAGTTGATATTATATATTAAGACTTACTACATATAGCATAAAAATAAAACATACCATCGATTCTATGATGCCCTCGAACATGCCCATCGACACATCCATACAAAATCCCTATCAACACATTCACCACCAAAAATAACATTTTCGAAAAATTTAATATCGTCATAGAATATTAGAATCGCCGCGAACCATCAGTGTCCCGTACTCGGATATGATACGTAACTAACCGCCTCCGAAGAGATTTCCAGTCGCTTCTTCGCGACTGATCACCGCCGCTTCTCGCACCGGACTGCCGCCGCCGATGATTTCGATGTTGGGGTAAAAGAAAGGAGAGATTTTGGAGTTTGGAGGACGCGCGCGCTTCCCGTGGAGACACGTGCTTTGCTATGTTGAAGACGGGACGGTTCGAGGATTCAGTAGTTTTTTTTTTGGATAACTTAAACATGTGGATGAATGTAAACTAAGCGAACAAAATATTTTTTTCATTTAGTAATCGAAATAGTGTTGCTTATTTTTTTATAGACTGTATCTTTAATTGTTGAAAATAAAATTATTATACAGGGTGACCCAAGACTATTCCCTCGTTCTCTTGTGCCTAAACGGAAATTTTAGAGAAGAGTCCTACTAACTTTCTAATCGTTAATTTTATGCATATGCATTATTCATAGTTTTTGATAGAAAATGAAAAGTTATTTCACATAGGATAAAAAATACAAGTTAAGTGAGTTTTTGCGGTTTGAAAAATATAAAATTAGAATCCTTTTCCTAAACACCCTGTGCAAAATATCGAAATCCTACACAGTGCAAATGAAAGCCCTAAAAGACAGAATGAAAGGATATAAATTTGTGTCACTGAAAGTACGAAGTTTCCGTGTTTTTCGTTTTTCTTTAAATAGAATGTAGAATATAGAATCACTATTTTCTCAAAATTGGTAAGAAATAGATATAGGGAATGTTGAATAAAGTTGACTTAATTTTTGACGTATAATCTAGAAATGTCTTAACCTAACTTTCATAAATTGCAATTTTCTGCATCACCCTGTATAGTTGCAAGTAATTTAAACAAATAGATCTTATCAATTTACATATCTCACCAAAAAAATAAGCTGATATCTCATATTTCATATAATATTATTTTATGGGGAAGTTTTTCTAATGCTTCACGGGTTCTTATTACCCAAAAGAGAATAATTAGGCTCATTTTTAATTTAGGGCCATACAAAAAATACAAAATTTTAACTGTAACATAGCCCAGAATATGCAGGGATAAAACTTTATAATCATCTCCCACCTGATATAAAAAATGTCTATCAGTTTATCCACTTTAAACTTAAATTAAAAAATTGTCTAATAGAGAGAAGCATATTTATTTATTTATTTATTAATTATTATTTATTATTAATCTACGGCAATTAACTTACAGAATATCGTGAAATGTACGAAATAATTTTTTTGTGGGAAAAGTGTCGAATAAGTATGTAAAAAGTCAGGAAAATAATGAAAAGGTGTGGAAAATGTAGTCAAATTAAGTTGATTTTTTTTTTTTCGTAGCAAAACACTCTGTGGGAATGTTTTCTATAATTACAATCTGATATAAGCAATTTTGTTCCAACCTAACTTAACTAGAATTTTTAAATACTAAGGTCCTACTCACTACCGGTAACAAAATCCGCACAATACTCTGTTTGTAACTAGCACTGCCACTAAACTAGTTCAAAAGGTTTGGTCCTCTTGAGTCTTCTTACTAAATTGGTATTATCGAGGAGCTGAATGACCTCAACGTTCCCATGTTGGAGCAGCCGTTGTTCATGGCTGCTGGCAGATTTAGATATAGTCTTGTCAACAGTTTCTACATCCAGGTCCCTATGAAGATCACTGTTGCAACAGTACCAGGGTGCATCGACGATGTTCCTTAATACTTTATTTTGAAAACGTTGGATAACTTGAATGTTACTTTTACTGGCGCAGCCCCAAAGCTGGCTACCATACGTCCAAACGGGTTTCAATATCTGCTTGTAGAGGAGCAGTTTATTATGTGTGGACAACTTGGAGTTTCTTCCTAATAACCAATACATCTTTTTATACTTCACAGGATCATTTCTGTAGTATATCTTCGCATACTCTCTACTCAAATTAAGTTGATGAAAAAATTATTTCTTCTTTCGAAACTAATAATAATAATAATTTATTAGGAAAATGCACCACTTAGATCTTGGACATTCTGTATAATCAACAATGAAAATACAATATGGTCCAATCTTTTTGACCTTCCCATTCATCATGTCCAGTACTTTAATATTATACAGGTTTTCAGAGAGATTTCATTGGTACTTCCCAGAAAAAAATTCGTCATTATAAGATCATAAACATTTCCACTTATTAATTTCGCGGTTCCATGGTAACCAAACAAAAAATAGACTCTGATTGGCTTAAAAATGACGGTGTGAAATTTTCATCTAAAAATTTTATCAGATGACAGCTCAAAATATAATTTGGCTAATCTGCCTTGCCAGTCTCGTCTAATGATCGTCAGGTGCGCTAAATTCGGCTCTGATAGGTTCATCTGGAGCTAGCAGAACATGCGTTTTTCTTTTCTAAAGGAGCAATAAATGTTTAATTGGGGCATTAAATTAGCACTAAATTATTTAACATATCTATATCATGTTTCATTAATTTCTAAAAACATTTAAATAGTCTTCTCTACTAGGTTTGTCTGTAGCTAGCAGAACATGCGTTTTTCTTAAGAAAAAAAGGAGCATTAAATTTTTCATTAGGGCATTAAATTAGCATATATGAATGTACTTTTGTTTTCTTCTGCTGGCCTTGCTCTGCCAGCTTCATGGACATAAAATTCACTCCCTTCTTGACTATAAGTGTATAAGTGTTAGTGTTTAAATTGGTATATTGATTTATTTAGAAAAACTAATTAAAAATGAATTTTTAAACATCAATCTCATTTTATTGATTCATGTTTAATAAATAATTTCCCTTGGTAATTTTTTATTATTGATGTCACTTTTGAAAATTATTTCAGAAATGACAAAGTTAAATAATAAAAATTAAAGAGATAATTTTAAAACAAACTTTGTTTTCTGGTATCCCACAACTCCCAATCAATCGTTTAATAACTAATAGGTAATTTTTTATTAGTTCACATGGCATTTAAGCAGCACAAAACAAATATATTTGAACAATTAATTGGATTTTACATATGAAATTGACACAAACCCGTTCTATGCATACAAAATAATTAATGATCCGGACGAATGTTGCTGAGTTCCGACTTCCGCTACTGGATGAAGAGCAAAAAATAATGTAGTGGAAATTATCAAATTAGTTCTGCAGCCGCACTCCTGAAAATTTAATTCGGTCAGTTTTTAAACGCGTATAATTTACCGGAAAAATTATACTTAACTGGAGAATCATTTCCGTAATTTATCATGTCGTAAGGGCAAGTGGCACGGTGGGCCTGTTAGTCCAGAAATATCGACTTTTACCGTTGGTGTTGTATTCGTCAACAGGGTTCTTCTTCTCCTTCAATCTGTATTTTTCCACTTCAGGATGAAGTATAACCAGAAATACAGGGTGTGTCACGTTGATGGCCCATTACCCATATACAGGGTGTCCCATTAAGAATGGGACATAGAACAACCGCAGATTCTCCGATTCAAAATAAAACGATTAAGCGTAATATGCTTAGATAAAATGTTACTCGTTTCCGAAATACGGGGTGTTGAAGTTGAAAACTGAAAAATTATTAATGGCCATAATTTTTTTAATACACCGTATAATTTTACTCAAATCGGCACACTTGTTAAATATCATAAAATGCACCTAACAGTAAAAAAAAACAGTTCAGTACGCTCTACCAGTGGCGTACGGCAGGAGTGAGTAATGCTTGTACCCCTTCTAAATGTTACGCCGCTGCCTAAATTTTAATTTTGACTATAATTTTTTTGATATTTTCTAAGTCAATAATGTACACTTTTCGAGATATTCACAGTTAAAGATAGATAGGCATGTCCTGTTTCAAGTTTTGGTCGAAATACACCCTTTTTACCCAACCTGTCATACAGACATTAGAAAATTTTGTGTCCTGGTTGTTGTCTAATATTACAGTTATTAATAACAATAATCACTTATCGGCAACAGATAGTTACTACGAAAATGTTTAACTGACAGTGACAGAACTTCATTATAAATCAAAGCCTACTGTCAAAATTTTCAATTATAAAAATAAATATTCTCACAATCGCAACGTGCCTATTAGGAACTTAACATTACAAATCAGAACAAAAAAATAAAAAAAAATAGAATAAAGCTGTTTGGTCGCGAATCTCATTAATTGTAAAAATGAATATTATTAATAATAATACAAATAAAAAGTACATGTCTATCTATCTATAACTGCGAATATCTCGAAAAACAATGACTTTACAACAAACTAACAAGTATACATTATTGAGTCAGAAAATATCAAAAAAATTAAAATTACAGTCAAAATTAAAATTTAGAAAGCGGCGTAACATTTAGAAGGGGTACAAGCATTACTTACTCCTGCCGTACGCCACTGGTAAAGCGTACTGAACTGTTTTTTTACTGTTAGGTGCATTTTATGATATTTAACAAGTGCGCCGATTTAAGTAAAATTATAGGGTGTATTAAAAAAATTATGGCCATTAATAACTTTTCAGTTTTCAACTTCAACATCCCGTATTTCGGAAACGAGTAACATTTTATCTAAGCATATTTCGCTTAATCGTTTTATTTTGAATCGGAGAATCTGCGGTTGTTCTATTTCCCATTCTTAATGGGACACCCTGTATACAGTACAGGTATTTGAGATTTGAAAATTTGGTTGCGGGGCATTGTCAGTAGGCTCCTTTGATAACAATATAGAAAAGACGAAAATAATCAAGAACTAAAAGAGAGACTAAAGAGATACAGAAACAAATTGAATACGCTAAAAAGAAACTCAAAAAATGATTTTTTTTAAAACACGAATTGATGAAAATTCCAGCCATAAAAAAAATATGGAAAATTATTAATGAATTAACAGGCAAAAAGAATAAAAGTACAACATTAGTAGATAAAATTATAACAAATGATAACAAACATATAACCAAAAATATAGATATTGCAGACTACGTTAATTCCCATTGGGAAATTAATGGATGAAAATATACAATCTAATCCACTTTCAGCTGATATCCCTACATACAATAAAGTTGTAAGAAATTCCATATTCTTGTCTCTTGTGACTGAAGAGGAAATAATAAATCAAATAATAACACTTAAGACAAATGCAGCGCCAGGCCCTGACTCCATACAAACACGTACTATAAAACAAATTGCTGTCCAAATATCTAAACTATTAGGATATATCATAAACTTATCAATGCAATCATCATTCAAAAAGAGTATCTACTATTTCACCTATATTCAAATCTGGAACAAGACATGATGCTGGTAACTATCTGTTATTAACAACCTTGCAAAAATTCACGAAAAATGCATAAAAACAATAAACATCATATCAGAAAGACAGTATGGTTTCAGAGACGAACTTAGTACAAATGATGCTATTTTTGAGGTGTAACGGTGGTGGAATTTTTTAAACCATAAAAATACCAAAAAAGGACCATGGGCGTACCAAAACTACCTAAGGTTGTGAAATAATTCACGCTTGTTCCCAAGAACAAAGACATTAAATGTCCTACACTGCACCAGCGTCTGGACTTCAACAACTACTCCTTGGGCTATATGACCCCCCCAGGTATTGAATTACGAAAGTCCAGACGTGGTTTGGCGCCCGACCAAGTCGGGGCTTTAAACCAAAAGCTTTAATTTTATTATTAAAGGAGCTTGCCATTCTTAGACCGGTTTCGGAATTATTGTTCCTCTTCAGTAAGAAGTAGGCTAGCTCGACATCCTATCCCTAAAGGATGTCTGAAAATGAATTCGACTCGCCTCGCTCTTGATAAGATGTCGAGCTAGCCTACTTCTTACTGAAGAGGAACAATAATTGCGAAACCGGTCTAAGAATGGCAAGCTCCTTTAATAATAAAATCAAAGTTTTTGGTTTAAAGCCCCGACTTGGTCGGGCGCCAAACCACGTCTGAACTTTCGTAATTCAATACCTGGGGGTGCATATAGCCCAAGGAGTAGTTGTTGAAGTCCAGACGCTGGTTGCAGTGTAGGACATTTAATGTCTTTGTTCTTGGGAACAAGTGTGATTTATTTCACAACCTTAGGTACTATTTTTGAGGTAACAAATATATTATATAACTCAATTGATAAAGACAAAAAAGTAATCGCCGTCTTTCTCGATCTAAAAAAGGCATTTGATACGGTTTCCCATGCAATCTTACTGGAAAAATTAGAAACAAACGGTGTCAGAGGAAAAGCTTCAGATCTTGTCAAATCTTATCTTACTGATCGCACTCAAACAGTCAAAGGCAACGGTAAAAATAGTAATGAAAAAACTACTATCTATGGTATACCACAAGTAACAAAGGTGGAAAACACGCTGGAAAATAAAGAAGTGTTGTTAGCGGCCTTTCTAGATATAGAAGGGGCATTTGACAATACTTCTATAAATTCAATCTCAAGAGTCCTTAGACATAGAGAAATATAAGTAAAATAAAAATACATAACAAAAATAATTGTACTCATACTTGTGACTGTTAAGACATTCAAGAGGTACGAGATCAAATACTTAGGCGGTATTCATTGATCGATTTTTGAAATGGAATAAATACATTGATCGCATCAAAAAATTACTTTGATGTACTCTACCAAAATTCAAAATATTATCTAACATATTATCGCAACGAACCATTTTTGCAATTTATTATGCGTTTGTTCAGTCAATTTTAGAATACGGTAGGTATAATAGCATGGGGAGCATCTCATCAAATGAATTTAGAACACTTAAATACTGTGCAAAGGTACATCATGAAATTGATAATGAAAAATAATCGGCGATAGTCTACAAAATTACTATATGCAGAAGCGAATGTATTCACAATAACACAACTATTCCAAATCAATACATTATTAATTAACTATAAGCACTCCAAATATTGCATAAAAATTTAGCATAACTACGCAACCAGAAGTCAAAGAAAAACACAATTACAAATCCCAAGACTCCAAAAAACTATCTCTCAAAAGCACGCAATTTACATTGGCATAAATTTATACAACAATCTACCTGAAGCACTAAAGAAAATAAATAGTTAAAAACTCTTCAAAAGCAAAATTAAATAATATATCATGAGAAAGGATTTATCAAATAAATAAAACGCTCGTTTCTGTCATGGAACCAATTGATTATTCTTATTATTATTTTTATTATTATTATTATTGTTGCTATTATTATTAGTATTATTACTGGTATTGTTATTATTATTATTGAACTTGTCCGATGTCAACGAATTATTATAATTATTTTAATTTTAAATTTAAGCTAACATCTTGTATCGTCATGCACAAAACTATAGGTTTCAATTTTCATGGCATGCTAGATTATATTACCCACCAATTATTGTAAAATATCTCCAAATTATAATAAATCTAGCATTAACTAGAAATGCGTAACTTTAGGTATATGGAATGCCAATACAGATCAAAAGAGAATAAAAAACTGATTCAGGCATGTTAATAATATACAGGGTGTTTCATTTGAAATTATCGACTTATTGAGAATTGAAAATATGGACATTGTACGCTCCAATCTAGATACCCTGTATTGAATATCGCATTTGACGTTTCACCCTATGCTAGAAGGATATTCTCACAATATCTGAATGAAATTTGAAATTAATAGCTTAACAACTAAGCCAGATACGGAAATTAACGTAAATGCGTGTTTTTCAATTTTTTTTTATAAAAATATCAAATATTTCGGAAACTGTTATACTTAGACCTGTGGTATGTTAAGAAATATTTTTTTGTTCAAAATTTGATGCTGAATCACAAAATAAAAAGAAAAATGGTACATGTCATTTGAAATAACAAAGTTGATGCATATTTCCGGTATAACCGAAAGTAACCCGAAGTTGAAAATATTTTCATTGAATAGAGCGTACTGACAAAGCCCCATAACCCAATTTTCAAATATCTATACTTCGCTATATATGGCTATTGGGCCATCTACATGACACACCCTGTATAGTAAAGCCATAAATCAATATTAGCCGACGACCCTCATTATTACCTATTGTTCAAGATGTAATAATGCAATAATTAATTAAAATATCTCATGATCATTATAGCTATATAATAGGACTTTAGTGATGTCCTAAAATATGCTGAGATGATACCTATATTTATCTGGGAATTATAGGCCTATATCTCTACTGCCGTAAATTTTTTAAACAAGTATTCTCTCCTTTCGACTGGACCAATTTGGTTTCCACTAAAAAAACTATTAACAAAACGAGATGACAAGTTAAATTGATATTTGACTTTTGACGTGATATTAAACACGTATTGTTATTCCATGGCTATCTTTAATTTCATCAAACCTTAACGTATTGGAATTCGACGGCATGGTACGAAATAGGTATTGTAAAAATTCAATAAACGATCATATTGCAATGAAATAATCACCTTGTATGTAGAAGGTAACCAGGTAACAAAAAAATGAAAGATAGTGACAGGGGATTTTGAGAGTTACTAAAAGAAAGGGGATGTCAAAAGGTTTTTTTATTGGAAAATTGAGAAATATTAAAAAAGAAAAATTTAAATCCACCACCAACAGAAAGTTGCAATTGATTAATAACAATAACTTATGTTAATATTAAGTTGTATGATATATGGAAGTTTGTAACTACCTAGAAGAGTTCTGTTAATGTACGAGGACGTCTAGATGAGAAGACTAGTTTGATTTGGCTTAGAAGGACTTTCACATACAGGTCAAAGGTACTTGAAACTTTCAGTGTTTAGTATTAGGCTATTTTTGTTATTTTTATTGTTCAATATTATATTATAGAGAGTGAGTGAGTGTGAATGTTTTGTTAATAATTATATTTGCAATTTTCGGCAATGTTCAATGTTATCATCTGAAATTGTTTTAATAAAATTTATAACTTTTGACATTTCGTATCAATATTTAGGTTTGAACAAAAAGGAAGTGGTACATAATGTATATCGTTGAATTGGTAATTAAATTCTCTATCGAATGACAAGATGGCCCTCGGTAGGTACCATTTGAATAAAACGATTTATTCGTTAAAAATGAATTTAGAAAATTTAAATTCCCGCTGTAGGATTTGTTATTGATCATATCGATAAAAAGTCTATTACTATGAATTACTGATGTCAATTGGAATAGATTATGACCAGAAAAAGGCCTCCTGTGCTAAAAATAAATTTGGAAATTTGAATTTTTTTATTGAAAAATAAAAAATTTGGCAACACTGTCGTATGTAATTTGAGCCATAGAATCTAAAAAACATCAAATATACAGGGTGTTCCAATTAAAAAATCGAAGTTGGTGACATTTCTGGCGAAACCGGAAGTCCGCCATTTTGTTTTTATACGACTGTCAATCCAAAATTGTGTCTCATAGCTATGTTCCAAATTTTATTCAAATCGGTTAAAAAATGAACGAGATATAGACATGGCCCTAGTCTCATTGTCACCCGGTATTCTGTGATTTATCTAAGGCGTTTGACTGTGTAAATCATAAAATATTTTTGAATAAACTGGAAAATATTGTTTCAGAGGTACGGTTTTGGATTAGTTAAAATCTTATATGTCAAACAGATGTCAACGGATAGTTGTTAAAAAAGATCACCCAGATCGTCTTTCTTTTGACAGTGGTGTACCTTAAGGTTCTGTTTTGGGGCCACTACTTTTTTTATTATATATTAATGACTTACCCGATATTAATATTAATGGATCACTTACTATTTTTGCTGATGATACGACCATAATGTGGCACAACAAACTTGAAGACATTCTAGCTAGCAAAATTAGTAATGATATAATTTTAATAAAACAGTGGTGTGATTCTAACCTATTAAGCTTCAATGTATCTAAAACTAGTTTGATAACGTTCAAATGTAATATATCAGATCTTGTTCTTGGTCAATAAAACATACAGAAGCTAATAAATACTAAATTTCTTGGATTCTGCATTGATGAAAATTTAAAATTCGATTCACACATAAACCTATTATGTAATAAGTTAGTATCTGGATGCTTTGCAATAAGAACAGTTTCTAAGAGTCTAAACTTTGAAAAAGCTAAAAGTGTGTTTTTGGGGTTCCTGTAATCAGGAACTATTTACTAGAGTTTTTGGGTTACAAAAAAGGGCTCTTAGATTTCTGTGCAAAGTGAACTTGTAAGCCTTTATTTCTAGATCATAAAATTTTAACCTTAGTCAGCATTTACATTTTGGAAACGTCAGTGATCATGCACAAAAAATATAAAAATCAAATCATCGCAAACTCTCATCATAATACAAGACGTACTTATTGGATCCCACTTCCTATTCCTACTACCACCCTAATCAAACAGTCGATTTTTTATAACAGTAAGAAGATTTTCAATCATCTACCATTAAATATAAAAAGAATTGAAAACACATGTAAATTTAGAAGGGAAGTAAAAAACCTTCTGGTAGAAAAAGCATATTATTTGTTTGGAGAGTTTTTTGAGGATAGTCTTGAGAGAAATTAATTTATAAAATATAAATGAGTCATTGTTTTGACTAGTGTTTTTATTATTAGTATTATGCTGTACCGATGCTTTGTCAACGAGTTTTTAACTTTCGACAATGAAGTAAAGTAATTTATCTATCTATCTAACTCTTTTTAAATTGTATGTTATGTTAATCTTTATTTGTTTTAACTGTGTTGGTGTTTTTAACCTTTTATTTCAATTTTTTTTTATTACACAGCTTTGTCAATAAGTTTTTTCTTTAGACAATAAAGCACATTTGATTTGACTCTGCGTAGACCGCCTGCTGATAACTAAAGAGGTTGATGATTTATGATATTACTATATTTCTGGTGAGGCCATACCAGCCGTTTTCAATTAATTTCTGTTTCTGCAATTCTCATTCATGTTTACTTTCAATAATATATTCAAAATGAATTTTGTCGAAAAGAAATTGTGTTGAGACGATGTAAAAAAAGTTGCCAGAAAATTTTTTTGAAGTAAACAAATTTTTTACTTAAAAAATGTATCGTAACAATAATTTTCACAAGTAAATTAAGAAAATTGAAAACATTAATTCATGACAAAATTATTTAGTACAAAAAAATAAAATTGGTGCGAAAAACAAATTTGGAAGAAAACCTATCAATAAATAATTAAAACATGTCCAATTGTTTTTTATATTTTTCTGCTATTTTATAATCCACATAAAATTTTATTTCTTAAAAATCTCTCATTAATAAACATGAAAACAAATGAGAAACACGAAAAAATACAAAGTGTAGAACAGCTAATGTCAGTAATGAATATAACCTATTTTTGATTGAAATATCTATTTGGGACTAGAATAGAGTCCACCTAACTAATAATTTTCACCCACCTTCGTCGTTTCAAAAGCACAGCATAACACTTCACTCACCCGCTTCGGAACTTTTCGACGAGTTTCGAACTTTTTATGAATGTCCATAAAAGGACATTTATCATTTGTTAATAAACATTTTTAGCAGACAAGAATAACTTACAAAGATTTATTAAGTCGAGGAATATCTGTAAAACACTCTTCATTTAAATTTTTGAACGTATTTAAACGTATTAAAATTATATATTAAATCATGTTGAGTGGGTTATATTTACTGAATTGACTACTGTACGTTTAAACTATTAATCTTGATTTTTAACTAATTTAAAACCTCAGAAGAAGTTTTTGAAGCAAATTCCACATAAGTACACTGAAAAAAGTGTTTTGTGAAATTACAGTTAAAATCATGGGTTATTTGTGATCCTAGATTTTCACTGTAATTGATTACCATTGTAGTTGTGAAATTTAACAAGAAAATTGAAAAATTCCCAAATTTATTGTGAAATTACAGTGAACGCTGTGAGCTTGAGCAGACTCCAGAATACTTGTGAAATTAATATTATTTGTAGTTCTATGTTGTGAAATTACCTAGGTACTTGTGAAAATCACAGTTTAACTAAAAGAGTATTGTACTCACTAATTATGCAAACGTGTTCCCAACAAACAATCAATTGCCGGGAAACTGCTGGCCTTGTGGTGTAAGTGAGGAGAAACTGACTTTTGATACAAAACTGTTGCTGGCCCACAAGTTACACATTCATGATGGGCCAACATACGCAAATTAACGGTGGCCCACTACGGGCAAACCGGCAGTTGCCCACACTATTTTACAATCCCACGAACAGTGTTGCCGGACTCGTCATATCAAAATACCACTACGAACATGGGAAAATACCCGCACACCATTAGATGATAATTTTGTTAATATCTCGGCTGACAGATGACGTTACAATCACAAAAGTATATGTCTTACGAATTACAGGTTATTCATCATTCTTGTTCTTGACTTACCAAAGTCAAATTCCCCGATTTTATCCGCATTTCTTGTAAAATTCTCGTAATCGGCAACTATGAACGAAATCATGAGGAATAATAATAAGAGGAAGTAAGGTTATGTTACTGAAATGAAATTCGCGATTGTGCATGTAGAAAGTGAATCTCTACTAAATAATATATTAAGGCCATTATAAATAAAAAGGACATATCCTTGGGAGATTCTGATATCTGTAAAATACAAAACAAGTAAGTTTAGTTCATGTTTTACTTTTTATATGGAAATGTATAAATTTACCAATATTTAATTTACAATATTTTTTTGATGAAGAGAGCAGAGGAAAGAGATCTAGTCAGTGGTCTAGAAAATTAAGTTGAGATGACTTATCTAGTTCCTCTGATAGTGTTCAGTTACCAAGAGTACCACCTTTACCGAAGAATCCTCTACAAGAAAGACTATCCCAAAAGCAGCCCAGTAAATATGAAGTTGAGTCAGAAAATTCAGCTCTAACTTTTGTGAGCTAATTTTGTTGTTTACCTAATTTTAAGAAAAATACTAATCAAACTAGGATGAAACTTATTTATAATATATCAGAAAAGTGGAAAAGTCAAGTGTTGAACTTGATTTGATTATTTTTATTTTATTTATTTATGAATGTATTTATTATTCAAAAAGAGCAGTAAATATTCAATGCATTGACATAATTATGTTTTTTGTTCCTATATAAGTATATCTCATTTGAAACAAAATTTTTAAACTTTTGCTCATTTTTTAGCTACCACCAGAAGAAATCTGTTGTGCAATAATGTAACTCAACACCCTGTTGAGTTACATTATTGCACAACAGATTTCTTCTATCTAATTTAAAAATGTCATTTTACTGCGCGTGCTGAAAAAAGCCGGTTGTGTATTTTTATGTCGTCTAACATCGATGACGTCAGGAGTGACGTCTTAACGTGTGACGTTTAGCGTGCGGCTAGTCACAGCGTTGACAGAAACTTGCATTACTTTTTGAATATAACTCTGTAAAAATATGCGTTATCAACAACAGAAACACCAATGAACCTTTAGGATTTTTAGACAAGATTTACACAATTTAAGATTTTTAATCACTTCTATCAATTGCTATACTTTATAGAAAAAAAGCATTTACCAAAAAGAAAAACATATCCACGTGCAGTTAACATTTGCAATTTCTTTATAGCCATAATAGAAGAAAAGCTATAAAAAATATACAAGAACAATGTCAATATTAAGCAAGAATGAAAGTCCCATTTTAATAAAACATCAAAATTTGTATTTTGAGAATTATAAAATGGTACTCAAATCAATCTTACCTTTAGTACGTTTCTTAAACGCCCCTAGAAGCACAAAAATTATAAAAAAACCTAATATATCGATAAGAGGCGCACTCAGGTAAATTATTTGGGGGGGTTGAGGGTTTAAGATTTTTACTATGACATTTTGAACGTAAAATGAGAAATAATAGTACATTAAGCAACGCATTTCATATGACATTCTGTTATGACACGAGGCCAAGTTTAAAAAACGAATCGCGCAGCGATGAGTTTTTTAAAGGACGAGTGTCATAACTGCCATATGAATTAAGTTGCTTATAATACTATTTATATTTTGACATTTTATTAATTTTTTAATAAATTTATTCTTTGCATATTATAGAGAAGTTTGCTTTAAAAAAAATTGAGTTGGTAGCACTGTTCTATAATTTTTAAAATTTGACAGATTTGAAATAAAAAATATAACAGCAAATGTATTACCAACCGTATAACACAAAAAGTTGCGTACTGTAATGAAACATTAGAGTTCTCAAATGCGTATCATAATGTAAAATATTATAGATGCTAAATATAAAAACTATTTATTAAATACTTAAACTGTATACAATCAAATATTTGAATAATTTTATTTTAGGTAATTTAGATTTATATTCAATTTTCTTGGTTTTTCAGCCAATTTATTTAAAATACAATCGACTGTACGAGTCATATCCTTATACATATGCAGGAGTGTTAATCCGCTTAACCTGTTCTCCGAAATTGAGTTTCTTAAATAGTTTTTTTTTTACGGGGGTGTATCAAAAAATATTAAAAATTGAAATTTTCTTAAAGTCAAAATATCTTGTTCAAAATTGGTATGTTGACGTAAAATATTATTATAAACAAGTCTTTTTATAATTTTTTTTTCATACTTCAAAAATAAAGGTACTTTTCTCTTGAGAAAAATTCATTTTTTTTGACAAACCTGGTATACGACTAAAAAAATTGATATCTGATTTGCATTTTAGGTTTTAGACTATGCACAACTTTTTATTATGAATAACTTTTTTTCCTGAAACAAATAATAAAAAAGATTTCCATATGGTGCCGACTTTAATTGGACACACTATATATGTCCAGGTACTATTTTTTTATAACAGCTTTAAAAATACGAGCAAATGTCATTGCATTATGAATATGTAGTTTAAGTAATTACTTCTTGGTGATGAATCATTTTTATACAGGGTGACTCACAAAATGTAGTGTTTTTAGCTTTAACGATGTGTTATACTTTTTTTGTATTGTATTAAACAAACGTATGATCTGTCATACAAATCGATTGCAAAAACTTTAAAATTTAGAAAAGCTGAATTTTGTGCACCGTCCTGTGGTAGGGGCGGGGGGTTGTAACCCCTAAAACCCCTCTTGAGTGCGCCACTGATATCGATCCAAAAATGAAGAAGCTTAACCTGAGTTTTCTCTTGCGTTGCCGAAAACAATGAAAAAACGGCCGCAAGCTAGTGGTACATTGTGAACTGACGTCACTTAAATCCTCATGACCAAGATAGTACACGCTCATTGGCTGATATATCGTGAGCTTTCGGACGACGAAATATGGAAACGTCATGAGGCAGTCGCACTGGATTGGTATCACAGTGGCGTGTGGTAAAATTAACGGATTAGTGTAATATTACAGTGTGATATTCTTATCAGGATGCAAATTCACAATCCATTGGCAAATTAACAATACATTTCATTTTACTCCTCAGGTCTTGTAATTTGTAAATTTGTAAATTGGTTGTATTTTCAAAATGTGAATTCACAAAATGGACTGTAAAAACACATAAAAATGGTGAACTTAGAATAGATAGATAGATAGATAGTTTATTAATCATGTTATGTACATATACATTTATGACAAGTCAAGAACAAGGAATTAGTGATACTAATGTTAAAATAACAAATAGATAAAAAAATAGATAAAAGATTTAAATTAACTTAAATGAATAAAATATTACAATTCACACTTATAGGTAGATTATTAAAATGAACTAAATTACAGACATAATTTCAAAATATTCCTGTTTAGTGTAGAAACAATGATCCAAGAGAATATTTTTGATGCAGCTTTTAAATTTATTATAATTTATTTCTTTAATTGACGTTGGTAAGACGTTATAGAGATTGACATTCAGAGAATTGCGGATTGTTGAATCTAATCTCATTCTTTGTGGTCTCAGGTGAGAGGCGTTTCTGGTGTGGTAGTTGTGGAAGTCACTGTTAGTTGTAAATTGTTTCTTGTTTTTGTGTATTTCCAATAGAGTGTAGTAGATATGAATCGAGGGAAGAGGCATAATTTTAAAATGTTTAAATAAAGGTTTACAATGTTCGTTAAAACCAACCCCCGCTAAAACCCTTATAGCCTTTTTTTGCATTCTAAAAGCTTTAATTAAATGTGTCGATTGTCCCCAAACAATGGCTATGAAAAAGAGAATAATAAGTTGTAAGTAAAACATTGTGGCTTAGAACTTGTTTTAATTGCCTTAATAAATAGAGTTGAGTGGCAAGTTTTCTGCAAAGTTGGTTGATATGTGTTTCCCAGTTTAGCTTATCATCAATGATGATACCTAACAGTTTAACGTTCTGATTTGATCTGGTGTTCCGGTTTGAAGAAATGATCAATTTTTGAGTTTTATCTCTATTTAATTTTAAGCTGTTCAATGCAAACCAGTTTTCAGCATCCCTTTTACGTTTTGAGAAAACAGTCCCTGTTATTGTTCATTGCGATTTTATATTTTGTGTAGCATTTTACAAAAAAAATGTGTTTTGTTACCGACATATCTTGTGAATTCTACAGGTTATATGAAATTTCACAATATTTCTGAGAAAACACATTTTTTTTCACAACGTACGTATAAAAATCACTTGTTATTGTTGGATTTTACAGCTATGAGACTGTAAAATTATCCGTCGATATCCACGCAAATTCATAATGTGATCCAAATATTTTTTTTAGTGTAAAGAAGAGACATTTTTTAATGCACATTTTTCTCGGTGTAAAATTAAATGTTGGCAACTCTCAACAGAGTTAGAGATACCTTGATTAAACTCCTAAACCGCATACCTACAACGATTTTTCAGAGATTAAAAATTTAAAGGACTGTTCAATCGGGTTCTCCATCTAGTCTACTAGCCGAGAAGTTTACTTTTATGTTTTTTACTTGAGTATACCGTAAAAGTTTTATATTGCAACAAAAATCTACTGGAATATTATAGCGAGAGTTGAAAACAACGTTTGTTTATAGGTGAAGTTTAATCTTAGTTCTTTTCACAGTAATTTTCCACGATAGTTTTCCTATTAAAGGTAGTTAATATAAACACTTTCTGATTGGAATCAGGTGTTAGATGTAATCGTTTTCAAATTATATGTAATTTTATTTATTTTTCTGTATACAGGGTGTTAGGTAAATAGTTACGCGAGGTGCGGAAGGTTAATTTCCTTTTTCTTATTTATTTTTTACTAAATTTCTTTGCTCCTAAAATTTTAACATAAACATTAGACAAATACTGTCAATATATTGAAACATCTGTCTTATATACAGGATGTTAAGTAAATAAGTCTCGTAACTTCAACCAATGATTCTATGTCTTATGACTTGCAAAAAAGTTTATTACATCATAGGTCCTAAAACTTTTTAGAAAAATTCAACATTAAAGTTGGGATGTGTGAGTAGTAGATACCACTTCAAAATACAAAATCCATTCACGAATAACAACTATTTTTTAAAAGCAACATGAAGAGATTTTAAAATGTGCGAAACATGACAACACTGCTCTGCTACTTACTGCAATAATTCGAACAAAAAAAGTGATGTTTTTTCTTTCACACTGGAATGTATATCATCACGTCGTTAGAACACCGCGCATCGGTAGAACACCGTATTTGTTTTATTAGATTTGTGTGATTAATTAAAGTGATTTAAAATGTATTCAGTGCGGGAATAACATGATATGCTTCTATTGTACGGAGAAGCTAGGTGCAATTCTCAAGAAGCAAGACGCATTTGTGCACTACGTTTTCCGGAAAAACGATTACCAGCCTGTGAAACGTTTGTAGCAGTCTCCCAAAGACTACTTGACACCGGTAGTGTTATTCCAAATTGTGAGGGTCGTGGTCGCGGTCATCAAATTGGAATAGAAAGCGAAGAACGAATTAGATAGTCAAGGTGGACATTTTGAACATTTGCTGTAAAATTTTGGCACTACCAATTAACCATGTTGAGTAATTAGAAAACCAATTAAATGTAAGTCTTTTTATCACATACTAAACAAATGTTTATTTAGTCTTATCAAAAGTAAAATAGTTTATTACGTAACAAGTGTTGTTGCTTTACAACACGAATTACGCACTATACTTTACCTACGGCCATATACAGTGTGCCAAAAAGTCTGGACTTATGAGAGGGTACTTAATTTCTTCAAATGGGATACCCTATATTTTATTGCATCTTTAGATTTTTTGAACAATTTTATTTCGAACGAATTTATAAAATTCTCTTCAAATCCAATAGATTCCCGCCTCACTATCACTTGACATATTGCAAATGTAGGTATTCTTTTTTAAACAGAATGTATCTTATAATCCTTAATTAGAACTTATTTGTCTTTCATGTCTGTCATTATTTTGATTATGACAGTTGCCATGCCTACGCTGATGACGGGCGATTACGCTATCACTACCTACTTGCGAATTATTAAATGTTCCGCTTACTTTTAGGTATAAACTGTGCATTTTGTTTACGGTAAAAAATCGCACGGTTTTGTGTTTACCGTGCGTAATGAGCTATATACTGAGGCTGTGTGTCGTGTGTTTTTGCCTGTTTTCTATAGTGGCCGTAGGTAAATACACTTAATGAATTCACAGAACTTAATTTGTTATAAATAATCTATCGTATTGATTTGTACAAAATGCATTTAAAGCCATGAATGCACTTTTAGTGGAGGCGAGATAGGTAATTTAATTGCAAAAACGTACAATAATTTTCTGCAGGGTTTTTATGATTGGAAGTGATACAGGGGCTTACAATGAACGTAAAAAAAATTCTTGCAAAAAGAGGGGTGCTAAAGGGTTAATTTTAGGGGGGTTAAAAGAGGAGCAAAATGGTATTTTGCGATTTGCTGCGAAACTTGACGTCTTATCAAAAAATATCCAATGGCAAAGTTGTAGATCTAGAAAAAATATACAACTTCTATGTGAGTCATTTTTTACCATAACCTCAACAAAAAATAATTTTTTTAGTTTTTTATTTTTAATTTTCGCAAAAATAATTTAATCTGGATGAAATTTATAGTATATCTTTTTAGGACACAGATAAACAAAAAAAATGTCAGATTAAAAGATATAACGGTTTTCAAGATATTAAAGTTTTTAGGTTAAAAACTTTTTTTTTTCAAATATAAAGTTGGTTGGCAAAATTTCATCGAACATGGTTCTTTAGGTGCCTATTTTTTTGTTTTTAGGTGAACTTTAAAAAAATAATAGTCCCCATTTAAAACATGCTCAAAAATTGAAAAAACTCAAAAAAATGATTTTTGCAACAACGAATTTTTCGTAATTGTTGATAATTTGTTTAAATTTTTAATAAAATTAAAAAACTGAATTCTACAAAAAAAAACAAAAGAAACTATATTTCATTGTTTTATTTGAAATTTGATTTTTGTTCCGTATTGTTATAAATATTCATATACCGGGTGTATCAACGATGCGTGCGTGGAGGATAGCTGCTTCCCTTTTGAAGATAGGAAAAAATGTTTCAAATAAAAGTTTTAGATAGCAATGAAAGCTATGTTCCAAAAATAACTACCAACATACAGGGTGGCCCATAAATGTGTGACTTATCAAAGTTATGTTTTTTTAAATGAAACACCCTATATATTTTTACTCGATTGAATTCCTTTGGAAGAGTGATTCTCAAAAATATAGGGTTGTATAGCTTTATACCAGGTGCTTCTGAAGTTATGGTGACATTTATGTCCCAAAATGGGTCCATTCAACATAGCTTTCATTGCTGTCTACAACTTTTATTTGAAACATTTTTTCGTATCTTCAAAAGGGAAGCAGCTATCCTCCACGCACGCATCGTTGATACACCCGGTATAAAGAAAATGCAGATAAATATAAAAGATAATTATTTTTTAAATAGTTTTGAAAAATATTCAGTATGAAAGTTGTAGATTATGAAAAAATCTTCAACTTTTGAACAGTCACCTTTTAACATAACCTCAAAACTGTCGAGAAAAATTCGGAAAATCGCATTTTCTTCTTTTTAAAATTTTTTTATTTTTATTTCCGAGAAAATAATGTACCTACTTGAAAATTAACGAAAGTATGTCTTTCTGTATATCCCGAATTGCCAGAGTTGGTAAAGCCGTTTTATGAAACAAATACAGATCCAAAAGTCATTGCTCGAAACGGCTGTAAATTGATTTCTTCTATTTACAATTGTAAGAATTAAGAAATATCTCTCGATGATTTGAGTTTTTAGCGCTATAAAATATTAACGACAAAGTCGACTTTTAAATTAGAGAAATTGCCACCAACAATTGGGGCAGCTGTACAACACTCCTTCCAAATTCAACGTGGCTTGGAAACAAAATGACTGCTACAAAGTGGGGCAGGAAAGAAGTGTTGGCAAATAATACAAAAATACTTATGCCTTGCTTTACAGACGCTTCAGATATTCCTGAAGATTTGTTGAAAACGATTTATTGTAACTGCGAATCCGGTTGTGAAACTAATAGATGCGGATGTCGGAAGCACTGACTACATTGTACAGATATATGCACTAAATGTCAACAAAATTGTTCGAACGTTGAAAAAACTGTGCAAGATTTGAGCGAATTGCAGGACACCGATATGAGCAGCCAAGTCTTAACTTGAACTCCGAAAATGAAGATGCAACTGAAGAATCCAGTGATCTTGAAGAAACTTTTCAAGAAGATGTAGAAGAAAGACAATCTTATCAAGAATTGGACGACGAAGAAAGCCAAGAAAATATGCGAAAAAGACCGAAATTGGCGTAATATTATTAACTTTTCTAGTTTCTGGTAAATCTGTAAATATTCCTTGGAAAATACCTATACCTAGGATAATTTTGAAAACAAAATTCTGAATTTAAAATAATTTCATTTTAAAAATCATTATACAGCAATTAATCCTGTTTAAAACCAAAAAGTACACATGACTGTTCTATGATAAAAAATTTTTTTTCTTATTTCTATGAAGCTTCATTCAGCATCAATACCGTGTGACAGAGATTCATGGTACACCCCCCTTTTCTCCTTCGTTTCTCTGGCTATATTTCTGAAATTTGGAACATTGAATATGCTCACTAGACTTTTTGAAATATTTGGAAAAAAATATCAACATGCTGTTTTTCCGGAAATGGCACCAACTTTCAATTTTCAAATGGAATACCCTGTATATTATTACATTTTTGGAATCTTCGTAATTATCTGAGTCCAATGATACCTCATAGTTGATATTTCATTCGTCAGAATACCCATTTTATTTTTCGATCTAGAGAGCCATGAGCCCTCTAAAATTATTCCAAATAATCAAAATAATCGTACACTATCGCATTTTCGATTAAAATAGTATAGTGGTTCGAAATACGTGCGAAAAACGTAAAACAAACTGTTTTTTTACCCAAAACTCAATTTTTTAAAATGGTACCATAATGGTACTCGGATGTCATTCGAAAGTATTAACTCTTTTTGTGTATAACCATTACGAACAAAATAATGTAGTTGAAAAAAGTATCTTCTCGTATCTTCTTGTTCAATAACAATAATTTATGAAGGGTGGCTATGGAACACAAGTTACACTTTGACATTTCGATAATCTGAACACTTAAACTTTCTTAAACTACATTATTTACGATTATTTTGATTATTTGGAACAATTTTAGGGGGTTCATGGCTCTCTAGATCGAATAATAAAATGGGTATTCTGACGAATGAAATATCAACTAAGAGGATTCAGATAATTACGAAGATTCCAAAAATTTAATAATATACAGGGTGTTCCATTTGAAAATTGAAAGTTAATGCCATTTTCCGGAAAAACCGGAAGTTGATATTTTTTTCCAAATATGTCAAAAAGTGCCGTCTAGTGAGCACTGAGCATATTCAATGTTCCAAATTTCAGAAATATAGCTAGAGAAACAAAGGAGAAAATGGGGGTGTACCAAGAGTCTGTGTCACACGGTATAGTTTCTATTCGTTTAATCAATCGTTTAATCTGCAAGATGACTTTTCACTATAGAATTTTGATGCAGAAAAACATACTTTTTTTAATTTTGATAAAAAGTACGAATTTTTCTCGACAGTTTTGAGGTTATGTTAAAAGGTGACCTTTCCAAAAATGAAGAATTTTTCATAATCTACAACTTTCATACTGAATATTTTTTAATTATTATTAATAATTATTTTTTATATTTATCTGCATTTTTATTATTACACTTGAATATTTATAACAATACGGAACAAAAATCAAATTTCAAATAAAACAATGAAATACAGTTTCTTTTGTATTTATTTCTGTAGAATTCAATGGAGTAACCAGTTTTTTAATTTTATTAAAAATTTAAATAAATTATCAACAATTACTGAAAAATTCGTTATTGCAAAAATCATTTTATGAGTTTTTTCAATTTTTGCGCATGTTTTTATTGTATCAAAAAGTTCACGTAAAAACAAAAAAAAATTAGCACCTAAAGAACCATATACGATGAAATTTTGCCAACCAACTTTATACCTATTTAAAAAAAAATGTTTTTAACCTAAAAACTTTAATATCTTGAAAACCGTTACATTTTTTAATGTGAAAAAATTTTTGTTTATATAAGTCCTAAAAAGGTAGATATACTTCCACAAAATTTCATCAACATTGAATTATTTTTGCTGAAATTAAAAATAAAAAACAAAAAAATTTTTTTTTATAATTTTTTGCATTTTCCGCGAATATTTTGAGGTTATGATAAAAAATGACTCACACATAGAAGTTGTACATCTTTTCTCCACGGCCACTACTGAATGTAGTTATTCTGAAACCACTTATAATAACAGAAAAGAAACATTCTCGCTCTTGAGATTGAAAGAAAATTCTGAAACATTTGTCTCTTATGTATTGTATATGTATTACATTCTATCACTAGAGATAGAATCTGTATTCCGTGGTTGTTTGCCATGAATGTCAAATTAACTGTCAGTATTAGTTGACGTGGTCTTAATATTGGTTTGTAAAAACTTTTAATTTATTAAAAAGGAGAAGAAAATCAAACGATTCAGATGTAGAATCTGAAAATACTCTTCCAGAAATAAAAAAATATGCCGATAATACAACTCAAAATTTGCAACTTTTTTTTTAAGACGTCAAGTTTCGCGAAAAATCGCAAAATACTATTTTGCCCCCATTTTAACCCCCCTCAAATTAACCCTTTAGAACCCCTCTTGTTGCACGAATTTTTTTTACGTTCATTGTAAGCCCCTTTATCACTTCCAATCATAAAAACCCGCCGAAAATTATTGTTGACTGTAAATCTAATTTGCCTGGTCTACTTTCTGTAAACTAAATTTACAAATACTGCGATAACCTATTTAAACTGTTGCTGGATTGTGAAAAACATTTTTAGATGATTTTCTGCAGAACGGCTACTTTTAGGACCTATGTTGTAATAAACTTTTTTGCAAGTCATCAGTTGAAGTTACGAGACTTATTTACCTAACACTCTGTACATACGACAGATGTTTGAATATATTGACAGTACCTATTTATCTAAAGTTTATGATAAAATGTTAGTAGCAAAGAAAATTAGTAAGAAATAAATAAGTTTTGCGTCTCTTTCTCGGGAGTAGTTTTCTTGTATGGATTCGTGTACTGTACGATCATTTCAATCATTTGCTTGTTTCCTCCATCGGAGATTTTAAATTTTGACTATCTCCAGGCAAATCACTGATTGTATTTTCTACTCTTGTTCTCGCTGTTTTTGGAGGAACATGCTTCATCCATTTAGTTAATTTATCTTTCCCCAAAAAATGAGGACCTGAAGACGCTGGTGCTTCATCATTACTATCAGGTATGTCCTGCTCAGTATCAGAATTTGAGAGTTGACTTTCCACTTCGTTATTTTCATTCTCATTTTCAGCGTCCCCTTCAAAACGGCCAAAAACCACCCCCTGGAGGGGTTAAACAAGCTTTACAAGGTTTCCCTGCAGAAATAGACACTTTTCCCCCATTTTAGAGGATGCTGGGCACGGTGGTGGTGTTGGATATCGCTTCCGACACCCACCAACCCCTCCATCAGCCAATACTCTCCTCCGAAAGGGGTAATTTTTTATTAGTGACACACTTTTTTCCGGTGACACCCATTTTCGAGGTCGCTAAAACCGAATTTGAGGTTAAAAAAAGTTTACCCTTAGGGTTGGGCGGTTTGAGGTGATTTTTTGGACATATATTACGATCTATTGCGAGTTTAGATTATTAATGGGGAAAATTTGAATGTCCAAAAATGTGCCCAAAAGTTCCGGAAAATGTTTTGCGGATTCCCCGAATGTGTACAGGGTGGCCAAATAAGAATGCGAGGTACTGTATCTGGGAAACTATCCATCGTAGAGGCTTGCGGCAAAAAAAGTTATACTAAAACGGCCAAGAGAAAAGGCTGGAAAATATTTTCAAGTTTCTGAAATGACCGCTAGGGGGCGTAACTGCAATCTTGAATCTATGTTTCTGTGAATTCCGCCATATTAACCTAACAAAAAAATACCTGATCTTTAAATTACAGGATAATCTGAACATTTTTTGTTTGACAAGTTTTGCTATATCTCTAAAAATAAAGTGGTGGGGGGTATTCAAAGATTTCAGTAAAAAACACCCTGTATATTCGAAACGGCTGAGCCGATTTTAATAAACTTGGGCTAGTTGAAAAGAGCTATTCTTGTGCTACAAATTTTATAATACTTGAAGTTTTGATAGTCGCCGCCAGAGGGCTTTTTTCGACATTCCGACAGAAATGGTTCATTTTCTCAAAAAAATTAAGGGTATTCGTATAATTTTTTTTTCATGAAAGCTAAATGATGCCAAAAGAAGCTCGCGAAAACCGCATCTCGATATCTGCTTCCTAACCTAAAATTTAGGCCAAAGAAAATTTTATACGGAAATCCCTTAAATTTTTATTTTTTTAAACTAAAGACCGATTTAAAAAAGAAAGATTTTTTATGCCCCCGTAAAATGCTCGAAATGCTGACCATCACGGTGTATGCATTGCTGAAGCCTCTCATGGGTAGACAAAACTACAGCTTCAATTTCGGCTCGCGGTATGTAATGTAATGCATTAAGAATCCGGTTTTTCATATCTTCTTTGGTCGTAGGTTGAGTCTGAAACACGATGTCCTTTGACCGCCCCCATAAATAAAAATTAAGACAAGTTAAGTCTGGTGATCGCGCAGGCCCTGGATACAGACTTCCTCTTCTAACCCACCGCTGTTGTAATACTGCATTAATATGGACTCGCACAATAATAGTATAATGTACTGTGCAACCATCCATTTAGGTCATTTAGGAATTGCTCGAAAAAATATAGCTAAATAATTCTGCCTCTATGCATTTAAACTCAAACGTCCTTGGTGCTGAACTTCACGCAACCAATGTGGATTTTCTGCTGACCAATAATGAATATTTTGCAGATTGACTCTCCCATCACTTTTAAAGATGGCTTCATCGGTCCAAAGAATTTGAAATAACAATTCTCTATTATTGTGCGAGAGCATATTAATGCAGTATTACAACAGCGGTGAATTGGAAGAGGAAGTCTGTTTCCATGGCCTGCGCGATCACTATACTTAACTTCTTCTTGATTTCAGACTCAACCAATGACCAGAGAAGATATGAAAAACCGGATTCGTAATGCATTACGTAACATACCGAGAGCCGAAATTGAAGCTGCAGTTTTGTCTGCCCATGAGAGGCTTCAGCAATGCATAGAGCGTGATGGTATGCATTTCGAGCATTTACAGGGGCATTAAAAACCTTTCTTTTTTAAATCGGTCCTTTTTAGAGCCCCAAGTTACATAATAAAAAGAATTAATTAGTTTAAATACAAATTTAAGGGATTGCCATATAAAATTTTCTTTGGTCTAAATTTTAGGTTAGGAACAAGATATCAAGATGCGGTTTTCGCGAGCTTGTTTAGTCCTCATTTAGCTACTTTTTCATGAAAAAGAAATCATACCAATGCAACCATATCTGTCGGAATGTCGAAAAAAACCTTCTGGCGGCGACATGTGAAACTATCAAAACTTCAAATATTATAACATTTAGCTCTTTTCAACTAGCCCAAGTTTGTTAAAATCGGCTCAGCGGTTTCGAATATACAGGCTGTTTTTTACTGACACCTTTGAATACCTCCACCACTTCATTTTTAGAGATACAGCAAAATTTTTCAAATAAAAAATGTTTAGATTATCCTCGAATTTAAAGATCAGGTATTTTTTGTTAGGTTAATATAGCGGAATTCACAGAAACATCACTTTTTTAGATTCAAGATTGCAGTTACGCCCCCTAGCGGCCATTTTAGAAACTTGAAAATGTTTTCCAGCTTTTTCTCTTGGCCTTTAGTAATAACTTTTTTTGCTGCAAGCCTCTACGATGGACAGTTTCCCAGATACAGTACCTCACATTCTTATTTGGCCACCCTGTACAAACAATTTTTGTCAGATGAGAATTTTTTCCAATACTTTCCCAATTTTCAGTAGAACGATTTCTGATATGTGAAAATTTTTGAATGATGAAAATTTCTTCCCGAATTCTAAGTGGACAGTCATGTAGGGTTTTCCAAGACGAGCATTTCCCCATAAAAAAAGTCCGGCAAAATCTCAATCTCGTGTTCCGTGGGGTCATTTTTGTGCGAAAAATCTAGTTTTTTTGGAGTCAAATTCCGCGAAAATGAAGACCCGAAGCAAAAATCGAGTTAGAGGAATCGATAGGGAATTTTATGACGAACATTTAAAAAAAAAAATCGTCTCAAACGGCCGAATCCTAAGGGGCGTACATCAATTTGAGTGGCACAGTGGCTTCGGCCAAAAACCACTCCCTGGGGGTTAAACGCGATTTACAAGGTTTCGCTGTAGAAAAACACACTTTCCACCCATTTTCGTGGATGCTGAGCACGGTGGTGGTATTGGATATCGCTTTTTTTAACCTCAGATTCAGCGACCTCGAAAATGGGGGGAGAGACTAAATTGGCCGTGTCCGGAAAAAAAAAGGTGTCACTCCGACTCCTGACCTCAACTAATTAGTTTATGTAACCTTTCTTGTTTCGCTTCATATGAATGAGCCATAATAAAATAATTATATATAGTCGAACTCAATCCTTTATGAAAATGAAAAAACAGCAAAGGATTACCGCCAATAGAACAAATGCTCATGAATCTGGACATTTTTGAGCACTTTAAAGTAGAAAACACGGTACACTGTCCATGTACATAAAAATAAAATAATATTTTGGCTATTAAGACCACTGTACAAAGATTCAATAACCAACTTAGCTGGATATCGTTGTTCCTATAATGCATATTAGATTTGAATTACTAATTAAAATTTTGTCTTAAATTAATTTAACTAAACTGTGGGGTGTGAGGTTACACTCATAAGAGGCGACAATGGAAGTGTGGTTATAGTTTTTACATTTTCAATTGCAGAAACAAAATTCTCAGATGTGCAGACAGGTTACTTTGGCGGCTTGTAGATGTGCCGACAAGTGGCTTTGTCGGTATTAGCGGCATGTAGATGTGCCGACAAGTGTCTTTGTCGGTATTAGCGGCATGTAGATGTGCCGACAAGTAGCTTTGTCGGTATTAGCGACTTGTATAAAGCGGGATCATTTTGTTCTGCAATTAAAGTAGGAAGTAGGAAGTTAGACAAATATTGTCTTCAGTAGTAGTGAGGGCTAGGAAAATATTCATACAGTGATACACTGTGCTTGTGCTCGCACTTGATTTTTGATTTAGTGAATAGTAGGTGGTAGGTGATTCGTGGCGTTAGTTTATTTCAATTAATATTATTCTTGGCTTCCGTGTATATACATACTTTTTTTTATTTTGAAACATTGTTACAGTGTATTTCTTATTTATTTATTCGTCTATTCCAATGGATTATGTGGTATCAGGTTGTAGTCCCAAAGATTCCTGGCATCAAAAAGTGGCCACGAGGTATTGCGCCTTCCGCCCTATTTTTGTGTATTTAACCCCATAGAATTAATTTGGGGACGACTTAAAAAAATAATAAGGCGTCATAACGTGTTTCCCAAATTTGATGGGTTGATAGCAAATTTGGTAAAAGAAATTAACAAAATCAAACATGTCATCGAAGAAGAAAATTCTTATATAATGAGTCCGACCAAATTTATTATCAATGTTGATGACAGTGATTCCGATGGTGAGGGTTGAGATAAGGTAGGTAAGCTTAATTAATTTATAATATTTATGACTTTATTCACCGTGTTTTTAATCTTAGAATTAAAATTTGAGACAAAATTTTAATTAGCAACGTTTCTGAATCTCACAAGAGATCAGAAAATGAAGCTATAGGAGTGGAGTGGTCAACCTCTATTCAAATCTAATATGCGTTACCTATAGAAATTAAAATGTAAATTCATATTAAAGAAAGTTAATCAATATAGAAATTTTACGCAAATTACCACTAACGATCTCCAGTAACCTGGTTATGGAATCTTTCCACAGTGGTCCTAATAGACAAAATATCATTTTATTTTTATGTATACGGACAGTGTACAGGGTGTCCCAAATTGGTGTGTTTTGCATTTAATGTAATTTTCACATTCTAATAAAATTAGTTATAGGTAGATTAGTTGTTACAATGTTTCTTGTTGTTTCATAAGTTTATTGTTTTTATTTTTTTAATCTGGTTTTATTTTTTATTAATTATAATTTTGATAAATAAAATTGTCACACATCAGTATCCTTATAATAAAATGTTAAATTTCGTTACTGAGTGTTCAATTTTTTAAGGGTGTTTCACCTGATAACATCCATAAATGGTTTATTTGCACTGTAGCTCCAGCCATTGAAAATAGATATGTAATATGTCATATCAGGTGAATGAGAATTAAAAAAGGAAACGAAAAACGTCAAAATATACAGGGTGTCCCATTTAAAAAAACATAAGTTTGCATTATATTTCCTTAGTGAGCCCCCTAAAAAAAATAATCTGTGCGCCACTGAACTCTCTAATATTATATCTATCAAAAGTTTTTATAACGTTTTTTTATATTTTTCTTAATTAAGAAGTTATAGTACCTTGTAGTTTTCGACAATTGTCAATAATCGCCCTGTATCTTCCAACTGCAGGGAGTTACTAAAGATTTAATTAGGATATCGTTACTTTAACAAAAAAAGAAGTCATAACATCTTAACTGCTTTTCTTTTATCTCTTCTAGTTTACGAGATACCCTGCAAAACACACCAATTTGGGACACCCTGTACGGTGTTTCCGACATTAAAATACTTAAAAATGTCCAGATCAATCAGTATCTCTTCTATTGGCGGTATCCTTTGCTGTTTTTATAGCGTTTTTTCTTTCTCATAAAGCGGTGGGTTCTACTATACCAATGATTATATTATAAAACGAATCGAATAGGTCTATTATTATTACTTGAGCTGACGTCAGCAACACTATTCAAAAAGTCTAGAATCTAGAAGAATACTCGCATCGGACTCTCACTCCCCAATTGTTTATAACACAAAAATCATAAATGCGTCTTCCCTGTAATCCGGTACTCATGATACTGAACCATATTTAGGAAGGTATAGGGTACAACACTCGAGAGGTGAGGATAAGTTTGGAATAAGACAATAAAGAATGCTGTGGAGTGAGAGTCAGCAAAAGTTGCGAATAAAACTATAGTAAATATTTGATCAATTACAATCCTATAGAATGAGGAATTCTTTAGGTTTTAACTGTTACGAACAGCTAAATATCAAAAAGGTGCGATAATCACTGATCTTCCAAGATCGTCACCATATTTACCTCAAGACAATCCAGATCTAAAGAAGCTAAAAAAAAGCTTTAAGTCGATTTATGCTTGTTTTATGTAAAAAAATCTAGCATTATCTTCTCGTTCAAATTCCAGTCACTTTCTTTCGCGAACAAATATCCCGAAGTTCTCGATTTCCAGATTCGCATAACGGCGAACATGGGCAAAAAAACAGATTTTTATCTCCACAAACGACATCGCTATCGACATCAACAAAAGAAATAAGCATCACACTCCTCTTTAACCGGTACACATATTTATCGGAATCCGATAACATTCGGGGAATTATCTCCATGGTAGGGACGCTTGATTGTTCTCTCCAGTGGAGTACGAGGATTATATTTACAAAGTTGTATTGTTGGAAGTTTCCACGTTCAGTTTAAGTGGTGGATTTAGTCTATACTGCCTCAGTCTTTAACTTTTTTTTATTCGAATATGTCAAAAAAAGTCAAATTCGATACAGTACACAATAACAAGAAGAAGAACTATTTAAGTTAGGGGTAGCCATATGTGAGTAGTAGTAATTAGTGGAAGGGTGATGAGAAGAAAAGACCTTTATGTGTCACAGAGTTACTGTTTATTTTCTACGACAGGTTTCGACATATTAATGTCATCATCAGGTACCTAAATAGAAAAGTTACGGAGTTAGGAAAGTTATCATTGTTCAAAAAAAAATTTAACAATTAAATATGAAAATTGCAATACAATTGAAGTTATTAAAAAAAAAAATTTTTTTTGAACTAAGAATTTTAAAAACAGAATTTAAAAAACTTTAAACACTCACCGTAACATTTCCATAAAGGAATTTACCACAAGATTTCACATAAAACAATATAAAGGTCAATTTTTTTGTTGATAATTAATAAAATTGTGAAAAATTCGGACGAAACAAACACAATTTTCCAGCAGTCAAAATTAAATTAACCCTCGAGCGGGCGCGCTTTTTAGAATTACACGAGAAGGCGCGCCGCGGCAATCTGCCGCATTTGGTTTTTCAGGTTTGTAGTTTACAAATAATGAAGAAAATTTATTTTACTTAGTAAAATTAGACAAATATGCCATTCATAATCATTTTATTATAGTAAAAAAAATATATATAACATTTCCAAAACAAAAAATGTAGGTAAACTGAAAAAATTAGTAATAAATAAAACTTACAGGTTGCAAATTCGATCTGGTTTGGAACTTTCGCTTGTACCAACTGAACAGAAATATTATATTGCACCAGATGTGTCGATAAGCGGAGTCAATAACATAAACATGGAATACCTAAATGCCCAGTTTCAGAGGAATCGTCACATTTTAATTATAACACAAAAACAAAAAGTTGCGGCAATCTGCCGCTGGCGCGCGCGCTCGAGGGTTAAAAGTTAAACATTAAAACATTTTTACAAAGCTGTTAACAAATGGTTGATAAAATTCCGAACAAAAAATGTTTTTATAATACAATACGATAGTGAATAATTTTAAATTTGAAAAAACAAGACTAGAAATATATAGTATCTGTAGATTAGTCAATTAAACAAAAATAAGGTTTGTCTTTCAACAAATGTTATGTTATGTTATCATGTGTTTAAAAAAAAAACCAAGTGATTATGTTAAAATGTCAAAATAGTAATAATGATGTTTGAAATACGACATTTCTTACACTTGTGTTCTATTGCTTTTTAGTGTAGTCTATATTACACTGACAGAACCGATCAGCTATTTGCATCCGTCAAATTCAATGAAAACGTTCTAATAACACTGGTTAACTTTATCATAACTCAAAACTTTGTAATTATAAATTCTACATGCTATTTTGCTTCGAAAAGTATTGTGTATATTTTAATACTTTTTACACTATACAAATGTAACGAAACGCGTTTTTTAAAAATTGTGTAGCTCCGTACTACAGTTTCTAACACAACCTCCATTGACATTGGCAAACTACAAAACTATAAGTTGAACTAGGTAGAATTTTTCTTATTTTCTCTTATGTTTTGCCGGCGTCGACTAACGTCTCAGCTGGCAAACTCCATACTCGTCCGAAAAAGTAACACTTCTCGTCCTTGCATCATAAACTACTGTTATATATGCTGATAGGTCACATTTTAATATATTTGTTTTAAATACATTTCACATTCGGTTTTTCACCTATTTCTCTAGTTGCTTGCATGACTTGTATTCAGTTTACACTCGTTTTGTTTTAACTGCAAAAGCGTGTTTTTCTTTTATGCAACAACTAGAGCATTGTTTACAGGTTTTTTTTGCGGAGGTGAAGAAAACCCTTTATGGGGAGGTTATGAGCCAAAAATCTCAAAGTCTACTGTGAGAGTCTCCTTTGTGTCTCACCTCTCTTTAAGTGATTACTGCTTGCTTGCTTAATTTTACCGTCTCCTTTCTGCAACTAAGGCTAATCTACAGCTTATCCTGGGCTCTGAACCACGGACCTCAATCACCTTAAATCCAGGAATATGCCTTTGTCATGGAGGTGATCTACCGACTAACAAGTGTGTAAATGTGCCACCAACCCCTATCAGTTCACGAGATATGCGATCTCATCCGGCCTATTTACCGGCGTGAATGAAACTGCGTATGACACAAATACCTTTTTGCACAAAGTCTTATCTGACTTTTAATTCCACTTGAGTTTCGCAGGGATCAAACCTACGAACCGAACACTGGCCTAGTATAAAGATTGAGGCCTAAACCAACTAGGCCACGGTGTCCGGTCTTTATGTGATTACAATACCCCGTTCAGTACTTTAGTGTCTTGTACAGGTCCTTTACTGGGTGGGAGTTGTATAGTTCTGGCTCACCTATTAGTTGTCCAAAAATTTGCTGTTTTTTGCGATCCAGTGCCTCGCATCTACACAGTATATCTGTCACTGTTTCTGTTTCCTTATCGCACAGTCTGCAGGTAAGATCACCATTGTACAGTCACATCTTGTTGAGGTGACCCTTTACCGGCGCATGGCCAGTGAGGAGCCCTGTAACAATTTTCAGCTGACTTCAACAGGTCTGCCGCTCTTTTTTGGCACGGTCCCTTGATGTACTCTTTCCCGTGTTTGTTTCTATGTTTTAGTACACCTAGCGTCTGCCTTTGGTTTGGGGGTTTGTTTACAGGTTAGATAACTATCATGTCTTCTAGGGATTTCCTCCTTGTTAGTTTTAGCAATTGGTTTAATTTCTTAGTTCGTAAAAAATGTCTAGTAGTATTAGAACGCTTTTCCACTCCTGTTGAAAAATATATTTGCTTCATGAACAACATACAATCATTCCACAAACAAATATGTAGCTGTAATCAATGGCAATTTAAGAACTCCGCTACTGGCTGGCTCCCGGAACGGGATGGAATAGCGAACAGCGGGGAAAAATAAATCTCGGCGTGCCAAGGCAGACAGTTTGGTGCTCATTCTGACGCATCGTTATTTCCGTTTCGTTTTTCCGATCTCGATGGCCCCAAAAGACTCAATCTGTTGACTTTAATCTTCCATTCGCTGTCTCATCGATTTGGGGGGATAACTTTGTACGGGGTGATTTCAGGTGTGCACGTGATCCAGTTTTGCCGCCGCCGATACGTGTTGGGATACTGGGAACTGCCAGAAGTGGGATTTAATGTTTAAAACTTATGTTGCAGTTTTGTTTTTATTTCTTTCACGAGAAATTCTATTCCCGGAAGTGCGGATATTACTTTGAAATCAAAAACATATAAGAATTTAATTTCTAAATGTGTTTACGTGAACGAAATAATAGTAAATGCTATTTATAAAAATAATGGTAATAATAAAATTATTTTATTGGAATTTTTAATTCTATTATAAATGGATTTTTCGAATTCTCTTTTTTTGTATTGTTTTATTTTTTGTGTTTTATCTAAACTCTCTTGAATTTTTTAACCATACCAATGAAATAAAACTTCAATAAAAAAATTAAATAAGTCGTTTCCCAGCCAACTGTCAGATCATTGTATAGATTTTCATTAAGAATATGTAAATTAATTTAAAATATATTTCGTTTTGGTATTTTAATAAATATATAAAATGTCAACACTGTTTAACGCGATCAGTTAATATATCGACAACTAATATGAATAACATTGTAACTATATTTTACTTAGTTTACAGGAGAGCTCTTTGAAGATTTTCGGCCCACATTTTTTATTGTAACTTTTTATTTTTTTACATATCATTTATTTTCTAGAACTTTTCTTATGTTTTGTTCCTCATTTTTCTACTATTGCAAACTATTCGATTGTGAAACTAGCGGAAATACAGTTTTAGTCGAGTTACGATGACGTATATTTGAATATGTTCCCATGAAAATCATTGTAACTATTCATACAATATTATTTACATAATTGTTTTTAGAAGTACATGGGTATCGATGAATGGCAAGTGATATGAAATGAAGCAAATATAATTGTTATTTGATGAAAATAAATGAAATTTACATTTGTGCAATTTTACAAACTACATTGACATTTCAATCAAACCTTGCACTCTTAAGAGTTCTCAAGAGAATTGAAAAAAGAAATCATATTCTTACAAAAGAATAATGAACCAGTGGGTGAAATACTAATCTTCATCATCAACTTACAATGTTATCTTTTTGGAATGTTTTACTATTTAGTACTGGAAGTTTTGGATTTATTAGGAGTATTTAAGGCCGAGTTTGGATTACATTTTTAAATAATAAAACAATAAAGGTTTCATTTAAGACATATTCATTATAATCATAATTTTTAGGATAAAGAAACGAAAGACTACATAAACATTCATAAAAAAGTGTAATTTCGTAAATATGTATAAACATAGTTTCGAAGAATTTCTCGCAGATATCTCTCTCTATTGACAATAACGCTAGATTCGTTAGCCTTTCCTGTGACATGGATGATCTCAGGTAATTTTTGATTAATTTCAATTTGGAAAAACTCCTTTCCCCCTATGCTACAGTTACCGGAAGAGTTAAAAAAATTCGCAATGCTACAGAAAAATTAGGGAAAGAAGATAGTAATTCGTTGTCTATTATGTACTCTAACCTAGTTAATGGCTTTGTTGTTATACGAAATATTTCTTTAAAACTTGATATTTCATGTTTTCAAATAGTTTTTTTCTTTAACCAATAAATATTATTTTTTTATGTCTTGTTATTTTAACTGTGTTGTTCTTTTTTAAGATACACTATTCTAATTAAATTTACCAATCATGTTACAATTGACACCAGTGAGGTGTCAGTTGTAACAAAGATAGGATATACAGAAAAGACTTAATTTTTGGATTTTTATAGTATTTAACTAAGTTAAACATGTAAAATCTTATTGTTCAAGAACCATAGATTAGCATGAGCTGACACAGAAAGCTGTAGACAAATGCACTAAGTAAATTAAAATTTAAATTTATTTTTTGTTACAAATAACACCAGTCTCCCCTACAAACTCAGCAAACCACTCTGTTGGCGCTCTATGAAAAATTATATACATCGTAACCTCAGAAAGCACGTATGCTGATTAAACAATTTTAAACACAAAAGCGATTATTTACAAGCAAAATCCAAAAGCCGCTACTTAAGGCTAAAAGTGGACCACGGCCGCCCTTTCGGCTGGCCGCCCTAGTGCGGATGCACCTTTTGCACCCCCGCCAGGAACGGCCCTTGCTAATTCCAATGATATTGAATTTCTTAAAAAAAATCATGTAACGTGTATAAAAGTCACTATTTTTAAAATGTAGTTCAGATCTACATACATATATTCCCCAGATCGTTTACTGAAAAAAAAATACCATTTGGCCACGAGAGTCCGAGGCGTTCAGCTTGACTCGCCCTGTATATTAATATTTTTTTAAATAGTCCTAAAGCAGGATAAATTTTGTTCTGCAATTGAAAATAGTTAAACTATAAATAAGAACTAGGACGAGTTTTTAGTTATGTTACAAAACCATAATTCTGATATAGAGTGTATAATATTAACTGAAACCAGAGAAATACTTGATAAAAACGTTTTTAATATTCCTGGATAAGACATCCTTTATAACGAAAGTTACTTTAACCAGAACGATGGAGTTGTTGTGTATGTATGGTCATCCCTTACCCTTTTATAATGCTATAAATGTACTGTAAATTAAAATAAAATTAAAACTGAGTTAAGGTTCCAATATTTTACAGGTCTCCAAATTCTGACATAAAAAAATTTAACAACAGTTTGTATGTATTTCTTACAAAATACGATACTGTCAAGGAAGATTGTAGTATATTTGCAGGAGACATAAACATTGATCTCCTACAACCAAATGAAAAACACACTGCTGACTATCTAAATATACTTAGTGAGTATGGTTATATTGCTACAATCAATGAACCAACTAGAGTTACTGATTGCAGCAGATCATGTTTAGATCATATCTTTCTCAAAACTAATACTAGGAACATTGATAATATTATACCGTTAGTTTTAAAATAACAGATCATTTTACGACAATAATACAAATAGTACTAGATCAACCCTTAAAAAAACAAAGTTTATGTAGATATACAAATTTTATTAATACAAATAAATTATATAACACATTTCAAAACGTGTTGGGGCTTGATATTTATTATTCAGAATCCGGAAGATGTAACAAATGAATTTATTAAAATAATTACAACAAATTTAAAGAGAAAAAACTAATGTGAAGAAAAAACTATAATATAAATATAATAAATACAGAACAAACTTACGTCTAGAAAAAGCTAAATGTACATATTACGGAAAACAAATTGATTATGACAAAAACAACTCGCAAAATTTATGGAAAGTTGTAAATCAAATTAGTAATACAAATAAATAAAAAGAAACACAACATTGACAAAATAAAGAATGTAGATACAAAAGAGCTATTGGTGGAAAAAATTAACATTGCTGATGAATTTAATAAAACTTCACAAGTAAGTGAATCACTTAATGAAAGCAAGCCCAGTTTGTGTATATTTCTGGATCTTTCAAAAGAATTTGTCGCTGTTAGTCCTCATCTAATCCTGCAGTGCTTGGAAGATATTGGTATATGAAATAATTATTTAAATCTTTTTAAAAGTTACCTCACCAATAGACAACAGACTGTGAGAATAGATGATGTACTTAGCAGTGCAAGAGTTGTTTAATATAGCCTAGGTACCGCAAGGATCCGTACTTGGTCCTATTTTATTCAACATATACATTAATGGCTTGTTTTCTTTGAAAACCAGTGGAAACGTCATTGGCTTCGAGGATGATACTATTATATAGGGCAGATAATTGGGAAGACCTAAAACAGAAAGCAGAGATAGACTTTTTAGAAATAAAAAAAAGGATTGACTATAAACGGTTAACTATTAATATAAGCAAAACTTGTCCTTGCCCGTCAGCTGTTATTCCTCTGGTGGTTCTCCTTTCGATTGTCTCAATATCAGCAACTTGCTTTCCATATTACCCAAAGGAAAATCAAATATTTAGGTGTAATTATCGATTGCCATATGAAATGGGACATGCATATATCTTATGTAACAAATAAATTAAGACTAAATTAGTTAAATTTAGAAAATTAAAAGAATTTTTACCTGTTATTTCAAAATGTTATACTTGGCATTGGTAGAAAGTCACCTTCGTTATGGGATTCTTGCGTGGGGTGCAAATCTCAAAACTCACCTTCATGGTCTAGAAGTAATCCAAAGAAGGTTTTAAAATTAATTTTATCTAAAAACTCGAGGTATCCGTCAGATGAATTATATGCTGAAATAAAAATAATGGACATAAGACAACTATTCAACTTGTGTTCTTGTGTTAGATTTCTCCTTCATAAACAACAAGTTCCACTTCCATCTCATCAGTGTAATACTCGTCAGAAACATCACTTTCCTCCGCCATTTATGAGCAAATCTTGTACACAGCGTTCTTATCACCAAAATTATATAACACTATACCAGAAACTATCAAAACTATTACCAGTATTTGTGGCTTCAAAAAACAGTTAAAACACTTGATTTACAACACTAATTGGTCTATTGTTAATAGTCGTTTTGAAAGCTAAATCCATTTTGAAAACTGAATACAAAAAATTGATATATAAAACTAGCGTAACGTAGTTTTCTTCTTCTTTCTTTGTTTCTTATTTTCTTTTCCCTCTTTTTTTATTCTAAATATTAAATTAAATTTTATGCAGATGTAAATCATAATATTTATGTATTTTTTTAACCGAAACAAGTGTCTAGGCACTTATCGGTACTTTATGCTTTAATTTAATACTTGTATTTATACAGGGTGTTTCATTGGGAGAGGAAACATTTTAACAGTGGATAGGTGTTACTGGGGTGATTCCAAATAACCCCTAGTTTATGGGTCTAAAGTCCCTCATAGCTGAGATACAGAGTGTTTTGTACATTTTGGTAATTTCTTCATTGCCTCCTGTGCTTTTAACCACTTTGTATAATTCTATAATAATTGGTACACATAGTCTCTGTATCTTAACAAATTAATTGAGATATTATTAATATTGAAAATCTAGGCCCGGCTTCACTAAAAGTTGACAAATTCGTTCCGCTTATAAACAACACCCTATATGTTAAATTTTCAAAAATATTTTACCATAGCTAAAAAGAGGATAAAAAATTGAATTTAACGATATACTTTTTATTTTTGCACATATGATTTTACTACTCATAAATTAAGTTTTCTTAAAATTTTGGGGCAATAACTTGCTTAATTAATCCTATTAAGTTGTAATCAATATTATTTGCCCTAATGAACCATTTGGTTTAACCTTCAAGATCACCGGACTGTAGTTCTGTCGATTACCATATTTGGGGACATTTAAAGTCCAAAGTTTATTCAGCTCAAATAAATGTCAAGAGGACATGCCAAGAGCATAAAAATAACGAAAACATCATTCGAAAATATGTAAACCAAATTATTAAGCGAGAAACAGAATGAGGGTCATTTCGAACAATTATTATAATTTTTTAAACTTCAGTGTTTTTTCTAGTCTTTTAAGGGTTGTGTAATTTTTGAATTTTGTTTATAATTTAATTAAATATTATTGAACTAAAAATGTGCTTTTATGTATTTTTATCCTTTACAAAAATTTAATGTTAGTTTTTTTTACTTTTCTTCTCAAAACTACACAATTTTTCCATATAAGGAAGGTTAAAAAAATAAATATAATGGGTGTTGCATAGGTAAATCTAATGTGACATTTAGTTCCTAGTACGGTCCTGTAAATCACTTTTCATGTGCCTAGAAGACTACAAAAAATTTTGGAATAACATAATGTTAAACCAAATAGTTAATTAGGGCAAATAATATTGTTTACAACTTAATAGGATTAATTAAGCACGTTATTGCCCCAAAATTTTAAGAAAACTTAATTTATGAGTAGTAAAATCATATGTGCAAAAATAAAAAGTATATCGTTAAATTCAATTTTTTATCCTCTTTTTAGCTATGGTAAAATATTTTTGAAAATTTAACATATAGGGTGTTGTTTATAAGCAGAACGAATTTGTCAACTTTTAGTGAAGCCGGGCCTGGATTTTCAATATTAATAATATCTCAATTAATTTGTTAAGATACAGAGACTATGTGTACCAATTATTATAGAATTATACAAAGTGGTTAAAAGCACAGGAGGCAAATTACCAAAATGTACAAAACACTCTGTATCTCAGCTATGAGGGACTTTAGACCCATAAACCAGGGGTAATTTGGAATCACCCCAGTGACACCTATCCACTGTTAAAATGTTTCCTCTCCCAATGAAACACCCTGTATAAATACAAGTATTAAATTAAAGCATAAAATACCGATAAGTGCCTAGACACTTGTTTCGGTTAAAAAAATACATAAATATTACGATTTACATCTGCATAAAATTTAATTTAATATTTAGAATAAAAAAAGAGGGAAAAGAAAATAAGAAACAAAGAAAGAAGAAGAAAACTACGTTACGCTAGTTTTATATATCAATTTTTTGTATTCAGTTTTCAAAATGGATTTAGCTTTCAAAACGACTATTAACAATAGACCAATTAGTGTTGTAAATCAAGTGTTTTAACTGTTTTTTGAAGCCACAAATACTGGTAATAGTTTTGATAGTTTCTGGTATAGTGTTATATATTTCTGAAAATTTAACATACAGGGTGTTGTTTATGAGCGGAACGAATTTGTCAACTTTTAGTGAAGCCGGGCCTGGATTTTCAATATTAATAATATCTCAATTAATTTGGTAAGATACAGAGAGTATGTATACCAAATATTATAAAATTATACAGAGTGGTTAAAAGCACAGGAGGCAATGAAGAAATGACCAAAATGTACAAAACACTCTGTATCTCAGCTATAAGGGACTTTAGACCCATAAAATATGCGTTATTTGGAATCACCGCAGAGACACCTATACACTGTTAAAATGTTTCCCTCTCTCAATGAAACACCCTGTATAGCATACAATTGTTTCTTTTTAATAAATCACTTATTATTATTATACCAACATTATTTCTAAATCTAGTTGCTTTTTAAAATTTAACATAAAAACCTAAATCAATCAACTTCAATGCCCATTGTCAATAAATGGAGAATACAGTTAAAATAATTTGAAAAACGCAAAGGTTTGTAATACAAAGAAATCTTCCTATTTTCAGTTTCAGATATTCCACATTAATTCTATTAAAACATTACCAATTCCCACACTCACAAATCTTCGCTCGACCCTCCAAAAATACATAAAATATACGCACGTTCCCAGTATCAATCACCATCCATATAACAGATACATGTCTGCTCGCAAAGATATTTGAAAATCTCCCTTAACAAATATTCTTTTCCGCCCGTATCCCCCTTCACCGATCGGCTTCCAAAACTTTTCTACAAACACAGCATCTTTAAAGTGAAACACCCATTTATAAAAGGGAATATTCCTTCGATATTTGATATCGGAGGACGGTGTGTGTATAGGTACGTGTGTGCTTGGATATCAAATGGCGAAAATTTAAGTTTTTAAGGGTAACGATATTTTGAATGATTTAATTTATTGATTAGTGTTTAAGTATAGTATAAACAATTATCAGCTTTAAAACGCCAATCATTTGATACTACCAAAACCTGATCCTTTAAGCGCTATCCTTTGTGTCTGCGAAAACAACTTTACTGAAATCTAATAGTCTGAGTCTACGCGGTGGTTGGATATTCAAATGAAGCGCTGTGAGTAGACAATGTGCCGTACACAGTCAGGAACTAATAGTGAAATGCGTTGCCGACCCATTATTTGGCCCACTACTTGATGTTGGGTCAATGGTTCTTATTTTAAGAGAAGCACAGCAGTATCTATCTATCTATGTATCTGTGATGGGGTGTCAATACACTGCGACCTATAAGATCTATTGTGTCCCCTACTGCTGCCCAATCGTTAAGGATGTCTCAACGATTAGAGCAGTTCCTCCAGTCCTATTGCTTTCAAAAAGTTCAGGATGTCGGTAGGCTTCAGGTTAGGTAGATCTTCCTCTTCTATTTGGTATTCTCCGAGGTATCGTACCCTTGGATTTTGCTGGGTAATGCATTCTGAGAGAATATGGATAGAGATTTCATCCTCTTCCTCGCAGAATCTGCATTCTTCTTTGTCTACTAATCCGAGTTTCTTTAGGTGGCCTCTCAGCCGGCAGTGCCCTGTTAGGATACCCGTTAGTATTCTGAGCTTATTCTTACTTTTACTGACGCAGTCGTCAGATCTCTTCTGGTTATAGTTTCCCAGTAGTGTCTTGGCCTGCCTCATTCCTTGTAGTCCTATTCAGTAAGTTCATCAAGTATTGTACTGGTACTTATTCCGCAGAAGGGTTCAGGTCCCAGAAATGGTGTTTTAGCCCCTATTTTGCGAGTACGTCTGCTATTTCATTACCCTCCACTCCAGTATGTCCCGGAACCAATAGGAGGGTAACAGTGTTGTCCTTGCCTAGTTCGTTTAGATTCTCTAGGCACTCCCAAACCATCTGGGAGTTGATTACGTGGGAATTCAAGGCATTAGTGGCTGCTTGGCTGTCTGACATGATGATGGCGATGGCGTATATTTCAGCTTGGAAAATGCTCGGAGATTTGCCTAAAGTTTCAGAATATTTGGTTCCAGGCCCATATACTCCTATTCCTGTTCCTTCTATTGTTCTAGAACCATCTGTGTACCATTTAATGGCACTTCTCTTGAGTATTCGAATTGTATCTTTGTCACATTCGCTTTTGTTACTTAGCTTTGTGTTGACTTCTTTCACAAAGCTAAACCTCTTTGTCATCTATCTTAATCATGTCCCAGGTTTGGTGATTTCCAGGAAGGAGTCGAAACTTGCGTTTGGTTGATCCTTCTCTGGTCATTCTGTAGGTTGTCCTTATCGCTATACTCTCCACTACTATATGGAGGGTGTAAGGCTTAGAATTACCTCCATGGCGGCCGTTGGGCACGTTCTCATTGCACCAATTATGCATACGCAGGCTAGTCTTTGGATTTTCGCTAGATTTGCCTTTGTACTGGCCAGCTTAGTTCTGCTGCCCCAGACTACTGCTCCATAAGTGATGGCCGGTCTCATTATTGACGTGTACATGCACTGCAGGATCTTTGGGTTACATCTCCAGTTTTTTTCCGCAAACTTTCTACACACCATTAGAGCTTTCGTGGCTTTCCTGGTTACTTCTTTTTTGTGCTTTTTCCAGGTGAGTTTATTATGTAGTATTAGACCCAGATATTTGACATCTGGCTTCCATTCAATAACTTTCCCGTCCAATTCAATGGTTTTGAGGATAATGTTTCTTTTCCGTGTAAAGGCAACTAAGGTAGTCTTGGTGGGGTTGACGCTAAGTCCCATCGATTGACACCATTCTTTAGCCCTCGCTAAACTATATCGCAGAGGGTATTCTCGAATTTTCCTCTTGCGATTATGACTATGTCATCTGCATAGCCTTGACACGTTATACCAATCTCAGTCAAATCGCAAAAGAGTCGAATCCACTGATAGGCTCCACATAAGAGGGGAGGCCACTCCTCCTTGTGGGCATCCTCTGGTTGTGCAGATGGAAACAGTGTATTGTCCCATTTTAGTCTCTGCTATTCTGGTAGACAATAGTCGCGACATCCATCTGGTTGTCGTGTTGTCTACCCCTCTTTCTTCTAGTGCTCTTTTGACGGCTTTGTGTGGTGTGTTGTCAAAAGCCCCTTCTATGTCTAGAAAGGCACACACTACAGATTCTTTGTTATCTAGTGCATCCTGGATTTCATCTGTCAATTGCACCAATGCGGTCCCCGTGGATTTTCCCGTTTGGTAGGCATGCTGATGGGGGTGCAGAGGCACCCGTTCCAGGATTTCTGTTCTGATATAGTTATCAGTTGCTTTCTCCACCGTTTTCAGAATGAACGATGTGAGACTAATTGGTCGAAGGGATTTAGGATTGGTTGTATCCCTTTTCCCTGTTTTAGGAATGAAGGCCCTTCTCCATACTTCCGGTATATATCCCAGTTCTAGACTGATAAAGCACAGCAGCAAAAAACAAATGGAAATTTCGTCAGACCGACTCAGCAAAGGAAAAGGGAAGAACATTTTCCCACAGCTAAACTCAAGTAAGAAATCTAGAAACCAGAACTGACCCAATTGATTCTTATATACAAAACTATCAACAGATAGAAACACTCATTATTTCCGTTGGAAGGCAGAAAATCAAGAGACTAAGAAATTCCAGTTCCATCTATTAGAAAAAATGCGGGTCCCCCCTCTAACCTAAAAGTAGCGGTACCCTTTTTCAAGTAAATTTTAGACCCGGATGAAGAGACTTAAAGTTGTAGCTCCACTCCGTGCCTTGCTGCCGTCAGCGGCAGCTGCCTCCAGTCACACTTCATAACGCCGGCATGCCGCCGCCTTGCCGCCTCTTGCCTGCTATCTCACTAATATCTATGGCCGAACGGATGATCGAGCGCGTAGACCTTATTGGAAATTATATATCACTTGCTAGTAGTGGAATATACGAACGAAAGACACTCGCGAGACTCTCCTTTTGGGCATTCGAATAGAAAATTGATTCCGGAAAAGCGATTGTTTTAGTGTCATATGGAAGATATGAATTGATAAATCTTAAAATTTTGCTTTTGCGATAAAATAAAATTGAAAAATGTTTTATGGAAAATTGATGTCGTATAAAAAAAGTTTCTAAATTTAACCAATTGAGAATGCTCTTCTAGCATTGCCATAGACCGAACAAATTGTAATAACATTTTAGATTGACAGTTCTTCTAATCATCACAGCCACAGTCTACTCACCTTTACCAAAATCGTCATTCACTGTGTGTCTACTTTAAATTCACTGTCATTTTAAATTTAAAGGTTTTCGTATTTTGGACGCCACTTTGAAGGTGTTCCCGAAGAGGTACGGAGGGTCAGAATTTTAAAATTCATAAACTCAAAAAATCAACACACACACAGAACGAATTCAGATACCGAACAAAGTACCCCGCATCAGTGGCATATTGTTCTGCTTCCAGATATTTTTCTTTAATTCAGCTACCATATCTGGATAAATAGAGGCAGCATTACATTTTATTAGAATGTCGATTGAGTTTGTATTGCCCTGGTGACATACCTACTAATATGCGAGAATGCATGTAATTTCTGCTATATTAAAATATCATTTGATGGCACTCGTTGATTACTGATTAGCTAATCTTATGAGAAGATCTCTGTTGGTGTTTAAAAATAACGTTGGAGGTTATATAAAAAGTAGTTTTATTCTCCATAGAGAAGACTAAATGAGCAAGCTACGATAAGCTACAGAAATGCATAACTTAAAACTTAGTTGTGATATATACGAATTTTTGGCCACCACTGGCGTTTGAGATTTATTATATTGCTGATATTTTTCTAAGGGAAGTCTGAGAGTGTATTTTACCAATTTTACATATTCTGGCTGACGGTGATTGCAATGGCTTCAATTTAATATACTCGGGAAAGTACTACCGAATGTTACAGCAAACGTAGGTTTTGGTTTCCAGAACTATACCAGTTTCAAGATACTGAACCTGTTTCAAAGCCATTTTCGCGAGTTTAGGCGTATTCCTCTTATATTTATCACATTACATAACTGTATCAACGAATGGTCCTCTATGCAGATGTTTCCTCTTGCGGCTGCTCTGGTTTTGGTATTAATATCAGCTTCATGATCATCATTATTATCATCATCATCATCACGTAGCCTCTCTTGTCCACTGCAGGACATAGGCCTCCCTCAACTATTTCCATCTGGAACGGTCTTGCACTTCATTTATCCAGTTGTTTGATACTCGCTTAAGATCGTCGGTCCACCGGGTTGGAGGACGTCCTCTGTTTCTATAAGCATCCTGTCTAGGTCGCCATTCAATAATTTTCTTCGTCCATCTATCATCTTCCTGTCTTGCCACGTGGCCCGCCTAACTCTATTTGAGATTTGTAATTCTTTCCACTACATCTGTGACTTTTGTCCTTTGTCGAATTACATTGTTCGTTACCCTGTCTCTCAAGGTCAAACCTAGCATAGAGCGCTCCAAAGCGCGTTCAGCAATTCGAAGTCTCTCAGTAGATTTTTTGGTGAGAGTAAGGGTTTCTGCGCCATAAGTTATGACAGGGAGTACACATTGATTAAACACTTTTCTTTTAAGGCAGGTTGGAATGTCTGATTTAAATACGTAATGCAGTTTTCCATATGCGGCCCGCGCTAAGGTAATTCGTCAGGTAATCTCACATGTTAGGTTGTCGCGACCAATTCTTATCTTATGTCCTAGGTATTTGTAGGATGTTACTTGTTTGACTAGTTTTCCATCTACTTCAAGTTGAATATCAGCTTAGCTTCCTTCAAATTAATATTAAATTATTATCTGGCTAATAGTAGGTTTAAGACTTATTACAGACTTATTTATTTACTTCTGCCTGGATCCAGTTACTTCCTAGTACTTTCTCCGCTGCGAATCCTAGGTCATAATATCTGTATTGGTTGTAGCTTCTACCTTAGCCTACCTTATAGCATATTGGATCCCATACTAGGTTTTTATATTTAAATAATAATAATCGTAGGGTATTTCTAACATTGTTATGTATTCATCTCAGATGAGTATCTGGAAAGCCGGTAAAAAAACAAAATAATTTTAAATGTTAATAAAATATTGAATTAAAGAAAAAATGAGAAATCTGAATTTCAGAATATATTAAGCATCCATTCCATCTTTGACGCTGGAGGTAAAATAGTTGAATCAGTTGGCGTTTCGTTATTTTCTCTGGTTGAATATGCGTGATTTATTCCTTATTCATGGTGAAAAAAGTTTCTTCTTCTTCTTATTCTTCTGCCTCTCTTGAATGAACTCTTCTGTCTATATCTTTACTTTGTTATATGTATTTGTATGTGTAAAAACAAATGTGTTTTCACCAATATTGAACATTTCAAAAAAGAATTTCTCGGAGGATAATTGTTTAAATGAATGCAGCCCGCAGTTGAATAATTTCCGGTTTTACATAATATTTTTATGGATATGTGTAAAAACAAAACAACAGGAGGTTGAACGAATGAAACCAAAAATAGAAAAAAGTGGCTGCAGTCAGTCAATCGTTTTCACGTTATGTGGTTGAACGGTCCCAAATCCCCAAAAGTGCGAATATGAACGAAGCGTTCGATGACAAATATTTTCCGTATAAAGAATGCATCGAATAAAGGGCAAATGTATGAAAATGGAATGGTTTTTTTAACATAAAGCGCCAGAAACTGAGAATTGGGACATGAACGTCTCAGAATTATGTTTTAGAAGGAAACAAATGTGATTATACCTTATTTATTTTAGCAAGACCATGACGTAATTTATATAAACACTAAAACCCTAAGAGCAAATACGATTTAAACTTAACGTGCAGAGGAAATTAATTGTTAAACATTTCACGACGCTGGCGATGTGATATAGCGAAAATTCTTGATTTATAGCAATCAATGTGGCTACTCACTTAGAGTAGTTACAAATTGACCTCCAACGTGTCAATGTCCGGTAACATAGATCTATATTACAATAGAAATTCCAAAACCATAACTATTAAGTTTTATTTGAATTTTAATACTTTTCTTACTGTACAAATGATTTGAAATAAAATCACAAGCTCCCATGAAATACAACATTAGAAAATGTCACACACTGCACCAACGTCTTGACTTCAACAACTACTCCTTGGGCTATATGTCCCAACAGGTATTGAATTACATTACATAGGGCGCTCCTAATTTCGATAGGGGACAGGAAGCCACTATCAATGGGAGTCCCTCAAGGGTCAGTGCTCGGACCAACCCTGTGGAACATTATGTATGATGACGTAAGAGGGGAGGGACCACGTCAAAAAGGTCGGCAATACTGGTGGAGGCAGACACCGAGGAAGACATGATGCATTCCGCGAGCGTCTCCCTAAATGAAGTAGAAAACTGGATGGAGGAGCATAGGCTACAGGTTGCACCTAAAAAACCGCAGGCAGTAATCCTCAAGGGCGCGAGGAAAACAGTTTCGAAATGAAAGGGGTGGAAATATTGCCGAGCAGAGAGGCTACGTACCTGGGAGTGATGATAGATGATAAACTAACCTTCGGACAGCACGTCAAATATATCTCCACAAAGGCAGAGGTAAAAGCAAGGCCTCTGGCAAAGATCATGCCGAATATGGGAGGAGCGAGCTCCAAGAAGAGGCAGGTGATAACGATGGGAGTGGTTTATTCTACTCTACTCTACTCTACGCTGCCCCGCTGTGGAGTGACGTGACGAGGGTGGAGAGGTATAAGAATGTGTTGGAGCGTACGCAAAGGAAGTGCTTCCTGAGGTGCGCAAGCACATACCGTACAGCTTCAACATCCAGTCTGCTAGTACTCCTCGGTCAGCTCCCAATGGATTTGCTGATAAGACAGCGGTGTCTTACTATGGAGGGAAGGAGTAGAGTGGAGGGAAGGGAGGCCTGCATGGCAGAATGGCAGAGAAGATGTGCAGCGCATAAAGATACAGCGCAGTGGGCCAAAAGACTGATCCAAGATATGAGGCGCTGGTACGACTGTCCATACCGCAAGACAAACTATTTCCTACTAATGAAAATGCTTTATATTCAAGATTTTATTGTTATATAGACTAGCAGTTCTTTTATACATCCATTCCATTCTTAAATCAAGTTGATAGCACATTAGATAATACAACGATACTTTGGGAGAGTGATACTAAAGAAGAGTATATAACAACGATATTATTAAGATTAAGCAATGGTGTCATTCAACTTATGTGTTCCTTAATATATTAAAAACAAATATTGTTTCATTCGGTGGTGATATGAGTATAATTTCAGTTGGACAACAACAAATTTGTAAAAATTTTAGGCTTATTTATTGACCAATAATTAAAATTTGAGGTACATGTTAATGCCTTGTATATATAATAAGCTTTCCTCTGGATGTTTTGCAATAAGAACTGTTACATACAATTTAGATACAAGGATGCAAGGAGTATATACTTTTCGTTAATAGAATCTCATCTACGTTATGCTTTTGGGGAACATGTTCTTCAGAGTTATTCACAAGAGTTTTTGTTCTAGAGAAGAGAGCCGTAAGATATATGTGCAAAGTTGATGCGGGTGTCTTGTATGCCATTATTTATTAGGCTCAAAATACTAACAGTCACATGTATATTTATTTTCGAAACGTTACTGCTAGTCTTTAAAAATTATAGAAATAACATTATTACCCACAGCAATACTCGACGAACTTTTTATCTTCCCTTCCCTATAGCCTCTTTCAGTTTGGTACATAACTCTATTGTGTATACAGGGAAGAAAATGTTCAATCACCTGCCAATTAGTACAAGAAAAATGGATTCTTTAAAAATGATTAAAAAAAGTTTAAAAACTATTACTTGAAAAGGCTTACTACAAATTGGATGAATATTTCTCCATTAAGTTAAATATCTAATATTAGTTTCTAACTTTGTGTCTATTTTCTTTTTGTCCTTTTTTATTTAATGTTTTGTATATTGTCTTTATATTGTTTTTATATATTCAGTATTTTTTTGACTCTATATATAACTTTTCATTTTAAATTATTTTTTTATAACTTTTGTGACATTTATACTTTGTTTTTTGTTAAATATTGACTTATATCAATTTAGGAAAAAAAGTAACTGGCACAACTTTATCTTTAAGTGAACGAAAAAAAATCTACCTGGCAACACCGCAGATGTGACGTCACTGCCTTGCTAAAATAAATAAGGCATATTTCTTATGGGAGGAATACAACAACGTTGCCTAAATTTATAGTGCAATAAATAATTTCAGTGTAAATTATATTTTAAAGTTGTACCTGATCCCTCAATAAGTTCGTAGATGACATATAGATGGTGCCACTATTGACAAAACCTTCTGCTTTTTAGGAAGTTCTACTTTTACTACAGAAAATACATTTAATTTGAAAGATTGTTAACTATGTCAGTAAAAACAGTGATATTAGATTTCCAGGCCAGTTTAATTTTTTCTAATGACATCCTTAAATTTAGTTACGAAATATCATATAATAAAAAGATTTAACTGATTAAACAAAAGTTTCTAAAATAAATTTCTTTGTTTCAATTAAGTAAAAAACAACGTCTGATATACTTTATTTTTAAAATACATGTAATCTTTTATTTCTAATGAATCAACTCCTTCTTTTCCACCCCATTTGAAGTGCCTCTGACCAAAAACTGAGAACGGGGATATTCCAAGCAGCTTCAGACCGAGAGATAAAACATAGGAAATTTCCGGAATTGGTTTGGTGCCAGGGCAATTTACTTTTTTGCATTTTCACAATGGCTGGTATAGAGTGAGGAAGAAATTCGTTGGTTGGAAATTTTTTCTTTGTTTTCCAAGAAGCATATGATTGTTGTGTCAGTACGTTTGAGGGCAATTATTTTTGATGGGCGAAATAAAAACAAAATGGAAAGTTATAAGCGAAATAAAAAATTCTCTCATGAACTGGGTATTATTGTTTCAATTATAATAACAATAATAATAATAATAAGATACTAGTGTGTGGAAAATCAATATAAAATGTATAGTAACCATAAAAACGTGGTTCGTTATTAATATAAGTTTGAGGAGATGATTATACTCTGTTTGAAAATGATTGATAGCAAAATTTTTATGACCTAGAAGATAAACCACAATATAACATCATAAATCAGTGGCGGATAATTTCTAAAATAAAATGTTTAGCATTGTTTGTTTCAAAATAAAATATTGGGTTTTCTTTCTAACTTTTTTAAAAATGCCAATTTAATTCAATTCTTGGTAAGTACGTAATCTCTACAGGTAGAAAATATTTACAATTCAAGATCAAATCAAGTAGCCCTCAACTTTCTTAGTTAAAATTCACATTTCTGTTTGTGTAGTCCTGTGATTGCAACACGCAGAATTGTTAGTTCTGTAATAATAAGCGATAAAAAGCAATATTGATCAAGTGAATTTGTGCAATAAAAATGGCACAAACGTCTAATTATACTCCTGTGAAATTAAAGAGGAATTTAACCGTGCATATGAAAACTTTAGTGTTAAATGTACATGACGCTCTTGTATATGAACATTTCAATAGAACTGTTCGGAGTATAGTGTTCACATATGACAGGAGTTGGAGAAGCAACCATTTATAGACTTTGAAGCAACGAAAGGATGGAAGTATTACAGTAGCACCTAAAACGTCAACTGGGTGAAAACCCACTCAAATAGACAGTACTATGAAACAACTGATCTGAAGAAAAGTGCATTCGTTTTATTTACAAAAAAAGATACCTACTTTGGATAAACTTTTAGTAGACATTAATGGAGACGGAACTTTGCCAAACGTTAAAGGAGACAAATTGTGGAAAACTTTATATGAATTAGACTTCGTTTGGGAGAAGATCGATAGAAAATCTGCGCTCATAGAGAAAGATGAAATTATTTGTTGGAGGAGGCAATATTCAAGGGAAATTAGAAAATTAAGAAGAGAAGACAAAAATATTTTTTATTTAGATGAAACATGGATAAATGAAGGCCATTTTGTAAAACAAGTTTGGCAAGATAAACAGGTTACAAATGCTCATCAGGCATTTATAGAAGGTTTGTCTACTGACTTAAAATTTCCAAATGGTAAAGGTCCCCGTTTAATTATCTCTCATATTGCAGGAGATAAAGGATTTGTTGATAGAGGCTTGTTAGAATTTGTTTCAAATTCTACGAAAGACTACCTTGAAGAGATGACGATGTTTTTGAGGAATATTTCAGTCAAATGATAGATTTATTACCGACCAATTCTGTAATAGTTATGGACAATGCCAGTTACAATTCAAGATTAAAGGAACCGTTACCTAACACTAAATGGAAAAAGCAAAAACTCTCCGATTGGCTAATAACCAATAAAAAAAGAGCTATTGCAGTTAAGTAAACAACATTCACCAAAATTTAAATGTATAGTGTAGAAATAGCAAAAGAACATGGAGTTAAAGTGTTGAGGTTACCACCTTATCACTGTGAACTTAACCCCCATTGAACGAATCTGGAAAGTGAGGAAACTGATGATGATGACTCCTTATCGGAAGAAAACGACTTACTTATTTAGGTATGTAACTCTATATTTATATTAATTATAATAAGTTTATATGACGCTAGTACCCGCAATGCAAACAAACAAATTTATATGGAATCACCCCGTATTTCTAAAAACGAAATATGAGTGTTTTATGATATATATATATATATATTTTTTGCAAATATTTTTTTTGTGTGTGTATATTTATTATTAAATTTTAAGGAATTGTCCTGACCTAATATCTAGTAGGCATACAATTTTCATAAAAATAAATGTGGGTACTTAATATTGACAGTTTACTATTTTTTATATTAAAGTAATTTCGTGTTCCCCGTCACTGAGGTATAGAATTATTGGTTAATCCCTTAGGGTTTGCTTATTTACATTTTATGATGTATTGTATTCGAGATTTTTCGGGGTGAAAATTCAGATAAGAAGGTATCAACATTTACTTTTATTCTGCATTGAACAATCCGCCCATAAAAACTGTGCTATCATGCATTTTCAAACGGAGTATAGGAGAATTCGACAGACTCATTGAACCTCTTCTCAATTGTCAATTAACTATTATTTTTTGTTTAAATAGGTAAAGTACATCCATTATGACAGAAACAGTATCCACCTAAAGTATTGCAATAAATTCAATTCCACAACCGTGGTTCTCAATATCACGATTTGCAACCCGAAAAATCAACATCAGCTTCTCCCCCTCCGGCCGTATTTCATTCTCAAAGATATATATCCAGTAAAATCAGCAAGGACACGGGAATATAACGCAAACCCCCGCATACCACCCCCAAGAAGTTGGTAATATGATTTAGATGTAAGGTGTACCGGATGTTGGCAAAGATCGTGACCAGAACTTTGACTGCATAATATACTTATAATAAAATTTAACATTTCGTTCTCTCTCTCTCTCGAGATCTCTTCGCATCTCGTTTCTTCTGGAAATAGAATGGAGAAAGTTGTGGAAAAGGGGAGAAATGAATTTGTAAGAACGTAACGTATGGCAGGACAGGGTTGTTTTAAGTAATGTTTGGCTTAGAACGTATTCTTGACAAAAACACTATTTGTACATATTTGTCTAGTTTTTATTCTGGCGCTGTTCTGCCGTAAAAAGTTCAGGTATTAGGTGTGGGTGGGATATATTGATACTATTTTTTACAGAAAAAAAAATACGAGCAGATAAATATGAATTAAAACAATAAGTCGAAGTCCAAATACGCGTAATCTTCATTAATATTAGTTCTCTCAGATTTGTTTTATACAAGCTTACCATATCCCTAAAGAAGAAACTAAACGATGAAGTTACAAATTATTTAAAGGACAATTCTCGCCATTTAGTTGTTTTTTAAAATTATTGTTCAAATTAAAATTTTTAAATTAACTTAATGTAATTATTGCTCCTATATGCTGCAAGCAAAAAGTCTAATGCACGTTATAGAATTCTGCCACTGTGTGAAATGGTCTTTCTTGAACAAAAGCCCTAGTCGATCTTCTGTACTTATCATATGAATTTATAGATTTTAGCTGTATCGGGAGGTTATTATAGAATTTTTTTGCATTGTAGGAAATAGAATTTTTTATTAGGTCAGAGGTGGGAATAGTTAAGTAAACATACATCAGTATCTAAATTTCTTGTAGGATATCTACTAGTTGATCTTTTCGATAACTTTTGAATGTGCTTGCGAACTAAGCAGACTTATTCAAAGATAAATAGAGCAGGAAGGGTTAGAATTGTGAAATTTTGAAAGTAATTTTCACAGTGTGTCCTACTACTTAAACCAAATAAATAATTAATTGCTCTTTTTTGTAATTTGAAAATAGATTCGAAGGTGAGATTCGAATAAGGAAAAGTAGGTCATTAATGCAGTAGTAGGGGTTAGCTCTTTAGAAACAGTTTTAATGGCAGAAGATAATTTTTTTGCCAAGGTATCAATATGAGTGAACCATTTCAGGAATTTGTCTATATAAAGACCTAAAAACTGAATTGAGTTGACCGTTAGAATCGGATTATTACTTAGAGTTGTAGGCTGTAAAGTACCTCTGTAAGACATTGCTACGGTTTTACTGGTGTTGTTAAGCCCATTCGAGTCAGACCAGGACTTGATAGTTACTAGATCTTTGTTTATGCTAGATTGTAATGTCTGTATATCAGAACTACTCCAGGTGGCATCGGCAAATAAAGTAATTCTTCCACTTATTTTTAAGTCTGTAATATCGTTGATGAATAATAAAAATAAAATTGGACCTAACACTGAACCTGAACCACTCCTCTGCTAATTGGCAGATTTGAAGAATCGTCACCATTAGCACTTATCTGCCTGATTTCTATTTTCTAAGTAAGTTTTAAACCATTGCAAAGGACGACCCCGTACGCCATAAATTTGTAGTTTCTTAATTAAGATTTCATGATTAACACAATCAAAGGGCTTTGCGAAGTCACAAAATACTGAAGCTGTAAAAAGTTTATCATTAAGTGATGTATATATTTCATTAAGAACGAAAACATTGCGTCACTAGTGCATTTTTTAGGAAGGAAACCATACTGATGAGGTGTTAGGATGTTTTGTTTGAAAATAAAGGCAGTAGGCGATTTTTCATTAGCCTTTCTACTATCTTCGATAAGGTAGGTAATAAAGCAATAGGTCTATAGTTACAGTTTTCGGTTTTGTCGCCAACCTTATGAAGTGGGATTATTATAGCTGTTTTTTGACATCTCGGAAAGATACCAAATTCGAAGGATTCATTAATCAGAACATGTTAGTTACTACATCAGGTATATTTGAAAATATTTTAGTGGACAAGCCATCATTTCTACAGGAAGATTTATTTTGAATGCTGTTTATGGTTTGCACTAGTTCGTCCTTATCTACTGGTCCTAGGAAGAAACTATTAGTGATCCTTTTAGTAGGTAGGAGGAAGGTGAGGGCAACCTGGCCCGGAGCTATTTTAGAACTGATATTCTTACTTACATTAACAAAATAATTGTTTAGTTCATCAGGACTAGGATTAGCAGTGTTTGAAGAACGGGTTTTATTTCTTAAGTCATTTATAACAAACCAGGTTTCTTTGGAATAGTTTTTTGCTCTTGAGATGCGATTTTTATAATAGTTTTTCTTAGTAGATTTGATAATTTTCCGATACAGTATTCTATAATTGTTGATATAATTTAATATTAGGGGGTTATCTGAGAATGTTTTGAATATTCCTTTAGTTGTCCAAGGTTTATGACGTTTAGTTTTAATGGGGCGAAGGGGAAATGCTGTGTTAAAACACTTAATTATTTTATTTGGGAAGTCCAAGAATTTTAGAGTCAAATGATGAATGGTAAGGTCAGTGAAATTTTATCAGCGCTGTAACAGTATTTAAAATAGTTGGCAAACTTTTCAGCTTTGGTTTGTGGATTTGTGAGATATTTTGTACAAATGTCTAGTATTGTAAATTAATTTTATAAATTTTTTCAATTTTTCGTTAAAGGGAAAATGAAAATCAGAAAGTTATTTTTGCCTCCGGTGGTATTCGAACCCACAACTCTAGGATCATGAGTCAAAAATCTGCTTCGTTGTCAGGTAGAATTTTTTTTCAACTTTAAAGTGCTGTTAATTAAGTTACAACTTGATTGAATATTGGAATGGATGTAAAAAAAATGCTAGTATATTGTCAAAATTGGTCCTAAATACTGCCCTGTCAGTCAGATTCCCCGTCTGGATACGATCACGAAGTAGATGTTTCCTTTAATATCGTCGAAAATAAATATTTATAAAATGGGGTGAAAGAAATACATTGATGAAATTGATATTTTTGGTCATGTTTTGTTGAATTCTAATATTGACTGAATTTTTATTTACTGGGAATATGATACGTTTAAAATTTATAAATGTTTAATGATTTTAAATATGTTCAATACCAGAAATTACTAATAAATTTCAGCTAAAAATAACGCAAATAAATTTAAACAAAGGGTTTATGTATTAAAACAAACATTTTTAAATGAAAAATTCTTGAAATTTAATAAAAATATGTTTAAAGTCGAAAATTTTTAGCATAGAATCACAAACATATTTTAGTTCTACTACACTCCAACGAATTATTTATTTATTAATTTATTTATTTGTTTATTTATTTATACGAGCAAACCTAATTCAGAATACAGAAATAAGTTATTGACAATAAATATGTATAAAATAAGAGAGTACAATAAACATATATAAAAAGAAAGAAAACAGAATTAATTACAAAACATTAACTACAATGCCATCGAGAAGGGGAAAAACTAAACTTTCTCATGATGTGCGTTGAAAACCCATATGGTCCTTGATTATCTATTAATTCCCGATAGACCTGAGCATTTTCGAAAACTCCGGAAATCAAAAAAAAACGTCCTAAAAAACATGTTGTTTATGAAAATACACAAAAATAATTTATTGAATCTTTCTGAATATATTTAACACCTTGCAAAGCCCCATTATCCAAAAGAATTCGGTGAAATTAGTCTTGATAAAATAAATATGAATAAATTTATAGGAGGGTCAAAATATCGAGCAAAAACAATCTTTTGTCCGGTTTTTCAATAATTCAGAGAAATAGATAAAGGGAAAAAGTAACATGATAGTATAGCTACAGGTTCCTTCTTTCATCTGAACTTTGAATCATGAAAAAATATTAATTTTTATGTGATTTATCGAAAAATTTGTAATCCGCTTGGGAGTGTCATCCCTTTAGAGCGTGCTCTCTAAATGGGGGTGTTTTGGAGCCGATTATGTCGAAAAGTGTCATATTTTGACAAAAATTATGAGGATCACACACATTTTTGAGACCAATGGGCCATTTTCCCGCCCTTCCACAAATTTCAGACAGCAGAGATGTTCGGGGGTGAATGTACCCATGAATACCGGTAAATTAAAAAAAAATGGTGCCGGACAGACCTGATGCCCGTGTTGGCACCTTCGTTTATTGGACTACAAGGAAATTTCTTAGTACAAACTCTTTTCAATGGAACAAATAAATCACACATGTAGTAAAGAGTATCATAGAATACACTTATCATCTCAGATAGGTCCTTATTACCTATAAGACTGTCCCAATCAACTGCTTCTAAGTATTGATGTATAGAGGAGAGGTTTGCTTTATGAAAATCATATAATAGTATTCAACTCCAACATTTGACTTTTGACAAAAGTGTAGCTGCATGGTTGTTTCCAGTGGAGGATGGTACGGGTCTGGAGAAATTAAAATATGATGACGCCTCTATTATTGTCCATAGTATTGAGACGAGCACAACTTTGAAGCGACACCACCGGTATTAATTTGAACCTTCACGAAAAGCATAATTTTGTTTGTTTACCTGCAAGTCGAACGTGTGTTTTGATTTTGTGCTTCGTGTATTTTGCTGTTATTTGTTAGTTAAACGTTAAACATGCCCAATAAAAATAATACAAACTATTGCGTTTATGGGTATACCTCTAGGAAATCTAAAAATCCGGAATTACACTTTCATTATGATCCACCCAAGAAGCAACAAAAAAGGTGTCATCGAGGAAGTTGATCGTCGTAAATTCCGGGAAAAGTGTAATCAATTTTAAATCTGAAGATTATATTACAAAATCAGGTAAGATAAAGATTAGCATTTCTGAGATTATTTCTTGATTACTACTGAAATGTTTTTAGGAATTATTTCAAACAAAATAGCACCCAAGTAGTGCAAAAAGTGTGTGCCATCACATCATTTGCCCAGTAAGCCACTTGATGTTAAAACCATTAAATGTGCAAGGAATGATGATTAGTTAGAAGACAGGAAAGTGTTGCTTATAAACTAAGTAAACTTGTGCTTACAAACTGTACTTTTATATATGTAAACTTAAAATCTAATAAGGTGTGCACATCATTGCTGATATTTCAATTTATCATTTTTCTAAAGGTAATATTCAGTAAAATAAAAATTTCTTAATTTTTTATATTTTAATTTGATATTGATTTAAAAAATAATTTTGAAACAAGGAATAGGATATATTTTACCATAAATCAATCAAAAGTAGGTTCTTAGAAATCATTTTTTTTTAAATCACTTTTACAATTACAATTATTATCCTGAAAAAATTGAAATAAAATTTATCAGCAGAAAACTGTTGTATGTTTCTTTGGCATATGATTTAGCTCCCTTCCAATATCATTCTATATTAGTAGAGGTGAAGATGATAATACCTCTAGGCTATATTCATCCTGAAACACAAAAAAAGCACACAGAAACAGAAGTAAACAATAAATTTCTGAAAAACGTAAGATATGCTAAATAAATAACCTCAATTTTAGAATAACGACACAAAAAACAGGTTCAATTGAGTCTAAATACTTACATGTACAGGTATGTTATGGTAATTTCCAAATCAAAAACCTCAAACAATCACAAAAAGTCTTAAAATACTACAAATAAACCATTCACTCAGTATAACTTAATGCACTATTTACTAAAAATTACGCGTTTCGTGTGAACAGTTGATCGACGTGTGGCGCCGCCATCGGTAATTATTTGTCTCAATTAGATTAGAAAAGATTATGAAGAGTACAAATATTTCAAACAATATCAATAGCTTCAGTTTCTGCAACCGGTGTTAGGTTTTGCTGTTGCAGATGAGCAAAAGTCTTCAAGTTCCCACTCAGCTGAGGGCAGATTGTAGTCACCAAAGAGATACAATTTAGAATTTGGATATTGTTCACCTATACTAATAAGTTGGTCAAAGTGAACTCGATACTTGTTAGGTGGGATATACAGAGCTACCTGGACCAACTTACCACATACGTGAACAAAAATTTGTTGTTCAACTGAAGAATCCGACGGATTTAGTGGTTTTTTTTGATAATTTTTGGTACATTATTAATTATTAGTAATTATGTTATTTGTACTCGTACGAATGGCAGAAAACTTTTATATTAGTTCAAAATAAGCTTTATTTCGTGCTTGTATCTTAGCTTACGAACAGAGGTGTCGAATAAACCAAAGTTCTAAGAAAACCCCGAAACAAGGAGTTCATAGGATTGACGTCTAGTGACCGCGCTGGACATCGAAACGGTCCTCCCATTAGAATCCATCTATTAGGAAAAATTAGAAGTCACTAGAATCAGCTCTTAATTTTGGTTTCAGCTATTAGTTTTGCTTCCGTTCATTTAAAATGTTGGATTTCATATTTGCGCAACTGCTAACTGGAATATATTCATGGATTTTAAAATTGTACCCACATTTCCAGATAACCAGTCACATCGAATTCGGAATATACGGCGACCCATTTGGAATTCTTCGATTTACTTTACCTCAAATTTCCTATATATAGTGGCATTTTTCAAGGAAAACGTCGATATTCCCGTAGATTTTCCAACTTGTATTTTATAGTTTCACACATACGCTGACTACATAAAATGTACATTTCCATTCCATTGTGCCATTATCAACGGATGCCCAATTGAGGGCCTCAAATAAGGTGTTTCCTTTACGTTTTTTTAAATTGTGAATAGTTTAACTTAGGTATCTTTATAAATGAATGATTATTAGTTTTTCATATATTAAATACTATTAAACGAGCAAGGTTTGTATGTATGTGCGTATGTGTGTCCGGATGATCTCAAAATCCACTCGTCAGAATTCAATGCTACTTTTAGGGTAGACTAATTCCTATCTAAGCCGGCAAAAAATGTATGTCTCATGTCTGTGAAAATTCGATCTTCCGAGACATTTACAAGAGAAGTTAAGATTTTAGTTTATTTCCTAGCAACGGTAGAAAACACAGAGATAATATAACCTGATAAATATTAGTTTAATTTGTCAGTTTTTGGCATTGTTAATAGTATAATGTGTCACAAGGGCAGAAAATGATATTTAGCAGCCCGAGGTTATTAGCTGCATTAGCACATTAATCTTCATAAAGGTTATGCTATACTGACATTATTTGGCAATGACAAATCAATAAAAATGAGCGAAAGAGTGCAAAAACTCAAATAACAACTTCCGTTAAGTATACGATTGTGAATCTAGCTGCTCACTTTACTCTAAAATGGAAAATTGTCATAAGAAAATAACCTATTTTTGTAAATGTCAAGGTTTGACTTTATTTAATTTCTGGTTTCAATCTGAAAGAATTCCATTTTAAATTTGCCGCTTTTTACAATGCAATAGAAGATTCCATAATAACCTACAAATTTTGACAACTGCCCTCAGAGATGTGCGTGATTTTTTAATTGGTTCAAAAACTGAAAAATGTGATATGATTTCCATCGATGATGGATGATTGAGAATTAACTACTTTTTTCGCCTACCATATACAGGGTGCATCAATTATTTCCACTCGATCTCTAGCACCGAAACTAAAAGAGATATCAACAAGATTTTTTGTAGGGGCAGACAGTGTCACTCGGACTACAATTTTAAAATATTTTGATGTATACAGGGTGGCTAATTTTTGTGGAATGAAAATTAATTTGGTTTTTTTAAATTGAACACCCTGCATTCGATTATGTCTTCTGATTCTACTTAATATTAGATTTACGGTGTTTTTTGTATTTGTAAATCCGACGCGGCGTTGACAAGTTATTCCTATTTTAAGCAGATTTAATAAAAAAACAGTACTTCAGAAATATTAGCACAAAAACCACATTTTTTAACAAATTCCTCAAAAAAGCTACTATGATGTAAATGAAATATGCACCTATCACAATAATCACACAACACCTTCACCTGTTGCACAGGGTGTTTGCCGATGGCGTGCCAATAGTCTAGTTTTCAAATGGCAATAACTTAATTTTTTCAAATAGGACAAACCTGTACATTTTTCTTCAGTTAGAAGCTCTCCCTACTACGCATTAAAAAAATATATGGTTTTGCACATCTAACTTTACTATTTACTTTAATAATTGACGTAAGAAAACTACTATAGTGAAAGTTAAAATTTATAGTAGGTGTTAAAAATGTCTTCCATTTTCATTTATACATTTTCTTGCACTTTTGTTCACTGATTTACGCACATCTCTTAGCATTGCAGGGGTCACCTGTCTAAATGCTGCAGTAATTATTTCTTTCATATTTTCTTTTGTGGTAACTTCTTCTTTGTAAACAATATTTTTAATGAAACCCCACAAGAAAAAATCGCAAGGCGATCTAGTAGGCCAATTTATAGGTCCTCCCCTTCCTATCCAACGATCCTGAAATTCCCTATTTAACCAATTGCGAACATCTAATAGGTAATGTGGTGTGGCACCTGTTGCACAGGGTGTTTGCCGATGGCGTGCCAATAGTCTAGTTTTCAAATGACAATAACTTAATTTTTTCAAATAGGACACCCTGTATATTTTTCTTCAGTTAGAAGCTCTCCCTAATACGCATTAAAAAAATATAGGGTTTTGCACATCTAACTTTACTATTTACTTTAATAATTGACGTTAAGTGACAAACAACATATTTTACACAATTTTTAATAAGAAATCAAGTTACCTATGAAAATGACAGTAGGTATATTTTGTTATGGCATTAATTGTCAACATAAAATTTTGTATTGTATCACGTCTACTATATTTAATCGGTATTGTGCATAAAAAATGGATTTTAATAAGAATTGTAGTGTTCAAGAAAATATTGATATGATATGGATACTGGGTGAATGTCAAAAAAATGCGTTTCTTGCTAGTAGAGTCTATCGTCAAAGATACCCAGAAAGACGTCATCCACAAAAGGATACTTTTGAGAATTTAAAGAATAGATTTGATAGAACAGGAACCGTCAAGTATGAAAAATATTCCCGTGAAACTAAAGCTGTTACTATTGACAACGAATATAAGGTAATGATCAGTGTAGTTGAAGATCCCAATATAAGCACAAGGCAATTAAGCAATCAGTTATATAGATATTTCCAATACCACAATTAGACGCATAATAAAAAAGAATAAATATCACTCCTATCATATCCAGCTTCACCAAGAATTGTTACCACGTGATTTCGCGCGTAGAGTTGAATACTGTAGATGGTTAATAAACAAGATAAATACAGAGCGGGTCTTTTTAAACAAAGTTTTATTCTCCGACGAAGCCACGTTTCATAAGAACGGTTGTGTAAATAGACACAACTTCCATTATTATTCGGACCACAATGAACATTTATTTAGAACCACATCACAGTATCGATGGTCTTTGAATGTTCGATGGTCTTTGAATGTGTGGGCGGGAATAATAGGTGATTATGTAATTGGTCCCTATTTCTTTGATGGGACTATAAATGGTGCTATATTTTTAGATTTTTTAGAACATGATTTTCGCAACTTATTGTAAAATGTGCCTCAAAATTATCGCAACGGAATGTGGTTTCAAGTAGATGGTGCCACACCAGATTACCTATTAGATATTCGCAATTGGTTAAATAGGGAATTTCAGGATCGTTGGATAGGAAGGGGAGGACCTATAAATTGGCCTACTAGATCACCTTGCGATTTTTTCTTGTGGGATTTTATTAAAAATTTTGTTTACAAAGAAGAGGTTACCACAAAAGAAAATATGAAAGAAAGAATTACTGCAGCATTTAGACAGGTGACCCCTGCAATGCTAAGAGATGTGCGTAAATCAGTGAAAAAAAGTGCAAGAAAATGTATAAATGAAAATGGAAGACATTTTTAACACCTACTATAAATTTTAACTTTCACTATTGTAGTTTTCTTACGTCAATTATTAAAGTAAATAGTAAAGTTAGATGTGCAAAACCATATATTTTTTTAATGCGTAGTAGGGAGAGCTTCTAACTGAAGAAAAATGTACAGGTTTGTCCTATTTGAAAAAATTAAGTTATTGCCATTTGAAAACTAGACTATTGGCACGCCATCGGCAAACACCCTGTGCAACAGGTGAAGATGTTGTATGATTATTGTGATAGGTGCATGTTTCATTTACATCATAGTAGCTTTTTTGAGGAATTTGTTAAAAAATGTGGTTTTTGTGCTAATATTTCTGAAGTACTGTTTTTTCATTAAATCTGCTTAAAATTGGAATAACTTGTCAACGCCGTGTCGGATTTACAAATACAAAAAACTACCGTAAATCTAATATTAAGTAGAATCAGAAGACATAATCGTATACAGGGTTTTCAATTTAAAAAAACCAAATTAATTTTCATTCCACAAAAATTAGCCACCCTGTATACATCAAAATATTTTAAAATTGTAGTCCGAGTGACATTGTCTACCTCTACAAAAAATCTTGGTCATATCTCTTTTAGTTTCGATGCTAGAGATCGAGTAGAAATAATTGGCGCACCCTGTATATGGTAGGCGAAAAAAGTAGTTAATTGTCAATCATCCATCATCGATGGAAATCATATCATATTTATCAGTTTTTGAACCAATTAAAAAATGACGCACATCTCTGAGGGCAGTTGTCAAAATTTGTAGGTTATTATGGAATCTTCTATTGCATTGTAAAAAGCGGCAAATTTAAAATGGAATTCTTTCAGATTGAAACCAGAAATTAAATAAAGTCAAACCTTGACATTTACAAAAATAGGTTATTTTCTTATGACAATTTTCCATTTTAGAGTAAAGTGAGCAGCTAGATTCACAGTCGTATACTTAACGGAAGTTGTTATTTGAGTTTTTGCACTCTTTCGCTCATTTTTATTGATTTGTCATTGCCAAATAATGTCAGTATAGCATAACCTTTATGAACATTAATGTGCCAAAAGCGGCAAAAACGGCTGCTCAAGTGCCAATCAAAATCAAGGATTTTTAATATTTTAGGTAATCATGGACGGATCCAGATATCAAAACTTAATATCTGGTCACCGATCTTCACTCTTAATATACAAATCTACCTTTTTAAGCAGCCCAATGAGTATATAATTTAAGTATGTTTATAACCTGACAAATTATTAATTCGCGCAAATCACGGAGTGGGCGACATCTATTTGAACTACTGAAAGGGAGATAAATAAAAATTTCATTGGCTTGAAAGTAGGCGGTAAAATTAAAAAAGCTGTCAGTGTTAATTTTCAATTGGCTACAGCTGTTGTTGGCGTTTATCGACTGCTTGTCACAGAGGTTAGTAAAATGCATTAAAAGTTGCCTAGTTTCTGGAGACTTCACCCTTTTACATCTGCTGACGCTTGATCTTCGCGAATATTCACGGCGGACAGGCCCGCAATTTCCTTTCGTATATACTACTATCATATATTGTTTGTATAATTTTCATGTGATCTAAAACCATAAGAAAAGATAAATTTACCTTGTATCAAAAATCATTTAAATATTTTCTGTCAAAGTCAAAGTCTTTTATCAATTTTATTGGTCATCAATTTTGGCAAGGGATCTAGAATTTAAAAAAAAGAAAAGTTTGTTGAAAAAACAAAAGGAGAACGATTTGAAAATTAAAGAAAAGAACAGGTAAAAAATTGTAGAGAAACAAAATTGAATTTAAACTAAAAACGTAACAAATTAGCTTTCCTAAGTATATTATAAAAAAAGTTATAAAGTAGCTAGATCGATATAAAAAATAAAACTAATATGAATAGTGATTAATAAAAAGTTAAGTGGCAACTTACCCTGAAGACATAACAGCATACCGACATTGAAGAGAATATCAATGACAAATTTCAACAGGATCTCACAATCATTCCTGTTTCTCAACTTGGACAACAACCGCAACAATGAATTAATGAAAGAATTCAGTGGATAATAAACATTAAAATGGTATTTGGACTCAATTATAAAATGAACCATTCCTAGTTAATTAAAAAAGATAAATAGTTTAATGTTTAGCTCACTGTAGAACACTAAAAGACTAAATTCTTCTTCGTTTTTTATTTATTTTGTGCCTTAGACAATAGTAATATTAGTATAGTTGTTAGATTTAGATTATGTTAAGTAACATTTATCAATTTCTCATCACTAAATGGGGACCGTTGTTAAAAATTTTTAAAATAATTACCTAAGTAGTATTTATAGTATATAATTTTTTTTGAGTGTGAATGATAGTATGGGTGAGTAGTGATAATAATAATTTTTTTTAGTAATAGTATAAAGAAAATACAAGAAAACATTTTTTTGTAAAAGGTTCTTTGTTTTTAATTGTTTTATTTAATTCATCTTATCTTAAAAAGAAAAGTTTTTCAACAAACAAAAATGAAGAATTCAATAATTACCCACACAGCACAGGATATTCTAAGAATATCCTCACAAGATACCAATGTTCTTTTTGCAGAATATTCCTAAGCAAATATTCTGAGAACGATCATAGAATGTACTGGATATATTAAAATATTCTATGAATATTTATATATTATATTCCTAGTACATTAATATAGAATATTCTAAATACATTCTATGTACATACTAATTATCTTTTATTAAAAGTAATATTGATGGATTTTTTTATGTTGGTCATTTTCATATTTTCAACCTAAGCGCGTTAATTTGAAACCTTAGGAAATATCTATGAAACATTTTGTAGAATGCGCAAGCTCAATATAGCATTGCCATCTGGTAATATTAAGCTAACATGAACAAATTAATTCATATTTTTATTTATATTATTCCTATACTAAAAATTTAATTAGGTTTGTACATTAATTTTTACTGACAAGAGTTACAATAAATATTTAATTAAAAGTTAAAACCAAAAATCAACTTATGATAAATACTATACCGCAACGTTGTACTGTGGCAACGTGTCGCTGTCACGTCACCCGTCACTCCCGTCAACTTTTGCGGTTAGGTGTTTATAAGTATTAGTTTATTGTAGGGCTGTTAGTATAAGATATATACTAAGAACCCTGGTTTATTGAAAAAAAAAGCCATGGAAGGTAATTAAGGTAAGTCGTGACATATTTTTTTAGTTGTAAAATTGGAGCCCTACCCTTACATTGACAATTACTTTTTCACAGATTATCGGCGACGGTGGCTCAGTTGGCAAAGACGGTTACATTTCAATATGTACCATTAATAGGTCTGTCCGTGCTCTGGTTCGTGAGATTTTTAATTAAAAATTTGCATTGTCTACTTCTGGGCATGATTTGTAGCGTATTTAACATTAATTACTTTGATGTTAGTTTACGCTGCAAAGCTTTAAAAATCCTGGAGGAGTCCATCGTTGTCGATGATGGTGTTGTGTGGTTTTTCTGGGTATTCCCACAACTGTAAAGCAAATGCATCAGTAAGTCGCCCCAGAGCGCCACGGCAGATAATAATAATAGCCGTCCCTCCCCCGCACAAGCTGCAGAGCTTCTGGGGTTCACTCGTAAGGGAGTGAATTGCCAGGGCGTATATTATTATTATTATTGTGTAGAGTTCATATAGATAATATTTAAATAATAAGTAACAACTTTAAAGGTACCTAAAAGTATGGCATAGAATATTATAAAAACATTCTAATGGATGTCTCAGAACATTCTCAACACATTCTAATGGATGTTCTCAGAACGTCCTCAGCACTAGATAAGACCCTGGCCTTTGCCACAGGCTAGGGACATGCATAGAAGAAATAAGTATATTCATAGAATATTCAAATATACTTTTTCAATATTCTACGCACATTCTAGGAAGGTGATTGTGCTGTGTGGGTATTCATTTAGAAACCCATTTGAGAACCCTGGGAAACGAGTAGTGCCATAAAATTTTCATTTTATAATATTATTTTTTTTTGTTATAATTACCAAAACAAATTATAACAATATATAATAAAAAATTTACTATAGAAACAGATTATATTATCTCCGTGTTGTCTGCCGTTGCCAGGAAATAAACTAAAAGCTTAACTTTTCTTGTAAATATCTCGGAAGATCGAATTTTCACAGACACGAGACCTGCATTTTTTGCCGGTTTATAAAGGAATTAGTCTACCCTGAACGTATCATTGAATTCTGACGAGTGGATTTTGAGATCCTCCGGACACACATATAAACCTTGCTCGTTTAATAGTATTTGATAACTACTTTGAAGAAATGTTGAATTTGCTTTCTGGATTCTTCAAATAAAAAACAAACCATTTCAAATCAATTACTATCCAAGAAAACTGCTTTTTTGCCCTTTACTCACCCCTACCATCCTAAATCTTAATCCGCCCGTCAGTTGTAAACCAATTTCCAGCGGTCACCATCGCTTCTCCGAACTCCCCCTCCTCGGACCCCCTTTGATCTTATGCAAAACCCATCACGGCAATGCATTTCGAAAACAATGGCAATACAAACGACTTGGCAGCGACGCGTTTCGAACCGAATGGCCCTTAAGGGTACTATTAAGTCCACTTCCGGCTTCTCGAGCGACCTCTGGGAGACGCAGACTTATCTTTCCTCCAAAATTGAGAAGGGAAATTAACTCATGTGTTACGCTAAACAATCTCGAAGGGTTGGCGGGCGACTCTATTGCACGGTGGGCCGCAAGTAGATAATGAGGGACCCTATTTGTATTTAGAAGATACTAGATAATAATGGTTCTGATTACTTTTTTTTATAATAATAATGTTTATTTAGAAAAAGAATTTTACAAATTTACGAATTGTATACATATATAAAAAGTCGACTAAATATACAAATAAAGGCACAAATAAACGATTAGACCACGAAGTAAAACGAAGTTACTTGAGTGTGGTAAGAGATAACGACAAAATAAAATAAACGACGGTTAAATAAAATTATAATGTACAAATTTAGTATAGATAAGTATTATTTTCTTTTTTTTTTTTTTTTATTATACAAGTAGTTCAATTTCCGATCAGTTCATCAACTTTGAGAAATAACTAAACAGTAAAAATACCGATTAGACTTTCTCAATTCAAATCATTTATCACAAAAGAAGTAGCCAAAGAGATTTTGATTAATAATAATCAAAAATAAGTAACTGGATACGCAAAAGAGATGTTGGAATAACTTTAACGAAAAAGCATTTTAATCCTCACAAATTTAGTCAATGTGGAAGTTGCGGAAATGACTATTATCCAGAAATTAGAAAAATTGGTGTAAATCTTCCAAACTTAATTGAATGAGCTAAAAAACTGATAAAAACTTTGCGTATTTTTTTACAAATACTAAGCACGGTACGCTATTGTTCTGCACGTCATAAATAACTCCAGACGACTTAATAGCAATAAAAATAATCAGGACAATTAGGACCACATTAATTTTAGGGCTGATGTACAAATATGGGGTCATTGTTATAACAACAATTTCTTATAGTTTCCCTGGATTATTGTAATTATTAATCATTTATGTTTCTATGTAGTATTGTCTTTTTTTAAATAGTATTAACTTGTAAATTAAATTAAAGCGCTCACTTGACATTTAAATATGACGTCATCTTAGTTTTGGAACTTTGTTGTAAGAATCATCGTGAAAAGATGCCTATGTTGGAGTTTTCATTTGTCATTCACCCAACAGCAGTTTTTTTTAAGTAGTTGTTAAAAATTTATTACATTCAATGTGGTTTTCTAATGATTATTTTGTTCATCTGTCAAAACAGTCAGATTTTGTGGTTTCAGCCAATAAGAGTTCAGGATCCTAACCATCATTGACTTTTATACTGATTATTTTTTTCATCTGTCAAAACAGTCAGCTTTTGTGGTTTCAGCCAATAAGAGCTCAGGATCCTAAGCAATCATTGTGTTTTATACTGATAAAACAGCTTCGTCGTTTTTGTTTTTTGATTAAACTATGTTTACCGTTTTTAAAATGTTAAATGTAAACATTTCACAATTTTTATTTAGCGTTATCAATTATTATTATACTAAAATGTATTGCAAATCTATGTTAATAACCAAATTTCAAAATGTATTTGTAAACTAACCTGTTTTTATTAGTTTATTTCAAATCGCCTTTAACATTTTTACATACCTCACTTCAACACTTTAAAATTAATTAAATTAAGAAAGACTTTATTTCATTCTTCTTCTTCGCTTTTATTTACGGCGACGTTCCGCGGGGTCGCCAATCAAAAAATCGCCTTGGTGGCCCTGTATGTAAAACTATAACAGCTCATCATGAGGTTTCAATTTAAATTGGTAAAGAAAATTTTCAATATTTGTGTGTAAAGTGTCTTTTGCATAAATGACTATGTTCTCTGTTTTTAATACAAAATGATTCAAAAAATAATCCTTTCAAATACGACTCGTCCTCTGAAATTTTATAGATTAAATTTGGAGGAATCGTGGTATTACCTTTGATAAAACCGCCTCTTCGTTTTTGTTCTTTGATAAAACTATGTTTACCTTTTCTGAAGTTTCAAATATAAACATTTAGCAACTTTTATTTAGCATTATCAATTATTATTATACTAAATTGCAAATCTATGTTAATACCCTAATTTCAAAATGTATTTGTAAACTAACCTGTTTATTCGTTTATTTCAAATCGCTTTAACACAAACATAACTCACTTCAACACTTAACATAAGTTTTTGAATACCTAAATACTTCAAATCACATAGAAATCCATAAATTTCTTAAACTGATAAATGTCAAAGTCTATATCCGAATTAAGCCAGACGCAATCACGTATACCTTGGCCCTATATTTAAAACTATAACAGCTCAATATTTTTTGATGTTTCAATTTAAATTGATAAAAAAATATTGAACATTTGTGTGTAAAGACTCTTTTGCATAAATGACTATATTCTCTGTTTTTAATACGAAATGAATCCAAAATAATCATTACAAATACCACTCGTCTTCTCAAATTTTATATTCAAATGCCTTTATTTCATTTTATCAATTCTATATGTAGTATTAACAGTATTAAAAGTGAGTATGAGTTCTCTCAATCTTTTGAAACTGATAAAAGATTTTGCATAAAAGTTTTGGATTTTTGCTCTGCCCCCTAGAATGATTTCATTAATTCAAAAAATGTATATTGTTACCTCACAATTACTGATAATGTGAACTTTTGGTCCGCTTCCCTTTGTTTCCTGGCCCAGCATCGCGTAAAGGGCGGTTTTTCGTGGGCAGAGAGAGGGCAGTATTGATAGTCGTCGTTTGTTTTTTTATGTGCGGTGTGTCAAGGTTGGCCGTGATTGATTTTTTAGGGGGATTATTAGATTGGGGTTGTGCACAGAGGTGATTTTAATATTGGCAAAATGTTGTTAGGGTTGCTATATCAGGGTTAAAATGTGATGTTTTAATTTAGAAAAAAATATTGATGTATCCGTAGGGATCAGTAAGGTTAAAGTTCATTTAAAATTTGGTGGAAATATTTTATTTGTAATCGAAATATTTAGTCGTAAGTAATATCATAAGGGCATCTAATTCTTACGAAAAAAATCGAAAAATCACGTTGCTAAGTAATATTTTAACAACAAAAATCCGAGTAGAAGACGAGGATTTTTGCACCTGCACGAATGCATTTTGTTAAAAAAAATATTACTTTTTTTGTCACTTATAAATTACACGAGAGCTTTTTTTTGTCGAAGTAAACTTGACATGTATCAATAAGAATTATAAATGTCAAGTTTACTTCGACTCAAAAAAAAAAGCTAGAGTGTAATTCGGTAAGACAATTTAATGAATATGTAAATCAATAAATTAAAAAATGAGATGTAAATTAGTTTATTTAATTTAACGGAAAAGTACAATTGTTAAAAACACAATTATTAAAAATAGCTTGATTTTCAGAACTTTCGTGTCTTTTGTTAATATTTTGCTGCATGCTAGTATGTTGAGAGGTGGTAGTAACTGTTTCCTGGATGGTAGTACGAATGGAACCAACGATTTCTCTATGATGTTCTTCATCTAACTGAAGGTACGGTTTTAATGACGATGGGTTGCTATGTCCCGTAATTTTTACAAGTTTTTGTTCACCTATGCCACTCCTGGACAATTCAGTTACGGCGGCAGCTCGATTAGAATGGTTCGTAATTTTCACTCTCTTGATATCAAGTCCAATATTTTTCGCCGAAGATTTGGTCTATTTAGATATTTCGTTTATCCCAATAGGAGAATTCTTATACCATCCTTTCGAATTTGTTTTTTGCCAGAAAGGATTTGGAGTAGGAAAACTTTTCATATGTGATATGGTTTCCCCGTCTTCCCATAATTTGTTTAAACAATCTTACTGGACAAACACAATCTTCTGCAGTGTTTGCTACCAACCATTTACTGTCGGCCAACTTCTGATTTCCCCCATGTGCTGTCTTCGAAAACACTGGATTATATTCAACTCTTCCGGTCTCTCTTCCACGGTTGTCTGTCTCGATTTTAAAATAGAATACCTTACAATTTGCTGCTTCTACACCTCTCCAAGCCAATTCATATGCAGCAATGTGATAAAATTTTCTTTGGAGGCCTACAGGTTCTTCTTCATTCCAGGACAGTGCCATTTCAAAAATTTCTCGTTTTGTGAGAGCATTAGAACTCACCTTTTTTTCTGGGTTGCTTGTAAAATTTTGCGTTTTGTGTCGCATGCATTTCTCGCTTTCTTAAACTGTATGTCCGTGAACGGATTAAAAATTCTTTTATAATCTTTAAAGTACTTCTCTTGTAACATTTTTGCTGAAGTGTTCCAAATCGTCTTGACTGCACTCTCTTTATAATCTTCTCCATTGTTCTTCTTCATGTTGAATGACCAGTCACATAAAATAGAAGCTAACTCTTCAGTGGAAGTTTCTGCAATGAGTTCATATTTTTTTCCAAACAAAATATCGCAAATTGTCGCCAAATTGATGTAGTTGAATTCACAGTATTGCGAGGCACATTGTCATTGATGGCTTTTTCAATTTCTCCACTCGAAGACTCTCCAAATCGCGACATTTCCACAAATGAAAACTTTTCTGGCAACGCAAGTTTGAGAAAAATTGACATAACGTCATCAAAAATTTGTTTACAATGCTGGTTGTCATGCTTTGAAAAGTTAGGTTCCGTTATTGTCGCTGGAAAAGTGAGGGCCTTTTTGCGCTGTCATAATGACAAAATCACGCGGCTTATGGGATTTTTTAAACATGAATTAAATTGTCATCTAGAAAGCATTTGTAATTTAAAATTGCACGCTTGTGATTGGTGGAAATTAAGACCAGGGAAATAGTCATAGTGTAACACTCCTATTGAAGAATAATCAAACAATTAAATGACTGTTGATGAGTTTGTTTACTACTTAATTGCTACATCGAACGGTAGATGCTGGATCAGATCTCATCAATCGAGTATAGGCACGATTTGATTAGATTATAGCCGCACCGCGCAGGTGAGTTAATCCTAATATAACTCTAATGCAGCTCTGACAACCAAACAAATTAATTCGTGGGCTATTAACGCCTTGTTTAGATAAACAATTAATTTCCATTTGGAGTGTATGGTCAGGAAGATATTGTAAAATGTCTCTCTGTCCTCGTCTCTCCTGAGATGCGCCGTCGACGTCGTTAATAAAGGCATACCAAGCCGACTTGATTGCAATGTTTATCACGCGTTCAATGAGGCTTTATTGTGCTACTCCATTCTGGTTTAAATACTCGCGTTGGAGCGGAATAATAAACGCATTGTTCTATTTACGTGTGGCGGGACCTGGGAGTATGAGATGCGAGTACAGTGGCGGTTCCCTAATTAGGAAAGAATATATAGGTTGTAACGGTACGATACCGTTATTTTTCGCCAACCTCTAGTGTCGCATCTCTACACGATCAATACTGTCAATTTTGGTTTGCTGTCAATCGAAGTCACTTTTTAACAACGAATCTCATGAATTCTAATTAATATTTCGCGATTTAGTTTCTATTTTATGTTCTAAAGCCATATGATTTAGTTTGGTAAGTTTCTATATTAATATTTTTGTGTTTAATATTTTTCTTATGATGGTTACACTGAGATTAATCTGTATATATACTTTTAGTTTTTATGCACAAGCTAACACGTTTTCAGCTAATTAAAAATATTTTTAATTTCTGCAAAAGTATATTTGTTTTAATAGCTGCATCGTTTTATCTCATTTCCTTATTTTGTCCCACTAAAACTTGGAAATCTATTCTTAGCACTGCAACCTCAAGATGGTGTTATAATGTTCAGTAATGTTCTGGTGTTCTGATGTTATAAAATGGTCTCAACCTGATTCCTAAGGTGCTCATGGGCTCCCGATCTACTGGATGAGGATGCTGTTCCCTCCATTCTAAATCTTCATGTGTTCCCAACTCTCCGAAAATGCTCTGAAGGTTCTGAGAAGTTCGCTTACGTTATGGTTGAAGAAGCGGTATAGTTTCCGAACAATATTTCCTTCCTCTAGTAAAGAAAACCTTTTAGTATTGAGATAAGTTATAAAATTTATGATTGAAGAAATATACTAACTTAAAAGTATTTTTTTTATATGAAATTATAGTAAATTAGAATTTGTTCATTACTATATCTAAAGTTTTGAGTAAAATAAATATTAATGATGTTTCCACATTTTATTAATAATGTTTTGTAATGATGCTATTTGAGTTATTTACCAACAAAAAAAAAGAACGAGTAATGGTACAAAATACCCTACATGGCTAAGTAAAGTTACAAATTGACGTTACAAGGTACTACTAAATGCGAATTGTTACTCCCGACTACAGATACAACTGTAGAAATTGCTATATATATCCAATTTTCTCGGTAAACTGGATTTACCACATATTTTCGAACTGTTATTACTTAATTTCATATGTGTTCTCCAAGCGGTCCTTATCCACCATGCAATCCTTGTCCACCATGCTGTATGTCTGGCCTTTGTAATCCTCTTGCAGTCCTTGTAAAAATGGAACTAATCCTGGCCTCCTACAAAAGGTTCTGCCCCAGCTGGCATTGTTTCGTCGGTAAGAATTTTGGATTATACGCATCCCACGGAAGTACAACTATTTTCATGGCATTTCTGCGAAACAAGTGCTTATCGGCTTTATCTTTTTGTGAGTCACTTCTTTGGATTTATTGAATAAAGGTTATTATTATTATTACTTGCCACTTTTGCCAGAGTTTTGAGAGCGGAATCTTCGTATTATACCGAGTCACCCAATTTATTTTGATCCGCCAGCAAAGTTGGTCTTCATCATGAGCTACTCATCTTTATGTTAGTGGTTAGAGCAGTCTCCTTATTTTTGTACATCCCCATTTCTTTTTTATATCGAGAGTTCTTCTGTTGGTAAAATTGACTTGTACTGATGCTGCTTCCTATATTCTTCTGATGCTTCGTAGTGTTAGAATACCTGTCTCATGGAATATTACAAGTGTTCGGTAGATATAGGACCAGACCTAGCAGACTTCCTTTTTGTTAGTTCTTATTAGAGGTCTTGTTGTTTAATTCGGAAATGCTGGAGGTGAGTATTGTTTTGGGCGAAGCGATTTAACTTTAAGGTTTAAGCCATTTTGTCATAAGTTATAGAAATCTTGAGCTGCATCTAGAAAGATTATAGAGCAAACTTTATATTCTTCTAAGAATCTACAATATTGATTGATTGATTAAGACGATGTACCTGACTGAGGTTTATAAATGCCTCAATACTGCAGCCTTAAGACTTATTGTACTATGTCAGTTACATCGTTATGTTCAGGTGAAGAGGTTTGTTACGCCGGTTCAGGACCAGTAAAAACGGTCGCTGATGCTTTCCTTGCCAGGGCGTCTGCTTCCTTGTTGCCTTTTATCCCTTTATGCCCTGGGACCCATCTAAGTGTTACCTTATTTTGGTTGGCCAGAACGAGCAGGGTTTGTAGGCAGTTCCAGACCAATTTTGATCTGATTTCGTTACACGATAAGGCCTGTAGGGCAGCTTGACTGTCAGAGTAAATGAGGATTGTTTTCCCTCTAATCCCCCTGTCAAGATTCTCCCTCAAACAAAGCTCTATAGTAGGTACTTCTGCTTGAAATACTGATGCGTAATTCCCCAATGGTGCGTTTAGGTTGCATCTGGGTGTTTCACCATATATTCCAGCTCCAGTTCCACTTGCGGTTTTTGACCCATCCGTATACCAAACCAATGTTCCTTCCCGAAAGTTGTTTGTTTCTTCACCTTCCCAACTTAGCTGAACGCTGAAGGGCTTTGTGAAGTTGTTTTATCACTTCCCATCTCCATCAACGAGTTTGTGATGATTTTTGATCAGACCTAGCACACTTCCTTTTTGTTAGTTCTTATTAGACATCTTGTTTAATTCGAAAATGATTTTCGGGAATGCAGGAGGCGAGTATTGTTTTGGCAGAAGCGATCTAACTTGAAAGTGTAAGCCAATTTGCCATAAGTTATAGAAAGCTTGAGCTGCATCTAGAAAGATTATAGAGCAAACTTGATATTCTTCTAAGGATCTACATATTAGTTCTTGTATAGTTAAAAGTCCAAATGAATGAAAAGTAATCAGTGCTTTTCTTAATTTCAGTAATATTGGTCAGTTATATGATACTTCATGAAGTTTTAGTGGCTTCTGCAACATGTTTAAAGGTAAGTTGATATTGACATTTGTACATTTAAATTATTTTTGGTTAAAAATTCTCTTTTAATAGCAAATACGAGAAGGTTAATATCCTAATTTCAGACCCATCTAATACGAAAAACCAATTTAGACAGAGAAGATGTAGTTAATATTTTGGTATCTTGTCTAGTTTCCTTACTACTGGTGCTACCAATACTCAGAGATGTAAGCGGAATAGGTTAAAAAAAATAACTACACAAATATATTTGTCCTCAGCTTGCTTGACTACGAGCTCTCTCTCCCTACATCTATTAGTCAACGTATTTTGGGTTTACAATAAAGAAGTTGAGAACTATTTTTTTCTTTCCCAACAAGTAACTTTATCGCAGATGATTTTCCTTCTTACTCAATTTCTGACTGAATCTATTTTAACTGAGAAGGAAGTTAATTCAAACAAAGATAAAATAGTATATTGTGTCACAAGGGCAGAAAATGAGCTTTAGCAGCCCAGCCTCAGCTGCTAAAGCGTTTTCTGCATGTGTGACACACAACTGTTTCTCGCCTACCAAAAAAAAACAAAAAATAGGAAAATATAACAAAAATCTTTAATTTTATAAATACAGACAGAATTTAATGAGCAACTTAAGTAATAAAAATGTACCAATTTATTTATTATATATTATATTATTTCCAGTTGTTAAACAATTCATAGGACTTTTCGTACCATTGCGCGTTGTCTTGTTAAGTAACAAATTTAGAGAAACATTACTACCTACCTTCTTCTTGCAAGTCTGGTGGAGTATTCGTAAATTCTTCATCACTGCCTGAATTAGGTACTATTCATTTTCACTAATTCACATAATCACAATTATTCAGAATCAGAACGTATTTTTATTTTAAAGTTTAATTCTCTTGATTCTACACTGACGTTTAATGAAAATGTATGTGAAATGTCAAAGTCAAAGGTACATTGATAGTGAAAATCGTGTTCTTTTTGATTTTTGCGGCCCAAGGGCCGGAAATATTACTTGCGGTCTGATTTTTAGGGTTGATATGATTCATTTTCAGACATGATAGGCGAAAAAAATATTTTAAATTTGAATTTTTGACTGTAGTGCTTTGTCTACAATCGTTTTACTTCTGATATTACTATCATTTTAAAATTAAAATTATTTATTAATAACGATCCACCACTGGCGTTTTGTAGGGAAGATTCAGGTGTGACAACAACTTCTATGCAGGTCGGAATTTAGGGAATGCAGTGTTAAATTATTCGCAAGTGGGCAAAAGGGAGTGCGGTCGAACCTAAATTACAGGATTAAAAATCGAGTGCTATTAAACAACAACGTATGAATTCCTGTTAAGTCGTTTACTGAAATTTCTGGTCAGAGTTGGGCTGCAATGAAGTATTACTTAAATTATATATTATATGTTTGAATTGCAACTATCCTTATTTTTTAGAAAGTTATTATTTAGTGTAGAAAACTTTACGATACTATCATCATACCTTATACAGGATGATTGACAGAATCTTCTATATCCTACTAACTCCCTTATATATCCCTTCTATATCCTAATTTTTTTCCTCAAAGAAAATTACATTAATTGAATAGATCAAATTTATTGATTGGTAAAAATCTTTTAAACCGCCGCACAGTGGGGCAAACAACCTTCAAAGTTGGCAATAAATAACAGACTCTATGAATGGACTTCCACATTATATATTGTCACGAGGTCCGTTTTTTTGCCTTCGTGTTGCTGTTAGGTATCCAGGGCGAAACGCCTTTTCGACCTTTACGAAGTTATGGAGATCTCTCCCCGAATACTTAGCAGTTATTACGCTTTAGTACCACCACTCACTCTGAGAAATAAAACAAGAAGTACAAAACAAATACAAATTTATTGGGTCACCCTTCAGATAAATATAAATTAATAAATGACAATGTTAAGAATTATATCTTACTTAAGCATGTCGGGTAAAGGGCTGGTCACGCTTCTCCCAATTTGCACTATTGCGCTGAAGGTTCTCGTTCCCAAACCAGGACCGTAACTCGCGGACTATCAACTTCTTACTTTATTTACTTTATTAATTTAAACGTGAATTTCTTTACGCTCGCCGAATTTTCTTCTGGCGGTCACCTTTTCGGTAGGAGACCCCTTCGTAGCCAAGGACCGACTCACCGACTAACCCCTCTCTTTCCTCTTGGAACGTTTTTAAAACGAAAGATAGCTGAATGTGCAGAATCATTATTTTGGTTAGATCGCCCTACATTTTCTGTCTAGCTTAGACTCGTGCTTGAGCCCCCAACCTTGACTTTCGTGATTCTGCACATCAGCGAAATTTAGCAGCGCGACCTGGTTTGGTTAAATGTTTGGGTTTTCGATTGATTATATAAATAAACTTGTATTAAAGTAGTTTTGATAAATAAACTGTTCTAAGAAGATTTTGACTTTTCGTAAATATTTTAACTATATTTGAGATGCGTGACAATATTTCGCTCTAGAGACGTTATTAGTATAGAAAAAAGTCATAAACAACAGTATACATGTTCCTTTATTTCAAAATAATAGTAATAGAATGTAAATATTTTAATTTTGGATTTCTCTTCAATTACAATGCTCCTATAACAGCTCATAATATCAAGAAGTTCCCTTCTCTCTCTAAATATAGCGCTGGAGCTTTTTCCTGAAAACAAAAGCAAAAAATAAATACAATTGACTAAACTATAAAGAACTCGAGAACCGACGAAAACAGCAAATAAGTGCAAAAAATTTAACTATTTCTGAAAGGACTACGCACCATTTTAATGTAAAAAACGTCCCGGTCAAATTTTCTGAAACTTTGGTATGTTGTAGCCCAAAGCGATCCTAAGGCTAGTTTTCGAAGTACAGGGTGTTAAACATTGGAAATATTACTTTTTTGTAACCAGATTTCTCATACCAGACCTGTTTTATTGGCGTTTGTTGTAGAAAACATGAATTACAGATTATTTAGCATTAATATTTTATAAACAATCACCTTAGAATTTGGTTAGTTACAGGGTGGTTGAAAAATAAGTAATACGGTTTTTTTGAAGAAATCATTTTTTATAACAGCTTTAAAAATACGAGCATGTCTCATTTCATTATGAATATATAGTTTAAGTAATGACTTCTTGGTGATGAATCATATTTTATACAAGGTGACTCAGAAAATCTGGTTACATAGGGCATATCGTGTTTTTAGCTTTAACCAGTAACCCCGTATAAGCGATGTGTTATAAAATTTTTGTATTATATTAAACAAATGTACGATCTGCCACTCTATGTCATACAGTGTGTTAAACTGATTGCAAACACTTTAAAATTTAGAAAAGCTGTGTTTTGTGCACTACCCTGTATTTTGAAAGTTTCTCGGTCAACTTTATAAATTAATACATTTTAATATTAACAGAAGTTTATTATTTAACTTAACAAAATTTTGTTGTAATCCTATAGTTTTCCTAAAATGTGTACCCATAGATTTAAAAACATCTTTCAACTAGTAAATATCTGTCGTATTTCTATTATTTTCTTATTGTATAAAACTTACAGATTTATAGATTTATTTGAAAGATATCTATTAATGGTGGTTAAAAGTTAAAAGCAATCATTTTAAAATTATTTTCATGTATATAGGGTGGTCCATTAGTAGACTAGGCAAATTATTTCATTTATATTTACTTTTTATATATTTACTAGTTGAAAGATGTTTTTAAATCTATGGGTACACATTTTAGGAAAACTGGTCATAGGATTACAATAAAGTTTTGTTAAGTTAAATACCAAACTTTTGTTAATGTGAAAATGTATTAATTTATAAAGTTGACCGAGAAATTTTCAAAATACAAGGTAGTGCACAAAACAGAGCTTTTTTAATTTTTAAAGTTTTTTCAATCAGTTTAACACCCTGTATGACATAGAGTGGAGATCGTACATTTGTTTAACATAATATAAAATTTTTATAATACATCGTTTATACGGGGCGATTCCTTTAAGCTAAAATACATTATACTTCACCTATGAGTGACCCTGTATAAAATATGATTCATCATTGCTAACTTTAAAGGTCGGTTGCCCCACTGTGCGCCGTCTTCGAATTCCAAGCCGTACTAGAAAAAAACTTACCGATAACGTTTTTCTATATTTTAATTTTATTTTTCACCATAAAGTCCGTAGTTGTTTTGAGATTTAAAAGAATTTTCGTATCTCCACCTGTGCTCCTAAGACGCCGTTTCTAAGGGTTGTGGAGTAAACCACTTTAAATAATCTGGCGCCCGAGCGTTTTTCGGGATAAGGCATCACGCGTAAGGTACAATTTTTCTTTGAGGCAAGAAAAATCCTTACACTATTAACTATCTAATATCTCGTTTATCCTTTAAGAAGTAAAAAATCGGATGTGGCCATGCACATGACTTTACCATACTTTAACGGCCATACGGGCTCATAATCCAATTACTCGTACATATTTAAGGCAGGCCATGCCTGGCAAGAGCGTACAATTGTCTCCATGAAACAAAACACTTCTACTGCGCTTGCGCTATTATGCAACTATGTTATTCCATATTTTATTTTTAACTCGCTTATAATACAAAATTTGAAAAAAGTTTTTAAACAAAATTTATAGTAAATTTAATTTAAAACAAATTTTTTCTCTTAATATTTTTACATAAACTTAAAAGAAACGATAATAATTGCAAAAATCTGAAAATTCTCAAGAGTAAACACCCGATTTTCCCCAAAATCTAATCAGCTCATTAGCATGTTGTAAAAATGCTAAATATAAAATTTGGTTAGGAAATTCCGATCGCAGTTGGAGTTAGAGCGCACACAAATTTTTCAGGAGTACATACTCCATACGTCATACTCCATACTCCATACTCCATACTCCATACTCCATACTCCATACTCCATACTCCATACTCCATACTCCATACTCCATACTCCATACTCCATACTCCATACTCCATACTCCATACTCCATACTCCATACTCCATACTCCATACTCCATACTCCATACTCCATACTCCATACTCCATACTCCATACTCCATACTCCATACTCCATACTCCATACTCCATACTCCATACTCCATACTCCATACTCCATACTCCATACTCCATACTCCATACTCCATACTCCATACTCCATACTCCATACTCCATACTCCATACTCCATACTCCATACTCCATACTCCATACTCCATACTCCATACTCCATACTACATACTCCATACTCCATACTCCATACTCCATACCCCATACTCCATACCCCATACTCCATACTCCATACTCCATACTCCATACTCCATACTCCATACTCCATACTCCATACTCCATACTCCATACTCCATACTCCATACTCCATACTCCATACTCCATACTCCATACTTACTCCATACATAGATTTTCTGGAAATGGTCTTAAATGACTTAGGGGGTCTCAAAACATGTAAATCCACTGAAAGCTGAACTTTTTTTTTTTGCGATTACAATACTTTACCTATGGTAAAGTAAAATGAGTTGTTTATAACGTTGTGTTAAAAGAGATATTTATGTTGAAAATGGGGCTTACCACTAGGTCGGAAATTCTAAATTAATTTATGCAGAAACCATAAAGAGGAGGATTTAGTGTTTATAGGTAAAAATATCTCAAGATATAATTACCCGTTTCCAGAGAAATTTTAATTTAAAGAATAATTAGTATTAAATCTCCTGGATGAATCTAACCAATGACGTGTCGATCTCATGCGATTAATTTCGTCGATGTTGTCATTTCTGGGTTAAATTCTCTTAGCGCGTGCTTACACCAGTCACCAGTTCGACGTAATCCTGTCATAGGAAGTGTTGATTACTGATTTGTTATTGTCGAATGTGAAATTATGGATTGCTGTTTGCTGTGTAACTTTACCTTTTACCTTTTACGAAACCGCTTTCCATTTTCCGGAAAAAAATTAATTCAAAGTATTTCGGAATAACATTAGAAATAAATGAGGTTATATTTATATCCACGACCGTCAGCTGATTCAGATTCATGTCAGTGTCTGGTTGGTTCTTAATCGATGTTGTACTTTCTACAAAAAGGTTCCGAGAAAGACATTGGTAAATAATTTTATAATTTTACTTTGAAGGTTTAGCTCAAGTCTCAACTTGAAACGTACTTAATAGTTTTTAATTTTTTTAATCTTTCAATTATAATACTTATCATTGCACACATTAATAGGGTACAATGGAAATTATTTTTATCTCTGATACCTCTTAAATTAATAAGAACATTTTTATTAATATTTTATAAACATTCTTTGGTTTTTTGCCTAAAATATAAATTCAGAGTTTAACACATCATGTAACGTTATCTTTTTCGGGAATCCACAAACATGATTAATAGTCGTCTGTTTCTGTTAAAAGAAGTCTAGTGTTATCTACGACTACTCTTGAAGTATCTATTTCGCTCTTTCTACTAATTATAAAAAGATGATGCAAACGGGAAAAAATTATAGAAATGTGGCAACTCGAATTATTTCATTGATCCACGTCACGGTTCATAATACGTCACGATTCATAAATTTAAATTTAATTTCCCAGGCCCCCTTTAATAATGAAGCTGAAAAATTTTGGAAATGTATTCTACTGGTCATACAGTTTCATATGGACCAATAAAAAAATTTCATTACTAAGCCTCATTATAATCTACATGTATACCAAGTTTCGCTATCATATCAAAGCATATTAATTAAATATGCGTCAATTCCCCTACTAGATTCTACACATATTAGATATTAGAAAATGCATTCCAACTAGATAGAAGCGTCGCCGTCTACGGCGTCAGAATCCAGTTGGCAAGCTGACATCTTAATATCGAGAAGCATCGTTGGATGGCATTTATGACTGCGTCGCTCTTTGAAATGTGGCGTCTGGCCCGCAGAGATTTTGAGAGCATGTTGGACAGATTTACTTTTGTTGCGAAATGAATATGGTGGGTTATACCAACAAGTTCAGTTAAATTCCGAAAATGAGTTGTCACGTAAAGTACTTTCTCATTAAAAGAAAAATAACGTATTACTGTTACGTGAAAGTGGATCATGCATGGATCATGATTTTAAAAAGCGAAAACCGAGATTTTTGCTCATTTTTTAAAAAACAACAACAACAATTGCCATGATTATCTAAAGTCGCTCTTTTTAAACATCCAAGTTTCGTAAGGTGAAAATTATTTTTAAAATAAGGGGTGTTACCCTAGTTGTACTTCTTTGCGTTATTCCACAAACTTTTAGACAGAATGTCAAGGTAAAATGAATGAGTTTTGTTCTAAGTCAAAAGTTCTTTTTTTTTGTTTTTTGGATCCTATTTATTTAACCTCGTCTTAATTTCCACCAATCACAAATGCGCAATTTTCAATTACAAATGGTTTCTAGATGAAAAAACTGTATGACAGCTCCTGTCAGCAGTTTTTTTCGAATTTACCAGCGACAAAACTTGACAGCTTACAATACCTTTGATAGCAAGTAATTATGGTCTCCTAAGACACCAGAAAACAACGCTAAACAATTTTTCTGATTTCATTGTCAATAAATTTTGTAATATTGTTTTTAAACAGTGGTAGTCAGCTTATGTACTGAAAATGAGTAGCATTGGAAGTGATTCTATGACTAATATTGATCTGGTGATTGAGAAAAGTGTACCATATAATACTGTTAAAACCCATATGTCAATATGGAAGCAGTTTACGGAATTCTGCAAGGCAAAGAAATACGAGCTTTTGGGAACTACAAGTTTAGAGTAACTGAACCTAATCCTGAAAGATTGGGCGTGGAATATGAAGAAAGAAAACGGTGAAAATTACAAAGAACTAGTTGTGAAGACAATGTGCAACACCGTTGAAAAAAAATGCAAGAGATGTATTTTATGAAGTGGAAAATAATTTTTGATCAATTTAAAGATATTATCTTCAAGTCTAGTAAGGAAGCTCGTAATGCGAAAAGAAGGAATTTGCAGATGTGAGCCAATAAAAGGAAATCGAGCTCTGCTTCATTAAATTGGAAGAATACTTGGTTTTATTATGGGACGAAGACACTCCGGCAGGGCTCCAGCGAAAATTTTACCATATCGCTTCACTAGAACTTTCCTGGAAAGGTGGAGAAGCAGTCAATTGCAGAGTTCATTATTTTAAAGAGGAAGTAGGTAATTCTGGATAATCCTACTTTTTAGGAAGAGTAGAATATAATCCTCTCTTCAATAAAACGGCCCAGGGAGGAGGAAAAAAAGGCAGATAGTAAATGGCTGATCCCCAACACGAAGAATCCTATTTTTTGTCCAGTCCGTCTTTTTAAAATTCTAATGGTTAAATGTTCATCTAGAATAGCAACTAATATATTATTCTTAACAGTAAACCCATCATGGAATAAAGAACAATCAAGTGGATGGTACAAACCCACCCCAGTGGGAAAACACGAACTTTCGAAATGGATTAAAGAAACAGAAGGCAGGATTAAATACAAAAGAAATACAAATAACAAACCACTCTACAGCTGGACCCATCAACAACATTAATGATTTTAAACAATACTCCTATCGCTTATCATTCATTGTATTTATGGAATAAATGAACAAAAATTGCACCGTAAATAATTAAGTTTGTAAATAAATGTAAATAAATTACCTGTTTTTTAGTTTTCAAATTAATACCTACATACCGGGTGAATCAACGATGCGTGCGTGGAGGATATCTGCTTCCCTTTTTAAGATAGGAAAAAATGTTTCAAATAAAAGTTGTAGATAGCAATGAAAGCTATGTTCCAAAAATAACTACTAACATACAGGGTGTCCCATAAATGCGTGACTTATCAAAGTTATGTTTTTTTAAATGAAACACCCTATATATTTTTACTCGATTGAATTCTTTCGGAAGAGTGCTTCTCAAAAATATAGGGTTGTATGGGTTTATACCAGGTGGTTCTGAAGTTATGGTGACATTTATATCCCAAAATTGGTTCATTCAACACCAAATATCTCAAAATCAATAACTAGGAATAACAAAATTTTTTCACCAAATATCCTCGAAAATGGTGTATTTTTATTTTATATTCATAAATTTATCGAATGGCACTTTTCTAATCTAATATTTGATGTAGATCATGTTTATCATTTCTTCGGTGGATAATTTCATTTCGAAACGAGAAAATATTAGATTTAAACTATAAATTCACTTCGATAATAAAATGTCATGTGTGTTGACAATTCCTGTAACAGTCAAATGTTCCAAGGGTGATTTGATATAATTGATAAAATGATCTACATTTTTTTGAGATTATTTTGTTCCATGTTTGTCCATCATTGAATAAAAAAATATCATTATTGCTTTTATGACATTTTTCATACTTTCCTTAAGAATTAGATGCATTACCGATGAAAATCAAGTAGGCAAACCCTACATTTTCTGGAAGCTCATAGTGTGGACTATTCTGGTATGGCATTATATACAGGGTGTTCCATTTGAAAAAACTGAGAAAAAAATGATCCCTAGTTTTGGTTGCCCCTGTATAAGAAATCAAAATACACCATTTTCGAGGATATTTGGTGAAAAAAATTTGTTATTCCTAGTTATTGATTTTGAGATATTTGGTGTTGAATGACCCCATTTTGGGACATAAATGTCACCCTAACTTCAGAACCACCTGGTATAAACCCACACAACCCTATATTTTTGAGAAGCACTCCGAAGGAACTCAATCGAGTAAAAATAACTTTGATAAGTCACTCATTTATGGGACACCCTGTATGTTGGTAGTTATTTTTGGAACATAGCTTTCATTGCTATTTACAACTTTTATTTGGAACATTTTTTCCTCCACGCACGTATCGTTGATACACCCGGTATTTATTATGTCTACATATATATTAGGTAGTATGTTTTCTAATCTATGTGTATGCAGAATAATCTGTTATTCATGAAATAGTCTTGTCAAATACCATTCGGGCATCTAATTTTTCCTGTGAAAAAAATCGCAAAAACACAATGCAAAGTAATATTTTTTTAACAAAATGCATTCGTGCAGGTGCAAAAATCCTCGTCTTCGACAGGGATTTTTGTTGCCACCAGCACTCATGCTTCTTGTTACAATATTACTTAGGAACGTGTTGTTTCGACTAGATGCCCTTATGATATTACTTACGACAAAACCCTTAAGAATTTTAGGACTGTCAATACTCATATTTGTCGTTTTCACTAATACAGCCAAATCATTAAAAAAAATAAAATAGCATTTTTCTAATTTTGCGTGAAAGCCTGAATGAATTAAGAATTAGTCGCCCACTTGTTATTTTCTAAATTTAAGGAAAAACTAGCAAGAAGCTCTCCTCTAACAAAAATACGTCCTGTAAAACTACCATCTCTCACTTTATTCACGTTGGACCCGACAAATCCTTGCTAACAAACAAAAACGTAAAAAAAAAACCGTTATTTCTCCCTACCATTCACCCATCTATCAATGTCTGGCTCTTCCCATACGGTTAAGAGTACAAAGAGGGCCAACAGATCCTAAAAACTGGCCAAGTTCAACAAAAAATTGTTTTTGTGAAGGAATCCTTGGAATAGTTCGTTTATTGAGTGTTTAATTTAGATTAAACTGATGTATGACTTTTAAGGAATTGCTCAACTCGAACTCATGGTCAACATGGTAGTTTCTAGACAAAATCTACTAAGTGTGCAGCTTAAAAACTGGTTGCAGGTGCTCAAAACGAAGGAATTGAAATAAATGGAAGTGGAGCATTAGCAAAGAAGCAATGAGTTAATGAATAATAGAATAGTTAAAAAGGTATGAGAAATAAACCCATTTAAAAAAAATCTCGTGGTATAACACGAATACCGAATTAAAGACATTAACAACGAGGAATAAATGCATATAAAACGATTTTTTAAGGCAGGTAGAAGTTAAGCTAGAAGTTAAAAGAGATAAATATTTAACTCAACTATACACCTCACTGTAGATCGGTAAAGAATGAAGAAGTCATTCCATTCTGTTACGACATATTATTTTAAATTAATAAGCAATATAACACAAAACTTCACCTGATCCCTCGCTTTTTTTTACTCACCCACTCATGCCAAATAATTTAGATTTTCATTCCTGGAAAATATCCTACTTCTATCTATTTTCCGATTTGGGAATTTTTTGCGCGTTTATGGCCCACTGTGGAGTGGAAGGCTCATAGCGTCTTGTCTTTTGGGTCTTTTGGCAAGGAGAGCAAGCCAGATTCTGTCGGAAACCAGGAATAAACGATGTGCCGCCTCATAAATTTGATAAAGAACGGAAATCTAATCACTAACGGAAAAGGAGCTAGGAGGTGTCGAATGATGCTTGACGACGGACTGACTTCATTCTTTCTTGCAACGTACTTGAATGGTAAATATCAGAAAATTCTGCTTCTAAATTTGAGAACGTGATGAAGGTTTTTATCATTTAGAAATATAAAATAGAATTTTACAAAATAAAAATAAGAAAATAATATCAACAACGTTTTTTTATACTATCATATAACTCAAACGTGAAGTAGATGCAAAAAAGTTTGAATACAATTCATTTATGGCTAATGTCCGACCCATCACCAAACTCCACGAGACGGATTACCAAAGGCTAGAAGAAAAGCTAAGGCTGGATCCAATTACAGGGATTCTCAGCGACACCATGGTAACCAAATATAATTTCAACAGGAAATACGAAGTAAAAGTACTGGAGAGAGGAGCACCCATCAGTGCAGCAACAATCTGGCACACAGACGGCTCGAAGACCGAAGAAGGAGTCGGAGCCGGAATATACGGGCAAAATCCAAGGATAATGATCCCAGTGAGCCTGTCAAAAGACACCACAGTATTTCAAGTAGAAGTAGCAGCAATACACCTCTGTATAGGAGAAATAAACCGACAAGACCGCATAGGTCAGTCTGTTGTTATATTCTCCGACAGTCAGGCAACACTAAAAGCACTAAAGGCCACCCAAGTAAACTCCAAACTTGTGTGGGACTGTGCCTGTGCCCTGAATGAACTAGCTAACCGCAAGAAAGTGACCCTGGCATGGGTTCCAGGACACAAAGGGCATCGAGGAAATTAAAAAGCCGACGAGGTGGCCAGACAAGTCTCGTCAATGGAATTGTATGGTCCAGAACCCTTCTGCGGTATAGCAAAAACAACAGTTAAAAAAGCAATCAGCAAATGGGTGGAAAAACAAGCCCAAACTTGGTGGGAACAATCCCCAGGACAGAGGCAGGCAAAAAGGTTTCTCAAGAAACCATCGCATACACTCACGGCAGACCTACTAATCAAGGACAGAAGGTCCGTAAAAGCAATAGTAGGCAAGCTTAAAGGACACTGTAAACTCAACAAGCATATGAAAAACATAGGTCTGGCAAAAGAAACCACATTCCACTGGTAGAACCCGTTTTGGCTGTAGGGTATTCCTACTTTTCATGGTGTTTTGTGGATATCTCGGGCGGCTGTGTTGCTTCCTTGTAATATTCTGGCTGTATATCTTATAGTAGGGGAGGCCGAGATGCTAAATTTGCAGTTACTAAAGCGTCATGGGGACCTATTGGATTGTGAAGATTAGGTTCTAAAACGAAAAAAATGTATGTTAAGTTTTCCATTTTAGTGGGGGGAAGAGCGTGTAAAAATTTTGAAAAATGTAAAAAAAAAACAGTAGCCGCGACGATCCATTGTGGATAAACGGTTAATATTTTGAAAATTTTATTTTTTCATGGATATGTGGGTTGATAAAGGCTACATTTTAAAATTATTTTTAAATATACAGGTTGTCCTCAATCTATTAATTATTATTATTTTTGTTATATTTTACATTATTTTTCTACCGTAACGCCTAAATATAACACCCTGTATTTGATCAGCTTGGACTATGATCCGAAAAAATTATCTTTGAAACTATGTGTTTGGTTTTGACATTATTAAAAATGTTTCGAGATGCATCAAAATCTGTATAGAAAAGACGGATAGATTTTTGTTTATAGGCATTGGAGAAGGTTAGTGAAGATGATTTTTTTATAATATGCTGTTTACAGATGAATCCACTTTTCATAATAATGGATTAGTCTGACGGTTAATCATACAGATTTTGATGCATCTCGAAATATTTTTAATAATGTCAAAACCAAACACATAGTTTCAAAGATAGTTTTTCGGATAATAGTCTAAGCTGATCAAATACAGGGTGTTATATTTAGGCATTACGGTGGAAAAATAACGTAAAATTTAACAAAAATAAAAATAACTCCATTAATAGATTTAGGCTTAGTACCCTTTATAATTTTTAAAAGGTAATGGAATTTTCTACATAATAGGATTATAAAATAAAGGGTGTCCTATTTAAAATAAGAACGATATTGTCGTTTGAATATGTCATTAGAGAATCGCCTCGTTTTGGACGCACTGTATAATTTTAAACAACTCTAAATAAATTATTGCTTTCAATTGTTAGTCTAATTTTTTTCAGTTAAAATAGGATTTGGCTGATTCCATAAGTTTCCAAGTTATTAGTTTTCTTGTAAGTGCTTCCATTTTTAGAAATATCAAAATATCTCGAAAATTAAAAAGCTTAGGTATAGGGAAAACTTAATATCTATTTACTTTTTTGTTTCAATTATTTCAGAAATCAGTTTATAGCTTATTTTTGATATAACATCATGTTATATGGCATTTAAGGCGTTAACTTAACGTGTTTGTGTTTTATACGCAGATACGGAATTTTTGACATTACAGGGACGATATGGGGTATTCCATAAGAAATAACATAACATTGATACGCCACACTTTTTGGGACAACCTGTATATTTTAAAATAATTTTAAAATGTAGCCTTTATCAACCCACATATCCATGAATAAACAAAATTTTCAAAATATTAACCGTTTAGCCACAATGGACCGTTTTTTTTACAACTTTGTGACTCGCCCATTTCCTTATGCCACGCTCAAATTGACAGATTATTGAAATATACACTTTTCTGGATGTACTTAACTTACCTTTTCTTAATCTGATGCGCTCGAGTTTTTCTGAGGATCGATTTTTTTTTTACTAATCTGACGGGCTGCCCTCAACGCACGCCCCTATATTAAGGGTTCATATATGGTAGGGGTACATTACAGGGTGCAAGGTTTCTCCCCATATTTATTTCTGACGCGCTCGATAACGCGGAAAATCCCCGCTTGGCCTCCCCTACTATTAGATTGGTGCTTTTAACAGCTAAAAAGAATCGTCAGAATTTTGATTGAAATAAATTTCTCAACTGTGGTATTTGAGGTGGAGGTAATATGTCTTTTTTAATATCTTCCTTGCATTCTAGCAGCTTATTTGGGATGTTGGAATAGACGATGGATTTGTATGTCAATATGGGACCAATAATTGTTTTATATGTTTGGGGGAGTTAGCGAATGACCTAACCTAATTCGTCCGCACAACGCTCCGATGAAAGTAGCTCGTTTTCCCACTCTGTCGAGTGTTTTTTAAACGTCAGCAAGTTAAGGTTAAGGGACTATTTTTTTTTATTTGAAACTCATTCGATACAATACATATAGACTCATTATTGAAACCACTATTTAAATCTTCAATTCAAACTAAATGTTGGGTCATAGGTACTCTAGTTTTTGGCAGACCCTGTATGCGCTGTTGTCAGGCTAATAAGGTCCGTAGAAATGGATAGCGAAGCCAAAGCAAAGTTCGGTTAAATACTGCCAAATGCTTTGATAGGACAAAGAAAATATAAGGAGGTAGTGGACATTTCCTCATCCCTATCCCAAATACCTTTGACTGGAGATTGAACTCTTCCTGCTTTGTTATTCATCACAAAGGAAGGATCATTTTCATTAAAAAGGGATATTTTAAAATATGCTCCGAGAAAAAAAATGTATAAAAAGTGTATTTGTGTATATTGTATATTCTGAATTTCCATTCTTGATCCGTGATTAATGGTTTTACATAAATTTCGAAAGCGGTACAGTAAAAAAATATTTGAGACCACTGTGATACACATTTAGCGCCGCTTTTTTTTCATGAAAATCCAAATAAAAAATGGTATTATTAGAACTATATAAACAAGTTAATAGTGAATCAAAGAAATATGATCAGCATAAAATCAAATACCGTTGTCTAAATACGACAATTGACTCTTAATTTATTGCGACTTTACAACAGTTTATTATATTGTTGTAGTGCAGGAATTTCATACTATTAGACCAGAGCCAATCATTTTTTAAACAAAAAAAAATTTAGCAGTATGTGGATGGTAATTAAATTAAAAAAAATAATTGAAGGTATGGAAGAAAAAGTCCTTTTTATCTCACAAGATATTTTTTGAAGGTGCGACCGGTTTCGGCGATCAAATCGCCATCATCAGGCCCATAACTTTTCCACGCAGGAATTACCACAGGAAAAACACCAACAACATGTCAGCACATAAATCAAATTACAGAAAATGAGGAACGAATTGTACAGGTCCCAATATATTATAAATGTAATTTATATGAATTTAAAATATTGTTATAAAATTTTTTAAAACTTTTTTAAAAAACCAGTCATAAGGACATTTACATACAAATTAAAAGAAAAAAAAATTTATAAAAAAAAAAAATTATAAGAATATTTTAAATTTATATAAATTACATTTATAATATATTGGGACATGCACAATTCGTTCCTCATTTTCTAAAAATAAAATTGTAATTTAATTTATGTGCTGACATGTTGTTGGTGTTTTTCCTGTGGTAATTCCTGCGTGGAAAAGTTATGGGCCTGATGATGGCGATTTGATCGCCGAAACCGGTCGCACCTTCAATAAATAACTTGTGAGATAAAAAGGACTTTTTGTTCCATACCTTCAATAATTATTACTTACATATGGCTAACCCCAAAAAAAAAATAAATTGGACAAATTAAAAGTTTCGGAAGGTTGGTGGGGGTAGCTAAATATACAACTTGAAGTTGTAGATAATTAAAAAATGTAAAACTTTTGTATTAATGATTTTTCAACATAACTTCAAAATTATCGAGAAAAACGATAAAAGCCGTTTTTTTGGTTTTCAATTTTTATCAAAGGTAATACCACGAGTCCTCCAAATTTTATCGATTAAATTTTTGGTTTTCACGAAAACGGCTTTATTTGGAAAAACCACGAAAACAAACTGATTGATAAAATCACGAGTCCGCAGGACGAGTGATTTTATCTTAAATCAGTTTGTTTGAGTGGTTTTGCCTAAAATAAAGGCGTTTGAGTATGAAGATCAAAAATTTAATCTATAAAATTTCAGAGGACGAGTCGTATTTGAAAGGATTATTTTTTGAATCATTTTGTATTAAAGACAGAGAACATAGTCATTTATGCAAAAGACACTTTACACACAAATATTGAAAATTTTCTTTACCAATTTAAATTGAAACCTGAGCTGTTATAGTTTTACATACAGGGCCACCAAGGCGATTTTTTGACTGGCTACCCCGCGAAACGGGGCCGTAAATAAAAGCGAAGAAGAAGAATGAAATGAAGTCTTTCTTAATTTAATTAATTTTAAGTTTAGTGTTAAAGTGAGGTATGTAAAAATGTTAAAGGCGTTTTGAAATAAACTAATAAAAACAGGTTAGTTTACAAATACATTTTGAAATTTGGTTATTAACATAGATTTGCAATACATTTTAGTATAATAATAATTGATAAATGTTTACATTTGACATCTCAAATAGGTAAACACAGTTTAATCAAAAAACAAAAACGACGAAGCGGTTTTATCAGTATAAAACACAATGATTGGTTAGGATCCTGAGTTGTTATTGGCTGAAACCACAAAATCTGACTGTTTTGACAGATGAAAAAAATAATCTCCTGCAAAACTATTTTTTTTATAAAACTTGTTGAAAACCTCCTTCTTTGCGTTTTAAATAAGCTGTAATTTTTTCAAAGTGAAATATTTTTTTTTCGATTTTATACGAATTTAAAAAAAAAGCCTAATTTTAAATCGAAAAAGGTCACTAACAAATTTTCAATTTTTTTAACTTTATGAAATTTCAACTTTATGATGGTATAAACAAAATATACTGTTCGTATGGAAAAATATCGTTAAAAATCAAAAAATGACTTTCATAATCGATTTTTCAGTTAGTTAGTATTGACAATTTTTTATTTCTTATTGCAAATAAGCATTGAAATTGATAAAAAAGATTAATTTTCATGTAATATAATGTCATTTACATTAAATTAACTGTTAACATTGTTTAAACAATAATCAAATACTTAAAAACTTCATAAAACTTCGCACTAAATATACAGGGTGTTTTATAATGAATGAAGATACGCTAACTGTCGATAAAGGACACTTAGATGAATCAGAAAAATCCTTATTTGACATATCTAACTCGCTTCATTACTTACAGGGTGTTTAATCAATTTTGCTCATTTCTTTTATCCCTCATATTTTTGGAACCATCTTGTATATTTATTTGATATTTGGCAAGCTTGTTCTACTCAATTAGGACGATCAAGTGACCAAAATTAAAAACCTGAATCAAAAAAAATTATTGAGAAAATTTCAAAAATTGGGTTGCATATTAAAAAAGAACGGAAAAAGTGTAATGGGAATACAAAGTTATTTTTTACCAGTAAAATTTTAAAAGCAAAGTTAGAAATTGCAAATTTCAAAACCATTAATAGTTAATTGAATATTCTTTTTTTTTTAATTTGCATTTCACATAGCTAAAATAACCAACCAGCAATTTTTCTTTACGATATACTTAATACAAAATTAAGAAGCTGAAACTAAGAGTTCACCCATTGGCATTACTCTCTTCTTTTGTGGTATTCCAAGCAGGAACTATACTGCACTTCACTTTTTTTTCATGTTTTGCAGCAAATTTTTTGATTTCTCCGTCGACTGTTGGCATCCCCAGATCTTTGTGAAGGTCGACATTCCTTACGTACCATGGTGCATCTACAATTGCACGCAGTACTTTATTCTGAAATCGTTGAATTATATTTACGTTGGTTTTACTGGCACATCCCCATAGCTGTATGCCTTAAGTCCAAACTGGTTTTAGTATTTGTTTGTAAATTAATAATTTATTTTCTATTGATAGTTTTGATTTTCTATTCATTAGTCAGTACAGTTTTCTATATTTTATGCCAAGTTCTTCACGTTTTTTCTTTATATGTTTTCTCCATTTTAGTTTAATATCTAGATTCATGTCTAGATATTTTGCTGCGTTTGAGTGAGGTATTATGTTGTTGTTTAATACCACTGGTCGATATTCTACTGTTTTTTTGTTTGTAAAGTTTACTTGTACTGTTTTGGTTTGGTTAAATTTAATGCCTCACTTTTTTGTCCATTCACAGATCTTATTTGTTGTTTCTTGTAACTTTCTAGTTGATTCTTCTCTATTGTTTCCAACACCTAGAATAACTGTGTCATCGGCAAACGTTGCTACTTTAACGTTTTCTGGCTGTGGTATGTCAGATGTGAATAGCAGATACAGTACGGATCCAAGGACACTTCCTTGAGGTATACCTGCTTTTATTTGTCTGAGTGCAATAATTATAGATTAACTGAATTATCGATTATGAAAAAGTCGTTTGTTGGTTTTCTGCATTTTTCAATACGAACAATATATTCTTTTCATGCCATCTTCAATCGATGTTTCAACGAAGAAAATGAGCACTGATAAAGTTTAAAAATTGAAAATTTGCATTGAAAAAATTACGGCTTATTTAAGACAAAAAGAAGAATCTTTTCACCAAGTTTCATAAAAAAAATATTTTTGCGGGAGAATTAAAAACGAAAAATACGGTTTTTAACGATTTGCTCAATAATTTTGAGGTTATGTTGAAAAATGATTAATATAAAAGTTTAGCATTTTTTATATTAAACTTTTTTCGATAGTATGCATATTTCAGCCACAAATCGTAAAAAACTAATATCCAACCCCCATCCCCCTTCCGGGACTTTTAATTTGTCCAATTGATTTTTTTAATTATAGATAGATATTCATCACTAAAATTTTTTACACATACACAATTACAAAATTAAATACATGAAAAAAAACTTATTGGACTAGTCAAAAAAGAAAAATACAAAATTTCAAGATGATTCTAAACATTGAGAGCAAGAAATTCATCCATACTGTAGAAGAAAACAATGTACTTCATTTCTTAATTGTATATAAACATTTTTACAAAAAACAAATCTTCTAAATGATTATTAACAAAACAATACAAGATTTTTTAGAAAATTGAAATTATTACTTATAAGATAAGATCTATTCATCACTAAAATTTTTTACACATACACAAAAAGAAAAACACCAAATTTCAAAACGATCCTAAACATTGAAAGCAAGAAATTCATCCATACTGTGGAAGCAACTATCTATGATAAACAGGGTGTTTCATAGTTAAACCGACATACGTTAACTGTAAATAGAGGGTACTTAGGAGATTCTAAATAACCTTGGTTAGTGGGTCTAACGCCTTTACTAACTAAAATAGCACCCTGTATATCAGATTCTTTAAAATATAATCGGATACCTATTTGAAAAAAGAAAAAAGATGTGTTATTGCCGAAGCTTACTGTTTATTGAATTTTGTATCCGGAATTAATCCGAAAAATTAAATCTGTATTTTTTTTTGTAGAACGCTCTTGTGCACTTATAAAAATATTTTAGTATAAAACATTTTTGTTTTTTTTTCTTATTTTAAATAGGTATCCGATTACATTAAAAAAAAATACAGGATGCTATTTTAGAGATTACTAACTTTTACAAATGTTTCTTAATCCGGATATGGATTTTAACTTTAGTTCTTGTATTGTACAATTGGGATATTTAAACAATCTACTGTACCAAATATGAAAGAAATCTACAGGGTGTTTCCAAAGTTATGGCTTATGAAAATGTATTGCATTAATTGAATTTACTTTAAAAGTTTAGGAATATGTACAACGAGATGTGCATTTATAAAAATATATCAGAATATCTCAGTTTTTTCTATTCGTTTCGAATGTCTGATCCAATTTAAAAAATATCTGATGTACAGCGTGTTGCGTTGTGGATTTTCAAATTTTACAAATTTTTCTTAATCCGTATCTGGATATTAACTGTAGTATAGTTCTTACATTTAACGATTGGGCTACTAAGAAATGATACATGTACCAAATATGAAAGAAATCTACCAGGTATTTCGAAAGTTACTGCTTGTGAAAATGAAAAAAAAATGCATTTGATGTAATTTGACGTTAAAACTCCAGTAGTAAATTGGGATGTGCACTTCAACTCATTTTTTCCGTCCTTTTCAAATATTAATCCCAATTTTAAAAAATTTGATATACAGGGTGTTGTTTTGGGAATTTTCAAATTTTGCAAATTCTTCTTAATCCGGATCTGGATTTTAATAGTAGTTCTTACACTATAGGATTGGGCTATTAATACACTATACCTGTACCAAGTATGAGAGAAATCTACAGGGTGGTTCTAAAGTTAGGGCTTATCAAAATATTAGCCGAAATGGATGAAACACCCCGTATCTCGGTTATTTGGAATCACCTAAGTACCCTCTATTTACAATTAACGTATGTCGGTTTAACTATGAAATACCCTGTATAAATATTTTTACAAAAAACAAATCTTCTAAATGATTATTAACAAAACAATACAAGATTTTTAAGAAAATTGAAATTGTTACTTATAAGATAAGATTTATTCATCACTAAAATTATCTAGCAAGAATCCACGTACTTCATTTCTGAATGCAATTCTAGTTTTATTGATCCCTATAAACGATTTTTCATTCGAATATGTCAAAAAACGTCAAATTCGATACAGTCCACAATAACAAGAAGAAGCACTTTTCGGCCTAGGACTTTTTTCATACTTTTTCGGACGGTAAACTGTGAAGTAAAATATAGGTATTTGGCTTACCTTTTTCTATTAGCTTTAAATTAATAGTTGTGTTCAATAATATTTGGTGTATTTTACTATCGGAATAACATATTTACTTACTGTGATATTTGTAGGTTATGTTAAAATGTCAAAATAGTTATAATGTCTGTTTGAAATTTGATATTTCTTACATTTGTGTTCTACTGCTTTTTAGTGTAGTCTATATTACACTGACAAAACCGATTAGCTATTTGCATCCTTCAAATTCAATGAAAACGTTCTAATAACACTGGTTTAGTTTATCATAACTCAAATCTTTGTAATTATAAATTCTACATGCTATTTTGCTTCGAAAAGTATTGTGTATATTTTATTTATTTTAGTACTTCTTACACTATACGTTTTTTAAAAATTCTACTACACTTTCTAACACAAGCTCCATTGGCATTGGCACTACTAACGTCTCATCTGGCAAACTCCATAAAAAGAATCACTTCTCGACCTTGCATCAGAAACTACTATTATCTTATTGAAACATTTAATACCCAGATATTTACTTATAATTTACCCTAAATTTTTCGACCATCCACCATACTGCTAAGAATTTTTTATAAATTAGGTATTTAATATCAGTTTGGCCTGGTCTATATATTTCAACGTTAATCACGGTTAAAATATACACATAGTTCATTCAATACTTAAAACAAACGATATATTTTACATAAAGCAAATTGAAGTTCGAAATTAACAAACCGAAATAATATTATTAGAATTTTAGAAGTTTAAATCCTGCGACCCTCATATCTCGACACCGGATCTTCGCAAATCCAGAATATCCAAATAATGGCAGGAAAGACTCAATGAGGCGTGATATATAGTTGATTTTGAGATTTGCCACTGTTTTCACTGCGAGCACAGACAATACCCCCTTTGTCATCCACTGGGAGAATAACAAAAGCGATGCGGCCAACTCAGCTGATTGAGCCTTCTCTTGTTTCTTTCTTTTCGAATAGCACAGCACACTAAGTTTTTGTTTTCCTCCTTCAAAGAGGTTTAATTAACAATGGGACTGGTTTTGAGTTAGTTCCGAGTTATTTTGTTTTTTGTTTTTTACGTTTTGTTTGGTCGGACGGAATGGTGGTCGCTTTTGCGGAAATATTGGGAGATAATTGGCTTTAATTCAATTAACTCAATTAAATTTTAAGCTTTTTACAACTACAAGTATATTGTTTATTTGCCGATATTCAAAGACTACTTCGGTTTTACTTGTTCGCGTTCAAAAAGTAATTAGGCCATGCTCAAAATATAAAAAAAAAATAATATTGAAGGTATGGAAGAAAAAGTCCTTTTTATCTCATAAGTTATATTTATTGAAGGTGCGACCGGTTTCGGCGATTAAATCGCCATCATCAGGCCCTGCGTGGAAAAATTATGGTGTTAAAAACAAATTTGTTAAGTTACATTATTTTAAGGAATTTATTTTTATTTTTAATTTATAATTTAATTTAATTTTATTTCAAAAAAAGAAAAACTCACCATAACTTTTCCACGTAGGAATCACAACAGGAGAACCACCAACAACATGTCATTACATAAATCAAAAATAAGGAACGATTTATACAAGTCCCAATATATAAATGTAAATTTATAAAAATTTTATAAAATTTAAAGCTATTTTTAAAAACAGTCGTAAGGACATTTACATACAAATTAAAAATTAGAAATTAAACTAACACAGAGACATTGTTAGTTTAATTTTTAATTTTTAATTTGTATGTAAATGTCCTTATGACTTTTTAAAAATAGCTTTAAATTTTATAAAATTTTTATAAATTTACATTTATATATTGGGACCTGTATAAATCGTTCCTTATTTTTGATTTATGTAATATGACATGTTGTTGGTGGTTCTCCTGTTGTGATTCCTACGTGGAAAAGTTATGGTGAGTTTTGCTTTTTTTGAAATAAAATTGAATTAAATTATAAATTAAAAATAAAAATAAATTCCTTAAAATAATGTAACTTAACAAATTTGTTTTTTAACACCATAATTTTTCCACGCAGGGCCTGATGATGGCGATTTAATCGCCGAAACCGGTCGCACCTTCAATAAAAAAAAAAAAAAATAATACAGAAAGAAACTACATTTTTGATTTTAGAATCTCAGGAGTAATGTTTTATTTTTTTTATTATTTTGGGACATAATTCTTATTTCCCATAAGCAACACCGGGGTAGCCAGCAGTGGCGGAACTAGAGCTGAGTCATGGGGGGGGGGGTTACCCCCACCAGCATACCAACATATTACTCCCTTCAAAAACAGTGCGGGCCTAAGAGCAAAATGTTGTGTGTGCAAGAATGAGTCTTTGGCGACCCTTATAAAGAAAATGGATATACAAAGGCTTCCAAAAAATGTTACTTTTGTTTATTGAATTTGGCATTTTCAAAAACTAAAAAGTAGTAACTACTTAATAAATTAATTACTTAGTACTTAATGATTAGTAAATATTGAAGTAAAGTATTCAGTACCTTTTTATAATTTTTATTTTTTTAAACGACTTTGCATTAAAAATAAAAAATTTCTCTCATCATAAAAAATAAACTAAAATTACATTATAAAACAAGAAAAAAAATTCTTAAATACAAAATATACAGGGTGTCCCGTTGGTAAACGGAAATATTTTAAAGGTACGTAGAGGTCACAAAGGCGGTTCTAAATAATCCATACATAATGGGTCTTTTGGCTTCCATAACCGAGTTACAGGGTGTTTTATCAATTATGCATAATTGTTCATTTGGCCAGAACTTTTGAATCACTTTGTACGTCTTTTTCATTTTTGGCATACAGCTTACACTTCTCACGAATAATGTACTGAAATATTGAGAGTTATGAAAATTCAGGTTCGGCTTTAGGAAAAATTGAAACATATTAAAAATATCAAAACAACACCCTGTACATCACAATTTTAATATTTCCATTTTAGATCTAAATAGAGGGGAAAAAACTGAATTGAAACTAGTTGTTGTTTTTATCCCGCCACCGATTCGAATTGGAAAATTTTGAGACTGAAAGTAAAATTTTCATCTAATTTAGGAAAGACATATTATGAAACACATTTTTTCTTTAACAATTTCACAAATTCACTTCGCGTCATTTACCTATTTCTTGTTTATTCGGCTTAAAATAATTTTACACTGTACTGGTGTACCTGCATGCCCGTACTTAGGGAAAAAATTAAATTAGGTATTTATTTTTTAAACGCCCAGTATAAAGTATAGCGGAACAATAAACGCTCATAGTTACTATGTAACTAACAAACATTTAAAAATAATTAACGAAATTGCTCAAAATGGCCCATATTTTGTTTATGCACTCTCTTTTTTTCTTGAAACTGAAAGTAAAATTTTAGAGAAAAAAAAGAAAAATTATTTTTTTTATCGTTTAATATTCAAAATTGATTTATTTTCGACATTTTGACAGTCCTATATTATCCATATTTTTATTATTTGTCCGTTTTAACACCATTTTAAGTAATATTGCAGGTCCGTACTTTAAACAAAATATTAAATTGATCCCTGGTATAATTTTATTTTAGTATAGTCGATTATGCTGTATAGGGATACCTGAAATCCAAGGTGTATTCTAAAGAAATAAACAATAGAGAAGAACTGCTTCAAAGAATTAAGGAAGCCTGTGAGAAATTGAGAAAGAATCCATTTATTATAAGAAAATCAGTAAGGGACATTAGAACGTGAAAGAAAGTGCATAAAACAAAATAGTTGACATTTTGAGCAATTTCGTTAATTATTAATAAATGTTTATTAGTTACTATAAGCGTTTATTGTCCCGCTTTACTTTATACTAGTCGTTTAAAAAATAAATACCTAATTGAATATTTTCACCTAAGTACGGGCCTGCAGGTACAATAGTACAGTGCAAAATTATTTTAAGCCAAATAAACAAGAAATAGGTAAATGATACGAAGTGAATTTTTAAAATTGTTAGCGATAGGATGTCGAGCTAGCCTGCTTCTCACTGATGAGGAACAATAATTCCGAAACCGGTCTAAGAATGTCAAGCTCCTTTAATAACAAAATCGAAGTTTTTGGTTTAAAGCCCCGACTTCGTCGGGCACCAAACCACGTGTGGACTATCGTAATTCAATACCTGGTGGGGGATATTGCCCAAGGAGTAGTTGTTGAAGTCCAGACGCTTGTGCAGTGTAGGACATTTTTAATGTCTTTGTTCTTAGGAACATGTGTGATTTTACTTCACATCCTTAGGCAGAGATGTTTTTGCTAACTCGTCCAACACTTCACTAATAACTTTGAAAAAGGAAAATCTTTCAAATTTGTATTTTTTGAAATTGTTACAATTTTAGTTAATTTCTTCTAAGCAATGAGGGGGGGTTACATCCCCAATAACCCCCCTCGTTACGCCTATGGTAGCCAGGCTTTTTTAGTCTGGAACTCTAAAAGACTTTTACTTGCATAAGAGATGAATCTGAGTTTGTTTTAATGATTAAACTGCCGTAGAACTGCGCTAAAATCAACTAACATACGTCTCTTTGGATTGACGAATGCTAAAATAGAAAGTTTTGCAAAAATAGCCTTAAGATGGTTGAAATATTTTTGGCAATTAACTTTCACTTCTTTCTGTGTGTCACTATTACCAGATCTAGATCCCAAATATGTGACTAAGCTTAGGAAACTATGAATTTATTCCTCGCTCTCTGGTGCAGGAAAATTCAAAACATAACTTTTCTTTGATCCACTTCAATGCCCTTGTCCGATAAATAAAACATTCATGATGTCCAAAGACGATAACAAAACTTCGTTCTTTTAGAAGCTGAATTAACTCCAAGCGCCGGAACAACAGCGTTTTGCCCGTAATAAATGTGATAAAAGGGAGATGTTTTTTAAGTTCAATTGATGTATATATAGTTTTTAATGTTCAAGAATACAAACTTTTACATATTTATCTTCCTTCATTTTTCCGCTGCCAGATTATTATCTAATGAATCGTGCCTTTTATGAGGTCTTTTTCTCCTAAACAATAATATTCTGTTGGTCTTTCTTTATCTTCATCCTCCAAACACAAACGAGGACGATCATGTTTTTGAATTTACCAAAGATGATTCTCTACCACCATCCACCATTCATATCCGTTTTATTGTTTATTTTCTCAGAATCTAAACGATATGTTAGAAACTTGAAGTAACTGTTTATCCTTTTCTAAAACGTCGCCGTCTTCATGTGTCTTGCCGTCTCTCTAGATAGTGGTTACATATGCACAATTGAAAAATGCCATTCATTCACCCGGATAAACACGTATTCAACAGTCTCTCGACTTCACGTTAGTGTTTACGTTGGTCTGCATTGTTCAAAAATACCAAAAAGAATGATCAATGCTTAGGGGAGAGTTGAGTATTCGTATTCGTTTCTCTAATTATTATGTATGAAAGATTTTAAATAAACAAAACAACATAACACATAAATAAAGAACTAAACTAACATATGGAAAGGGCACAAAGAATGGACAGATTAATTGAAGAAACTAATAACAAAAAGGAATAGACACGAGTAGAAAAATATAGGCAATAACAGATAATTTGTTATTGCGCAAAATCTAACGTTAAAAATAATTAAGATACCTATTAAATGCTGCAATAGTCCAAGATAAAAAAGCTACTAAACTATTGCACTGTCTATTATAGCTTAGTCAATTTGTTAACAATAAAATGGAGAATATGGTTCTTTATGGAGCTAAAGTGTGGCCATCTAAGAGACCAAATTGGAACGCGTAAGATCAGAAGCTAACTCAGCTGAAAACATAAAGCAACATTTCCAAATTTCAATCATGGGATGTCGAATAGAATAGATTGAATTCGAAGCTCCTTTCCTTAAGAAATGAGGTAAAAAAAACAGAGTATTGGCCTAATAACAGACCTGTAAATCTGGGTAACTCCAAACACTTTAAGACGCAAGATTTTACCATTATCTCTACAGTATTTCCAAAATGCAATTCATATGAAGCGACAGTGCATACATGTTATTAGGAGGTCGGTGGTCTCTACTTCTCCACAGTCGCAGATTACCTCGTCAGCACTCCTTATGTTCCATTTTGCCAGGTTAGATTTGACGGGAGCAACACCAGTCCTAATGCGATTAAGGGTTCGCCATGCCTTCCATTCCAGATTCATCCATCGGGGCGGTTCTTGTTGGAGTGGAAAATTCGCTGGTGGTTCTATTCATGTGTTGCGCATAAATCTTTTTCTAGATTTTAAGCGGCTGGTTCCGTGGGGTTGCTCAAGGTTGTGGAGAAGGTGTCTTTCATCAAACACTTGTTTGAATCTTTCGACATATTGAGCTGCCTCGCGTCGATCTTCTGGGGAGGCAAAGCCTGCAGCCTGGTATAGTAAGAGTACAGGAGCAGGTTTCATACATCCAGTTACAATTCGGCATGTCTCGTTCAGTACGATCGTGACCTGTTTGGCATGTTTAGATCTGTTCCACACTGAGCACGCGTATTCCGTATTCCACCACCAGATCCAAAGACATGAACGAGGAAAGAAATGTATCTTAAGAACGATATATATCGAATATTGTTTGAGTATCTATTGTGTTATATACCACATGACCTTACCAAGAATTTAGTTACCAAATTCAGGTTCTGAACCTGTGAATTCTTTTTCCCATGGGTTTTTTTATATTGGAAGTAGAAATTAGACTGTAATACTACCAGAGTAGTATTTTTTCGTCTTGGAGTTGCCGTAGAATACCCTTCTCATGTCCGGTACCTACAGATATTATTTTCTTTGTTTCTTTGAATCAGCTGCTTCAAGTGAAAAATCGCCTTTCAACATTGTTTTTAAATCATATCCATATCTCTCAATCATACGCCAAACTGCTTGTTAAGTCTCTCTCAATGATACTGCAAGCTACTCTTGCGTTTGACTCTGATCTATTTCGAGTAATGCCTCCAATTCTTTGTCCTAGAATTTTTTTGGCTGTTCAGAGCGAGGCTGGTGTTCGATGCTGAAATCCTCATCCTTTAAACGTCCAAACCATTTTCTACATCATTTATAAGTTGAAGTAGCCTGACCATAAACTTTAACAGGCATTCGATGCGCTTCAGCTGCTATTTTCTTCTTGCTACTGAAGATTATTGGCAGATGTCTAACATCTCTTAAACGGCCAAAATCGACAGTCATTATAAACCATTCATAACAGCCGTAGCCATCTTTTGAACTAATTTGTACACCCAATATTTTATAAATGTTTTTATATATTTTTTCTACCACTGTGATTACACTTGGTTGATATTTTCTTAGTTCTAAAAACACAGTTTCTTAATAGATCGAAAATAATATTTTATGGAACATTTAATTTTAAACACCCACCCAGATGGTAAATAGAGTATATTCTGATACACACAGGTACATAAAACAACAGTGGAAAGGTTTAACCTAATTTTACTAAACTCCACTCCAACCTACAAATATCCACGTTCTCGCTCAGTTTCTCAAGACGTAACTCCGCTGAAATTGAAGTAATTGTATGTGAAATCCAAACAGAATCCGTTTATTTGTATTCGGGTTCTGCCTGGTAAGCAAATAAATAATTTGCCGCTAACAAAGGAGATAATTACTCCATAAGTTGAGACTGAACGTTTCTTGGGTTGGTTCTTCTTGTTAGCGAATCTGACTAGCGCTTTAACTAATCGTTAGATCGCTGGTTGTTGCCTTATTTGTCCTCTTTATAGTTTCTAACTGGTAATTCGTTTTTGAAGTATTTCGTTATTAGTTAAAATTTAATAAGAAAGCGGGAGATAATGGAGATGTAATGGAAACGCTTGATTATTCATATTATCTAGTATCTAATCGCAACGAATCAAGAGATTTAGAAACATTTTTCTTCTTCAGTTTCTAGTTCGAATCCTTTCCCACTATATTTTTATTTTCTTTCAAAATATTTATGACAGATCACTTTTATTTGCGTCCAATGATGCTAAAATTGAAGCAACACGTTGCGAAAGTCTTCAAGAATGAATTATAAAATTATCAAGATGGTATTGGAGAAATCGATGAAATAATTTAAGAGCTGAAGGAGTTCCTTCCAGGCTCCTAACCTTACCAAAAGAGATAAGGAATACGCTGTTAAAAACCTATTAAAGAAAGCTTCACTGTATATTAAATGCTATATTAAAGCTGCAATATTACCAAAGAGAAAACAAAATAAAATAACGAAATTAACAATGAATTGTTCGAACCTACCAATGCAGTAGGACTTTTTTCTCATCTCCGTACTATTATAATCGATAACCTTCCAATTGACTATCGTGGTATAGAGACAGCCACTGACATCTGCCTCTTTAAAAGTACTTTATCAGAGGACTGAATATTAACTCAATAATATAACGATAGCATATTGAACAAAAGAAAAATTGAACTGTAATTCTCGGTTAAGCATATAGGGGATAGATTTTAAGAGAAATAGTGGCATGTATAATCAAAATAAGCTCTTGCTTCATAAGAAAATATTAAGACCCATCCACACATAAGGGTAACTGGTCTTTTGTTCCTCCATCCAGAGCGAATCGAACGCTTTGTGCACATCCAAGGCTACCAGCAGTATGTGGTGTCCTCTTCTATAACCATTTTTGATGTATTTCAGTATTCTCCCTTGCTCAAAATGACCTTGGCTCTCCATAAGCATGATTCCCTACCTTTTTCCCGAATCATTTTTTCCGACGACCTTTTTCCCGAATTTTTTTTCCGAATCCATTTTTCCCGAATAACCTTTTTCCCGAAGTCAATTATACCGAACGTCTTTTTTCTCGAAACTTTTGTTCGATGGATTCCATTGCTATGTATGTGTTGCTATGGCACTGTTATTGTTTATTATTGACAGAAGGCATTGACAGAAGGCGTGAAATGGCTGATCCCAGTAATTATTGGCGAAACCAAGATCAAAGATAAGTGATGCTATGACGTATTGGGAGTGCAGAAAACTTCGTCGGGGTGAATGTAGATGTCGTGCGCGGACGATTATGGGGCCTGTGATTCCCGTTGTTGTGAGTGTTAAGGACCACGATCATCCCCTGACCGGGAGGCAGCTGGTGCAGAAATTGTTAGGCACAACCTAAAAAGGAGAGCAAAAGAGCACCCTGAACAACCTCCGGCTCAAATTATCCGTGAAATGATAGCTGGTGTTTCTGCTGGAGTAACAGCACAATTGCCCGAGAGAGAAAATTTAAAAAAGGCGAAGCGTAAAGTTCGGCGAAAAAATCTCCCAGCCAACGCCAAATCATTACTAGAATTGGGAGAAATGACCGATCAATTTAAAAAAACTCTAAGTTAGGAAAAGCTCTTATTGTTCGACTCAGCTGATTCCTGCGATCTAGAAGAAGGTCGTGTCCTTGTTTTCGCCACCGCTCACAACCCTAAACAACTTGCTACATGTGATGTTTGGTACGTAGACGGGACAATCTAGACAGCTCCATCCATCTTCACACAAATTTCTACAATACTGGGATCATTCGCTCAAAATAAAGGTGGAAAAACCCAGATATTTCCATTGCCATTAGTGTACTGTTATCTCTCATCTAAAGAGACAGTGCAGTACACAGCAGTACTTCAAGCAGTTATTGATGCTGCCGAAGATCTGGAGATTGATGATTGTGCACCGAACAGAATAATGGGTGATTTTGAAAAAGCCATAATAAATGGTTGTACCGACGTGTTCCCAGATTCAACATATGCAGGTTGTTTCTTCCATCTTAAACAAGCAATTTATCGCAAAATTCAACAAGTAGGACTACAAGTCCCTTACAATGACCCAACAGATAGAACTCTCAAAACTACAGTTCATATGATGGCAGCTGTAGCGTTTGTTCCAGTGAAAGACGTTGAAACAACTTTCGAGCGGTTAAAAATATTCCCAGACTTGAGCCAATTATGAAATATTTTCAAGAAACATACGTTATTGGTGTAAAAGCTGTTGGCAGAAGACGCGCTGTTCCTCCTCGATATCCTCCTAGTCTATGGAATCAGCATGAAGCTACAAAAGCAGGTTATGCAACAACAAATAATGCATCTGAAGGTTGGAATAACCGCTTTAGGTTACTAGTCGGGAAACACCACCCGGATCTGTACTCAGCTCTAAAAGAGCTGCAGAAAAAACAAGCTGACACAGAGATTGCCTTGATGGAATTAAGCGTTGGGAAAAGTATAAAGGGCAATTTTACAAAATTCTAAATAACCAGCGAAAACAAGTCTCTATCTATAAATAAAACTGTATGAATTCCATTTACAGCTTTTAGGTGTATACCCGATATACTTTACAATACTATACTATATATCCAAGTTAAAGCTTGGAGCGCGAGCGAGACTGAATTTATAACAGGTGTGTATTAAGGATTCAAAATTTAAATATGATTTTCTTTTATATGAACTGGTTATCTATCTATCTGTTGATGATAAGATCTATTGTGTCCCCTTCTGCTGCCCATACCTTAAGGATATCTCAACGATCAGAGCAGTTCCTCTAGTACTATTGCTTTCAAATGTTCAGGTTGTCGGTAGGCTTCAGGTTAGATCTCACTCTTTTATTTGATATTCTCCGAGGTATCGTACCCTTGGATTTTGCAAGGTTATGAGAGAATCTAGATAGAGGTTAAAGTTAGGTAGTTAAAATCCTTAATACGACCCTGTTTACATTACATTTTTATCCCCGTGGAGAGAGTATAATAATTTGGGTTTTTCGATAATAGTTTGTTCCTTTTTCTACAGGGTGCGCCAATTATTTCCACTCGATCTCTAGCACCGAAACTAAAAGAGATATCAACAAGTTTTTTTGTAGGGGTAGACAGTTTCACTCGGACTACAATTTTAAAATATTTTTATGTATACAGGGTGGCTAATTTTTGTGCAATGAAAATTAATTTGGTTTTTTTAAATTGAACACCCTGTATATGATTATGTCTTGTGATTCTACTTAATATTAGATTTACGGTAGTTTTTTGTATTTGTAAATCCGACGCGGCGTTGACAAGTTATTCCTATTTTAAGCAGATTTAATGAAAAAACACATTTTTTAAAAAATTCCTCAAAAAAGCTACTATGATGTAAATGAAACATGCACCTATCACAATAATCACACAACATCTTCACCTGTTGCACAGGGTGTTTGCCGATGGCGTGCCAATAGTCTAGTTTTCAAATGGCAATAACTTAATTTTTTCAAAAGGGACACCATGTATATTTTTCTTGTTAGAATAGAAGCTCTCCCTAATACGCATTAAAAAAATATAGGGTTTTGCACATCTAACTTTACTATTTACTTTAATAATTGACGGTAAGTGACAAACAACATATTTTACACAATTTTTAATAAGTACAAAATTTTACAAAGTTTAATTGTAAGAAAACTATAATAGTGAAAGTTAAAATTTATCGCAGGTGTTCAAAATGTCTTCCATTTTCATTTATACATTTTCTTGCCCTTTTTTCATTGATTTACGCACATCTCTTAGCATTGCAGGGGTCACCTGTATAAATGCTGCAATAATTCTTACTTTCATATTTTCTTTTGTGGTAACCTCTTCTTTGTAAACAATATTTTTAATAAAACCCCACAAGAAAAAATCGCAAGGTGTAAGGCAAGGCGATCTAGTAGGCCAATTTATAGGTCCTCCCCTTCCTATCCAACGATCCTGAAATTCCCTATTTAACCAATTCCGAACATCTAATAGGTAATGTGGTGTGGCACCATCTAATTGAAACCACATTCTGTTGCGATAATTTTTGAGGCAAATTTTGCAATAAGTTGCGAAAATCATCTTCTAAAAAAATTCTAAAAATAGAGCTCTTTACAGTCCCATCAAAGAAATAGGGATTAATTACATAATCATCTATTATTCCCGCCCACACATTCAAAGACCATCGATACTGTGATGTGGTTCTAAATAAATGTTTATTGTGGTCCGAATAATAATGGAAGTTGTGTTTATTTACATAACCGTTCTTATGAAAAAGTTACGCTCTGTATTTATCTTGTTTATTAACCATCTACAGTATTCCACTCTACGCGCGAAATCACGTGGTAACAATTCTTGGTGAAGCTGGATATGATAGGGGTGATATTTATTCTTTTTTATTATGCGTCTAATTGTGGTATTGGAAATATCTAACTGATTGCTTAATTGCCTTATGCTTATTTATATTGGGATCTTCAACTATACTGATCATTACCTTATATTCGTTGTCAATAGTAACAGCTGTAGTTTCACGTGAATGTTTTTCATACTTGACGGTTCCTGTTCTATCAAATCTATTCTTTAAATTCTCAAAAGTATCCTTTTGTGGGTGACGTCTCTCTTAAAAAATGTGGTTTTTGTGCTAATATTTCTGAAGTGCTGTTTTTTCATTAAATCTGCTTAAAATAGGAATAACTTGTCAACGCCGCGTCGGATTTACAAATACAAAAAACTACCGTAAATCTAATATTAAGTATAATCAGAAGACATAATCATAACCAAATTAATTTTCATTCAACAAAAATTAGCAACCCTGTATACATCAAAATATTTTAAAATTGTAGTCCGAGTGAAACTGTCTACCCCTACAAAAAATCTTGTTGATATCTCTTTTAGTTTCGTTGCTAGAGATCGAGTGGAAATAATTGGCGCACCCTGTATAATTTCACAACTATTACGGGTCATAATATTTAGGGAGTTACCTAATAATAATTATTTATTTATTTTTATGTAAATATCAGAAAAGTTGTGTGATTTTCCACGACCCATATTATCGAATTTTCTAGCAGTTTTCATCCGACATTTCGCTATACATGTATAAACTGATTTTTCCCCTCACTATCTACAAGCACGAAACTCCAAAACTTCAAAAAAGCAAAAAAAAATCGTGCAAGCAAACTGTGTCAGAATATAAAACTTTACTTCTTCCTCGAGCTAGCAGCAGGAATTTCCAAAGAACTTCCCGCCTACGGCAAAGCGAGAGGAGACTATCCGTGAGAGGGGTGAGGCGAAGCTGAGAACTTAAAAAGTGGATAGTTTACTTTGAGAGTTTATCTGGTGAAGTTTATCTTTTGGTAGTACATTATCTGGGATTTGGATCTTGGGAAAGACGCACCGGCTAATAGGGGAGAAAAGTCGTCGTCTGTGGTTTGTTTAGGAAATCGAACATTTTCGGGGTTGAAAATTGGAAAATTATTCCTTAGTGGAGGTTTACTTATAAAGAAAAAGTTGTTTTCTTGGAAAATTACAGTATCTAATATGTTTTCTTCATCGAGAAACAGACGTAACAAAGCCAAAAATGAAATAGTTATTTAAAATGTATATAAAAGTTCACCCAAAAGTACAAAAATGATATACAAGTTATAGTGCAGGCGAGATAGGTAATTTAATTGCAAAAACGTAAAATACTTTTCTGGAGGGTTTTTGTGACTGGAAGTGATAAAGGGGCTTACAACAATGAACGCAAAAAAAATTCGTCCAACAAGAGCGTTGCTAAAGGGTTAATTTGATGGGGGTTAAAAGGGGTGCAAAATGGTATTTTGCGATTTTCCGCGAAACGACGTTTTATCAAAAAATATCAAATGTCAAAGTTGTATATCTAGAAAAAATGTACAACTTCTGTATTCGTCAGTTTTTACCATAACCTCAAAATTTTCGCGGATTAAAAAATCTAACGGTTTTCAAGGTTTATAGGTCAAAAACATTTTTACATGTTTTTTTTCAAAAATAAAGTTGGTTGGCAAAATATCATCGTACATGGTTCTTTAGGTAGGTACTCATTATTTGTTTTTGCATGAGCTTTTGGATACAATTAAAAAAAATAATAGTCCCCGTTTAAAAACATGCTCAAAAATTGATTTTTGCAATAACGAATTTTTCAGTACTTAATTATTGATAATTTTTATAAACTTTTAATAAAATTAAAATCTGATTACTCCATTGAATTCTAAAGAAAAAAATACGAAAAAAACCGTGTTTCATTGTTTTATTTGAAATTTGATTTTTGTTATTGTTATAAATATTCAATTGTAGTAATGAAAATGCAGATAAATATAAAAATAATTATTTTTTAAATAGTTTTGAAAAGTATTCAGTATCAAAGTTGTAGATTATAAAAAAATCTTCAACTTTTGAAAAGACACCTTTTAACATAACCTCAAAACGTCGAGAAAAATTCGAAAAATCGTATTTTTTCTTTTTATTTCCGAGAAAATAATGTACTTTTGATCAAAATTAAAAAAGTATGTCTTTCTGTATCAAAATTCTATAGTGAAAAATCACCTTGCAGATTAAACGATTGGTTAAACTAATCGAAACTGTATTGATGTTGAATGCCTAATGAAGTTTCAGAGAAATGAGAAAAAAATTATCGTTCCATTATTTTTATAATAGAACAGTCAAGTATACTTTTTGATTTTAAGGGCCAGTCTTTTCACCTTCGGATAAACTAGTTTCCTAAGAATAAATTTTAACTGAGGGATAACAGAAAATACCGTCTTTACACCTTCAGATAGCGCTATCTACCGGTTAAAGTACCCTTATCCCCAGGATAAGCTATCTGGTGGATTATGTGGTGGATAGTAATTTTATCTATCAGTTAAAACTCAAGAGCATGCGCACTGAATGAAATTGAGAGGCGAATTGTCAATATAACATAACCTAACAGAAACTTTATTATCAAATACTATTAAACGAGCAAGGTTTGTATGTGTGTGTGTCCAGAGGATCTCGAAATCCACTCGTCAGAATTCAATGAAACTTTCAGGGTAGACTAATTCCTATCTAAATCGACAGAAAATGTAGGTCTCATGTCTGTGAAAATTCGATCTTCCGAGATATTTACAAGAAAAGTTAAGCTTTTAGTTTTATTTCCTAGCAACGGCACATAATAATTACTTGTTTCTATAGTAATATATACTATAAAGGATAGATGAGTACAGTAAAAGTGGGGATATAACGTCACATTCCATAGGCGTACTTTGCAAAATAAGTTTCTATAATATAAATAAGGTCACAGCATATAAAATATATATATGCACTTCGTAGATTAAATTTTGAAGTTATATTATTTACAAAAAATAAAAACTTTATGCATCCGACACTTTAACATTGAACGAATTAAATTTAACCAATAAATAACAAGGAGGATTATATGTTGGGATTAAACTTTTTTAATCTCTTGGCATTAAAAGTAACGCTTCTGTACTTACCTAAACTCAAAGATTAAAAAAAAGTTAGTTGAAGAACTATCTTTAAAAGTCACTGTCTTCACTAAAACTACTGGTATCACTATAATTGTCTTTTCTGAGGTTTATTATTATCGGTTCTATTAAATTATCCATTGATATATCCACTTTCCTAAATGAATTTTCCACATTTTTAACATGACCAATGCATTTTCCCCAATGTTCTCTATTTATATCTGAAACTGCCTTCAAAAACAAATTTCGCAGATCAGGAAATTTAAATGTTTTATTGTTTTAAGAAACATAACCTTTTAATAATTGAGACCAGATCAGTTCAATGGAATTTAACTCTGCGTGGTTCGGAGGCAATCTGAGAATTTTAATTCCTTTTTCTCTGGCCATCTCATCCATAATATACTTTTTGAATTTGTTTTTATGTTGCCTTGCTATTACTAATAATTCTGCCTTCAAGGATTTAGGAGGACTGATAATATTTTTATAATGAAGCCATTTTGAAATATATATTAATACAAAATTCTGAATCAATTAAAATACATACGATACGGCTATGAATAAATAAAGTCTGACTTATCTGTCAAAAGAACAAATTTATTACAGTAAAAACCATGGAAACAAGAATCTAGACAAAAACTATATTAGGCCGATCAGATGTATTCAAATTTAAATTTTAACTACAAATAAGCATTGAAGGATGAGGTAAAAATAAAATTTCTACCTCTTGAACCTGTACTCCGTTTTGCAAATTAAATACTGCACTACTCCTTTCTTCTGTATAGTATAGTAGTAAAAAGGTTTGACTTTATTTAATTTCTGGCGTTTTAATCTGAAAGAATTCAATTTTAAATTTGTCGCTTTATATAAAAAAGGAAAGGTTCATTTGACGGACATAAATAATTTGCTTGTCAAATGACAGCCATTTCATAAATTCAAAGTTGAAAATACAACGTTGCCAATTCAATTTCAGAAATCATGGGTTTAGGTAAATATTTATAGGAACGTTGAGTAACACTGTTAAAATGGACACTTGTCAAAATGTGACACCTGTAAAAACGTGACAACTGTTAAAATGTGATACGTGTCAGAATGTAACAACTGTCAAAAGAGAGAGAGAGAGAAGAGAGAGAGAGAGAGAGAGAGAGAAAAAAAGAATGAATGCTTGTACACGTGTACTATTAACATAGATTTCAATTTTTTATTTTACAAGAAACTTTAAAGAGACATTTAAGATTCTCTATTTTCATAGTACATTTTAAGGTTGATTGTGACTTTGTATTTTCCAAGAACAAATTGTAATCTAATGTACGAATGAACTATTTTTGTAACTGAAAATTTTTGAAAAAATATGATATCAATATCTGCCACACGTCGAGAGTCTGGTCACAGGTTTTTGTGGAGGTTTTTACCCAAGTATGAATATCAGACCTATAATTTTCCTTCACTGCAGATCAATAAATAGTAAAATCAATTGAACATAAAGTTTTTCTTATATAGTGATAAATAGAGTGAGCTGAGCGATCTTCTGTTGACGGGACGTGTGCCCTACACGCTGCTGTTGCCCGTCCCGGAAACGGGGCCTGTCCACCGTGACCATTCGCGAAGATCAAGCGTCAGTAGATGTTGCCCTAAAAGGGTGAAATCCCCAGAAACTAGGCAACTTTAATGCATTTAACTAACCTCTGTGACAAGCAGTTGATAACCGTCAACAACAGCTGCAGCCAATTAAAAATTAACACTGACAGCTTTTTTAATTTTCCCGCCTACTTTCAAGCCAATCGCCAATCAACTTTTTATTTATCTCCCTTTCAGTAGTTCAAGTAGATGTCGCCCACTCCGTGATTTTCGCAAATTAATTAATAGTTTGTCATGTTATAAATATACTTAAATTACGTTCTCATTGGGCTGCTTAAAAATGTAGATTTGAATATTAAGAGCGAAGCTCGGTGACCAGATATTTATTCTTATTTGAGATAAGTAATCAAATAGTGATTATTAAAGACTAAAATATAGCTTTTAAGTTCGGAATTAAGATATAAGTGGTGTTTTACAAACTCAAGTGAAAACTGTTGTCATTCTACAACAAAATTATTTAAACAAAATGGATTTATTATTATTATTAGGATATCCTACTTCAATAAAGAATCTATATATATCTATCTAAATATTTGCTTTTTGTTGTGTCAACGTGATTATGATGATTAAAACTGTATATATATAAAAATAATTTTTTAATATAAAACAAATTACATTTTTTTCTAAAGTTTTTTTATTTACTAAAATCTACCCAAACAAATAACTAGCGTCCATTTATCACGCTCTACAAATTAACCTTACCGTGGTGCCCTCTCTTAAAGTAAAGTAATAACAACTACGGCCGTCAGCTATGTTATTTTGATTTATAGAACATCTTTGCGATGGTCTCTTTCTCTTACTAACACATGATACTTTCTCTTCCTTCGGTGTCATTTCAGTTGGCTACATTTCACTGTGAGAGTGACTATTGGTACATCTCAGAGATAGCTATCTATCAGATAACTCGAAATGAAAAGACTCGTATCAGTTATCCCTTAGAAAACGAGTTCTAGTTCATTTATCTGTAGAATAGTTATCTGATGGTTAAAGCTTATCTATCTATAGGTGAAAAGACTGGCCCTAAACAGGATTAATTTCTGTATAATGATTTTTAAAATGAAATTATTCTAAATTCAGAATTTTGTTTTTAAAATCATTCTAGAGGTATTTTCCAAGGAATATTTACAGATTTACCAGAAACTAGAAAAGTTAAAGTTAATGCTTGATAAGATTGCCTTTCTCCTTCATCTTCTTGACAATTTTCTTCAATATCACTTGATTCTTCAGTTGCATCTTCATTTTCGGAGTTCAAGTTAAAACTCGATTAAAAGAAAAAAAATACGATTTTTCGGATTTTTCTCGACAGTTTTGAGGTTATGTTAAAAGGTGACCCTTCAAAAGTTGAAGATTTTTTCATAATCTACAATTTCATCATTATTTTTATATTTATTTGTGTTTTTATTATTTATAACAATACGGAACAAAAATCAAATTTCAAATAAAACAATGAAACACAGTTTCTTTTGTATTTTTTAATTTTATTAATAATTTAAACAATTTATAAACAATTACTGAAAAATTCGTTATTGCAAAAATCATTTTTTGAGTTTTTTCAATTTTTGAGCATGTTTTTAAATGGGGACCATTATTTTTTTTTATTGTATCAAAAAGTTCACATAAAAAAAAACGAGCACCTAAAGAACCATGTAACATGATATTTTGCCAACCAACTTTATTTTTGAAAAAAAAATGTTTTTGACCTAAAAACTTTAATATCTTGAAAACGGTTAGATTTTTTAAACTGAAAAAATGTAGGCCGCTCAATTCAGGTCATTTTTTGCAACTTCATATTTGTGGCGGTATTTTGACCCCCTGAACACGATCCCGTTGTGAGATTCGCTCGGCGACCGTCCTATCAATTGTTATTAACAAATGACTTGAATTGAGCGGCCTACAGCTCATTTGTTAATCTGAAATTGTTAATAAATATTGAGGAGAGCGTCCAATTCAGAGACGGTTTTCGAAATTGGATTCGGGGGGAGAAACACAAAAGAAAAACTTGGATGGAGCTCTTGAATTTTTTCAAAACAACAAAAAAACAAATTGTTGTTAAAAAATTGTTAATAACAATTCGTGGCCCACCATTAGGGCAAAATGAGTTGCATATTCGGACTCAGCGACCCCGAAAACATAAAATCCACTTGGTTTTATCCTCGGACACCAATTGGCCGGTTTTACCCCCCTGGCCAATTTGCCTGGTCTATTAAATAATAAATTAAAATCCATAAAGGATAAAAGTAAACAATTAATTCATCACATTTGAAATAAGTTGTACAGTTAACAAATAAAAAAATGATGCATTTTAAAACTAAGAAGATCTCTTACAATTTTGCAACTTTGTTTGATATCCTGAGTTGTTTTGCAAAATAAATAGTTTCCAACTCTTAAAAAAATCAATAATTTTTATTAAAGTACATCATTTTCTTCTAGTAAGGGATAATTACCACCGCTATCACGGGCTAAATATTAATTGATTGATAAAATCACGAGCCCGCAGGAGGAGTGATTTTATCTCAAATCAGTTTGTTTGAGTGGTTTTGTCTGAAATAAAAGCGTTTGAGTATGAAGACCAAAAATTTAATCTATAAAATTTGAGAGGACCTGTGGTATTTGGAAGTATTATTTTTTGAATCATTTTGTATTAAAAACAGAGAATATAGTCATTTATGCAAAAGACTCATCTGGAATAAGCACGAAAAAGAAGTAACCAGCAAAGCCACGAAAGCTCTAATGGTCTGCAGAAATTTTGCGGGAAAAAACTGAGGATGTAACCCAAAAATCCTGCAGTGGATGTACACGTCAATAGTGAGACCGGCCATCACTTATGGAGCAGTAGTCTGGGGCAGCAGAACTAAGCTGGCCAGTACGAAGGCAAATCTAGCGAAAATCCAAAGACTAGCCTGCGTATGCATAACAGGTGCAATGAGAACGTGCCCAACGGCCGCCATGGAGCTTTACACCTCTCCATATAATAGTGGAGAGTATATCGATAAGGACAACCTACAGAATGACCAGAGAAGGATCAACCAAACGCAAGTTTCGACTCCTTCCTGGAAATCACCAAACCTGGGACATGCTCCAAGATGAGAAGAATTAAACACAAAGCTAAGTAACAAAGGCGAATGGGACAAAGATACCATCCCAAAACTCAAGAGAAGTGCCATGAAATGGTAAACAGATGGTTCTAGAGCAACAGAAGGAACAGGAATAGGAGTATATGGGCCTGGAACCAAATATTTCGAAAGTTTAGGCAAATCTCCGAGCATTTTCCAAGCTGAAATATACTTCATCGGAAAATGTGTCCAGTTCAACATAGAAAGAAATTTTCGCAGACAAGAGATCATCATCATGTCAGACAGCCAAGCAGTCATTAATGCCTTGAACTCCCATGTAATCAACTCCAAGATAGTTTGGGAGTGCCTAGAGAATCTAAACGAACTACGCAAGAACAACACTGTTACCCTACTATGGAATCCGGGACATACTGGACTGGAGGGTAATGAAATAGCAGACGTACTCGCAAAAAAGGGGCTGAAACACCATTTCTGGGACCTGAACCCTTCTGCGGAATAAGCACCAGTACAATACTTGATGAACTTGGAAAAGAAGTAAATAAGAAAAGATCCCAATATTGGATAGGACTACAAGGAATGAGGCAGGCCAAGACACTACTGGGGAACTATAACCAGAAGAGATCTGACGACTGCATCAGTAAAAGTAAAAATAAGTTTCTATGCTAACATCTGAGAGGCCACCTAAAGAAACTCGGATTAGTAGACAAAGAAGAATGCAGATTCTACGAGGAAGAGGAGGAAACCTCTATCCACATTCTCTCAGAATGCGTTACCCTGCAAAATCCAAGGGTACGATACCTCGGAGAATATCAAATAGAAGAGGAAGATCTACTTAACCTGAAGCCTACCGACATCCTGAACTTTTTGAAAGCAATAGGACTGGAGGAACTGCTCTAATCGTTGAGACATCCTTAACGGCTGGGCAGCAGTAGGGGGCACAATAGATCTTATAGGTCGCAGTGTATCGACACCCCCAGCACAGATAGATAGATTGATAGATGCAAAAGACACTTTACACACAAATGTTCATTATTTTCTTTATCAATTTAAATTGAAACATCAAAAAATATTGAGCTGTTATAGTTTTAAATACAGAGCCATCAAGCCATACGTGATTGCGTTTGGCTTAATTCGGATATAGAGTTTGGCATTTGTCAGTTTTAAAGAGATTCATTGATTTTTAAGTATTTGGGTATTCAAAAACTGATGTTGTGTGTGTGAATAAACGAATAAACAGATACATTTTGAAATTTGTTTATTAACATAGATTTGCAATACATTTTAATATAATAATAATTGATAATGATAAATAAAAGTTGTTAAATGTTTATATTTGACATTTCAAAAAAGGTAAACACAGTTTAATCAAAACACAATTACGAAGAAGCGGTTTTATCAGTATAAAACACAATGATTGGTTAGGATCCTGAGCTGTTATTGGCTGAAACCACAAAATCTGACTGTTTTGACAGATGAAAAAAATAATCATTGTAATTTTTATTGCTTAATAAGAATGCAAATTTGTTTCTCCATCGCAGGTATACACGTCCTTACCCTATTTCCATAGATCATAGGTGTATAGGAAGTGTGAAAATTCCAAAAGCCATCTGCAAAATTTATGTACGTATCAAAATACAAAAATTGATTGATCACCGTTCGTTCGATAAGTCGCTATAGCGTTTCCATGTTTCCAATAAACTCGGATTAGGGTACTCGTCATCGTATCGACATCCGCTAGGAACATCCGTAATATTTCCATTATTGCTTGCCAAGAGATTCTGTACACCAATAGAAAAGGTCGCGAATAAAATAACTTCAAACTGTGGAAAAAGATACGGATGGAATTTCGAACTGCAAGTGGACTAAAATTATTTTTTTGTTTTAAGAAAAAAGAAATTAATTAACTAGACATACCCATCTTTTCGTTTTTCATTTATTAAAGTACATTTACTTTATGCTAGTAAATCAAAAAGTTTTGACATCATGATTACACGAGTAAATAAATGATAAAAGAAGCAGCCAAGTTCTAAGCCGTGAGCTATCGTAAGATAAAATATATCAGGTACTGAAATTAAAAAAGTCACAGAAATATAAAACATTGCATCGTTTTCGACTGATTGTACATATCTAGAACCCAAATCGGAACCAGAAGATACTTATTGATTAATCTGAAATTTTGTTCGTATATTTCTGAGGGCGGCCCTAAATTCGTCCCCACCAGGTACTAAGAGATACATATTCCTACCCTTAATTTGTACCCATGTTAATTACGGTGCTATAATCTCACAACTAAATTCGTCCTGCAGCAAGTGATAGTAATATCCAGGAATTATAAGTTTGAGTGAACATGGAAAACCAGTAATAGTAGATTCTGTAAAATTTATCAAACACAAAGAGTACTATCAATCTATCTATCTGTGATGGGGGTGTCGATACACTGCGACCTATAAGATCTATTGTGCCCCCTACTGCTGCCCAATCGTTAAGGATGTCTCAACGATTAGAGCAGTTCCTCCAATCCTATTGCTTTCAAAAAGTTCAGGATATCGGTAGGCTTCAGGTTAGGTCGATCTTCCTCTTCTATTTGATATTTTCCGAGGTATCGTACCCTTGGATTTGGCAGGGTAATGCATTCTGAGAGAATCTGCATTCTTCTTTGTCTACTAATCCGAGTTTCTTTAGGTGGCCTCTCAGCCGGCAGTGCCCTGTTAGGATACCCGTTAGTATTCTTGAGCTTACATTTACTTTTACTGATGCAGTCGTCAGATTTCTTCTGGTTATAGTTTCCCAGTAGTGTCTTGGCCTGCCTCATTCCTTGTAGTCCTCTCCAGTATTGGGATCTTTTGTTATTTACTTCTTTTCCAAGTTCATCTCGTATTCTACTGGTGCTTATTCCGCAGAAGGGTTCAGGTCCCAGAAATGGAGTTTCAGCTCCTTTTTTTGCGAGTACGTCTGCTATTTCATTATCCTCCAATCCAGTGTGTCCCGAAACCCATAGGAGGATAACAGTGTTGTTCTTGCCTAGTTCGTTTAGATTCTCTAGGTACTCCCAAACCATCTTGTTAAATAATCGTTTCAACGCACTGAATTTGTTTGTCTTGGGAGTAAGTATCCCAATATATATTTCTTTTTAAAAAATGTGAAAAATATTTTTCCGCGCAAAAATTTCTATCGCTATATTGAATTTATCATGTTTTATTAAATCTGTGCAAATTTCATGAAAATCCCAGCCGGCCCCATATTCTTAACGTTTACCCAGAGATGTGCGTGTCAGTAGTTGTCAAAATTCGTAGGTTATTATGGCAAAATTAAATAAAGTCAAACCTTGACGTTGATATTTACAAAAATAGGTTATTTTCTTATGACGATTTTCCATCATCACTCCACTAACGTTTTTGGCGACCACTGCTAGACCAACATTATGTATCGGGACTACGTTACTGAACATTGCTTTGGAATACCCCTCGCACAAAAATATGATGTGATTTCCATCGATGATCTATGATTGACAATTAACTTCTTTTGACAATGCCAAAAACTGACAAATTAAACTAATATTTATCAGTTTCTCTTCTAATGGAAATAAAACCACTTATTTTAAAGAAAAAGGGGGCTTTAATGGACGTTTTGACTTTCTTGAATGAAAGTCCTTTTCAAAATGACATAACAAAATATATAATAAATAAATTACTATAGAAACAGGTTATATTATCTCTGTGTTGTCCGCCGTTGCTAGGAAATAAAACTAAAAGCTTAACTTTTCTTGTAAATATCTCGAAAGATCGAATCTTCACAGATATGAGACCTGCATTTTTTGCCGATTTAGATAGGAATTAGTCTACCCTGAAAGTTTCATTGAATTCTGACTAGTGGATTTTGAGATCCTCCGGCACACACAGATACATACATACATACATACAAACCTTGATCGTTTAATAGTATGTGATATTTTTTCTTCAATGCATTTGTATAAAATCTTGTTTTTGTAAAAATGTTTTTATTGTTTCTTTTTATTTCACTTGCATAATAGTTTTTATTTTTTTTTAAGAAAATTTATTTGTTGATTTGAAGTAGTAATCAATAAATTGTAACCCAAAAATAATGTAACTTTTAACTTTAAAATATTTTATTTTCAAAATTTTACAGATCTACACTGTATGAATTGTTAGATATACCTATAATTAAAGTTGCAATGGGTTTGTTTACGCTACTGTACATCAAGTCCTTAATTGGCACTTGATGGTATTTGGGGATTAAACCATCGGCCCATTATCCTCATTAAGTAGATTTTAAATTTGGTTTTTCTGTATTACCATATTCTCAAGAATCTCTAACTATCGGTTTTACCGTTATTACTAAGAATACTTGAATTTTTATTACTTTAATTGGAGTTGCTTCCCGTGTTTTGATATAAGTATATAAAAAATGTTGTAGTTTACTGCAAAAATTGTAGATAATTAAAAAATCTAAAACTTTTGCATTAATCACTTTTCAACATAACCTCAAAATTATCGAGAAAAACGCTAAAAACCGTTTATAATTTTTATCCCCCTACGAACTAAATTTAAACCTAATTTCTTCCTATTTATTCCATATATTTTTTTCATACCATCTTTTTTTTTATTATCATTAACGTGCTCGGCAACTATGGCCACTCGCACGGGAGCAATTACATTAAATTAATTATAAACATATTCAAAATTTACAAAAGGATTGGTTAAAGTTTGTGGTACAATTTCTTTGAAGAATTTCAGTACAGCCTTAAATTGGGTTGAGTCGCTTAGTACGTCTATGAAGTTGCGGTTTAGCTTGAGCTGCTGCCTTCTTGCATTATATTGGTGGCATTCAGTGAGAATGTGTTTAATGCTTAGTCGGCACTGACAACTTCGACAGCAGGGATTGGGGTTTGATGTCATCAGGTGACCATGGGTAAGCTTGGTATGGCCAATAAGGATTCAACGAATTAGAGCAAGCAAGCTCTTGTCTGGAAAGTCCAGTAGGTCCAGAGAAAACAGGTTTAAATAGCTGGATAGCATGCAGAGCGGTATTTACGGAGTTCCAATGGTTTTGCCACAAAGAGTTGGTAATTCTTTTCACCTTTGACTTCAGATCCTGGCAGATTTGAATGTGCGTCATGGCTGCTTTAGCGCGTTGGTCAGGAAGTTCGTTGCCAGATATGCCGATATGTGAGGGTAACCAAATAACGGTAACTGCAGTGTTTAGGGAACGGAGGTGGTGATAAGATTGATGGATTTCTTGGACAAGAGAGTGCTCGGTGTATAATTCTTGGATAGATAGGATAGAAGCTAGAGAGTCTGTACAAATGGCAACTTTTTTATTAGGACGGTCGATGTGTTTAAATGCTTGGAGAATACTGTACAGGTCACCAGTGTGCACACTGCAAGTTGGGGAAATAAAGAAGGAGCAAATGGGGTTTTTGGATGTAGTGACTGAACAGCCAACGCCGGAATCACTTTTGGAAGCATCAGTGTATAGTACTATGTCGAAGCGATTAGTGTGAATAATGTATGTAAAAATGTGTTAGTCTGGGGAAGGTGCATAGTCCAAGGAGGAACTGGGGAAAGAGGAATGGGATTTGTGAGTGTTAAGTCAACGTCTTTTGATATTGAGGATAAAATTAGGGAGATAGGTCTTAATGTTGTTTTGTTGAGAGGGTTGTGGGCAGTTGATGTAAACAAGCGGTAAACAGGATTGAGTAGATTTGCGGAGACTGTGGATGCATAGGAGAGGAGTAAATATTGCCTTCTAATCCAGAGAGGAGGTTCAATCGCTTCACAATAGAGAATTTCCGATGAACTGGAGCGAAAAGCGCCTAAATAAAGTCGTAGGGCTGTATTGTGAAAAGTCATTATTTCTACGATTGTGTAAGTTCATTCCATTTTTTTAACGTAGAAGGAAATCACTGACTTTCCGGAATTACAAAAAAATGAGACTTATTTTAGTGATAAACGGTTTTTACTGAAAACATTTCTGGGATATGAGAAAGGACACCCAGTTTCACCAAGGTAGTGAATGCTCTTAACTAGGTACTATTTATCGGTTGCTGCCATATTATCTTCATACAAAAAGGTAAGCGTACGTTTCTTAAAATAATCATGAACAAAAAAATTTCCCCCTGTTATACAGAGGATAAAATTTTATATTCTAATACAGCAATTTACGTTGCCAAATGTAACATGTCAAAATTATAGAAATAAAATTCTCTGCATATCTGGTTTAATTATGAGAATCTGTCATTTGAATATCGCGAATAAACTGCAACATTTTATATATATTTAGCGAAAATCGTAGCGTATTCTACTAGAGGATAAAATAAAAAAAGAGGCAATAAAGATCTCTCAAACTTTTAAAAAGCCATTACGCAAAACTGCTTCAAACTAGGTTAGACACGAATAGAGACATTTAAAAGTTACTTTTGTTGGGAAGCATTAAAGTACAATAATGGAAAACGGGATTAGGACTGAAAAATAGAAAAAAATATAAAAAGATACGAAAAAGTGTGAACTAGAAAAAGTGCGATCGGCGGTTGGCCGGAGGCAGCGAGTTGAAAATTTAATGAAAAAAGTTTTGCACGTCGACGGGAAAACGTTTCCTCTAGATTGGATATGTAGGTACGAGGTTTGTTTTGTTGTTTTATCGAAAAATACCAACCGTCTAAATCAATCCAGATTTTAATTGTTTAATTTATAGGCTTCAAAAATTGCGAGGCAAATTAAAACCTACTACCTACTAAGTAACCCCTAAGCTACCGATACAAAAACACCACAATATCCTGAAATGGATATACTCATACTTCCCCCCTTCTTAGTTGGGGACTTGCCCATTTTCAGGTAAAATAATGAATAATTTTAGGTCTAACAGGTAAAGTCCCCAAGTAAGAAGTCCCCAACTAAGAAGACACCCCTGAAATGTCATCCTTAATTTTAAAACGAATCAAAGTGAAACCAGTTGAGAATGCTCTTCTAGCATTGCCTTAGATCATATATGCTTCACTAGATACAGTGTTTGTATGGTACTAGAGGGGTAATAGTGAGAGGGGGTGAAGGGGCAATAGCGTACTACGATACAGTGGCGTACCATTTGGAATATTTTGGCACAATGTAATATATTGTCATATTTATACAACACATATTTCAATTTCATTTTCTAAAGAATAAGTGACTTCCATGTAGGTTACAGTAAAATGGGAATTAATGTGAATCGAAAATAAATAAAATAGCATGGAAGACATATCATAAAATAGTTATATAGAGATGTAAAACGCATAAAAAAGTTATAAAAATTATCAAAGGTTAGTGAAATTCTACTGGACATTATTGATATTTAAATGTAAGGAAAATATCTGTTCACTATTAAAGTTTAAAATAAAAATATAAAATTAGCCACACCTACAGATGCAAAACAAAATAATTGAATTGTGGATTCGATACGCGTTGTGGAAAGTTATGCAAAATGAACTCACCAATGTGGTAACAAAAGAAATATTTTCGAGAATTGACGAAAAAAACGTGTTCTCGCAGCTTCTGCGAATATAAATGATTATAAATGAATCTCGATATCTGAGACGTGTCTGGTAACGTTTGCGTGTTAAGATATGGTTTACATCAGGGGGTGAGTCTGTTTTTCTTCAACGGTTCTTCCAATTTTAGAAAAGAAATTCGTTTTTAATGACATCAATGGCTTTATTGCGAATATTATAATATTTGATAAAATGTCTTGGGAGAACTAAGAATAGTAGAGGGATAACGGCATTCATTAATTTTTTTTTCAGTTAAAATAATAATAATATTTATCTTAATGCTGAGATAGTGCATACGTCTGTATAAAATAATATTAATATAAAATTTGGACCATTAAAATGAATTTCCCGATAGATGCTGGACTGAGGAGAAATTCCTTTCTTTACATTAGCATTCTAGGCCCAGCCTTAGGGTCTTATATATACTACTGACAGTTAAACCTTCACTAGGAGAATAAAAATACCCTGGTTGTGTCGCGTTTCACATTTGAGAAGAAAGTCTGGTTCGAATAGTCTCCTCTACTAATGCTACTACTACAACACTTGTCACACCCCAGAAGCCCAGTACTAACTATCCTCCACAGGCTATTAATGTTTCTAGTGTGGCGAAAGCCAATATACCTGAGACCACAACAGCTGAAAAGCTCAGGAAGCTCATTAATGAACTCTAGAATTAAACGTATTCATTATGCGCTCCTACTACAAGATTGCAAACCTGGAAATCGATTTAACAACATAGCGATACGCTCTTCAGCGCAAATTTATTGAAAACTCCCCAAACATGCATCACTTAACCTTCCTGGGGCCAAGTGAAATTTGAAAGAAAAATAGCCAAGTGGCGTCCAAACGGATCACAATTTTTTTAGCATTTTATATCACTATTTTATTTTTTCTTCTTTTCTAATTGTTTTTTCTAACTGTTGGTCAGGTTAAAAAGGGTTGTAGGTAGTTATAAAAAAAATATAATCTTTACATTTATTATTAAAAACAAAGATACTCACGAATGTTAATTATTTTTCACATTTGACACACAGTTTTCTTTTCGGAATCTTTTCTGCATGTAAATTTTTTGCAGATGGAACATTTTGATCTCATTTTGTTATCATATCATAACATAGAAGGCCACACACTTGAACAAATTAATTCTCTTCTATTGATTGAAACCTACGAAAATCTTTCTTTCTTTCATTATATTAAAAACATTTGTTTAAAACTTATTACCATTGTATAAGGATATTATTGTAGTAACGCCTTACGGACTTTTATCAGTAGGACAATGTGAACAGATTGTAGATGGCAGCACGCCCTGTGGACACAAGTCATGCCTTTAGGTCATGATTGAGAGAAATTATAATTTGAAATCTTCTTTTTCATTTCTACTTGTCTTTTGTTAATGTGTTATTTAGTTACAAAGAAGGGGAATTGGAAGACATACGAAATTGAAGGCCAAAAATAATTAATAATCCCCAGAGAAACCAGGGTTGCCAATTTGTGAGTATTTTATTAGTATGTAAGTAATTTTAAGTAAAGGGCAATTGTGAATAAAATTGCGAGTAATCAAAAGGTCAGTAGTATACTATCGATAATGGTATTATGAAAAATTCTAATCTGATAATTTATTAAACCCCTTTAAATTTTAAAATTAAAATTTGGAATAAAAAGCACTAAAACTAGAGAAATCGAAATATTTTTTTCTTAAAGTCTATTTTTTACAATAGTTTGGATTCTTGGTTTGATTGTTTTAGTTCATTTTAAAAGTTTAAAATAATTTATATTTTATTTAGTAGTATTTTATTTTCTGGTAGAATTAATAAATTATTATGTTGTTGTTTGATACTAAACAACTTTAATCTTTTTTTATCTGTTTTTCTGTAATGCTGATGCTGGTTAGACAGATAATCCAGTTAATTTACGATTTAAAAAAAACTGTCTTGCTATTGATATTTTAAAGTTGTGAATAATCCACTCGTTTGCTAACCCACAAAAGTTTTGAAAGTAAATACTTAGGTAAAGGCTAGTTGGCAACCCTGTCGTCGAGAACTCTAGACGCACCAAGGCAAGCTGAGGTTCAGTGGAATTTTCCTGTTTATAGGGTTAAAAAATAGTTGAATAGATTTGCGTTGTTAATTTTGTATTAACTTTTATATATATTTTATTTATTAGATTTTAAATTCAATTTAGAAAACTGTTATAGTACTTGTTTTGCTGGATATTTGGTTAGAAAATATTTAAAAAAATTAATTGTAATAATTGTGAAATAATGGGGGAAAAGGATCTGATAATTTCTGATTTGTATAAATAAATAAATACTATTTTCATTATCAAACATTATAAAAAGAGCTAAAACGTATAAAGGGTACAAAAAAATTCATACAATAAGCCTTGCATATTGTATAAAGATACTTTGTTCTTGTGGATTATTTGTGCTTTTAATCACCCGACAGTGGTCCTTCTACAATGATCGGGCACTTCAGAGTTCAGAGATATGCATCATTTTTAGTGTCGTCTATTGAAGGTCACCAGAATCTGATGCCCCGCCCAATAATAAAAACTAATCAATAATCAAGTTTTCTTTGGATTTGAATGATTTGTAGATCAGGTCCAAACCGATTTTGAATACCCGAATTCATAAAAAAAATTATAAGCAGTATGTGGATGGTCGGGAAATTTAGGGAAAATTATGAGTAAATTAAAAAAATAAACTGGACAAATTAAAATTTTCGGAAGGGGGGTGGGGCTAAATATACAATTTGAGGGTTGGATATTGGTTTTCACGATTTGTGGCTGAAATATGCATCCTATCGAAAAAAGTTTAATATAAAAGTTGTAGATAATTAAAAAATCTAAATCGTCAATAGATGTCGCGCGAGATTGCATAAATCACTTTTAACTAGAGCGTGATACTATATTATCTTTATCCAATGTTATTACTCTTGATAACTTGTCCAAATTTAATTCTTGTTTAAATTTGTACATTTCCTACAAAAAAAATTGTTTTATTAGTTCACGTCTTCTTCCAAATTTTCATAATAATTTTCAGGTTTTTCATTTATACAGCAGTACTAGCGGAGGTGAAAAATAAAAACTACTATTATTTAGTAATCACCTTCAAACTGCAGCGTTGAAACCGATCCATGCGGAAACGTCTCCAATTTCTCAATTTTCAAATTCGACTGATTACCTCGCAAATTCTGGATTAACCTAACACTTTCCAGGGACGACAATAACACTTCGCTATCAGCTATTCCACAGCTTAAACTCCACTTAAGAAGTAATTTGCCATCTTATCTCGCCATGAATGTAACTTGTTTTCAGTTCGGCGTAATGAAACGCGATGAAGTTGCGACACGACGGCAAATCTGGCGGTTTTTTCCTAAAAGGAGTTTTGCAAGCTGTTTGTAAAGTATGGGATGTTGCGCTAGAACTATGTGATGCGCGAGCCAGTGAAGCTAGAGTGGGACAAAATATTAAAGGAACGGTATTACCTTTTCCAAAAATGTGTCAAATTGTTTTATAAGAAAATAAAAAATAAGTTTTGTTTTTAATTGATTAGGTGTTAAAATTACATTTTTATGCTACTTAAAATAATTATACATAATCTATTGCAGATTTCTCCTTTCCCCCAAAAACTTTCGAGTGTAAAATTGTTTTGCTGATTTCTATTTTTATCTCTCCACCTTTTCAAAACCTATAATATTCGGAACGGATTTTAAAATATTCGTTTTTATGTGACAAGGTGCCAAAGTTGAAACTTGGATTTTTGTTGTTTTGACATTTTTATCTTTATCTCTCCACTGCTTTAAAACCAATAACTCTAGATCTATATTATTTGGAAGGAATGTAAAGAAAGGATGCAGAAATACTTTTTTGAAAACCGAATTTTAAAATATTTAGCATTTTTTATGTGACAAAGTGTCAAAGTTGAAACTTGGATTTTTGTTGTTTTGACATTTTAATCTTTATCTCTCCACTGCTTTAAAACCAATAACTCTAGATTTATAATATTTGGAAGGGATGTAAAGAAAGGATGTAGAAATATTTTCCTGAAAACCGGATTTTAAAATATTTAGCAATTTTTATGTTACAAGGTGTTAAAGTTGAAACTTGGATTTTTGTTATTTTGACATTTTTATCTTTATCACTTCACTGCTTTAAAACCAATAACTCTAGATCTATAAATACTGGGTGTCCCAGAAGTTTCTGACCCATTTTAACTGCAAATATCGCGGAACTCAGAAACGATAGGGATGTGCGGTTTTCACTGAACAGTTTCTTTTTATATAAAGTTTTTTTCAGTATAAATGTTTATTTAGTAAAATCTTATATAGGGTGTTTGAAAAAAACGGTCTTTTTCAAATGCAAATAACGTCGGTTGTTTTAACGACACACCCTATATATTGTAATGGTATTGAATATAAAGCCTTTTTTTAACGTATAACTTAGACAGGAAGAAAATATTACTTATAAAAGTTAACCTTAAAATTCAATCTAATAATAATTCAACATAATTAGTTTAAGTTAAACGAAACGATAGTAAATTAAACGAAAAAGAGTTTAGGATTTATAAAATTAAAGAAATATAGCAAAAAAGTACAACAATAATGAAGTTTAATGATATTTAGAAAATCAATGATGACGAACAAAAAGTGTCTTTGTACAAAGTTAATATAATTCGAAATGATATAAAAAGTATATCAAAAATTTTCTTTTAATCTATAGAATAAGATGTTATTAGTCAAAATTTGCAATAAAATCAATAATTTTTTTTATTTTGTAAAAATTTGGGTTAAAAAATTTTCATCTAGGAAGCTGTGACATTGTACTTTATAAAAAGCATTTCGTGTGTCAAAGTGAGGCTTTTTACCAAAATCTTTTGAAGAGTTCACATCGCTCCGTATCATAAAAACAAAAGAAAAACCCAAAGCAACGCGATTTAAAAAGAAAAAATTGTTACATGTCAGAAAAAGTGAGGTTAATAAACGATAAAAATAATTCAAGAAGAACAACAATCTGAAAAAGGTGGCTTTATCCAAAATTATCCATCCTATCCTGTGTTCCTGTTAGGACATCTCCAGTCCCAGCTGTATTCCTGTATAAAAGTATCCAGATTCAACTATATTCGGCATAAAAATATCCATCCTGTTTCCTGATTTTGGTGTTATTTGGAAAAACGATTTTATAAAATCCCATATATTTTGAACAACTAAAATAAGAACGAAAAGCTTAAATTGAATAAAAGGTACCATTTTAATTACTAAATATCGATATTTAAAAAGTTTAAACTATAAAAGGCCATAATAATAAAGTTAGATTGAAAACAATCTAACCTTATAAAAGTTTAATTATGTTAGGTTAGAAGTTTAAGAAAATTTCGTATCACACTTGCAAATATTATTTTTATAAAAACTACACTTACCGTATTACACCAAACAATTATTCCTGTAGGTACAGATAAAGTTTATCGTTAATTTTTTTCCTTTAATAAATGTTTATAATTTTTCATTGCGTTCGTTGTGATTGATTTTATAAAAATCTAACCTCTTAGAGAACCCTAGAACCTGAGATAGGTATTGGCTATAATTTCCTATGTAATAAGACAACTACAATAACAATATTTATAAAACACGTTCTGTCTAAATTTACGGAAGAAGGTAAATTAAATAAAAAAATTTAATAATAAATATAAAAAGAAAAATCACATACCATAATAATATATATCATTAGATAATGTATATGTTAAGTTTTAGTAAAATTTGGTATCCATTTTTCAAGTTTGTTTTGTTATTTTCTATAATTATTTAGTTATCACAAACCCACGCATGGTTTCAGGGCTCCGCCTTCGGCGTCGCCCAGAAACTTGCATGCTCGCCCTGTAAAGTATCCATTTCCGAGCTTGACACGTAAATAACTATACAACAATATAAAAATATGGTAGGTATTACCTATATCCAGTAAAATAAGCACATAGCTGTAATATTGTATAAGTATAATATTATTATTTATTATTATTATCATTATCCTTATACAATGGCTGTAATATTCGACTGGCCTTATTAACTTTTGGAAAAAGTACAATATATTGTTTAAATTTCACTTCTATGTGTACTATTCTGAACTGCTTGGTGTATAAAGGTTCAATCGGTCTCTTTATGAATCGCGTTGTCGAAGACTGCTAGGAACCTCGTGACATCATGTAACTTTTTTTTAATTATCTCGCTTAATCTTAACGATAAAATTATGATTTAAACAGCATTATCATGAATAAAGATGTACCAAGAAAACATCAAGAATATTTTTTTGTGGAATTGATACTTCGTTTTTATGATATTGGGGTCAGTGGCGGGAGTTTTTCAGGGGGGGGGGGGCATCAGTTAATGGGTATTTGTAACCAAAGTGATTAAGTGATAAAAATTTGGGATGTTTGAGTCTTTGAGAAAATACTCAATACAACGAATAATTTTGGTTTGTATAACGTGTGTTTTCTTCTTGTTGAAAACCAGTCAAAAGGTTTACTTGCATATCCAGACTCTATAGTCCAGTAAAAATCCCAAAACTGGGCATCAAGTCTGTCCGTCAAATTTTTTTTTTAATTTGCAGGTATTCATAGGTACATTTACCCCGAAAATCTGAGCTACGTGGAATTTGTGGACGAAATATGACCATTAAATTATTTTTGTTACAAAAGTTGTCACTATGATTTTTTTCGCTACACTAATATTTTTTGCAAAAACGGCGTTTCAAAAATTCATTTAATAATTCGCAAAATTATTGTGGTGAAAACGGAAAATATGAATATCCTCCCAAAACTTGAATATCCTCTCGTTTTTGTCTGAAGACAAAAGATAAGGCAATAATAACCAACCTTTTTTCACTTTTTGCAATTGATTAATAAATTTATTGTAAAAAAATCAAATTTGAGAAAGTTTGAAGGCAGAAGGAGTTTTTCCTCGTGCACTTAATAAAATACTTGAAATATGTATTGATGAAAAGGTCAGAATGTGATCTTTTATTTAGTACAATTCCTAACCCCAAAAAATTTTTGCAAGAAAAGAAAATAATCCTAAAAAAAATGTCGATTTTTCATAGGGGTGAGAATTTTCTCAATTTTCCGGAAAACCAAAAAATATGAAAAAAAAGAAATGCCATCGACAAAGAGACAAGCTAAGCTTTCTAATCATGTGCGTTGAAAACCAATATGATTCCTGATTATGAATTAATTCCCGATAGACCCGAGCATTTTCGAACACTCCGGAAATCAAAAAAAAAAACGCCCTAAAAAAACATGTTGTTTATGAAAATACACAAAAATAATTTATTGAATATTTAAAAATAATTTATTGAATATTTCTGAATATATTTAACACCTTGCAAAGCCCCATCATCCAAAAGGATTCGGTGAAATTAGTCTTGATAAAAAAAAATATGAATAAATTTATAAGAGGGTCAAAATATCGAGCAAAAATAAATTTTGGCCCGGTTTTTCAATAATTCAGAGAAATAGATAAAAGTGGTAGAAGGGGAGAAGTTTCGAAATCAAACTTGATGATGTCACAGCGTACTGTATCCACTTAAAATGGGTCAGAAACTTCTGGGACACCCGGTATTTGGAAGGGATGCAAAAAAAAGATGTAGAAATGTTTTCCTGAAAACCGGATTTTAAAATATTTAGCAATTTTTATGTGACAAGGCGTCAAATTTGAAGTTTGGATTTTTGTTTTTTCGACATTTTTATTTTTATCTTTCCACCTTTTAAAAGCGGACAGATCTAGATCTAGAATATTTAAAAGGGACATAAAGAAACGACTTCAAATATATTGTGAAGATTGTATGTGACAAGTTTGGATTTTTGTTGTTTTGAAATAAAAGTAAAACATTTGCATTTAATTTAGGACGTCACTAATGCCAGACTTGTTCCTACTGATACAATCTTAAGAGATTAATAAGTCAAATTTTTAAAATCATCAAATTTCAAAGTAATTTATGAATTCAGTAACAAACCTTTTTAAATCCAAAACCCGAAGAAATTTTTTCATCACAAGTAGTACATTTTAAGTATCTCACAATTGTTAATTTTTTGTACTACTCAATGTTTTCTACATAAAAAAAATAACAGTTAAATGTTTTCAACTATACTAAATTTTTTAATATACATTTAATTGATTTTGGTTAATGCAACAAACTGTGTTTTGTCTCACCGTGAACACCTTCCACTTCTCCAATTTATAAAACGAGCAGGCTAGAGTTCAAGTTGGAGTAACGTACATATTTTAAGATTAAAACTATTGATGGTAAAATAGTGTTTCTAATAAATTTAAACTAATTTTACTGTCAATAATGCTACTAAAATTACTAAGTAATCGGCCGCAATTTATTTTAAACAACTAGGTCACGAGATTCGTACTACATCACCAAAATTAACTTCCTTCGAAAACCAGAGCCTTATGCTCTACTCGCAAACTTCTCAGATTGAGATAAGACTCGAAATTATTTCTTAACTAGACTTTAAACTCCCCGGAATGGCTCATCTCGAGTCACACAGAGACACAGTCGTCATCAAGCGCGTGGTAATGCGACGTTAATCCTAATCCCAGTTTAATTCACGTTTGACAACTCTCAACAAATTAATTTTCGAATGTATTAGGGCTTTGTTTGGTTGGCAAGCTATTAATTTGCATGTTGATCGTGTGTCAAGATGAGCAAGAATAATATTGGACTAGACAGAACGTTTTGATTTGATAGATTGTAAAGTTAAAAAATTAATAAACATAGTTGCAGATATCCTGGGATCGTCCATAGTCAAGCCTTTAATGTTTATTATTTTGATTGACGTTACCATTATATAAATAATCTTAAATAATGTTTCTAGATAGGAAACTTGTATTACGTTAGTATACAATCAATTAGATCAAGTAGGTGCTGTATTTACATTTATAACACCTCAATATTTGACTTTTGAATTTAAAAAATGCAGACGAATATATTTAGTAATAAGAAAAAGATAAAAAATATTGTATAAAACTTATGTGTAAAGTGTCTTTTGCATAAATAACTACATCTCTGTTTTTAATACAAAATAATTCAAAAATAAAATTTGGAGGACTCGTGGTAATATCATAAGGGCATCTAATTTTTCCGAAAAAAATAAAAAAAACACTTTGCTAAGTAATATTTTGGCCACAAAAATCCGAGTCGAAGACTAGGATTTTTGTTGCATTTTGTTAAAAAAATATTACTTTGCATTGTTTTTAAGATTTTTTTCACAGGAAAAATTAGATGCCCGAATGGTATTTGACAAGACTATTTCATGAGTAACAGATTATTCTGCATACACATAGATTACAAAACATACTACCTTTTATATATGCACACATAATAAATATGTAGGTATTAATTTGAAAACTGAAAAACAGGTTAATTTATTTAATCACAAAATACTACGATCTTAATTATTTATGGTACAATTAAAATATAAATTGCAATTTTGGTACACAGTAGGAGTATTATTTGAAATTTTTGTTAACTCATTTATAACGTTGGGTGTATGTAAATCATTAATGTTGTTGATGGGTCCAGCTGTAGAGTGAGAAGCTCGAGGAGTGGCTGCAGGATCTTCTGTTTTCTGTATTTAGCTGGAGGTTCTGAGGCGTCACTTCTAAGGGTGTTTGTGATGTTGGAATAATGCTCATTATCCATATGCAGATAAGACTTAATTGAGTTGGCTGAACTGTGGCCAGTAATTTTAATTAATGTTGTTCACCTACCCCTCCTTTAGCCAGGTTACTGATTGCTGTCGACCGCATCGAGTGGTTTGTTATTTTTATTTGTTTTGTATTTAATCCTGCCTTCTCTGCTGCTTCTTTAGTCCATTTCAAAAGTTCGTTTTTTCCCACTGGAGTGTTTTTGTACCATCCACCTGATTCTTCTTTATTCCATGATGGGTTTACTGTTAAGAATAATCAGTTGTAGAGCTGGGACGAATCCTCAAAAAAGGATCCGAATCGCGAGATTTGATAGGAATCACGGATCCAATGTACGAATCCTTTTTACTAAAAAAAGGATTCGAATCAAGTGATTCGAATCCATTTTTCGGATCACGAATCACGGATCATGTCAGTGTAATACCATGTAATCATGTATTATGTAAGATTGTATGATTCCTAATCATTACCGGCAAAACTAACATAACAATTCTTTTAGAGTTGACCCCACCCCTCAAACGGCCAAAATCACACCCGAAAGGATGAAAAATTTGTTTTTCGCTATAAACGAGAAAACTCTTGTCATCTCCCGTGAAGGATCTTTTCCCCAAGCCGACTCTAACCCCCAAACAGCCAAAAACCACCCCCAAAACCGTGAAATTTTTTTTCCGCTATAAACAAGAAAACGGAAGATGACGCGGGTTTTCTACTTTATACAGAATTAATCAGTTCAACTCACTAATGCACTAAAATAAAAACTATCTTAGCTTTTTTATTGATGGATGTATTTTTTTAAAAGCTAAAATTGTGTGCATATCATTACTTTGTTTTTTTTGCATTTTCTTCAATTGTGATTCTAAGTTTACGAAAAATACAATGATTCTTCACATTTTTTATTTGTCCACTGTTTCAAATTAATTCCCTCGCATCAGCCGGCGCATCAAACAAACTGTCATAGTCCTGCTCGTGTACCTCCTGATCATGATCATCCGATTATTAGTTTCAGTCGAATATAGAGAATCCGACTATGAAAATTCATCCGATTATCCCTTCATTACTTGAGTCGGCTTGTCGCGCCGGCGCAGTATGGTCTGTAAAAGGATCCGAACCTAACATTGGTGATCCGAATACGAATTCTTTAGGATTTCTTTGACGAATCCGGATCACAAATCCTTTTTTTTAAGGATTCGAATCACCGGCCTCGAATCCTCAAAAAGGATTCGAATCCAGGACTCGAATCCTATGTGATTCGAATCCTCCCCAGCTCTGATCAGTTGTTATTCTAGATGAACGTTTAACCATTAGAATTGTAAAAAGACGGACTGGACAAAAGGTAGGGTTCTTCGTTTTGGGGACCAACCATTTACTATCGGCCATTTTTTTCTCCACCCTGGGCCCTTTTATTGAAGAGATGATTATATTCTACTCTTCCTAAAAAGTAGTATTTTTGAAAATCAGTTATTTTAAAAAATATGTAACTATGTTATCTACCTGTTTTAATCCCAGAATTATCCACTTCCTCTTTAAAATAATTAAATCTGCAATTGACTGCTTCTCCACCTCTCCAGGCAAGTGTCTTCGTCCCATAATTAAATCATTGCGTAGTATTTATTCTTCCAATTTTAATGAAGCAGAGCTCGATTTCCTTTATTGGCGCACATCTGCAAATTCCTTCATTTCTCATTACGAGCTTCCCTACTAGATTTGAAGATAATATCTTTAAATGGATCAAAAATTATTTTCTACTTCATAAAATACATCTCTTGCATTTTTTTGCAACGGTGTTCCACATTGCCTTCACAACTAGTTCTTTGTAACTTTTACCGTTTTCCGATTAGGTTTAGTTGCTCTAAACTTGTAGTTTCCAAAAGCTCGTATTCCTTTGCCTTGCAGAATTCTGTAAACTGTTTCCATATCGACGTATGGATTTTAACGGTATTGTACGGTACACTTTTCTCAATCGCCAGATCAATATTAGTCATAGAATCACTTCCAAAGCGACTCCTTTTCACTACATAAGCTGACTAGCACTGTTTAAAAACAATATTATAAAATTTATTGATAATAAAATAAGAATACGGGGAAATCTTGAAACAACTCCCACGTAAAGCTGTTGTCAAACTGACCAACCCTATCAATGCATCATTTAGGATGAGATACGTACCTCAGCTATGGAAAGTAGCAGAGGTTATAATGTTACCTAAGCCAGGTAAACCTCCCCAAGAAGTAACGCCATCTCTTTGTTGCCTGTTATTTCAAAACTCTACAATAGAAGAAAAGGAGCTGATTTCCTCCCATCAATTTGGTTTTAGAGAAAAACACTCAACGATCGACCAGGTGAATAGAATCACAGACATAATTGAAAAGTCTTTAGAGGAAAAGAAAGTCTGTTCCACCGTCTTCCTAAAAAATGGCATATTAAGTTAAATGAAAATAAATCTGTTCATGTTAACTTTACTAATAAATGAAACCAACACATTCCCATAAGAATAAATAACGCTCAGATTCCCTATGCTAATACAGCAAAATATCTTGGAATGACACTCGACGCTAGTCTTCGCTGGAAAGTCCACATTAAAAAGAAACGTGAAGTGCTTGGTATAAAATATAAAAATATGTATTGGTTATTAGGAAGAAACTCCAAGTTGTCCACACATAACAAACTGCTCCTCTACAAGCAGATATTGAAACCCGTTTGGATGTATGGTAGCCAGCTTTGGGGCTGCGCTAGTAAAAGTAACAGTCAAGTTATCCAACGTTTTCAAAATAAAGTATTAAGGAACATCGTCGATGCACCCTGCTACTGTCGCAATAGTGACCTTCATAGGGACATGGATGTAGAAACTGCTGACAAGACTATATCTAAATCTACCAGCAGCCATGAACAACGGCTGCTCTAACATGGGAACGTTGAGGTCATTCAGCTCCTCGATAATACCAATTTAGTAAGAAGACTCAAGAGGACCAAACCTTTTAAACTAGTTCAGTGACAGTGCTAGTTACAAACAGAGTATTGTGCGGATTTTGTGTTACACGTTACCGATAGTGTTACTAAAATTATCAGACCCTAAGGTACACTAGTGAGTAGGACATCAGTATTTAAGAATTCTAGTTAAGTTAGGTTAGAACAAAATTGCTTATTTATCTTCATGATCAGATTGTAAGTATAGAAAACATTCCCACAGAGTGCTTTGCTACGAAAAAAAAATCAGAAGAATTGTTTAGCGTCGTTTTCTGGTGTCTTAGGAGACCATAATTACTTGTTATCAAAGGTATTCTAATTTTTGGTGACAACAGCTGTCAAGTTTTGCCGCGGGTAAACTCGAAAAAAACTACTGACAGGAGCTGTCCATTTGTAATTAAAAACTCCTCCTTTGTGATTGGTGGAAATTAAGACGAGGGAAAAAGTCTTTGATAAACGCCCCTTCTACTCTTCTGAATGCATTTTTATTTAGCTTAAAGAGACGTGATTCGAACAAATTACAATTAAAATTTAATTTTATTCAATAACTGAATTTGCATATTAAAAAACATCGAAATTTTCGAATCACCGCTCTAACTGTCTTCACAATAGATATTTACGTTTTCAATTTTCTTTTATGATCTTTCTAAAATTAGAAGGAAATAAATTTTTATGCAAGAAAAATTTATTGCCGGATGGTATTTATACTTTTCTCCCGTTGTTTCTTTCACAAACCTAAAACGAAACGTTCCAGATTTACATATAGATGAATATTTCACAGAATGAGATTTATTTGTATTGTTACTAATACTCTATAGTCGACGCGTCGAAGAAACTCTTACAAGAAATATTGGATGCTTTGCATAGACCACTAGATAGATATTTTTCATTTGAAATAGAACGTAGTTCTTCATTATTTAAGAAAATCGATTACAGAAATAGATACAGAGGCGTATTGATAAATTCTTTGTCTAACATGGAAAACGTTTCAGATTTTGGAATAACTTATATTTCTATACTAAAAATAAATTAAACAATACATAAAGTTAAAAAAGAAACACTTAAATCTTTAGGGGAAGACAGTAATCTAGAAACTTTAGATCAAAATATAATAATAGATGAGTGGGAATATAACAGAGGTAAATAGTCATTTTTTCAGCACAATCATTCAACATATCTATTAATTAGCATAAGGGTCATATTAAACAATAATACTAGTTATTTAATACTAGTTAAGAATTACTTTCAAGGATTGAGCAAGCGAGAAAAATCTTCATGAATATGAAGACATTTTTTACAAGACTAGACCTTAGTTTGGAACTCAGAACTCGAATGATTAGATGCTACGTCTTTGTCCTGCTCTACGGATGTGAAAGCTGGACACTAAATTCACAGACGGAAAAGAGAATAGAAGCCTTCGAAATGTATGTGTATGGACAGATGCTGCGAATTTCATGGGTATAAAGGATCACCAACGATGAAGTACTCCAGCGCATGCACAAACAAAAAGGAAAGAAAAATGCAATATCTGGGTCATGTGATGAGAGGTGATAAATACGAAATACTACGCCTCATAATAGAGGGCAAAGTACAAGGGAAAAGATCAGTAGGAAGACGCCAAAACTCATGGCTGAAAGATTTGAGGAGATGGTTCGACCGCTCGTCTGCAGAAATCTTTCGTGCTGCAGTTTCCAGAGCTACAACTGCCATTTGGATCGCCAACCTTCGGCAGGAGAGGGCATGATAAGAAGAAGAATACTAGTTAACTAAGTATGGGTCTTTTTCCCAATGACCACCCAAGTAGGATTTTTCGTGGACATTAGACACTTTAAGGTATATTGCCAAAATCTTTGTCACGTTATAGAAACGGTTCTATTATTGGATCTCATATAATTCCGCTTAAGCTATGTTGTGGTTACCTGGCGAAAACGTGGTGGTCGACACTAAATACGAACCTTTGTTCACTGCGCTTGTCTTTTTGATTTGTAGCTCGTTCTTCTGTCCTGTATATTATTTCTTCAATGTTCTTTGCTTTTTCTCTAACCTCACATAACTGATAACCTAAGTAGGTACGAACTGAATAATAATATGTTTTGTAGCTCAAAATATGGGTACGCTCGGGAATACTTCATAATTTAAAGTTAAACTCTGTAAATTTTTCATCATGGAAATTAAATACTTGCTTCAAACTGTGTTTTTTATCAATCTTTGTTATTAAAATCAATAATTATGATTGGAAATGTAGTACATTTGAAGCCGTACTGACGAAAAAGGGTTTTTTAAATAGCGCGTTTATTTTTCTCATAATGGCGATCTCAAAAATGGCTGCGTTTATAAAATAAAACTTTAAAGTGACTTTGGTTCCATGCGGTATGTCGAAATCACTTATGAACATGGCAAAAACGTAGCGAGAATTACTGCAATCTTATAATCAAGTGCCGCCACTTTAAAGATGTATTAATGGTTCCCAAAACGACATTAAAACTATCACGCCCACTTTAAGATCACTGCCTCTTCTAAGTGGTCTTACTTAGAGTTATAACGTTTCAAACACCTTCAGTCGCACCAAAATATTATAAAACTATTAAGTGATTTCCAGCGGTAAACTTTACGTAACTACAACTAGGCAAAAATAAAATGAAGTTATTCTTACTGTGTAGGGGTAGATTTAGTGATTATTACGTAGTAGCCACACAATCTAAGTTGTGATATCAGTTTCTGTCACTATATTGCTACTTGGGCATCATCTAAGGTATCAGCATAAGAGGTCATATTCACATACTGTTTGAAAAAAATTTTCTTCCATTCTTACTATTCAATTTTCTTTTTCTCTTTGGATATCTTGTTTTATTCCAATACATCGTTATTAAGGCTTTTCCATGTTTCTTCTTCTTCTTTTGAATCTTCTTTTTAGTTTTTGATCTGTTTGGTATTGGATGAATCTCAGCAGCTCTTCCTCGAGTAGGTATGAGTTGATAATTTTGTTTTGCCATGATGCAAGACCTTTTTAGGGATGGCCTTTGAATACGGTTTTATCATTTCTAAAGTTATAATAGCAGCGATAGGATTTCGTGGTACTTGTTTAGATTTGTATGCAACAGATGAAAGAACAGTTTCTTCTCTACATGTAGGATTATTACTTAATTCATGTTGCGGCAAAATCTAAGTAACTAAAAAGTGGACAAAGCTTAAGGAATAATATTGTTGTTGAATGAGGAGGAGTAAATCGTTAACGTGGCTAACACTTAATAAGAAAAATTAAAAAACCGATCACACACATTTAGGAGAAGGAACATTAAATGAGAGTTTCTCATAGCAAGTCAAAAATGATCTTGCGTGGCTCATTTATCAACACTTATGTCGATATCTAGAGCACAACATGTTTCGGATGTACCTATTATCGAGACCCTAATTTCTCATAAAATATGATATGAATAATAAATTTTCCATAGAACCGAAGACAGTCAACCATATAGATGTTTGTGTCACCCCCAAACTGCCAAAAACAACCCCCAAAATGGGTGAAACGTGAACATACCGTCTTATACCCAGAACAACTGCATCACCTCCCGTTTTCGAGGATGGTGAACACGATGGTAGAGGTATAAACTCTTTCTGAGTTAACCATCACCACCAAACGGCCAAAAACAAACGCGAACACACCGCCTTATACCGAAAAAAACTGCGTCATCTCCCGTTTTCGAGCATGCTGAACAAGACGGCGGTGCTTTTGAATTTATCCGAGTCAACCCCATCCCTTAAACGGCCAATAACCACCCCCGAAAGGGGTGAAACATGAATATACCTTATATGCCGAAAAAAACTGCGTCACCTCCCGACTACAGATCAGCAAGGAAAACAGTATTCACTAGCTGGACGACGACTGATTAGCAGAAGTTGTTGTCAGGGGGATGCTTAGGAGAAATTGGTGGTAAATTAAAACATGTTCAGGAAAGTACAAATTAGAATCTTGACGAATGAAAATGTTTATGAGAGCCCTCTTCATCTTGTTACATAGAAAACTATTAGAAATTATCGATAATTGTTGCCATCTTTGTCTCTATATTCTCTATATTCTTTCGCCAAATAGAAAACGTTTCTTTTACTCTACGCGCGTCTCATTAAGAAGCTTGGTATTTTGATTTTAAATGTGAGAAAATTACAAGTGCAAACATTGTTAGGGAAGTCACAGAAAGTTTGTGGGATATTTAAAAAAATCTGTCAATTTCTTCGTTAGTTGTTTTCAGAATTTGGAATTTTGTACCTTTTGTTATAGTAGAACCCACTTGTTTAGGAGAATGAAAAAACGTTATAAAAACACAAAGGATACCGCCAATAGAAGGAATGCTGATGAATCTGGACATTTTTGAGCAGTTTAATGTCGAAAACACCGTACACTGTCCATATACATAAAAATAAAATAATATTTTGGCTATTAGCACCACTGTGCAAAGATTCAATAACCAACTTAGCTAGATATCGTTATAGGGGAGAATGGCGTATAATTATTTAATATGAATTTACATTTTAATTTCTATAACGCATATTAGATTTGAATAGAGGTTGATATCTTCATTTTTTGATCTCTTGTGAGATTAACAAACGTTACTAATTAAAATTTTGTCTTAAATTAATTTAACTAAACTGTGGGGTGTGAGGGTACACTCATAAGAGGCGACAATGGAAGTGTGGTTATAGTTTTTACATTTTCAATTGTAGAAACAAAATTTTCAGATATACAGACAGGTTACATTGGCGGCTTGTAGATGTGCCGACAAGTGGCTTTGTCGGTATTAGCGGCATGTAGATGTGCCGACAAGTGGATTTGTCGGTATTAGCGACTTGTATAAAGCGGGATCATTTTGTTCTGCAATTAAAGTAGGAAGTAGAAGTTAGACAAATATTGTCTTCAGTAGTGGGGGCTAGGAAAATATTCATACAGTGATACACTGTGCTTGTGTTCGCACTTGATTTTTGATTTAGTGAATAGTAGGTGGTAGGTGATTCGTGGCGTTAGTTTATTTCAGTTAATATTATTCTTGGCTTCTGTGTATATACATACTTTTTTTATTTTGAAACATTGTTACAGTGTACTTCTTATTTATTTATTCGGTGTCAATTTTAATATGTTTCGTCCTTGGGAAAATACAGTTTCTTTAAGTGGATCTAAAGAATCGGAACAATCATTAAATGATATTCCAATGGATTATGTGGTATCAGGTTGTAGTCCCAAAGATTCCTGTAGCTCCGATGAGGAAGAGAACATTTTTGGTGAAAGAACTTCAGAGTATCAAGAAATATCCACCTCGAAAAAACAATATCTTTGTAAAGATGCCCAAACCGTATGTATAAATGTTTATAAGAATATTGTAACTTCCGAAGGTGAAAGGAGTGCCATTGAAAAAACATCTTTTTTTAACAAATGTTCCCATTAGCACTCTTTATAGAATTATAAAGAATGGTCCAAAAAATCGTAAAGAGAGGTGTGATAAGGGATATGTTAAAACTTTATATCCTTCAATATCAAAATTCATTGGTAGTATTATTTATGAATCTTACCAAAGAAATGAGTTCCCAACAGTGGATAGTACATTTTCTTAACTAAAAAGTAAAAGGCCAGATTTAAGAATTTCTAAAAGCACAACACAGCGTTGGATATCGAAAATTGGATTTAAATACGAAACTATCAACAAGAGGACTGTAATAATGGAAAGCCAGAGGATCATAAAATGGAGGATACAATATTTGGAAAAAATTAAGGCATCTCGAAATAGTAACAGAAAAATATACTATTTAGATGAAACGTGGTTCGATACCCACGATACGCCAAAGAAAGGATGGTCTGACGGAACAAGAAGATGTTCAGTAAATGTTCCTTGTAACAAGGGAACTCGACTTACAATTCTTCACTGTGGATCGGACTCAGGGTGGGTACAAAATTGCCTCAAACTCTGGAAAAAATTTGGAAGATTGTAATTTAGATTACCACAAAAATATGTCTGGAGAAAGTTTTGAAGATTCGTTTGAAAATCAGCTGTTAAACAATATTGAAGAGAATAGCATCATAGTGATGGATAATGCTTCATATCATTCCCGCTTAATAGAAAAAGTTCCCAATACCAAGTCAAATAAATCTGAGATTCAGGAATTTTTAAGAAATCATGAACTTTATTTCGAAGAAAATTATACAAAAAAACAATTGCTATAAGTATTAGGCACACAATCATTTGAAAAAAAATTCTTTATTGATGAAATGGCATCAAAAAGGGGCCACGAGGTATTGCGCCTTCCGCCCTATTTATGTGTATTTAACCCCATAGAATTAATTTGGGGACAACTAAAAAAAGAATAAGTCATAACGTGTTTCCCAAATTTGACGGGTTGGTTGCAAATTTGGTAAAAGAAGAAATTAACAAAATTTAAGCTGATGATTGGCAGAAAAAAATCAAACATGTCATCAAAGAAGAAAATTCTTATGTAACGAGTCCGACCCAATTTATTATCAATGTTGATGACAGTGAATCCGATGGTGAGGATTGAGATAGGGTAGGTAAGCTTAATTAATTTATAATATTTATGACTTTATTCGCTGTGTTTTTAATTTTAGAATTAAAATTTGAGACAAAATTTTAATTAGTAACGTTTGTTTATCTCACAAGAGATCAAAAAATGAAGATATCAACCTCTATTCAAATCTAATATGCGTTATAGAAATTAAAATGTAAATTCATATTAAATAATTATACGCCATTCTCCCCTATAACGATATCCAGCTAAGTTGGTTATTGAATCTTTACACAGTGGTCCTAATAGCCAAAATATTATTTTATTTTTATGTATATGGACAGTGTACGGTGTTTTCGACATTAAACTGCTCAAAAATGTCCAGATTCATCAGCATTCCTTCTATTGGCGGTATCCTTTGTGTTTTTATAACGTTTTTTCATTCTCCTAAACAAGTGGGTTCTACTATAACTACAAATTTTCCATCGTCGTCCAAGCAAGTAGATGCAGATTACAGTTTTGTCACATTTTTTCCTACATATTACCATAAAGGTGTAATTGGTGTTCCTACTGTTCCTCGCCTTAATACCGCACATTATTGGGTTAATTATTTATTTATTGCCAATGCAAATGCCAATCAACCGAAGTCCATCGTTTTACTTTTTAATTTTTTTGTGTTCCGCTCGTATTTTAACTTTTACGCCTATCACATTCGCTCTCCGTCAAAAAATCGACTTATTTGGTAATTCGCATCACATTGATTGAAGACCAGATAAAAAGAAAAAATTCTCCCGGACCGGGCTGGACAGGTCGAAGACCAAAGACCAGTTACGTGCGAGCAGCTAAAGCCACAGCTACACTGAGTTACAGTTACTTTTTGCGTCCCCGTTGCGCCGTATGAAATAAAGTCGAGATGACAAAAGCGAAAAGTTCGGTCACTAACCGGTTTAGCATAGTATTACGGCACCGAGCCAGACATACAAATGCAAGCTTATGCACATTTTACGATTTACCAAAGAAGTGGGAATTAAGGAGTGATTCAGGTTAAATTGTCCTCGAGCAACAACAACCAGAAATTTGTCTAACGATAAGGGAAGGGAAAAAATACAAAATACTGAAAAACTAAATAATTTATTATTGAAGCAATTTTATTTAATGAAGAAAAATTGAATTTTCTTAAAAAAAATTCATGAAAAATTGTGTCTAACAAAGTTTCGGAAATAATTAACTGATTTTTAAAAAAATATATATAATGGTTCTGCAATAGATTAAACCTTAACTAGAAATATTTTGCTTTATATATTGTAATGGGGCAAAATTATTGGAAGTATATTTTAAAAAGATTAATTAAAAAACTATGTAAAAAGGACTTAATTAAAGTATGGATTTATTATTAGTAATTATGAGAAGATGTCAAAGAATGTGTTAATTTTTGAAAATAAAAACTAAAAAAAAAACTTGAGAATTCTTCAAACCTTTTCAATTGGCGCAACAACGTGGGGCTTATTAAAATAAAGGGGCAAAATGGATCTTAGAAATGGGAAAAAAATAGAAGAATCTATGGAGAAAATGTTTATGTTTATGCAGAAAATGAATAAAAATATAGATGATTTGGGAATAACGATGGAAGACAAAATGGGAAAGATGGAAGACAAAATGGGAAAGATGGAAGACAAATTGGTAAAAATGATTAAAGAGGAAATTAAACAAGTAGTAGTGGGTCAACTTTATATACTGAAATTAAAATAGAAAAGACGAAAAAGGAAATAAGAGTGGAGATGACAGCTAGAATAGATGAAGTAGAGGTGTCACAAGAGATAAAATTAAAAGAAACTGAGAACAAATTAAAGATAGAGATACAAGAAAACAAAAGTAACATCAATTCAAGAATAGAAAAAAAAATTGAAACTAAAATAGAAACAAATAAAGAAGAGGTTAGAAAGAAAGAAAATGAATAAAAGAAATACAAATTTTAGAAGCTAAAATAAATAAAGATATAGAATTAAATATGGGAATAGCAGAAGACGAGAATGATAAAGTTAAAAGGGAATTAAAATTAGAAATCAGAAATATGCAGACGAAGATTGAATAACAAATTCAAATATTTGTGAAGATTTTAAAAAACAAAATAAGAGGAATGCAAGAGATAGAGGACATCAAAGAAAGATTAAATGAAAGTGGACAGAGAAATTTGAAGAAAAGAAAAAAATCGAGCAATCGACATAATAGTTGAAGATAAAAAATGGGACAAAATTAGTAAAATTCGTTGGACTTTTCTTATTCATCACATTGTAAGAAAAGTTCAACGGCATTTTAGGGAATGTTGTAATGGTGTAAAAAATGGGACAAAATTATTAGAAGTATATTTTAAAAAGAATTTTTAAAAAAATATGTAAAAAGAATTTGAAAAAAATAGTTGTGATGGTGATAACGATTTGTTATTAGTTAGTAATTATGAGAAGATGTCAAAGAATGTGTTAATTTTTGAAAATAAAACAAAAAAAACTTGAAAATTATTTAAACCTTTTCAATATATATGCTCAATTTAGTGAGAAATTGCTAGTTTCTATTTACAGGATATTTGAAATTTGTATTTAATGTAGTTTGACAAACTCTGCTCTACGAAAATTATTTGGAGCCAATTTTTACCTGATTTGTTTTCATTTTTGTAAATATTCTGCATTATTTTAATGAGGAAGTATCAAATGGCCTCCACGTTTACCGGATTTTAATGGGGACACCTAAAAAATCAAGGGAAGCCTAGAAAAATGTAGTTGAGGCATTCTATCAATGATTAAGTCACTGTCAAATTACCAAGGACGCATATTTTCTACACTTGATTAAACAAACATTATTTGTAGATATTATTTATTTTTGTTACTAAAAATCCTTTAATAGCCCAGTTGCCACAAAATGTGATATTGATGAAACTTGGCACTTAAGTACTTGAAAGGGTGTATAAAACGATAAAAAAATCGTTGCTGCTCTAAAGAGTATGCTAATTTCGCAATTTCGAAAATAAAATCGAAAATTTGGTTTTTTCATCATATCTCGAAAAAAAAATTGGAAAAACTAATAGCACCACGTGAAAGAGCGGAAAATTTTACTAAAAATTATAGGTTATTTAAAAAAAATTGTATTACCTACTATAAAAACCGAACCGTTGAATACAAATATTCAGGCGAGGCGCTCAGAAAAAACTAAAGTATCTTTGCCTAAAATGTACCCAAACAAAAAAAAGAAAGCATTTTAAAGAGGAGACTCTAAGCTTTCTCAGGAAGCCATTAGTCTTAAATTTTTTTTTGTTTTCTGATAGAAAATTTGACCGGAAGTTATAATTTCTAAAATTCTCACTGATTTTTATAAAACTGAAAATATATGTTAATAGAGGCATAACAAAAAAATCCTTGTACATTTATCATCACTATACTTTTACTTTTGATCTAAATATAATTAAAATGATGAACATTATCTCTGTTTAATAAAACTTATGTTTTAAAATTATCATTTTTTTACAACATTCATTCGACGCAATTTTTATTTTCAAAATAATGTTTATTTATTTAAATAAATCAATTTCAAAATTATTTTTAACTTTATTTAAAAAAAATTAATTTCTGATTTACATGAAGCCATTTTTGAGTGAAAAGTGAGTTTTTAGCATATAAATGAACCTAGAATCTACAAAAAAAATTAAAATTTGGTCTACGTAGAATGAATTTTGAATGAGAAAGAAGGCAATATCAAAATTACCGAAAAAAAAATGTTTGGGCAATTTTGGAGGCAATAAGTAAGTTTTTTAGGATATAAATTGACCTAGACTCTAGAAAAAAATTCAAAAAAATTAAAATTTGGTTTACGCAGAATCAATTTTGTCTAAAAAACGATTGGCAATGCCAAAATTACCGAAAAAAAAAATGGTTGGGCCATTTCTGATAGAAAAAGTGAGTTTTTTGGGATATAAATGGACATAGAATCTACAAAAAAAATAAAAAAAAATAAAATTTGGTTTACGCAGAATGAATTTTGTATAATAAACGATTGGCAATGCCAAAATTACCGAAAAAAAAATGTTTGGGTCATTTTTGGGGGAAAAAGTGAGTATTTTAGGATATAAATGGACCTAGAATCTACAAAAAAAATCAAAAAAATTAAAATTTAGTTTACGCAGAATGAATTTTGTATAAGAAACGATTGGCGATGTCAAAATTACTGAAAAAAAAATGTCTGGCCATTTTTGAGGGAAAAAGTGAGTTTTTTAGGATATAAGTGGACCTAGAATCAACAAAAAAAATTAAAATTTGGTTCACGCAGATAAGAGAAATATCCTCTCATTACCGGACTTCTACTGTCCCCCCTTGGAGCCGCCGTTGCCTCAGGGAAAGTGTTTTTGAGAAAATGAGGCGTCTCCACACTTTTCTACCACTCTGTATAATTAAAGAACATTAACAATGAAAAAATGTTTGTTTTATGGAGGACCTCGAGATATATTGTCACTCCTTATAGTTTCTACTTCTTTTGTTCCAAAGTGCATATTGGAGTTCAGCAGGACCTGGTACCCATAGTATCCTGCGGTACTTCGGTACGGGTAAAGTGAAATACTGCGAATCTCTTTACGGGCAAATCTTACGGCGATATTTGCATATGTGCTGTTTCCTAATGCTAACTTTTACTTTTTGTGCCACATATTTAATCAGGATTAAAACATTTGTCGGGGGGATTTTTAATAGTAAGGTACCGTTTTTTTTGTTATTCACCTGTTATTGTTATTGGTAGTATTTATTTTTATTTTTTTCTGCTAGTATCTATGTTTAATGTAACAATTTTTTTTATTGTATCAAATAAATAAACAAATAAACAAACAAATAAACAAACCAATAAACAAACAAATAAACAAATTTGCCGATATTACCTACCAATTCTTATTTCTTCTGGTAAAATATTAAAAAGATTGAGATCTGAATTTGTAATTAATATTTTTTTATTTAATTAAATAAATAATAAATACCCAATTTGCATTGGGGTTTGTAAAGTTTTTGAGATGATTCGAAAGCATATTTTCTACATGGTGCGCCAATTATTTCCACTCGATCTCTAGCACCGAAACTAAAAGAGATATCAACAAGATTTTTTGTAGGGGTAGACAGTGTCACTCGGACCACAATTTTAAAATATTTTGATGTATACAGGGTGGCTAATTTTTGTGGAATGAAAATTAATTTGGTTTTTTTAAATTGAACACCCTCTATACGATTATGTCTTCTGATTCTACTTAATATTAGATTTACGTTAGTTTTTTGTATTTGTAAATCCGAAGCGGCGTTGACAAGTTATTTCTATTTTAAGCAGATTTAATGAAAAAACAGCACTTCAGAAATATTAGCACAAAAACCACATTTTTTAAAAAATTCCTCAAAAAAGCTACTATGATGTAAATGAAAAATGTACCTATCACAATAATCACACAACATCTTCACCTGTTGCACAGGGTGTTTGCCGATGGCGTGCCAATAGTCTAGTTTTCAAATGGCAATAACTTAATTTTTTCAAATAGGACATCCTGTATATTTTTCTTCAGTTAGAAGCTCTCCCTAATACGCATTAAAAAAATATAGGGTTTTGCACATCTAACTTTACTATTTACTTTAATAATTGACGTTAAGTGACAAACAACATATTTTACACAATTTTTAATAAGTACAAAATTTTACAAAGTTTAATCGTAAGAAAACTACAATAGTGAAATTTAAAATTTATAGTAGGTGTTCAAAATGTCTTCCATTTTCATTTATACATTTTCTTGCCCTTTTTTTCATTGATTTACGCACATCTCTTAGCATTGCAGGGGTCACCTGTCTAAATGCTGCAGTAATTCTTTCTTTCATATTTTCTTTTGTGGTAACCTCTTCTTTGTAAACAATATTTTTAATAAAACCCCACAAGAAAAAATCGCAAGGTGTAAGGCAAGGCGATCTAGTAGGCCAATTTATAGGTCCTCCCCTTCCTATCCAACGATCCTGAAATTCCCTATTTAACCAATTGCGAACATCTAATAGGTAATGTGGTGTGGCACCATCTAATTGAAACCACATTCCATTGCGATAATTTTGAGGCACATTTTGCAATAAGTTGCGAAAATCATGTTCTAAAAAATCTAAAAATATAGCTCCATTTACAGTCCCATCAAAGAAATAGGGACCAATTACATAATCACCTATTATTCCCGCTCACACATTCAAAGACCATCGATACTGTGATGTGGTTCTAAATAAATGTTCATTGTGGTCCGAATAATAATGGACGTTGTGTCTATTTACACAACCGTTCTTATAAAACGTGGCTTCGTCGGAAAATAAAACTTTGTTTAAAAAGTTACGCTCTGTATTTATCTTGTTTATTAACCATCTACAGTATTCCACTCTACGCGCGAAATCACGTGGTAACAATTCTTGGTGAAGCTGGATATGATAGGGGTGATATTTATTCTTTTTTATCATGCGTCTAATTGGAAATATCTAACTGATTGCTTAATTGCCTTGTGCTTATATTGGGATCTTCAACTATACTGATCATTACCTTATATTCGTTGTCAATAGTAACAGCTGTAGTTTCACGTGAATGTTTTTCATACTTGACGGTTCCTGTTCTATCAAATCTATTCTTTAAATTCTCAAAAGTATCCTTTTATGGGTGACGTCTTTCTGGGTATCTTTGACGATAGACTAGCAAGAAACGCATTTTTTTGACATTCACCCAGTATCCATATCATATCAATATTTTCTTGAACACTATAATTCTTATTAAAATCCATTTTTTATACACAATACCGATTAAATATAGTAGACGTGATACAATACAAAATTTTATGTTGACAGTTAATGCCATAACAAAATATACCTGCTGTCATTTTCATAGGTATCTTGATTTCTTATTAAAAATTGTGTAAAATATGTTGTTTGTCACTTAACGTCAATTATTAAAGTAAATAGTAAAGTTAGGTGTGTGCAAAGGGAGAGCTTCTAACTGAAGAAAAATATACAGGGTGTCCTATTTGAAAAAATTAAGTTATTGCCATTTGAAAACTAGACTATTGGCACGCCATCGGCAAACACCCTGTGCAACAGGTGAAGATGTTGTGTGATTATTGTGATAGGTGCATGTTTCATTTATATCATAGTTGCTTTTTTGAGGGTGTTTTTCAAAAATGTGGTTTTTGTGCTAATATTTCTGAAGTGCTGTTTTTTCATTAAATCTGCTTAAAATAGGAATAACTTGTCAAAGCCGCGTCGGATTTACAAATACAAAAAACTACCGTAAATCTAATATTAAGTAGAATCAGAAGACATAATCGTATACAGGGTGTTCAATTTAAAAAAACCAAATTAATTTTCATTCCACAAAAATTAGCCACGCTGTATACATCAAAATATTTTAAAATTGTAGTACGAGTGACACTGTCTACCCCTACAAAAAATCTTGTTGATATCTCTTTTAGTTTCGGTGCTAGAGATCGAGTGGGAATAATTAGCGCACCCTGTATATAAAATAAATTTTACTGTACTTTTTACTTTTGAAAATAATTTTAAATTGTTTTTAATGTTAATTTTGCTTAAAAAAACGTTTTTCGTAATCCTAAGTAGTCTACCTTTTGCCCTCTACCTAATAATAATCTCAGAGAAAAAACGTAAGTATAATATATAATTTGTCCAGTACAATTTTTCTCATTGATACTTTTGACTTGTAAGGACATTCTGTATAAAAATACCCAAACTAAACAAATTACTTAAGACACCATTATCGCCATCTGGTTTTTCTAAATTAGATCCAAACTCCAGCAATTTAAATTTCAAAACAGGAACAAATTACCCTTGAATAAAAAGGCCCCTTCTGACGAGTCATTTCAATAACTCTGAAAAAGGACAAAAAAAAATAAAAATCCAAAGAAACTTCAAAATTAACCGAATTCATTCCCCGTTCTAATTTATTGGTCTAGAAGGGCGAGTTATTATTAAGTTTGCATTATTATCAAGTTAGTCGTTTGTTGTCGATTGTTCTCGCGTCGCTGTGAGTAGGCCAGGACCGTGTTTGGAAATTCTGCTGTGAGTTTCAATAAGGAAAATTAGTTGTAATCGAATTTGAACTACATACGTGCCTCTATGTGAGCAAGTGTAAATCCTTTGTATCGATGTTAGAATTTTTGTAATACATTTGAATTATGAATAAGCGACATTGATAGCCAACAGAAACAAAATAAAATTGAAAAGTCTAAACGCCAAGAAAAACATTGAAAAAGACAAACTAAAAGAAATATCAAGACATAGCGAGCAAGATAAAGAAAAATGTAAATTGAGAAAAAGAAGGACAGATCATACAAAATAAAGTTGATACGGCAAAACAAACATCCAAAATGGAGAACCAAAACATCAGCATATTAAGCAGCAGTGATAAATATGAAAGATCACAAAAAAATGGTATTTAACCCTTGAAGATGAAATGGATAAATAGATAAAGCACTTTAAAGAGCGCCCAAATATTGAAAGAGACTGATCGAAAACGTAGACATTATTAGCCACCGATATTAACAAAGACCCATCAACATTTGAGGAAATAGATGAAGCACTACGATTTGTCTAAGGAATTGTGGAAAAACTGAACAGCTATCATTCTCCTACCGGTACGTGTTTAAAAATATCTGAGGAGAACAAACTTCCTTTTTAGATAGATTATCAGAAGACATTTTACTCAAACTGGGGTCAAACAGGAATGCATCATGTCGCCGTTACTATTATTGGTGGTCCTAGACGAAGTTATGAAACATACATATTGGAAATTTAACAACATATTCAAAAACTATAAAAAATCGTTACCCACCCTTATTAGATGCAACAGATATAGTTTAAAAGGTTTTATAGAACTAATCTGTTTAATCAACAGCTTTGATTAGACTGGAGCTCTATAACAAACATTTAAGCGAAAAATATAAACTAAGGAAACTTAAAATTTTAATTACAAACATTTTTTTCTATTAAATAAGACACTAATTACAATATTTTATTATTATTTATTTGACTTTCGCTGCAATAGCAAAATATGTAAATTAATTAATTAGTCCTTAACCCATATTAGACTGGTGTTGCCATATGGCAACGAATTTCTTGATTCCTAAAGTAGGTTACTGTTCGGCTACTTTTAATAATTGCAAAAAGATGTCGTTAGTGGTTTGCGGGGAATACTTCATCAGACACATGGCCACGTTGTGAACTTATTGCAGGCATTTGTTTCAATAATATTAGAGTGAAATAAAGTGTGTTAATATTCGATGCGAGAAAAATGGACTTCAGACTTGTGCAAGTGATATTACTCCCTTGTTAGCGTAAAATTAATTGATTGTTTTTAAATTACAAATATATAAATAATTAACCGTTATGTATTGTTAATTGATATATCAATCAAATATTTAGAATCGTACTTAGAATCTTGTAAAGTTGGCTGTTGCCATATGGCAACGCTAGGACCTTGTGGGTATATATATGCAATATGTATTATTTATTACAGCGGAGGGCTAACACTAGAAGAACCTTTAGAAATAGCCTATTCAGATGACAATCCTGTAGGAAACATTTATATTGAGCCCCCAGAAAATGATATTCTGACAGATGAGGATTCTGGAGAAGAAGACGGAGGAGGTCTTATAGACAATCTCTCTGGAAATCAGCTAAGAAGCAGAGCTAAACTAACAGTATTTGATGACTGTCAAAATCCATCGCAGGAAAATTCCAGTAAAAACGAAGAAGACGACCACCTTCTAATGAACGGGAAGAGCCAGAACTTTTAAAGAAAATAGTAGCTAAGAACATTGAATGGATACGCGGAGATTTCGAATACGTGCCAAAATATTTTCCAAATCCTGACGAATCATATTATGAGAATTCTAAAACATTAACGCCTACAGAAATGTTTCAAATATTTATTGACGAAGAAATCATAACATTATTGGTTGAAGAGTCAAATAAATACGCCCAATTCAAAAATTTACCAAACCCTCAAATTTCTCGAGAAGAAATGAAATGTTTCTTGGGAATATTGGTTTTGTCCGGTTACAACACTCTGCCCGGAAGAAAATTTTATTGGGATACTGAAGGAGATATAGAAAATGATATAGTGAGAAATGCCATGAGGAGGGACAGATTTATAACAATTTTTCGATATTTGCATTGTGCTGACAATCATAATCTTGATCTTACTGACAAACTCTCCAAATTGCGACCTCTCATTGATTGTGTTAGGAAAAACTTTATGACATATTTTGTTCCTGAGAAAAGTATGGACTATGATGAATCAATGGTAAAATATTTTGGAAAACATTCTTGTAAACAATTCATCAAAGGTAAGCCAATTCGATTTGGTTACAATGTTTGGTGCCTGAATGCAGAAAGTGGATATCTATCAGATATTTATCAGGGCAGCAATTCACAAGCAAATTCAAATTATGAAGATGTATTTGGAAAATATACGGCACCATTTTGAATATTACTGAAATAGTTACCTGAAGAAAAACAGAAACTGCGTTATTCTTTCTATTTTGACAATTTGTTTACAAGTTTTGATCTTTTGGTTAAATTACAAGAATTGGGATATGAAGGAGCTGGAACTATGAGAGACAACAGATTACCAAAGACTTGTCCATTACCAAATAAATCCGTTATGAAGAACAGAAACAGAGGAGAATACGAAATTGTTATAGATAGAACTAATGGAATTTTAGTGGTAAGATGGGTAGATAACAATATTGTTACAGTTGCTTCCAATACGTATGTCGTAAATCCTCTAGGGATGGTGAAGCGTTATCCAAAAAAAGAAAAAAAGTTTGTTAGAATACCCCAGCCTTCAGTGATAGGGCGTTATAATTCATCAATGGGTGATCAATGGATCAAAACGTATCTCGCCATAGAATAGGACTCAGAGGAAAGAAATGGTGGTGGTGTTTATTCACATGGTTGATAGATGTTAGTATTCAAAATAGTTGGATTCTTTACAAAAGATCTGGGTACAAGATAAATCAACTTCAATTTAGACGAGAGATCGTCAAGACATATCTAACAAAATTTAAAAATCCTCCAAGAACAGGAGGGAGACCATCCTCAAGTCTTTGTAGCAGATCTTTTAGTAGAGTTTCAGATGATATAAGGTTTGACAATACTGGTCATTTCCTGATACCAACACCCGACAAGAAGAAAAAACGATGCGCCGGTGAGAACTGTAATTCCATTATACGTACAATGTGTTCAAAATGTGCTGTTGGACTTTGTATTGTCTGCAATTTAAAATTTCACAGTAATATTTAATTTCTTTTTATAAAAAATATAATTTTTGATTACATTTCTAGGGTTTAAAGTTCGTTTTTCTTATATTTTCTTACTATATTAGTAATCGGATCTGGGTGCCCAGTGGGGACTAGAGTTGCCATATGGCAACATCAGTTTTTTGGTTTATTTATGAACATAAATTTTTTTTATTATTTTTTTCAAGTAGCACTGAATAAAGTTAATTAAAAATTTCATTGAAAAATGATTTTATTGAAAATAAAAAAACTTCGTCCTTAATGGGTTAAGAAGCATTATAAATGATGTTTTATATAGTGACAAAAAATGACTAAACCCATTCCTGTCTTGGTAGGCCATTCGCGACCAGAGAAGTAGAGGGTAGGGATTGAGAGAGTTTCAGTAAGGGCTTTTCTTCATCCAACAGCCGAGGCGATGCCGCGTTAGCATGCATCGAGAAACATAGAAAGTCCATTAAGGCCATCGGGGAACTTACTATGTATATATAGGCGGAAAAAGGAGTTTTGTAATGGCAATGGCACAAGGACTCGCATCGTGACATTCGCACGGTTTGCTTGCCTGCTGATTGTTTTTGTACTCGTTCGTTGGAAACTTTGATGGGTTGTTGCTGTTTTTGGATTTTCGTGATTGACACGTCGCCACTTTTTGGGTCAAATGTGGCTGGAAGTTTTTTTGATTTACGTTCGAAACAAGAAATATTCTTGTCGTAAAACAGTAACATTTATGAAAGCCTTTTTAAGCGCTTATTGGCGCGTACTTATTTTTTGTTTGACGTTTTGGTCAGTTTGGTATTATTATTTATATTTGAACAAGTAAAATTGGCAGCTTTTTTCGTTTAGTTATGTATCACAACTCTACAAACCCCAGCTTACTTGGTGGTAAAGCGTTTAAAATGTATTACGAAAATTACATTGCAGTAAATTGTAATCGATATGATTTCAGAAACATTAATTAGTGTATGGCCGCGCAAAACATCGATACAGACAGACAATTTAAACTCACAAGCACAAAGAACATGAAGATGATTTTCTTCGTTTGGCGTTGACTGCCCTCACATTTACATTGCGCGTCTTCATAATTCAAATATCAAAATCTTATAATTGACACTTATGTTCATCAATTATATTTATCTGTACTTTCTTCAAGTAATTGATATTTAACTTGAAAGTCTTATCCAAATCTCAATAACACAACAGTTGGTTTTGCGAAATATTTATTAATAAAAAGATCATTTTATAATATATATCAACGATTTTTTGCTGATAATACCCTCATTTACTACTATTGTCACGAGGTCCGCTTTTTGGTCTACGTATTGCTGCTACGTATCCAGGGCGAAACGCCTTTTCGACCTTTACGAAGTTATGGAGATCTCTCCCCGAATAATTAGCAGTTATTACGCTTTAGTACCACCACTCAGTCTGAGAAATAATACAAGGAGTACAAAACAAATACAAATTTATTGGGTCACCCTTCAGATAAATATAAATTAATAAATGACGATGTTAACAATCATATCTTACCTAAGCATGTCGGGTAAAGGGCTGGTCACGCTTCTCCCAATTTGCACTATTGCGCTGAAGGTTCTCGCTCCCAAACCAGGACCGTAACTCGCGGACTATCAACTTCTTACTTTATTTACTTTATTTATTTAAACGTGAATTTCTTTACTCTCACCGAATTTTCTTCTGGCGGTCACCTTTTCAGTAGGAGACCCCTTCGTAGCTAAGGACCGACTAACCGACTAACTCCTCTCTTTCCCCTTGGAACGTTTTTAAAACCAAAGATAGCTGAATGTGCAGAATCATTATTTTGGTTATATCGCCCTACATTTTCTGTCTAGCTTAGACTCGTGCTTGAGCCCCCCAACCTTGACTTTCGTGATTCTGCACATCAGCGAAATTTAGCGGCGCGACCTGGTTTGGTTAAATGTTTGGGTTTTCGATTGATTATATAAATAAACTTGTATTAAAATAGTTTTGATAAATAAACTGTTCTAAGAATATTTTGACTTTTCGTAAATATTTTAACTATATTTGGGATGCGTGACACTATGGTAATGATTTATCTGAGGTGGTACAAACAATCAACTCTGAATTGAGAAAGTTGTCGGAAATGCTTTAAACTAACAAATTGAAAGAGAACGTGAATAAATCTAAATATATGTTTATTGGTAGCCCTGTTTTACGTGCACACCTTTTAAGCCTAAATTTAAGTATAAAGATTAATGACCAGTGTTTAGAAAGTGTAAACGAATGGCTACTAATGGCTCCTCAATATTGGCTAGTAATGGCCGGTAATGGCTCCCTACTGGCTAGTAATGGCTACTAATGGCTAGTAATGGCTACTAATGGCTACTAATGGCTACTAACGGCCGAGTAGTGGCTACTAATGCCACATTTGTATAACTATTGTTCACTTATTTATACAGGTTGCTCGAGAGCTAGTCTTGAACGATTACAAATTATTCAGAACAAGGCTATGAGAGTAATTTTAAGTTGCAATAGGTATAATAGTGTGGATTTGATGATTAGTTGTTTAAATTTTTTTTATTATTAAACACCCATAAGGGCATTTAGCATATTACAATCTGGTGAACAGTGACCAATGAGCAATTTAATTCTAACTTAATCTAATAGAGTTTGAAACTTAAAACTAGTGTATACTTATCACTGAACTAACTCAAAGGACTTGATCCTCTTAAGTCTTCTTTCTAACCAAGTATTGTCAAGAAGCTGGATAGCCTCGACATTGACAGGATGATGAAGCTTCATGACTCTTGACTAATTTCTTGATGGTCTGGTCAACAGTGTCCATTTCCAGATCCCTATGGAGGTCACTATTGCGAATGTACCAAAGGGTATCTACTATGTTCCTCAGTGCCTTGTTTTGAAATCTTTGGATGATTGATAAGTTGCTTGCTTTGGTGCATCCCCATGGTTGGATACCATAAGTCCATACAGGCTTAAGTATCTGCTTATAAAGCATAAGCTTATTACGTAGAGACAGTGGAGTTTCTTCCAATTAGCCAGTACATTTTTCTATATTTCAGTCCAAGTTCTTCTCTTTTCTTTTTAACATGCACTTTCCATCGGAGTTTGGCATCTAAGGTAATACCTAAGTATTTTGCTGTGTTTGAATATGGAATCAGGTTATTGTTTATTCTGAGTGGAATATGATCTATCCTTTTGTTTGTAAAGTTAATGTGAAGTGAGTTAGTTTCATTAAGTTTAATTTTCCATCTCTTCGTCCAGACATAGATACGGTAGACAGCTGTTTGCAGCTTGTGGGTTTCTTCTTCGTTGCTCTTTCCTACTGCTAGAATGACAGTGTCGTCGGCGAAGGTGGCTATGGTATTATTTTTTAACTCTGAAATATCACATATGTACAGTAAACATAGGACAGGTCCTAGGACACTTCCTTGTGGTACTCCAGAATTGTTTAAATTGGTTAAAAATTGATAAGTTCCTCTATGTACAAACTGTGATCTTCATCTTTAAAATCATGAATAATCTCTTACCGTAATATTTGAATTGTCAACTAATTCCCATCTCACAAATACATGATAGGTATACAAGATCAGCGAGTTCCAATAATTTTTATGTCAAAACAACTAATAAAACAAGTTCAATGAAAAACTTATTTCACAAAGGATTTGTTAAATTTAATCTTTTGCCTCAGTATATAAAAGTTAGTAAAAATATAAACATTTTTAAAAAATCATTGATTGTATATTTAAAAAATAACTCTGTAGAAATCGAGTGGTTCATATATATTTATATATTTATTTATTTATTAATTTGATTTTGGATTTATTTAACTACATATTTATTACATTGTTTTCTGCTAAAAGACTATATAATATTCTTGGATTTATTTACCTACATATTTATTTAGTATATTGTTCTCTTGTAAAAGGCTATTATATAATAATTTGTTTTACCATATGGAATATTCTAATTCAGCTGTTCTCAAACTGTGGTACATGTACCACTGGTGGTACATTACAATATTTTTAGTGGTACAGTTTTTACAGAAAAAAATTAAATAAAAGTAAAATTGCGCCCGTTTTAACATTTTGTATTAATCTTTATTATTCAGAAACACATATATTGTTCAATTTTTTTACTTTTACGGCGCTAGCTTCGAACAATTTCGCGACTCATTGATTTTTAATGGTGAAATGTTTTTATGGAGGTACATACATATTGTCATGGTGTAAAAAATGGGACAAAATTATGGGAAGTGTATTTTAAAACGAATTAAAAAAAATTATGTAAAAAGGACTTGAAAAAAGAAAGAAAGGTGTTGGTTTGATGTTTATGTTGATGAGATAAAAAAAGGCAGATGTTAAAATTTAAATAAAGATTATTAAAATGTATTTAAATCATAGAATTTCATTATCATTACAATTGGCGCCCAACGTGGGGCTGATTAAAATAATGGACAATTAAATAAAAGGGTATTATAAATAATTTTTTAACTAAACTAAACCAAAATGGATCTTAGAAATGGGAAAAGAATAGGTTTAGAAGCACAGGAAGAGGAAGACATATCATTGTCAGAAGAGAAATGACAAGAAGACAAGGAAATGCAAATAAATATTATTGGAGATAAAATAATAGATGCACAAGAAGAAATAGAAAATATAGATCAAGAAGAAGAATATAATGGTAATGAAAGTAATGAAGACGAAAGACAGTCAATACCTGTAGAAGTAGAACGCCAACTGAATGTAAGTATAGAAGAATCTATGGAGAAAATTTTTATTTTTATGCAGAAAATGGGAAAGATGGAAGACAAAATGGGAAAGATGGAAGACAAATTGGAAAAAATGATGAAAGAGGAAATAAAACAAGAAGTAGCGAATGTTTTAAAAAAAATAGAAGAGTCAACTTTATACACTGAAATTAAAATAGAAGAGACGAAAAAGGAAAGGTATTTTAAAACGAATTAAAAAAATTATGTAAAAAGGACTTGAAAAAAAGGTGATGGTTGTGATGACATGTTTGTTTGATATTTATGTTGATAAGATAAAAAAAAGTCAGATGTTAAAATTTAAATGAAGATTATTAAAAAGTATTTAAATCATAGAATTTCATTCCCATTACAATATATTTTTGTTTCATATTTATGTCGTACAAAATTTGAAAAGTTTGAGAACCGCCGTTCTAATTTTAACTAATTGACAACAAAGATGTCAAATACAAAGACTACCATTTTAACATAACATAATGCACGATGATGGTTCACATTACGCACAATTATATGATAATAAAGCATTGAAACTACTCTTAAAATGAACCAACTGTAAATTATCTGTGCAGACATTGTCCGTAATACAAACGATCTGTTTTTCAGCTACACTCCAAAAATAAACAGATAAATATAAACGTGCCTTAAGATTTGTAACGAAAATATCGATGTTTTCTCCTTATTTTTACGGAAGCTTTCAAATAAATCAGCAAATCGATTGCACCCAGTTCCGTAATTTATATCCTTGCAGACAACATACGGTCCGAAACAAACTGCAAACCTTAAAAAAGAAAAAGCGAAAACGAGTACAAAAAAAAACAAAGACAAGGCGCCGCGGGCATTGCAGCGGTAAAAACGGCCCCTGTCCACAGCTAGCCAGATAAATAGGTCACAAATCGTTCCGTTCAACCTATTACTGACTCCATTATCAACTTGTTGCTATCAACGGTATATAACCTGCGAATACCTGGGCTTTAGAATTATCGCTGACATTCATTTGTAACTTTTTCATATATAGGGTGGGTCATGACGTGGTTAAAACTTTATTATTTAAAAAAATACCTTCAACGTGTTTTGGAATATCTACACTGCTCAAATCAAAATTGCCTTAATTATAAAACAGGCTGATGAGTTACAAAACATTAGTCTATTTTAAAAGCGTTGTAAATGTCAATTATTCAATATTTCTGTATAACTTTAGCAACCCTGTATGAAATAAATTGTAGGAGAACGAGTCGTATAATATGTTAAAAGTTATGTAATTTGTTGCCCGTGTAAATGGTTGTAACTGTTTTTGCAAATGTTGTTTGCGAATTATTTACTGTTAGAGATTTAAATTGTGAAATTTTTACTAAACTGGAAAATGAACACTTATATTACTCGCAAAATTAATGTTGGAAAGTTTTTTTTTTTCATTTTCCCGAAAGTATTTTCTCAAGTCATCTTAAAATATTTCCCTAAAGTTGCCCCTTCCCAACAAACAATTACTGGGGGGAAACTGAAGGCCCCGCACAGTCGGGCCAGACTTCTCACTGAGAGCCCACTACTAACTCAGGCGGTCCGGGACCCACTAGGGTACGTTCACTGACACATTTTCGTTGCTTTCCCCCCAATGACCGACTGTGAGCCCCGGACCGGTAAACTGACACATTTTCGTTGCTTGCCCCCCAGTGGCCCGAATATTGGGGCCTTTCCAGTTTTCTGGTATATTTTAAATAAGTTTCATCCTAGTTTGATTAGTATTTTTCTTAAATTTATTAGCTAAACAACAAAATTAGCTCACAAAAGTTAGAGCTGGACTTTCTGACTCAACTTCATGCTGCTTTTGGGATAGTCTTTCTTGTGGATGATTCTTCGGTAAAGCTGGTACTCTTGGTAATTGAACATTATCAGAGGAACTAGATAAGTCATCTGAACTTAATTTTCTAGATCACTGACTAGATCTCTTTCCTCTGCCCTCTTCATCAGATGTGGCACATGAGAGGTTTGATTTAACTTTTAGTTTTTTCAACTGAGTTACTGTTTTCTGATAATGATCTAAAAAATATTGTAAATTAAATATTGGTAACTGTATATATTTCCATATAAAAAGTAAAACATGAACTAAACTTGTTTTGTATTTTACAGATAATTAATTAATATATTATTTAGTAGAGATTCACTAACATAACTTTACTTCCTCTTCTTATTATTCCTGTTGATCTCGTTCGTAGGAAGTGTTGCCGATTGCGGGAATTTTATAAAAAATGTGGATAAAATAGGGGAATTTGACTTTGGCTCTTAACCACCGTAAGTCAAGAACGAGAATGATGAATGACCGGTAATTCGTAAGACATATCCATCCATAGCCCTACTTAATTTTATCCACACCTCATTAGACTTTTGACTCGGTTAGTACTGATATAACAATAAATAAACTACGAGATTTAGGATTTCGGGGCAAATTTCTATCGTGGCTGAAATCATACTTGGAAGCTAGAAAAATTATTGTTAGAATTGAAGATCAGAAGTCCCTTCCCCAACCTGTAGAAATTGGCGTACCTCAAGGATCAATCTTAGGTCCACTGATATTTTTATTATACATAAATGATCTCTCTAAATATGTTAGCACTAATCATTTGATACTATATGCAGATGACACCACATTAGCGATTGATGCTGAATCTCCAGATGAGCTAATCTTAAAGATGAATGTTTTATCAAAAGAGTTTATCAGTTGATGTGAAAGGAATTCTCTGATAGTAAATTCGACAAAAACCATCCTTATGCATTTTTTTACAAGGACAGATGTTCTTGAAAATAGTAGTATCTCAGTTAAGGATACTGATGTTTCTTTTTCGAGTTCGACCAAATTTCTAGGTACCTACCTTGATAAGAATATGAGTTGGAATACCAATATCAATCAGATTTGTAAAAAATTAAACAGCAGTTACTTTGCTATACTTCAGTTAAAAAATATGTTTACAACTAGGCAATTGATTAATGTCTATTATGCAATAGCATACTGCGGCCAATGCATCAAGGGTTTTTATTTCCCAGAAAAGGATTATCCTTCTAATTTTTAATCTAGATTATAGAGAAACATGCAGAAATCATTTTAAAGAGTTCAGTATCCTCACTTTTTATTCTATTTACATCTACAAGTGCATATTATACACAAAAAGTAATTTTAATGATTTTAACCTAAATTCTGATTTCCATGATTACCCGACCAGGTCTGGCAAGCTTATCAGGCCTCCAAAAATGTTTCCTCAGTATTTGAAAAAAGTCCTGTTTATAAAGGAATTCAATTCCTGAATCATTTGCCTACCTGTATAAGATATGAGAGCAATTTCAATGTTTTCAAACGAAAACTTAAAAAATTTTTAATTGATGAATGTTTTTATGATGTACCAGAATTTTTAAACAAACGTTTTTAATTTAACTAGCGTCTATGTAAATAATATTTCAAGGTGCATGCAATTTAATGTAAAATCTATTTTTGACCTGTCCTATATCATGTATTATGATCAAAAAGGATGAATAAAGTATTATTATTATATTATTATTATTATACTTTTGTGATTGTGACGTCATCTGTCAGCCAAGCTATTAATAAAATTATCATCTAGTGGTGTGCGGGTATTTTCTCTTGTTCGTAGTGGTATTTTGATATGACGAGTCCGCAACACTGTTCGTAGGATTGTAAAATGGTGTGGGAAACTGTTGGTCCATCATGAATCTGTAACTTGTGGGCCAGCAACAGTTTTGTATCAAAAGTCATGTTTCCCCTCACTTAGACCACGAGGCCAGCAGTTTTCCGCCACTTGATTGTTTGTTATTTGAAAATATGACAGAAGAACGAAATTTTGAGATACAACTCCCGAGTTCTGTTTTAATGGATGTCAGAGTTCTGTTTGAATGGCGAAAAATTTTTTTCAATGGTTTATTTTTTAGTAAACGCAATTCTTTTAAAAACATTAACCTACATGAAAGAACACACCTCGATACGTGTTCTCGTTGAAAGAAAATTCAGAAAAGAAGTAAATTCAATAAAATTGTCAGATGTTAAGGCAGCGAGTGGGAGTCACGTGGATTTACTGACGCATTTACAACGAGTGCCGGTTTTATCTCGCGATCTGACGTTTGACAGTAATGTATATCGCAAAGCATACATCTATTGCTTTCATTTCCTTTTTCTTGTCTCTCTTTACTAGTATGTTATGTGGATTTTATAAACGGACTATTAACACGGAAGCTACGGCTTATTTATATGTTTTTATATAGGCTTTTACATAACGCTCTATTATGAAAATTGATCATAGACGTACGGTTCACCGTTAACCCTACAAGCTTTTTACCGAACAAACTTTTCGGTATCTGAATTCGATCTGTGTGTATGTTGATTCTTTGTGTTTATGAATTTTAAAATTCTGACTTCAGATTTTGACAGAGCATCAAAAAGTAATCTTAATGTTTGATGTGCCCCTCCGTACCACTTCGGGAATACCTCTTCAAAATAGGGTCCAAAATATCAAAATTTTGAAGTTTAAAATGTAAAGTAGACACATAGTGAATGACGATTTTGGTATAAGTGAGTAGACTGTGGCTGTGTTGATTAGAATGAGAACTGTGTCAATCTAAAATTTCTTCGGTCCATGGAAATGCTAGAAGAGCATTCTCAACAGGTCTTGAATGAATTATTGACATGAATAGGATGTTTCGATAAATACTTTATATAATAGTAAATCAACATTTTTTTAATTTAATCTTTAATCAAAATAATGATACAAACACATCTCTTTATGCATGGGAGAGTGTCAGAATGAACAAACTGTTTTTTTTTGTTAGAGGATCGAGAAGATAATTCAAAACGTAACTGTTAATGAGAAATTGGAAGCGTTGGAAACAATACATTTTTAGACAGTCTGGCGTAATAGTATATTGCGTAACAAGTGTTGTAAAAAGCATATTAAGCACGAATGGAAAAATTCCGTAATTCCATGAGTGCGTAATTGCTTTACAACACGCATTACATACTATACTTTATCTACGCCTCAACAAAAATAACTATTTTTTTTTAATATAAAATGTACGTTTCTGGGAGTTATCCTATATCCCAAGCTAAATTGGAAACTAAACGTTGAAGAAAGAGTTCGTAAGGCCTGTATAGCTTTATACTCTACAAAGAAGATGGTAGATAGGAAATGGGGACGAAAACCACGCATGACTTTATGGATGTACACTGCTGTTGTATGCCCCATTCTTACATACGATTCAATAGTATGGCCCTTGGGAGAGAATATATCCACACCAAGCTTGGTAGGGTCCAGAGGAGTGCATGCGTGTGTATAACGGGGGCGCTGAGATCAACGCCACGGGATGCTCTAGATGCTCTCCTCTTTCTCTTCCCAACCGACCTTCACATTAAATACATAACGACCTGTAGCGCGGTCAGGCTCAGAGAAAATGGGCACTGGCCAGCTAAACCCTATGGACACAGCAATATTCTCAGCTTGGCGGTGAGGAAGATTCTGCCCGTGTCCACTGATTACACCATTTCCAAGCTGTGTCTTGACAAGAATTTCAGAGTTAAGATACCTGCTAGGGGTGAGTGGAAGAACAACAATCTATTGAGTGGGGTAGACACGGTGATCTACACTGACGGTTCAAAGATGGACTGTGGTGTAGGTGCAGCTATTTACTCGGATTCACTCCAAATTAGCCAATCGTTTAGACTACTGGATAAATCTAGCGTATTTCAAGCAGAGATACTAGCGATCTGGCGTGCAGTGAGGCACGATCCGTCTCCGAAACGCAACGTGGTGATAGCTATGGACAGCCAAGCCGCCATATTGCCACTCAATGTTACTACCATATCATCGAAATTAGCTAGCAAATGCTCAGAGGATCTTGCGTTAATTAGTAACCTATACAACGTGACGTTACTCTGGGTTCCTGGCCATAGGAACCTACCGGGGAACGAATGCGCTGATGAATTAGCAAGGAGAGGTGCTGCCATGGACGTAGCAATGTCTGGACGGGTTGAACCCTCAATTAATATGGTTAAGCGAGATATTTATCTACACTTCCTAGCCTAGCCGACGCTAGGTAGAATGCCTTAACAACGTGCAAGACGGCCAGGCAAACGTGACCCTCGTACATCAGAAGCAAAGCGGATAACCTTCTGAAGCTTTCGAGGAAGGACATAGCTAGAGCTACGGCTGTTTACATGGGACGCTTCCCGGCTTGGTATTCCGTTTAATCGGTTGTGCCGTAGCTGTGGAGATCCTAGCCAAAAAGAGACAATTACGCACTTCATCTGCAAGTGCCCAGCGCTGACCAGGACCAGGAATTGCTCTCTCGGGAATTACCTCCTTAATAAACTCACCGATCTATCCAGTAAGTGGCCTACGGAAACAGTACATTTCCTGAACACAACGAGATGGATCTAAAACAACCAAATAAAGCTCGGGTTCGTGCGATCGTGATAGCAAAACGGTGCTAAAGCGCTAATTGGGGCTCGGGACAGTTGTCCGGAGCTCGCCACTTGAACCAACCAACCAACCAATTGTACATTTTAATTTATTAACTGACTGACATTGTTACTGACATAAATTGTTTGAATTAGCATTATTATTATTAATATTTTAAATAAAACTGTAAATACATAAATATCTTAAGACAATTAACGGTTTAAAACTTATATATCGACTTTTTATATAAAAATCGCACGCCGTACCATAACCCACGCGTATGTTATCCATCGTTTACTGGTGTTTGTGACAGTACAATATTTGTCTGTCTTATACCTAGATATGCAGAAAACAACGAGAAGTACCGTGAGCCCTAACCAATAACTCCTATTTATAATTCTGGTGGCAACATCACAATTGACAACTGGTTTACACACAATGATGTACTGAAAGACCAAAAAAATTGTCTCATGTTGACATAAAGTCGTTGCTAACGATTAGTAAATATAATTTGTCCACTTAAGTTTTTTATTCACATGTATACTTACCAGGATTTTTCACATGTGTTGTATTTCACTGATGGCCATGATTCTTTAGAATCTTTACGTAGATGAATTGGACATTTGGACAAGGCGTGAGTTACACATTTTGCGAGAGTCTGTTTTCAGAGTCATTTTCATCTCTCTCGTTGATACATTCCAAACGAAAATTATGTTTGTATTCCAGCAAGTAATAGAGTTAGGGTTAATAGGTTTTTTCAATAAACGTTCCAAGAAATACAGAGAAACTATTAATTTTCAACACACTTTTACCTCCTGTAAAATTGGAAACTATTTACTTACGTCCTTTTTCAAATAGTTACTTCAGATATAACTTACACTGTAGAAACACTGTGTCTGTCCAATAAAGACAAATAAAAACTGAGAGTACTCGAAAGAGAAATTAGTAGAAGGATATTTGGAGAATTCAAACAACGTAGTGAAGATAGAAATCTGCTGAACGACATAAAAGGTTAAAGGGTCAGGTGGTTCGGGCATACCCAATTAACATTCTGCAATGCTATAATAAAGAAAATATTAAAGAGGTGACCTTTATAAAACAGACCAAAAGGAAGACTAACCAGTTGAGAATGCTCTTCTAGCATTGCCATAGACATAGACAAAGAACAAACATTAAAATTTTTATGAAATAATGAATAACAGATAACAATGTAAGTCATGCAGACTATCATATGACATAGTAACTTCACTCGGAGTAAATCTGTTACGAAACTGGGGTTCGCTTTTATGAAAACAGTCCAAATAGTTTCAATGTCCGTTTATTCCACAAACATAAAATTATTTATACAAAAATAGGCAAATACAACTAACTTACATAAACCGTACTTATTTTTGTACTACTTCTCACTGTTAATAAATCCTGGCCAGTGGCGTTTTATTTTCCATGGGCGTAGTGTGAATTAGTAACAGTGCCATTTTCATATTTTAGACGCCATTTTGAAGGTGTTCCCGAAGAGGTACGACGGGCGACATCAAAATCTAAGCTGACTTTTTGATGCTCTATCAAAATCTGAAGTCAGAATTTTAAAATCGATAAACACAAAATATTCCATGAATATTCGTAGAATATTCTCTTTGGGATATTGGATTATTCCTAGAATGTGCTGCAGGCGAAAAGTTTAGATATTCTCAGAATATTCTATCAGGAATATTCCCGGAATATCCAAAATATACCCAGAATGTTCCAGGAATATTCTAAAATGAATATTACTATAATATCTTCTGATAATATTCCTTGCATATTCCAAGAATATTCAAAGTGATTCAAGAATATTTCTCATATTCACGGATTATTCAGAATATACCCAGAATATTCCATTAATATCCTAAAAAGAATATTCCTATAATATTTTCTGAGAATATTCCTTGTATATTCCAGGAATATTCAAAGTAATTCAAGAATATGATAGTAATATTCCATAAATATCCTAATGGGTTTTCAAAAAAAATCTCACTAATCTGTTGAAAGCTTCTTTATTTTCCAATATTCTTTCTACATGATCCAACATTTGTGTATTTTTTATAGGAAAGTCCAAAAAGGAATCCAACATATTGGTATTGCCAATAACGGATGGTAAAGATGTTCCTTTGAATAATTCTGTGAGGATATCAACTTTGTCAGATAGTTCGTACAACTGCCGGGTGCATTCTTTCATCAATTTACAATTTTTGGCCAATATTTCAATACAAGTTTTTTGAATTTGAAGTCTCATTTTGTTCAAGACGCCTAAAAATGAAATGATCAGTAGCATACCCAATGAAATTTTAATGTAATGAAATTAATAAATGTGTAGGTACTTAACTTACTTACAGGCCTGACGAGAGGGTGGGGGGGGGTTAACGGGGGGAATGCTATTTCTAGCTCTAAAAAAATACTGGAAAATGATAAAACAATGTAAGATAGTAATTCAATACTTTAAGCGCGTTAACATTGCTCTAAAACGGGAAAAAAATTATCTTCCAAATTGCCAATGTGATGGGCTACTAATTTTAAAAATTCTATAGGGGTCCGTAATTTTTACCCCTGGGCCCGATTTTTCTCTCTACGGGACTGCTTACTTATGAGGTAAACCACACAGTAATACCACAGTAGTCTTACAACTTCAACTTCCATCAAATTATCTACATATTAAACGTGCAAAAACCACGAAAGATACAAGCGTCATTGTAGACAAAAAGAGATGTCAAATGTCAATTGCAGCATTGAGGTTAAGCTACGATTACTCGATAAGCGTCAGAAGCTATATAACGTGGTATAGTTCTGATTGGTCGTAATGGTACATCTCGATATTTCCTACCAATCATAAATTGGTTATTATATCAATTTGCCTGAACAAAAACAAAAACTCTTCACTTTTTTCATACGTTTCCTTTATTTTGATAATGGTAATAATTCAATAGAAATATTCCTGGAATATGCTAGAGGCATGTGTATATTCTAGAAATATTCCATGGATATTGGAATATTCTTCTCTCTCTTCGGATATTTAGAGAATATTCTAGGAATATCCCGTGCTGTCTGGGTACTTTTTTGTTACAAAAATCTTATATCTCCGCCTATGGTATAACTAAATTACTCCAGATATTCGTAGGTATATCTAACAAATCACCTATTCCTCACCTTCTTCATAACAACACGTCTTTCGGGGGTAGTGATGCTTGAAAAAAACGAAGCAAACACTAAATCATGGGGATGACATAATCACTGAGAGCGAACATAAAAGTTCATGTCACGAAGAGAATTATCGTTTTTCAGAAAAACCATTAGTATAAAAACGCCATTTACAGAATCGTTTTTTGATAAGACGCATATTTTTGATTGACTTTCGATGATTGATTGATTGTAAACGCGTCGACAATTATTGTTTTTGGGGATCGAAAACCGTTAAATATAGTTTGTATTTTTGCGAAACATATCTTACAAATAATACAGAAGAATAGAAAACTTGTTTTTTTACGCATGATTGGATTCCATAATGTTTACAAATTGCCTATACATCAATAACTATTTATGTCTATAACTTAAAAATGGATCATGGCAAGTGAATATTCTTATTATACAATAACAATAAATAACAATAACAATCAGAAATAAATTAAAATGTAACGTTTAAATATATATGCCACAAGGTACGATAGCAGGACCGGTTTTTTTATTTTATCTTCTTTGATAGTAATGTTAAAGTCAGGACCGTTCCTAAGTATTTTTGCCTCACCGAGCCAAAACCAAAATTGTTGCTCTCCTCATATACAAAAATATAAAATTTTATATAATTTTTTTACAATAAATTTTATTCATTACTAATATGAGAATGTTTCTAACTTTGATCTGCTAATTGGATACTGTTCATACACAAATAGCAGTAGCACAAACTCAACACAACATATCTCTGTAACAAATGAAAATAATAGACCTTTTGCAAACTGATGGCAAACTTTTGTAATAGTTTTTTTGCAAATGTAAGTACTGATAAGGCCAAAAATATTGATCCAACACAAGACATAAATAACGCTATTCCCTAATTAGAGATTCCATGTTTCTTTCTCCAACCAATAAAGAGGAAATAATTGAAAATGACGTACTGATAGGCTCTTTAACTGGATCACGCTCGTTTAATATTTGGACGGCGGCTTGCAAAACCTAGAATGAACTCAAATCACTCGATATAAAAATAGAATTTGAATAATACACAGGGCACTATTTGGTCTGTGTCATTAACAAATAGCAAATATATCCAATTATTACCACAAAAGTAGCTACGATGATTTTCAATTAATTCTTCTTGGTATAAATAATCTAATTTTTAAACAGTATTGAAGAAACATAATTAATACAAAACAGTACCAGTGATGATCAGTATAGTATTTAAAGTTAATTTATATTCAGATGGTAATGATAATAAGTATCCCTTTGTATATCCAGTCAGATACGCCTACGCCTGGGAAAATAAGCAATACCTACTTCTTTCGAACACGCAGAATAAATAAATCTAAATAAAACTCGCTAATGAACTTTCAGGCTTTTCAAAGAAAATAGCATTTGAACTTTTATGAATTAAATGTTACACTTGAAGATTTGTAGAGAGTGGCTTAATTAAAAACAAAAAATCAAAAGAAAGTCTGGAGAAGGTTTTTTTTGTGAGCGAAAGAACTTAGCAATATAGTTACGTTTGTGAGTTTGTTTAAAAAAGGCTATCCACTAACAAAAATTGGTTGCTTCTGCGCAAGAACGTAAGAGGTCAAATTGAAAAGCGATTTTTAAAATATAATGACTGGTTGCTAATAAAAATTTTATGGCCAGAATACACTGACGAATATTCAGTTAACGTTCAGAAGGTAGGAGAACCACACCAGAAATAAATTGTATCTTTATCTTCTAGAAGTACAACTACAGTCCTAAACTAACAAATCTCTTCAACGCCTCTTTTAGATGTGCCTAATTTGTGGAGACTACCTTAGGTAATCTATAAACCAAACAATCCTCCAAGCCTTTCTTTCCGCTCTAAATAAAGGAATAATTCAAATAATTTTTTCACAACAGTTTTGTTTTAAAGCCATCCTACTGCCATCCTACTTGTTTAAAGTAAGTAGCTCCCTCATGTTGATATGTGTTAGCCTCTGCTCTCCGAAAAGAAAATGTCTTATTTGTGAGAGTGTCGGGCATTCGCAAATAATGTGTTCAACAGTCTCGTCTTCCTGTTCACATCCTCTACACAGTGGAGTGTCAGGTAACCCCATTCTGTGGAGGTGTTTTCGTAGATGACAGTGGCCAGTCAGGATACCAGTGGCTGTGCGCAGGTTCTGTCTGGTCATAGTCATGAATTTTTTGGCTGTTTCGCTGTTCGGATACAGTTGAAGTTCCTTGGCTAGCTTGCAGCCTGTTTCGAGGTCCCATCTACCCTTAAACTTTTCAAGGGAGTGCTTCTTTAGTAGGTCCGCCACAGCTGATGCCGGTAAACGGCACAGAGTATTCCTTCAAATCTTCCTGTTTGCAAAATCACTAGATCATCTGCATAAGCTAAAGTGTAGAAATTGTCATCGTTGAAGCGGTTGACTAAGGTGTCTAAGACCATGTTCCACAGTAGTGGTGAGAGCACCCCTCCCTGTGGACAGACTTTTACAACCAGGTCTCTTATGATGATATCGTCTACACTGATTGGCGAGAGCCGATTATGGCGCCCCTTTGATTATCCCTATTTTAGAATGGAACGAGATCCAATTATGGCACCCCTTTGATTAGGTACCCCTAATATCAGTTATGCGTGCAAGTATGAAACTTGGAAGATCTCGACATCTTAACTTTGTGTTTAATTTATCGATTCAAAATCGTCACGCTCGTTGGTATTGCACTGCTACGTCAGCTGATTAAAACTTCTGACGTACATGGAATGGAATTTTATTCACATGACACGGCTTTAGCGCCCCCTAAATGAAGACTATGAAGGAACTACTAGAAAAATATAAGCTTTATCATATCAGTAATTAGACCAAATGATGGCGTATCACTACTTGATCTTGACTTCTTAAATTCATCTGGAATAGATTGATTCTTTACTTAGGTTAGACAATGTCTCTAATATTGGCTATATATCTCATTTGAAGTGGAACTAGGAAAATGATGAAGAATTATCTCTGTCTATTATACACAAAAACCATACCAAATGAATAGATACTTATTGTCTTAAGAGAATTATTCTCGACTTTCAGAATTCCAAAATTTAAGGAAACCTTCCCACAATCCATCTTTATAACAACCTCTACCGTTTCCTTTGTCGTTAAACACCATTATATATCGCTAACGAGTAACATTTACCAATTAAAAACAAACTTTATCAAAGCCGTTTGTTTCTCCGTAGGTAACTCCGGATTTATTTCGGCATCCCACTCCTCATCCTAGCACACAACCTTCAAAGAATTTCTCCTCCTTCCCCCGTACACCGCGAGACAACTAAATAATCCCGCCCAATTACCGGCGGGATCGTGCCCTCGCGTAATACGCCGTTATTATCGACTGAGGATAAACACAATTAGCGAAGATCAAAGTGAGCTGCATACACACCGATATACGCCTTCTGGATGGTACGTGACTCTCGAATAAGGAACCTCTTTTCTCACCCCCACCTTACCGCGATACTGGAACGGAGACAGGATCGGGGTTAAATTGATCTGTATTGTCGCTTTTTTTCTGGTATTATTTGATCTACTTGGTGTAATTAATTTATTGTGTACTTAAAACTTTTTGCGTTCTCTTGCTGATGTGGCAATTTTAATTATGATTCCTTGCATAATGTACAGATGTAGATTTTTTGAAATTATTTTAAATAATACTTGGCTTCCGTACTTTACTTATTATTTCATCGAATTCATAGCATTATGTAATGAGCCTTCTGATCAACCTCTCTGTGTCTTTGGTCTACTTACTTTACTTTGTCGAGTCCGAATCTTCTAAAATCTTTCAGCCCAGTAGCGGGCTACGTTAATAGCGTTGTCGTTGGCAATCCACATATCATCTATGGAACACGTCGCAGGGCACATTATGCATCTCAGGATATGGGCCTCATCCTGCACTTCGCAACAGTCGCAAAGGTTTGATTGGTCTTCCTGTATCTCCCATCTGATCATTTTCTTTTTCACCGGTGCCACTCCTGCTCTTATTCGGTTTAATGTTGTCCAGGTTTTCCAGTCCAGGGTAGAGCCTGATGAGGAAAATTCCGACTTGGGCAAATTATCTGGTAGGATACTGAAGGAAACTATTTCTGGATTTTAGTCTCCTCATTGGTTCTTGATGTCTGTGTAGGATATGGCGCTCATCAAACACTTGCTTAAACTTCTCAACATGTTCAATTCCTTTTCTGCGTTCGGTTGGTGTTGAGAAACCTGGCGCTCTATAGAGTTTTTCCAGGGGGTAGCTTTCATGCACCCAGTGATAATTCTACATGTTTGATTGAGAGCAACGTCAACCTGTTTTGCATGTTTGGATCGGCACCATACTGGGACAGCATACTCTCCTGTAGAGACTCAGAGTGCTTGTGCAGATGTTCTTAAGACTTGAGGTTTAGCGCCCCATTTACTTCCAGCAAGTTTTTTTATTAGGTTGTTCCTGGCTGTCACTTTTTGCCGAGTATTATGGCAGTGCTGTTTGAAGGATAGCGTTCTGTCCATAGTAACACACAGGTACTTCGGTGTGTCAACGTGGGCAAGTTCTTCACCTTCCCATGAGATTTTAAGTTTTTTGTTTGCCTTGTGTGTGTTAAGGTGGAAGGCGCAAACTTGTGTTTTTGCAGGGTCGGGTTTAAGAGCGTTTTCGCGGTAGTAGGTGGACATAGTGTCTTTGGTCTAAAATTCCATATATGTTGCAAAATACTTTCTTAAACATTCGAGTTTTCACACCTGCCACCTCTCTCTGTACACCAAATACGCGTTTTTTTGGCAATTTCAAAACAATATTATATTCTTATGCAGTGTAAAAGTATTCATGTGATTCTGTCCGGATCATAAGTTACATTTGTTTGAAAGTGGCTGACAATGTCTGAAGATGCAAAGTGAAGTTTCGGACTTCCATTGTCTAAAGGTATAAAGATTTAAATCTTTTGTCACGGTGTTTCGATTTTGTGTATCTACAATCGTTTCCAGATAAGAACTGACGAAGTCCGAGGATTCGTGGGTATTTATAGGTCAGCTGAATGTGTTCTAGAGGGATTTGCTGAAGCGGGAATTTCCGGTTCAGTGAGTCGGTTATTTCGTCCTATCAGCGTCATTATTCATTATTCAGTATGCAGGCTGCTTCCTTGAATTTCCTCTTGAACCAGTGCTCCTGTTTGTGGATATCCTCAGGTTCGGACCATTTGATGTGTTGGTGGGTCCAGACATGATCAGCTATTCCTGACTTGCTGGTTTCCCCTCGTTGGGTGTTCTTCTTGTGTTCACCAATCTTGGTTTCCAGCGGTCTTTTGGTTTCTCTGATGTATGATTGTCCACATTCGCAGGATATCCGAACACTAACAGTTCTTGGAGTCACTGTTAGTATTTAGTGGTTTGATTTTTTTAAGATGGCTGCGGATTGTGTTTCATTTTCAGAAGTTACAGTTACGTGCATAGACAATGAACTCGAATCCGAGTCACTGATTCACTCATATAATTTTTAAATCTTATGAGTCCACTCCTGTACGGGAAGTGGAACATACACAAGACGCGGCGCGGCACGCCGGAAGGAACTTTTTGACGTGTAGATCCGGTGGCAGGAGCAAGAGCAGCTCTGGCAGCACGGGCTCTCGCCCACCTCACCTGCTGCATGTGCGGGGTTGTGAGTTTCCTCCTGTTTACAAAATAGAGACTTCGGTTATGATAGGATTGTTTGTGTCTGTGTGTGTGTGTGATGTTTGCAAATAATGCCAATTTGAATTAGATTATATTTCAGTTGATATGGTTTGGGAACTGGAGCAGTGGCTCTTCCTCTAGATGTATCTGGTTTTAGAATTAGGCCGGGATCTTGCTTGACGATTTAATTGTTAATTAACGGCGCACTAGTTTAAGATTCAGGGCGAAATTAAGAAATATATATAGCCAGGGGAAGAAAAATTTATTTAAATTATAAAAATATACCAACAAAAAATTAGTTGTAACGGGTGTGAAGAAGAATAGAATAAGTTGGGGAAATGGTGAAAATGTGTAAAAAATTATGACAAATCCTAAAATTGCTGTCAAAATCGATTTATTTTCTTTTACAAAAATGCATCTAAACTTCTAAATATAGAAGATATAGATTTTCAAATAGTGCAAATAACAGCTCTTATAAAAAGGTCGTAGGTAAGGCATTAGGTTATAAATAACTCTAGCACCACATTTCAAATAAGTATTCAGATTACAAAACATTAATGATAAAATGTGGAAACATCATTAATAATTAGTTTTATTCAAAACTTTAGATATTGTCACGAGGTCCGCTATTTGCCTACGCGTTGCTACTACGTATCCAGGGCGAAACGCCTTTTGGACCTTTACGAAGTTATGGAGGTCTCTCCTCGAATACTTAGCAGTTATTAGGTTTTAATACCACCACTCACTCTAAGAAATAAAACAAGAAAAGTACAAAACAAATACATGTTTATCGGGCCACCCTTCAAATCTACATATAGCAAATATAAATCAACAATAAACTCTTACCTAAGCATACCGGGACTAGAGCCTTGTCACTATTCCCTTATTGGCTCTTCTCCTTTAAAGGACTAACTTTGGCTTTGACTTTGATGCCGGAATCTAATATTTTCTCAAAGGAACTTAACTTTTAACCAACCCTTGACTCTTCAGCCGACAAATCAACTCTGCAGCCGACGACTGACTCCCCAGCCAACTACCGACTGTCTAATGTTTCCCGTCGCGAATAGTTTTTAGGCAAAAGCGCTGACACGGCATAGTCCGTAATTTCGATAGATTGCCCTACATTTTCCCCCACTATCGTCCCTCAATTAGGCAATCTAACATCGATTTTCGAGTTTCTGCACATCAGCGAACTTTTGCAACGACCTAGTTTAATTAAATGTTTATATCTTTTGTTCTCTATCGAGTAAATATATTTAAAGTATATAATTTTGATAAATTCTTTTGTTTTATATATATTTGGGGTAACGAACAAATTCTAATTTAAGGTACTTTTAGACGGTCAGTTCAGTTATCCGGTCAGTCTCAGTTTCAGTCGAACTGTATGTGTAAATACGAAAAACTGTAACTGATACGGAGACTGAAACGGAGACGTGGCTCGATGGGAATTCCATCAGTTATCGTATCAGTTGTCAGTTAAACTGATGTCTAAACAAACCTGTCCTGTTCAGGTATCAGTTTAACTCCATTTACTTCTCTTTTTTCGTGGTTTTTTTAGTGCTAAGCACAACGCGACCTCAATTGACAACTAAACTGAGCGTCTAACAACGGCAAAGTTTTCAAACTGAACTGAATGGAGAACTGAACTGACCGTCTAAAAGTACCTTTACTAGAGTTTCATATGAAAAAGATAGTTTTAAGTTAATATACCTATTACTCGAAGCTACAAAGACAATCCAAATTATTGATCTGAATGTTAATTTATATTAGACAAGTAGACGCATCAGTTGAGCTTTCCACTAATAGCCCTTGTATTCCAATAGCTGGCATTCCAGCCTTGCCAGTAAAATGAAATATTTTTACTGCTCAATAGCATCACTACGCCACAGATTAGAGAGTTACAGATAGGTAGGTCAGACAAGACAAACGAAATTAGACAGAGATAGAGTCACATGCCAATTTAAAACCCACTTTGAAGGCTGTCAACAGTCTATGTGTCAGATTGAATATTTATTCGTATAATTCAGAACACTATGGCCACAGATAAATTGGGGTGCACCCATGTTGCCAGTTCTGAAAGAACGTCCATGGTACAGTGTTGCCTTTTCATGTAACGTATAAATTTGAATCATCAATTGCCATTAGAGTCAGAAATAAGAAATATATTTATAAAATATTGTGTTTTTGCTGTCATAGTGTCCTGAAAGATAATATTTTTGCCATAAATAAACATTAGAAACTTAAAATTAAAGTAAACTACAACGATTTCATGAACTGACAAATGCACTAGTATGCAAGCCATTACCAAATAAAGAAGAAGAAGAATGATTTCATGAATGTGTCAAAAGATCGCAGACTGCTGACCAATGTTGCCGTTTGGGTAGAAATTTCCCCCTTGGGTGGAAATTTTGACTCTGGTGGGAATTTTTGGGGAATTTGCTCTCATAGTGACATTTTTGCAAATTAATTTTGTTTTTCTTCTTTTTAATAAATAGATAAATGATATTTAATATTTATCAGTATTACGAAAAAAAAGTTCTGCGTCAATTCGAAATTTCCAATATATATACAGTATGTCTGAAAAAGATGGCAACATATGGGAAACTTTTTTATTGTAAGTTTTACGAAAAAAAGTTATTCTTTATGAAAATCTCTGCTTTCTAAAATAATAATATTAAGGTATTTACATTTGACATTAGATGTACAGGGTGTCCACAAATTGCAAAAGATTAATAGGAATATTTTGACCACTTCAATTTCAACTTATATTTTGCAAATTTTAGTTGTGAAACGCGTCAACTTTTATCTTATTTAACAAGTCAACACATCTCAAATGTTCATTTGTTGATTTGAAATATTTTAGCAATGAACTTAAATCAGTAATAAATAAGAAATAATAAAAAAAAATTGACATTTTACTTTACGGCCATGCAAGAGTTTTTGTAAAGAATAACTTTATACATAAATTTAATTAATTTATTATGTAATGTTTTTTTGGCTTATTGCTTAATTTACACTTTTGTTTTGTCTGACCTTCCTATCTGTAACTCTCTAATCTGTGATATGGCAGCAAAAACACAATATTCTTCTTCTTCTTTCTTGGGTTATGACTTGCATATTAGTGCATTTGCCAGTTCATAAAATCATTGTATTAACAGTTTACTTTGATTTTAAGTTTCTTATGTTTACTTATGCCAAAAATATTATCTTTCAGAAGGCGGAGCTTCATATCTGTATATTGCTAATTTGTACCTACGATATATAGGACAGCATCTGGCATCGCGTAAATACGCTCTAATTTTTTAAAAGCAATTAGTGGTTTACGCTAGTGATCTTTCTATTTTCAAACATCGCTAAAGCACTACTGGTGGGAACACATCAACGTCGACCGCAGTTGCTCTCTCAACAAGCAGAAACAAACTCCCTTCTTCTCCACGACTCTCTAACACCACCGACCGCAAATTTCGGTCCAACTTAAGTGCATCCGCAAAATTCCATAATTGCTATCAAAAGTTCGAGCGAAGTTTTTACTGCACCTTCAACGAGCTGCACCCAATTATTAACACATAGTTCTGGAAACAATTACTTTGCGAAAACGAACGGATAAGTTTTAATGAAGTCCTTTTTCCGCCTAGACAAAAGTTAAAGCAATTTAGTAAGGAATCTATATAGGAAAATTTTCTCTTTCTATTCTTTTGCGTTTATTTGTAGTGACAAATTTGAATTTGTAAAGATATGTTTTAAATAAAACGCCTGCTTGCTTTTGCTTCTTTCTACACTTTTAAGAACAAACCGGCACATCTCGCTTTCCGTACGATCATCAGCGCCTTTTTTGGAAAGCAAACAATATTTCTCAACGCCATAATATAAAATAGCGTCCATTGATCAAGAGTGCCCTTATTTTGAGGAGCAATCAATCAAAGAGCTGCTTTCCTTTTTCCTTTCGATGCAAAACAATCGCGAAGGCTGAAGCGCGAACAAGAGAAAGAAAATTATACAGGGTTGCTCACCTAAGTAAACAAATTTTTGATATACAATTAAAGTTTATCTAAAAGTAATGTTATTTTGAGGAACACAAAAGTGTGATTAGTACGAACATAAAAACACTAAACTAACTCAAAGGGCTTAATCCTATTAAGTCTTCTTCCTATCCCAGTATTGTCAAGGAGCTGGATAGCCTCGGCATTGACATGATGCTGAAGTCTTTCTTCATGACTCTTGGCTAATTTCTTGATGGTCTGGTCAACAGTGTCCATTGCCAGATCCCTATGGAGGTCACTATTGCGAATGTACCAAGGGGCATCTACTATGTTCCTCAGTGCTTTGTTTTGAAATCTTTGGATGATTGCTGAGTTGCTTGCTTTGGTGCATCTCCATAGTTGGATACCATAGGTCCATAGAGGCTTAAGTATCTGCATATAAAGCATGAGCTTATTATATAAAGAGAGAATGGAGTTTCTTCCAATTAGCCAGTATGTTTTTCTATATTACAGTCCAAGTTCTTCTCTTTTCTTTTTAACATGCACTTTCCAACGGAGTTTGGCATCTAAGGCAATACCTAAGTATTTTGCTGTGTTTGAATATGGAATCAGGTTATTGTTTTTTCTGACTGGAATATGATCTATCCTTTTATTTGTAAAGTTAATGTAGAGTGATTTAGTATCATTAAGTTTAATTTTCCATCTCTTCGTCGTCATAGATAAGGTGGACAGCTGTTTGCAGCTTGTGAGTTGCTTCTTGATTGCTCTTTCCTACTGCTAGAATGGCAGTGTCGTCGGCGAAGGTGGCTATGGTATTGTTTTCTAACTATGGAATATCACATATGTACAGTAAGTATAGGACAGGTCCTAGGACACTTCCTTGTGGTACTCCAGCCTTAATTTCTTTAAGATCGGAATAGGCTTCTTCTTTGTTTTGGAAGGAAAAGCTTGAGCTTATGTATTAAGCCTTCATGCCAAACCATATCAAACGCTTGTGCTACATCAAGAAAGACAGTAGCACAAATTTTTTTCTCTACTAATGATTTCTCTATAATGTTTATTATTCTATGAACTTGGTCGATCGTCGAGTGCTTATTTCTAAATCCAAATTGGTGATCAGGGATAATTTCTCTTTCTTCGATAAATGGTTTTAGTCATTTGAGTAGGAGTTTCTCAAATAGTTTCGACATAACTCGCAGTAATGACATCGGTCTGTATGACGATGCCTCATGTGGTGGTTTCCCTGGCTTGGGTATCATTATGACTTCCGCAATTTTCCAAAGGCTGGGTAGGTACATACTTCTGTCTGAATGCAGCATTTATTAGGTTAGTTAGTTGATTATTGCTTTTTTGGGTAATTGTTTTAAAGTTTCTCCAGTAATTAAGTCAAAACCTGGAGCTTCTCTTCGGATTGATATTTTCATATTTTCTTATTTCGGTAATTACTTCTTTGGGAGAGGTAAATTATATTTCTTGATCAATCTGTGGATGTTCTTCCAAAGTGGGTTCTTCATCTTGATCTTCATGAGGTTGAAAAGTTTTTTCTAGATGATTTGCAAATCTTATTGCTTTTTGCTCATTATTTCTAGCCCATGTACCATCTTCCAATCTGACAGGTGGTATTCGCATTATGGGTCTTTTCAATCTCTTAGTAGCTTTCCAGAGTGAATAGTCAGTACTACTGTCGTCTATCAATTCTCTTAGGTAATTCATTTCTGAAGCTCTCTTAGGTAAATACTAATCGACTCTTCTTTAATTTGTTGTATTTACCTTTTGAGTCTTTGGGAAGCATTGTTGAGTATAGTTTTACCTTGTGGGGCTCTGGTTTGCTGCCATTTTCTTCTAAGCTTTCTTTTTTCCCTTATTTCTCTAGTACGAACATAAGTCAGATTTCTTATTCTTCTCATAACTGCCTTTTGGTCATGTCATTGTCACAACTTCAGTAAAAATAAGTATATTGCCAAATCTTGAGTTGATTTAGTTGTGAAGATTTATTAATTCAGTAAAAATTGCAATTTTCTCTGCAACCTCAACAAATTTTTCAACACGCATCTGAACCCATGTAATTCAATACCTGTGGGGACAAGTAGCCCAGGGGTAGTTGTTTTAAGTCCAGATGCGCTGTAACCCACGATATATTTATATATCGGAAAAATTTATTGAGGTTACAGAGACAATTGCAATTTTTACTCGTAACTAATATCCTACGGGCATTTAATTTTTTCACAGGAAAAATTAGTTGCCCGAATGGTATTTCGTCTTATTATGTCTTAGCTGTCAAGTTTTACCGCGTGTAAACTGAAAAAAACCGCTGACAGGAGCTGTCATACAGGTTTTTCATCTAGAAACCATTTGTAACTCAAAATTGCGCGTTTGTGATTGGTGGAAATTAATACGAAGGAAATAGTCTAGTAAAAACCTAGCATTTGAATTTGGTATAGTTTTCTAAGATTTATTATTTGTTTTTTTTATGCAAAGCAAAAGTCCTACAATAAAAAAATAGGAATAATTCTAGATGAAAAACCTATTGATATTATCGGAAATGAAAAAAAAGTATGGAAAAACGAAGAACAGTGTGAAAAACTGCGAAAGAATTATATAAACGCTTATAAAATTAAACCAAAACCTAAAATCGATGCCAAAATAAATCTTGTTCATCCTGTAAGCGTCTTAAAAGCGAGATGGAGAATATTAAAGTGGAAGAAAACATTATTATGGAAGTTTTAATGAAATCGAAGATCTGCTCCCGGAGTTCTTAATTTGAAGGAATTCGGAACCCGTCGACAATGAACGTTAACCTTTTTAACCTGTTATTCCAGAAAGGTAGAAGATTATTCGTTAAGGGATTCTTAAATGATTTTTTTTAACTTTTGTTTGCATCGCTTTTGCTGGAGAGTTTTGTGTCTTTGATTTTCTCCAGAAAGTGACTTATTTAAATAGGAATTCTATCTATTTAAAGGACAGGAATATATTTTTATTTTATTAAACTCTCGATATAGTTAAAAGTTTCTACTATTAAATCATGTATTTATTTTGCTACATCGTAAAACAAGTAAACACGATTTTACACAATTGTCTCTTCTGTTTACCATTTTTCTCAATCAAAAGTTCTTTCGACCGATTTTTTTTTTCGACCAAAAACTTTTTCAACCAAAATTTGTTTTCGACAGAAAATTTTTTTCACAAAAATTCTTTCCCAATTATTTTTTCAACCCAAATTTTTTTCACAAAAATTTTTTTTTTGTCGAAGTAAACTTGACATGTATCAATATCAAAAACTGCCAGAAAAAATTACTCGTCCTACGGACTCGTAATTTTTTCAGAGTCAGTTTTTTTCGTTAAATTGCCAGGCAACAAAATTCGAATTATAAATGTCAAGTTTACTTCGACTCAAAAAAAAAGCTAGAGTGTAATTCGGTAAGACGATTTAATGAATATGTAAATCAATAAATTAAAAAATGAGATGTAAATTAGTTTATTTAATTTAACCGAAAAGTACAGGGTGGCCAAATAGGAATGCGAGGTACTGTATCGTGGAAACCATCCATCGTAGAGGCTTGCGGAAAAAAAATTCATATTAAAACGACCAAGAGGAAAACCTGGAAAATATTTTCAAGTTTCTGAAATGGCCGCTAGGGGCGTAACTGCGATCTTGAAGCTAAGAAAGTGATGTTTCTGCGAATTCCGCTATATTAACCTACCAAAAAAATACCTGATCATTAAAGTAGAGGATAATCGGAACCTTTTTTGTTTAACAATTTTTGCTATATCTCTAAAAATAAAGTGGTGGGGGGTATTCAAAGGTTTCAGTAAAAAACACCTTGTATATTCTAAACGGCTGAGCCGATTTTAACAAACTTGGGCTAGTTGAAAAGAGCTATTCTTGGGCTACAAATGCTATAATATTTGAAGTTTTGTTAGTTTCAGATGTCGCCGCTACAGGGCTTTTTTCGATATCTCGTTAGAAATGGTTAATTTTATCAAAAAAATTAAACGCATTGGTATGATTTCTTTTTCATGAAAAAGTAGCCAAATCATGCCTAAACAAGCTCCCGAAAACTGCATCTCGATATCTTGTTCCTAACCTAAAATTTAGCACAAAGAAAATTTTATACGGAAATCCCTTAAATTTTTATTTTTTAAACTAATTAATTCCTTTTATTATGTAAGTTGTGGCCCTAAAAAGGACCGATTTAAAAAAGAAAAGTTTTTAGTGCTCCCGTAAATTCTCTAAATGCTGATCATCACGCTCTATGCATTGCTGAAGCTCTCATGGGTAGACAAACCTGTACCTTCAATTTCGGCTCTCGGTATGTTACGTAATGTATTAACGAATCCGGTTTTTCATATGTATCTGGTCGTAGGTTGAGTCTGAAAATCAAAACAAGTTAAGTCTGGTGATCGCGCAGGCCATGGAAACAGACTTCCTCTTCCAATCTACCACTGTTGGAATACTGCATTAATATGCTCTCGCACAATAATAGCATAATGTGCTGGGCAACCATTCAACTGCAAAAACAAGTTTTGACGTGTTTCCAGTGAAAAATCTTCCAACAACAACGGTAATTTATTTGCCAAAAAGTCAAGAAAGATATTGCCACTTAGGGATTGCTAAAAAAAAATAATTCTGCCAATGCGGATTTTCTGCAGACCAATAAAGCATATTATGCAGATTTTAAAGGTGGCTTTATCGGTCCAAAGAATTAGAAATAAAAATTCTCCATTATTGTGTGAGAGCATATTAATGCAGTATTACAACAGCGTTGGATTGGAAGAGGAAGTCTGTTTCCATGGCCTACGCGATCACCAGACTTAACTTGTCTTGAATTTTCAGACTCAACCTACGACCAGAGAGATACGAAAAATCGGATTCGTAATGCATTACGTAACATACCGAGAGCCGAAATTGAAGCTGCAGTTTTGTCTACCCATGAGAGGCTTCAGAATTTCGAGCATTTACGGGAACATTAAAAACCTTTCTTTTTTAATTTGGTCCTTTTTAGGGCCACAACTTACATAACAAAAGGAATTAATTAGTTTAAAAAATAAAAATTTAAGAGATTCCCGTATAAAATTTTCTTTGGGTTAAATTTTAGGTTAGGAACAAGATATCGAGATGCGGTTTTCGCGAGCTTGTTTAGGCATCATTTAGCTACTTTTTCATGAAAAAGAAATCATACCAATGCATTTAATTTTTTTGAGAAAATTAACCATTTCTGTCGAAATGTCGAAAAAAGCCCTCTAGCGGCGACATCTGAAACTAACAAAACTTCAAATATTATAGTATTTTTTAAAATCGGCTTACCCGTTTCGAATATACAGGGTGTTTTTTACTGAAACCTTTGAATACCCCCCACCACTTTATTTTTAGAGATGCAGCAAAAATTGTCAAACAAAAAAGATTCAGATTATCCTCTACTTTAAAGAACATGTATTTTTTTGTTAGGTTAATATAGCGGAATTCACAGAAACATCACTTTCTTAGATTCAAGATTGCAGTTACGCCCCCTAGCGGCCATTTTAGAAACTTGAAAATATTTTCCAGGTTTTTCTCTTGGCCATTTTAGTTATAACTTTTTTTTCCGCAAGCCTCTACGATGGATAGTTTCCCAGATACAGTACCTCGCATTCTTATTTGGCCACCCTGTACAATTGTTAAAAACACAATTATTAAAAATAGCTTGATTTTCAGAAATTTCGTGTCTTTTGTTAATATTTTGCTGCATGCTAGTATTTTGAGCGGTGGTAGTAACTGTTTCCTGGATGGTAGTACGAATGGAACCAATAATTTCTCTATGAGGTTCTTCATCTAACTGAAGGTACGGTTTTTTAATGACGATGGGTTGCTATGTCCCGTAATTTTCACCACTCCTGGACAATTCAGTTACGGCAGCAGCTCGATTAGAATGGTTCGTAATTTTCACCCGCTTGATATCAAGTCCAATATTTTTCGCCGAAGATTTGGTCCATTTAGATATTTCGTTTATCCCAATAGGAAAATTCTTATACCATCCTTTCGAATTTGTTTTTTGCCAGAAAGGATTTGGAGTTAAAAAAAACTTTTCACATGTGATACGGTTTCCCCGTCTTCCCATAATTTGTTTAAACAATCTTACTAGACAAACACAATCTTCTGCAGTGTTTGCTACCAACCATTTACTGTCGGCCAACTTCTGAGTTCCCCCTTGTGCTGTCTTCTAAAACACTGAGTTATATTCAACTCTTCCGGTCTCTCTTCCACGGTTGTCTGTCTCGATTTTAAAATAGAATACCTTACAATTTGCTGCTTCTCCACCTCTCCAAGCCAATTCATACGCAGCAATGTGATAAAATTTTCTTTGGAGGCCTACAGGTTCTTCTTCACTCCAGGACAGTCCCATTTCAAAAATTTCTCGTTTTGTGAGAGCATTAGAACTCACCTTCCTGTTTTCTGGGATTGCTTGTAAAATTTTGCGTTTTGTGTCGCGTGAATTTCTAGCTTTCTTAAACTGCATGTCCGTGAACGGATTAAAAATTCTTTTATAATCTTTAAAGTACTTCTCTTATTACATTTTTGCTGAAGTGTTCCAAATCGTCTTGACTGCACTCTCTTTATAATTTTCTCCATTGTTCTTCTTCATGTTGAATGCCCAGTCACATAAAATAGAAGCTAACTCTTCAGTGGAAGTTTCTGCAATGAGTTCATATTTTTTTTCCAAACAAAACATCGCAAATTGTCGCCAAATTGATGTAGTTGAATTCACAGTATTGCGAGGCACATTATCATTGATGGCTTTTTCAATTTCTCCACTCGAAGACTCTCCAAATCGCGACATTTCCACAAATGAAAACTTTTCTGACAACGCAAGTTTGAGAAAAATTGTCATAACGTCATCAAAAATTTGTTTACAATGCTGGTTGTCATGCTTTCAAAAGTTAGGTTCCGTTATTGTCGCTGGAAAAGTTAGGGCAAACTTGTTTCGCTGTCATAATGACAAAATCACGCGGCTTATGGGATTTTTTATACATGAATTAAATTGTCGACTAAATTTTTTCTTCTTCTTCCGACTTTTTTTCGATCAAAATTTTTTTTGACCAATTTTTTTTTTCGACAGAAATTTTTGTCAACTTAAATTCTTTCCCAATTATTTTTTCGTCCCAAATTTTTTTTGACCAAAAACGTTTTAAACCAAAATTTGTTTTGTCCAAAATTTTGTTTTGACCAAAAATTCTGTTGAACCAATTTTTTTTTCGACAATTTTTGGACCAAATTTTTTTCAATCATAATTTTTTTCATCCAATAATTTTTTAGACCGTATTTCTTTGAACCAAAACGCAAAATAAAAAAAGTGAATTATTATTTTTTTATAGTCCAGTCAATAATAAAATAATAATAATAATAGTCCAGGCAATATAATTAACAAGTTGTATTAACATTAATCAACTGTATAATTACAGAATCTTTTTTTTGTTAAAATATAATAAGAAAGCAGACTCCTAGTAGGTAAGTTGGCAACAAAACCATACATCACTTAAAGAACATTTCTTTGGATTTAGCGCTTAAAGCATATCCCATCTATTGTTCGCCGAAACCGTTAGCGTTGGCGTAGTAAAAAAAGAGAAAATGCAATTTTGAGGGAAGAAAAAACTAAAATGGCATTAAATTGCGCGTCCCTAGTTCTCCTGGCGCGACAATGTTTTATTGTAATTGCGTTTCCGCCATCCCTTACAATCTTAACTTCTGCGACCCCTAGAGCATAGATACGGCCCTAAGAACACTATTAGAAGCCACATCTCATTCCTTATTTATTTCCGACCTGAAGATTTATGCCTCCAGAACTCTGATGGCCCGGCGATGCCAATGTCGGTTTGCGCTAAACCAAAGGCGTATCGGCAATAGGATTCCGACTTCCACCAATAACCAAAGAAGATGCAAAACATCACTAATAATAATTATTATTTTTGATAATAATATTTATAGGCTTTATCGGAGAAGTCAAAAGGTCCATTTAGAACAAACAAATAAATTTCAACAGTATCATCTTCTGCACTGCCAATATTTTTCAAATCGTTTATTTTATTTTCGGATATCGTATCATTCAAACTTTGCGAACTGCTTTACTATATGCTTCAAGTGTAATTAATTCGGGAGATGACAATACTTTGGAAAGAATTCTTCTTTTAGTTACACGACTCCTGGAATAATTGAACAAGGTCACTAAAGTTTCCAAATCATCAGGTTCTTTCTTACTTCTTGGTTTAGGTATTGGTTCTTTAATTTTTAAATTAACTCAAGTTCTGTTTGATCAATCAAAATTAACCAAGGAATATTTGCTACATGAAGATACACCTAAAGAAACAATATCTTCCACGGTAATTATTTCTGAAGATACTGCAAATGTGACACCACAAGTGATAATTAAAGAAACAATACCTAAACCAAGACGTAAGTAAGAACCTGATGATTTGGAAACCTCGTTCAATTCTTCCAGGAATCGACCGATAAGCTTACTGCCGATTATGTCAAAAATCTTCGAAAGAATCATTCTTAAAAGATTTAAGCTCTCTACAGAAGCTATTCCAGACCACCAGTTTGGTTTTCGAGAAAAACACTCAACCATTTAGCAATGTAACAGAATCGTCCAAAAGATCATGGAGAGCTTTGTAGAAAAGAAAATATGTGCCGCAGTGTTTCTAGACATACAACAGGCATTTGGCAAAGTATGGCACGAAGGTTTGTTATATAAGTTAAAACAAAATCTAATAGATCAACTATATCCAATAATAAAATCGTACCTCTCTGAAAGATACTTCCAGGTGAAAATAAACAACACCCTTTCCACCTATCAACTTATACAATCAGGAGTACTTCAAGGTAGTTTGCGAGGGCCACACTTGTATCTGTTATATACTGCTGACGTCCCAGTAACTGATGAAACTGACACTGCAACTTTTGCTGATGACGAAAACCCCATAGAGGCCTCTAATAAACTTCAGAACCATATAAACGAATTGGAGCAATGGATGAACAAATGGAGAATCAAAGCCAATAGCAACAAGTCAACCCAAATTACATTTACCACTAGAAGAACTCTATGCGCGCAAATAACTTTCAACAAAACACCTATTCCTATAAAAATAGAGGTGAATTACTTGGGAATTCATCTAGACCAGAAATTAACCTGGAAAGCACACATTAAGGCTAAAAAACAACAGTTTATTCTCAAATCCAGAGAAATGAATTGGTTGTTAGGTAGAAGATCGCAGCTAACTACTGAAAACAAACTCCTTCTTTACAAGACTATTCTTGTACCAATATGGACATACGGGATTGAGCTTTGGGGTTGTGCAAAACCGCCAAACACCAACATTTTACAAAGATATCAGTCCAAAATGCTTCGTACCATGACCAATTCCCCTTGGTTTATGTCAAACTTAACAAAAATTTGATTGAAACAGATTTTGACATGTTCAATCTCAAAATCTTGTTCTAAGTGTACTATGTTGATGTCATATTTTTGCAAGATTATCAAGTGTTCTGTTTCTATAGCAAATTTATTCATTTTGTTATATCATTTTGATAACGGCTTTTGATAGAGAAAGCCGAAACGTCAATTAAAAACTTTTTTAACAAATAAGTGGTTTTAATCCAGAGAAGAAAAAAAGAGAAATTGAAATACAAACCACTATGAGCTTCTGAAATGAAATACATGAAGACCCTCAAATACCATCAAAATACATGCAAGACGATATAGAGAACGAAATCTTGACCATGTAAATCATCTAGTTAACCAACTTCTATCACAACACGGTAAAAGAAGACTCAAAAAGGGGTAGCCAGAAGTCCTAACTGTTTGAATAATTATTGGTAACCGCCAATGGGCGGTACCCAACTCCTATCAACTGACCTTCAACCCATTTACTTATTACTCTATTTTGTACTTTTGAGTAGATTGTAAATTTGCAAATAAACAAAAAAAAATCCTCCAGGAGTCGACTAACTAAAAGGATTCATTCCAAAGTATTACCATCTCCCGAAGCATCTGGTAAAGCAGTTTCACAAAGATTGAATGCTATCATATCCCAAGATAAAATAAACGATTTGAAAAACACATAAATAAATACCAGCAGAATATATTTTGTTCATGATGCACTGTTCTTAGGAGCTGCACGACATTCCCGAAAAGAACCATCAACTGGGACGCAGAAAATACCCATTTTTTGCATGGTCCTTTCTTAACCGGATAGGAAAACAGTGAAACGGTAAATGTCAGTAAAAAGTAAACATAACTAATAACAGCAGCCTCGTATTTATTTTGCAAAAAAAGTTTTATTGCACGACCTACGCCTCTGCAGGAAACCATATCGAGTGTTGGCGGCAATGAAATCAGAGAGGGTGTACGCCAAAAGTAATATTAGACATTCGGAGTGGTTTTTAGGATTGTTTGGGTTAGAATAACAAACATTGTAATATTGAGTTACGTCTTCTGCGACGTCTGTATTTGCTGTCGGTGTTTCATAAAGCATCGAGACGTGTTTATTAGCTATTTCGTTATGCACATGGATGTTTTCTTTTATTTAAATTGAAGTTGTTTCGTTGCGACGTAATCGTCTTTAGTGAAATCAAATATGAGAGGATGTAAACGGGAAATTTTTGTTATATTAAAAAGGATATGAAATCGCTATCGCACATCTAAGTAGTATATTACAATCCTGGACGGGAAATTAATATTCTAAATCTTGAGACATTAATAAATTTCCTGTCGAGGATTGTATACTATTTTATTTTTAAGTTATTAAAAAATACAAACAAAAATTGGGACAACCTTTTTAATTAAATTATAGATCATTGTCATCAATTAAAAAAAAACAAAACCTGCCACATTATAAATAATGTTGACTGACAATGGAGCTGATCTTTGGAACTAAATCTGCTAGGCTGATGGAAATCCAGCACCGTTGCAGAGGGTTATGTAGAATCATCGATGAAAAACCAAACTAAAACGACCCAGGAACGGCACCAGAAACAGTAGTTCAATTAACACTAGTAACCAAATACTAATGACCAAGTGCTAATGAAGTACCTTTATATTTAATTAAACAATGGGGACCGGAAATGGGGACCGGAAATGGGGACCGGAAATGAGGACGGGAAATGAGGATGGGAAATAAAAAGACAGTATTGTAACATTTTCAAAATTTAAAAAATCTGTAATGTCAACATTACATATATGATAATGGGTCATTATTAGAGATTATTTCCTTGCCTCTCAAATATCAATTTTTGACCAATCACGTGCTTGGAAACCGATTTGACGCAGCCAGTCAAAACAAAATAAAGCGGCTATTCATCTTGGTGGTAAATAGTCGGCTATTTGATCATTGTCCTCAATATTCACCTGATGGATGGTATTTATACGTACGTACAGAATTTTTTTTGATTCGGGAAATAATCTTATTAAATATAACGCGACCTTGACAAATTAGCTACTCTTTTTATTGCTACTAAATTTCTCGTATATTTTACAACTTGTCTCAACAATTTTGGCATTAATAATCAAAGAATAACTCCCTCGAGCTAAAGCACTCGGGAGTTATTTAGATTATTAATGCCAAAGTTAAGTCTCGACGAATTGATCCTAAAATAAACTCGAAATTTAGACGCAATAAAAATAGTCGGCTATTTGTCAAGGTCTTGGGATATTACTGACGATTATTTCATTCACACATGGCTGCGCCAAAGAAAAGTCATGGATTTAGTCACATGATATGCAATTTGATCGACTATTTAGGTAAATAAAGAAATATGAGCGACTATTTAGTCGATTGTATAAGTGTGCTATTAAGTGTCAAAATTTGACGTAACATTCACTTAAAATTGAAAATGTCTCGTTTTCGTTCATGTTCCACTACTTAGTGAAAATATAAGCAAATCTATCCCAGAAAATATCAAAACGAGAAAGGAGTCTGTTTGGGGGACAATCTTAGCGAATGATTTTGAGTTATTCAGATTAATAATGTTCATATGGTCTCATCAAATTTTCTCGAAATACAAGGTACTCTCGATAGAATTAGGCAGAAAATAATAGTCGGCTATTTGTCATAGTCTTGTGATATTACCTTCGACTATTTCCTTCGTCTTAATTTCCACCAATCACAAACGCGCAATTACCAGGAACTAGTTGTGAAGACAATGTGGAACACCATTGCAAAAAAAATGCAAGAGGCGTATTTTATGAAGGGGAAAATAATTTTTGATCCATTTAAAGATATTATCTTCATGTCTAGTAGGGAAACTCGTAATGCGAAACGAAGGAATTTGCAAATGTGCGCTAATAAAAGAAAATCGAGCTCTGCTTCATTAAAATTGGAAGAATACTACGCAATGGTTTTATTATAGGACGAAGACACTCCGGCGGGACTCCAGCGAAAATTTTACCATATCGCTTCAGTAGAACTTGCCTGGAGAGGTGGAGAAGCAGTCAATTTCAGAGTTCATTATTTTAAAGAGAAAGTGGATAATTCTGGGATTAAAACAGATAGATAACATAGTTACATATTTTTTAAAATAACTTTAAAAAATCCTACTCTTCAATAAAACGGCCCAGTGTGGAGAAAAAAATGGCCGATAGTAAATGGCTGGTCCCCAACACGAAGAACCCTACCTTTTGTCCAGTCCGTCTTTTTAAAATTCTAATGGTTAAACGTTCATCTAGAATAACAACTTATAGATTATTCTTAACAGTAAACCCATCATGGAACAAATAACAATCAAGTGGATGGTACAAAAACACTCCAGTTGGAAAAAACGAACTTTAGAAATGGACTAAAGAAGCAGCAGAGAAGACTGGATTAATTACAAAAGTAATAAAAATAACAAATCACTCTATGCAGTCGACAGCAGTCAGTAACCTGGCTTAAAGAGAGATGGGTGAACAACAATTAATTAAATGAGCATTATTCCAAAATCATAAACACCCTTAGAAGTGGCTACTGTGTACCAAAATTGCAATTTATATTTTAATTGTACCATAAATAATTAAGTGTGTAGTATTTTGTGATTAAATAAATTACCGGTTTTTCGGTTTTTAAATTAATACCTACATATATATTATGTATGCATATTGTTGTAAAATAACAAATTTTACAACTTATTTTATTATAAAATAAATTACTTTTAAGTTAGATTATTTTAATTTATATTCTCAGAGTTTTTGTGAGTTCTTTCAAATAAAGATAACCTATAAATTGTTTAAGTTTAAATTTTATTGCTCAAATTAATTTTTTTAGATTCCCTCGTAATTTTTAAAATAATTTTCAATTTTAATACTTCCTTGAAATCCTCAAAAATTATTATCCCTGTTTTTTCCCAAAATTTAATACAAATATACACAAATATTATAATTTTATTTTATAAAGGAAATAAATAAGAAACAATAACGAAACTTTCAAGATTATTGAAAATTTACTATCTAATTATAATAAAAACCAAATTTCATTCAGAAACTTCACTCACTCCTAACCTTAACTAAAACTGAAAGTCATCCTACCTAAAAAAATAATAAAATTCTATATCGCTTCCTTCCAAAATTTTTTATCTTCCTCCTTCTATTTTTTATCAACAACCAATTTTTGTTTTAAAATCAAATTACCAAATTTTAGTTATTTTTTAATTTAAGTTGGTAAGTATTAAAATTGAAAATCTTGTAATTTTGACATTAATAGAGAACAAGGTTATGTTCTATTTAAACTAAACTTTCATTATATTTTTTATTTAAAATAATTTACAATTAATACATAGCAATTTAATTCCATTGCAATATATAATAGGTAGTATATTTTGTAAGCTATGTGTATGCAGAATAATCTGTTACTCATGAAATAGTCTTGTCAAATACCATTCGGGCATCCAATTTTTCCTGTGAAAAAAATCGAAAAAACACAATGCAAAGTAATATTCGACTCGGATTTTTATTTCCAGCATCACTCAAGCTTCTTGTTAAAATATTACTTAGCAACGTGTTTTTTCGATTTTTTTCGGAAAGAATTAGATGCCCTTATGATGTTACTTACGAAACAATAGTGTAATAGTAGGGGAGGCCGAGATGCTAAATTTGCAGTTACTAAAGCGTCATGGGGACCTATTGGATTGTGAAGATTAGGTTCTAAAACGAAAAAAATGTATGTTAAGTTTTCCATTTTAGTGGGGCGAAGAGCGTGTAAAAATTTTCAAAAATGTAAAAAAAACATTGTGGCTAAACGGTTAATATTTTGAAAATTTTATTTTTTAATGGATATGTGGGTTGATAAAGGCTACATTTTAAAATTATTTTGAAATATACAGGTTGTCCCAAATCTATTAATTTTGGAGTTATTTTTATTTTTGGAGTTATTTTAATTTTTGTTATATTTTACATTATTTTTCTACTGTAACGCCTAAATATAACACCCTGTATTTGATCAGCTTGGACTATGATCCGAAAAAATTATCTTTGAAACTATGTGTTTGGTTTTGACATTATTAAAAATGTTTCGAGATGCATCAAAATCTGTATGGAAAAGACGGATAGATTTTTGTTTAAATTGTTTATGGGCATTGGGGAAGGTTAGTGAATATGCTGTTTACAGATGAATCCACTTTTCATAATAATGGATTAGTTTGACGGTTAACCATACAGATTTTGATGCATCTCGAAATATTTTTAATAATGTCAAAATCAAGCACATAGTTTCAAAGATAATTTTTTCGGATCATAGTCTAAGCTGATCAAATACAGGGTGTTATATTTAGGCATTACGGTGGAAGAATAACGTAAAATTTAACAAAAATAAAAGTAGATCTTTATAATTTTTAAAAGGCAATGGAATTTGCTACATAATAGGATTATAAAATACAGGGTGTCCTATTTAAAATAAGAACGATATTGTCGTTTGAATATGTCATTAGAGAATCGCCCCGCTTTGGACGCACTGTATAATTTTAAACAACTCTAAATAAACTATTGCTTTCAATTGTTAGTATAATTTTTTTCAGTTAAAATAGAATTTGGCTGATTCCAGAGGTTTCCAAGTTATTGATTTTCTTGTAAGTGCTTCCATTTTTAGAAATATCAAAATATCTCGAAAACTAAAGAGCTTAGGTATAGAGAATACTTCAGAAAGGTTATCTTCTTTTTAACGTATAATCTATACATGCCATAAAATATAGGGTATTCCATAAGAAATAATATAACTTTGATACGCCACACTTTTTTGGGACAACCTGTATATTTCAAAATAATTTTAAAATGTAGCCTTTATCAACCCACATATCCATGAATAAACAAAATTTTCAAAATATTAACCGTTTAGCCACAATGGACCGTTTTTTTTTACAACTTTGTGACTCGCCCATTTCCTTATGCCACGCTCAAATTGACAGATTATTGAAATATACACTTTTCTGGATGTACTTAACTTACCTTTTCTTAATCTGCCGCGTTCGAGTTTTTCTAAAGATCTATTTTTTTTTACTAATCTGACGGGCTGCCCTCAATGCACCCCCCTATATTAAGGGTTCATATATGGTAGGGGTACATTACAGGGTTCAAGGTTTCTCCCCATATGTTTTTCTGACGCGCTCGAGTAACGCGGAAAATCCCCGCTTGGCCTCCCCTACTATAACTTCTATACCCCTGAATCGATTTTCATAAACGTAGGCTTTATGAAAAAATCTTTAAACGTAGATTTAAAAAATAAACAAACAATACATTTTGTAGTGTAATTGGTAATTTTATATAACCTAGAAATGATCTGATGTCATGTCGATAGATAGTATCCTTTTGTCAGTTAACTCCTTTAGTAAAAGCAGCATTCAAATTACAACCGCAGAGGCGTATAAAACGGGGGTGTGGGGTAATTACCGTTCATAGACTGACTGAATTCACACATTTATTTATTTAATTTATAGGTACCTACTTTATCGATTGTCGATAAGTATTCTGAAACTTTAACTGAATTGGACAAATTTTAGTAGATTGTTATAAAATGGCTAATTTTAAAGGATTTTGTAGTTGCTTATTAATAGAAAAATAAAACATTTATTGTTAAGTAGCAGACTAAAGTATGTAGGTTACAACAACTCTATTACAAAATATTTGTATGACAATTTAAGACGTGTTATCTACTCATCAAAAACATATTCTAATAATATAAAGTGTATGAAAAATTCGTTAGCTTCTATATATTATATGGTTTTTTATTCATATTTCCATACATGTTCAAAACATTATCATTCAATAATAGTATATTATCTGACAGGCTGCGAAGCAAGTAATATGATTTCTCGGCCGTGTTGTATATACTATTTTTTTTTAGTGTGTAAGAAAGAGCATTTTAGGTTAACTTGAACTGCCAAATAATAAAACAATTTTTACTTTATTTTCTTAATTTAGTTTTCACTGTAAACTCTTTTTCACATGTAGAAAATATTTAAAAAATATCTATTCACTGACATTTTAGTCCAATTCTTTATTAGATCTCTTTTTTGACCAGCGGCAGTAGCAGCCAGTTTTAAAGAAAAAGAATAATAGTCTTTGGTGTTTTGTGTTGATTTTTTTTTTGAGTCGGTATCCGTCTGTTTGAAAAGTTTTATCCTTTGTATTCGTCGCGTTTCCACAAAAGAGTAATCGTACTAGAGATACAGGGTATACTTACCAATAAGTTTGATATTTTTATACTCCCTTTTTCAGTTATAAAAACTCATTAAGACAAACAACATTTTGATGTAATCCTTCGTACTAAATTATGTATAAAATGTACAATATTGTTTAAAAAGGCAGCTTCAAATATCTTCATTTTGTAATCATAGAGAACAATTTATATAAATAAAAACTTAATTTCATGTATTTCTGATACTAACTATATAAAACAGTTTCATGACGACACTTAACGTCACCGTGCATTGTTGCATTATGAGTAAAGCTATTTTAGAGATATGAAGAGCTTATTTGCGACGTTGCCAAATACAGTTAGTAGTGTCATTGTATAAGGATTATACAGGGTGTCCTGTTGGTAAACGGAAATATTTTAAAGGTAGGTAGAGGTCATAAAGGCGGTTCTAAATAACCCATATATAATGGGTCTCTCGGCTTCCATAACCGAGTTACAGGGTGTTTTATCAATTATGCATAATTGTTCATTTGGCCAGAACTTTTGAATCACTCAGTAAATCTTTTTCATTTTTGGCATACAGCAACGAATAATGTACTGAAATATTGAGAGATATGAAAATCCAGGTTCGGCTTTAGGAAAAATTGAAACAATTAAAAATATCAAAACAACACCCTGTATATCACAATTTTAATATTTCCATTTTCGATCTGAATAGAGAGGAAAAAACTGAATTTAAACAAGTTGTTGTTTTTATCCCGCCACCGATTCGAATTGGAAAATTTTGAAACTGAAAGTAAAATTTTCATTTAATTTAGAAAAAACATATTATGAAAATCATTTTTTCTTTAACAATGTCAAAAATTCGCTTCGCATCATTTACCTATTTCTTGTTTATTCGGCTTAAAATAATTTTACACTGTACTGGTGTACTTATAGGCCCGTACTTAGGGGAAAATATTCAATTGGGTATTTATTTTTTAAACGCCCAGTATAAAGTAAAGTGGGACAGTAAATGCTCATAGTAACTATGTAACTAACAAACATTTATTAATAATTAACGAAATTGCTCAAAATGTCCACTATTTTGTTTATGCACTTTCTTGCCGTCTCTTTTTTTAACGTGAAAGTAAAATTTTAGAGAAAAAAAAAGAGAAATTAATTTTTTATCGTTTAATATTGGATTTATTTTCGACATTTAGACAGTCCTATATTATTAATATTTTTATTATTTGTCCGTTTTAACACCATTTTAAGTAATATTACAGGTCCGTACTTTAAACAAAATATTAAATTGATTATTTTTCGATCGCCTCGTATAATTTTATTTTAATACAGTGGATTATGCTGTACTTATAGGGATACCTGGCATCCAAGGTGTATTCTAAAGAAATAAACAATAGGGAAGAACTGCTTCAAAGAATTAAGGAAGCCTGCGAGGAACTGAGAAACAATCCATTTATTATAAGAAAATCAGCTAGGGATATAATTAATCGTGCAAGAAAGTGCTTAAAACAAAATGGTGGACATTTTGTGCAACTTCGTTAATTATTAATAAATGTTTGTGACTATAAGCGTTTATTGTCCCGCTTTACTTTATACTGGGCGTTTAAAAAATAAATACCTATTTGAATATTTTCCCCTAAGTACGGGTCTGCAGGTACACCAGTACAGTGTAAAATTATTTTAAGCCAAATAAACAAGAAATAAGTAAATGGTGCGAAGAGAATTTTTAAAATTGTTAAAGAAAAAATGAGTTTTATGTTTTTTCTAAATTAAATCAAAATTTTACTTTCAGTTTCAAAATTTTCCAATTCGAATCGGTGGCAGGATAAAAACAACAACTTGTTTCTATTCAGTTTTTTCCCCTCTATTATCTAAAATGAAAATATTAAAATTGTGATATACAGGGTGTTGTTTTGATATTTTTATTATGTTTCAATTTTTCCTAAAGCCGAACCTGGATTCTCATATCTCTCAATATTTCAGTATATTATTCGTGAGAAGTATAGTTTGTATGCCAAAAATGGAAAAGATATACTAAGTGATTCAAAAGTTCTGGCCAAATGAATAATTATGCGTAATTGATAAAACACCCTGTAACCAAGAGACCCATTATATATAGGTTATTTAGAACCGCCTTTGTGACCTCTACCTACCTTTAAAATATTTCCGTTTACCAACAGGACACCCTGTACAGTAGTATCACGCTCTAGTTAAAAAGTGTTTGATGCAATTTCGAGCAGCATCTATTGAAGTCCTATATGAAGTTATCAATTTCTAATTCTGTACAGATACTCCCTCTATATCTTCTTTCACATGGCCTTTACCAAGTAGTTCCTTCAGCTATTAAAGTTGTTTGTAATATTGCATTTACGTATTTAATAATAAACATCTGTTGAACAGATATTACATTTTCAAAATTCAATCAGGATTTTCTACAAAACTGTGTGATTAGTCATCTTTATTTATTAATAAGGATAAAATTTATGATATGATGATTCTGTTTAGAATTTTGAGCATCATATTGAAATATTGGAGAATAAACATTTTTATTTTAAAAATAGTGATTATTTATTTATATAAATTAGAAATAATTTTTTTAAATAAAGATAAAAATACACTTTATAATGTACATGGGCGGATCCAGACGATTTTCAAGAGGGGGTCTTGAGGTTATGGAATATCCCCTGCTCAGCGGAGTGACCGAGGGGCCTTCCCCAGCAATTTTTTTAAATATGAAGTACTTGAAAACTTCTTTTTGGGCTATTTTAAACCAAGAAATGTACATTTTCTCCCAATGTAACATAAAACCATTTTATTCCGATACGATACATTTGTTATATTTATTTTAATTAATAAACATCTTTATACAATTTTATAATAGCCCAGTTGCCAGAGCCATATTTAGACCAAAATCTATCATAAAATGTGATATCGCTGAAACTAGGCTTTTAGTACTTTATTGGGTGTAGAAAACGTTAAAAAAATCTTTCCTGCTCTAAAGTGTATGCTTAAGTTTACAATTTCGAAAACAAAATCGAAAATTTGGTTTTTGTGTTATCTAATATTTCGAAAAATAAAAAAAATCGAGAAACCAATAGCACCACGTGTGAAAGAGCGGAACAATTTACTCAAATTTATATTATAAGTTATTTAAAACAAATTTATTACTATAAAAAAATATTAAATATAAGAAAAGCCGTATTCTAAAAATACACAAATACAAATATTCAGAAATATTCGGAAAAAACTAAAGTATCTTTGCCTAAAATCTAAGTTGTCTAAGGAAGCCATCAGTTTTTAATTTTTTTTCTCATAGAAAATTTGACCGGAAGTTATAATTTCTAAAATTCTCTCTGATTTTTATGAAATTGAAGATATATATTAAATTAATAAAGGTATAACAAAAAATCTTTGCTGATCTAAAGTGTATGCTTAAATTTACAATTTCGAAAACAAAATCGGAAATTTGGTTTTCGCGTTACTGATATCTCGAAAAATAAAAAAAATCGAGAAACTAATAGCACTACGTGAAAAATTTATATTATTAATTATTAATTAATTATTAAACTATTGCAAAAAATATACTTTAAGAAAAAAAGATTTAGATTTAACATTGACTCTCTAGTTTTAGTGCTTTTTATTTCAAATTTTAATTTTAAAAGTTAAACGGGTTTAATAAATTATCAGATTACAATTTTTCATAATTACGATTATCGATAGTATAGACCTTTTGATTACAATTCACAATTGGGTGTTTAACTAATTTTCATTCATTTTTTAATTTTAGTTGCATACATAATTTTTACCAGCAATTTGTTAATTTTTATAATGTGCCTTGTGAATATTGCGCAATTGTTGAAATGGTTGCGTAACTGAAGTTAGATATAAGTCGAAAGTTCAACGAATTCACTCGACATCAAAGTTAAAATTGTGAAATGTCACTGTCAATAATGTCATTTCTTTGATTTTTGTTGAAGCGTGGGTTTTTGATTTTGCATTTATTTTTGATTTATTAATATTTTTTAGTTAATATATAGTATTTTCTTTGTTTCTAAGTTAGTGTATTTGTGTTTTCCAGACTTTAAAATCGTTATTCTATATTCTTCTTCTTCTTCTTCGTCTTCGATTTTCGAAACTAGTGATGGTCTTGGTCTGTTATGTTTCTTCTTTTTTAATCGTTTACCGTAAAGCAAATCAATACCGTCCCAGTGACGTATCTGTATTAAGTTGCATAAAATCTCAAATCTTTTATTATTTTTTATCTATTTTAAGCAAAAAAACAGAAAAAAACATGCAATTATGTAGAAAGTAATTAAGTATGAGTAATTAGAAATACAAAACAAATGAGCTTAGATTTGGAGTTAAACACCTAATTGCTCTTTACTCACAAAATTACTTACAGATTAGTAAAATACTCACAAATTGGCAACCGTGGTTGCTCGGGAGATAATTAAATATTTTGGGCCTTTAATTTCATACGTCTTCCAATTCCCTTTCGTTGTAACTAAATAACACATTAACAAGAGACAAGCAGAAATGAAAAAGAAGATTTCAAATTATAATTTCACTCAAGCAACGACATGACCTAAAGACATGACTTGTGTCCACTTGGAGTGCTGCCATCTCCAGTGGGTTCACATAAGTCGAAAAGTCCGCAGGGCGATACTACTATATATTCTTTATACAATGGTAGTGTCGTCGCTGGTAACTCTTTTTTAGACGCAGTTACTTGCTATAAAGCACAAAAAACTGTTAAACTTTAAATTTTTTTGTTTGTTTTATCAAAAAACCTGTAAAGACGAATATCTCCGAGGCAATTCGATGTAGTGAAAAATATTTAGACTTCTTTTTGGTATATACCTATGGAACACTCTTTATAAATAACATTAATTGTTTTTGGTGATATTGATCGTACTGATCTAGGTGATATACATAATGTATGACACTGTATTAGTGTTTAGCAGCAGTGCATAATCAATGAGAGGTTTGAAGCTTCCATCAACTGATTATGTAACACTTTGTATGAACTATCAGTTTGGCAAAGTTTATTCGAGGCAATGAATGCGGTTTTTTGCACTCGCTCCAAAAAATTTTTGTACAAAATGTACCTGCTTTGTATCTTATACAAACCGGAAATTGCATTGCTGCAGCCAAAATGCATTTTTTGAGACGGCTTTGGAAGATTTAATAAATTTGAAAATAAGAGTCCGAACTGGCCCAAATCGGGTTCCCGGTGGTTTTCAAGGTCGCTGATCACGAATATGATGTTCAAATTGACCCAGAAACGACTGGAGCTCAGGAACGCCGATGAATGTCATCTCCGTGGGACTCTTCCAAAATTCACGCGGGGAAGGAGTGAAACTCAGCGCCCGGGGGTTTTTTGGGTCGTTGAATTCAAACCCCCAGACACCTGACAAGATTGCCAAAAACAATCATAAAATCATTGTGGGGGCGTTTTTTTGGGCGATGAATCCCAATTTCACGTCGAAAACGACCCCCTGAACACCTGGTGCACCGGAATCTGGATGCAGACCTCATCTCCGTCGGTTTTCCTCATCCGGTCGAAACACACGAACCGAAAATCGTTATGCGGGGTTATTTGAGGCGCTGAATCCGAATTTCACGTCGAAAACGACCCTCCCAGCACCTGTTGCACCGGAACCTCGGCCTGAACGTCGTCTCCGAGGGTTTTCCTCACACAATCGAAGTAGAAGAACCCAAAATCGTTATGGGGGTTTTATGAGGCGCTGAATCCAAATTTCATGTCGAAAACGACCCTCCCAAACCCGGCATTTAGACTCGAATTTTACAGGACTGGATCAACTTTTTCGATGGTTTCAGGGCTACTAGAGTTACATATCAATGAATTTGTGAAATTATGAGACGATTTTCGGTTACTTTTTTGCGATCGTGTCTGGAAAACCCTCGGAGACGACGTTCAGGCCGAGGTTCTGGTGCACCAGATGTTGGGAGGGTCGTTCTAGACATGATATTAGGATTCAGCGCCCCAAAAAACCCCCCATAACGATTTTCGGTTCGTCTGTTTCGATTATGTGAGGAAAATCCACGGAGATGAGGTCCGCATCCAGGTTCCGGTGCACCATGTGTTCAGGGGGTCGTTTTCGACGTGAAATTTGGTTCAGCGCCCCAAAAAACGTCCCCACAATGATTTTCGGGTTGTTTTTGGCAATCTTGTCAGGAAAACTCTCGGAGATGACGTCCACGTCCAGGTTCCGGCGCACCAGGTGTTCGCCGATGCCATATTTGAATTCAGCGATCCAAAAAAACCCCGGGCGCCGAGTTTCTCTCCTTCCCCGCTTGAATTTTCCGATCCGTCTTAGTGCGAAAGATTCCGATCTTTTGGCCTTTTTAGTGCTTCATTGGCTCGACTAGTTGCAGAAAACAACTCGAACACTTATTTATTTAATTATTAGAACTTTATTAGATTATTAGATTTATTTTATGCCTAAAAGTTAATCTCTCATTTATCACAGCATAAGCTCGCACATTTTAATTTTTTAAATTAATGCTAAATATACCCAAAAGTACGTTTATTTTCATAAACATATATTTTTAATTAAATCATACGTTTTTTTTCCACGCTCTCAAAAAAAAAAGCCGCTAGGGTCAAACAGCCTTCCACATCAAAGAAATTTAATTTCATTTCTGTATATACACCGACAAAGGGTAGCCATTCTGTTTTTCTTCAAAACCATTTAACATTTTTTTCTCCAAACGACTGAAAGGAATATATACGTAGCATTTCTATTCCTTTTAAACTCTTTTATAATCAAATTGGGTTTTTCGTTTTTCATCTGCAACGACGTCCATATATACGGAATTAAGTCCATTTAACCGTTTTTGAATTTCCAATAAACCCCGAAGGCACACAAAGACCCTTGTCCGAGGAACGTATCAGTAGCGTTCCAAAAGTCCTAGCAGATCATGTGTAACTATTCGGCAGCAATCGGATAAGTTCAGTGGAAATTTTCTAAAAACATAAAAAATTAAAGCTAAGTCAAATAAAAGAATGAGTACAACAAGGAAGCAGCCTCGGTCTTCTACATACAATAAATATATCCCCTTAGAGGTTCTCAAATAAATGTCAAGGAGCAAAGGCAAACTTATATGAGATTGCTTAAAAATCCTACAAGAGTTGGGCAGTCAAAACAGATTGTATTTAGCCTGGGTACCAGGCCATACAGATTACAAGAACAATGAGGAGGCTCACTAGCTCGAGAAGGAGCAAGATGTGTTCCAATTGGTCCAGAACCTTTCTGTGGTATAGCGAAAGCACTAAGAAAAACATATAACTGTAGCTGGATCAAAAAGCAATCTCGAGAATGGTGAAACAAAGGCGCCGGGAATGAGACTGGCCAAAGAATTTATTAAAGAACCATCGCCAAAATTCACGGAGCACCTACTAAGCCATAATAGGCGATCAACCAGGATCATGGTTGGTCCCCTGACAGGCCATTGTCGACTCAACAAACACATGAACAACATCGGACTGGCAGACACAACCGTATGTAGGTTCTATCAAGAAGAAGAAGAAAACATTCTGTGCTACTGCAAATGTTTGACAAGGCTACGGATTTCGACGATAGGAGAGGAAAAACCACAACCCTCACAATATATGGAGGACTTACGGTCTGGCCTATGGAGGGCATTCTAATATAACATTAGGGCACACACGATAGATCTGCAGTGGAGAGGCTACCATAGGCACATAATCCCCATACTGGTCTAATCTCATAAATATTCTTAGATCACGTAACTATAACATTTGGAGGCCTGTACTAAATGGAGGAATTTCTCTTTATCCAAATACCAAGGTAAGTTATGAAGAGAGCACAAGTTTTCTCATTTTTTTAGCGGTTTTATTTATATCAGAAGTCAAACTATTTCAATACCTAGGAAGCAATGGAAACAAACTATAATACTCACGATATTGTCGGAAACAGATACATCAAAAACCAAAACTAAAAAAATAAATGCGAATCACCAGACTTCCAAACTTTTAACGGCGTGCTTCGCTACCATTTTTGGCCACAGGAGGATAAAAAGGAGTAAATTATATTATAGTGTAATTATTATAGGATCGAGAAAGGTGACTTTATTTAAGGGTAGATGGAACGACGAAACAGGCTGCAAGCCCAAGCAACTTCTACAGTATCCGAACAGCGAAACAGCCAAAAAATACATGACTATGAACAGACAGAACCTGCGCACAGCCACTGGTATCCTGACTGGCCATTGTCATCTACGAAAACACCTCCACAGGATGGGGTTATCTGACACTTCACTGTGTAGAGGATATGAACAGGAAGACGAGACTGTCGAACACATTCTTTGCGAATGTCCTACATTATCACAAATAAGACATTTTCTTTTCGGCGAGCAGAGGTTAACATAAGCCAACATGAGGGAACTACCTTCAGGCGACGTCATCACCTACTTTAAACAAGTAGGCTGGCTGACGAGCTAGAAGGAAGGTTCAACCTCAGAAGGATGCACAATAGGCCAAATGTGACCTACGTGCTGTGGGGTGACCCACCCTTCTAGCTTTACAGATACAGAGATACAGAAGGTGACTTTATAGCAACGCATTGCCTCTTATCCGTGAGTTCGTGGGCTCGTTGGTTCGAACCCCAGGGACGTCTGTACTTTTATGAGTGTTTCAAGGTTTTATCAACTGCAATAAGTAAATACTGGATCAGTTACATTCCTGCCACTATTTCTTCCACCAGATTTGATCCTCAGATTCCTCCAGAATGGCTAGAAAGGCTTGGAAAGCTTATGGCGGTCCGCTGTACCCGAGTAGACTTTATATTTATGATATTACCAAAGACCATTTAAGCAGAAAAAGTAGATAACTGTATTCGAGATGAAGTTCCCAAGGACAATAAACGAATATAATGAAATTTTATAGAACAAAAAAGAAAAATACCAAAAACATACAAATGAATAAAGTATAAGTACTAAAATAGAACGCAGGCGGCTTCAATATTATGAAAATAAAGTAAGGATGGATCATAAAATTAGAAGATGCTTGAGGATAAATAAAATACAATTTATTCCAATAACACCATCAACAGATGGCTCGAAGATGGAAAAAGTTGGGGTGGGTGATGTAGAACTTTAGAACCTTTTATTAGATAAATTTAAAGGTTAATACTTCCTAAAAATCATATAGATTTATCAATAGTGACACCATCTGTATGTCATCCTACGAAGTTATGTGTTACTACGTCTAAGAACTGCCTGGCAAAGATAAATTACAACTACGCCAATGGAAAGGATTTTCCGGAGAATGAGACTATGAAGGTCAGGGTAGTTTTCTATAGAAAAAGATCCGGATATGTGCGAGCAACATTGTGCTGAAATCGACATAAAATAGAGAGGGGAGTAATAATACGTCTTATCATAAGAACGAGAAACACAATCTGCCACATTGTAGCCGCTAGGGCTCTGCCCATACTGTCCTTTCTAGCCAGAACGTATACAGTTTGTCCTACCATTTTGTGCTTGTAAAAAAATAATAGGGGAATCATTTATTCAAAGGAGCTGTCGAATCCCCTTGGAAGTCAGGAAATGCATTAAATTATTATTTTAAATAGGACTATAATATGTCTAGCTAGCAGTTTCTCTAAAGCTTTAAACATAAATAATTTTTGTTGTTTTCAAAGGAGCTGTCGAACCCCTTTGGAAGTCAGGAAATGCATTAAATTATTATTTTAAATAGGACTATAATATGTCTAGCTAGCAGTTTCTCTAAAGCTTTAAACATAAATGATTTTTGTTGTTTTCAATTTTAAAAATGGCCCCGGCACGCCCTACTTTTTTTAACATTTCTTTTTTGCACTTTTCTTGAATCTTAGACTTTCTTATTAACTATGTGTATTTCGTTTTTGGTTTCATGAGTTTCATGACTTTATTATTATTATTTCATGTTGTTTCCCGGAGTTGCATCATTCACGGCCGCAGCAAGTGAAATGATGGATTTGAAAGGTGAGATCTTGGAGAATGTCTTTCTGAAGCACCATTCGGACAATTCTTGCAGTGTCGATGAGAACTGACCTTTGGATCGGTAGGTATAGCTTATGATGGATGTTAAGCTGATCAAATTTTTGTGTCAGGTTCTTTGGGATTTAACCAGTGGCTCCTCTAATGACTCGGACGACGTCTATTTTGTCTTGCTGCCAGAGCCTCTTCATCTCTTCCACCAGTGTTAGGTATCTGGTAATTTTTTCTTTGAAGGTTTACTGGGTTGGGGACAGAAATATCAATGTGGCCGGTGTGCTTATTTTCTTTCCTTACAAAGACTATGTCCGGTATATTGCGTTGGACTGTTTTGTTGGTTGGTACTTTCCAGTTCCAGGGCAGTTTATGTGAATCGTTTTCTAGCAGTTTAGTTGGCGAATACATCTAATAAGGCTTATAGTCATCTTTTTTTATAAGAATGCAGTTGATTGCAAGTTGCAACGTTATTATTATTATTATTAGTTGGTTTCACAAATACAAAATACCTACATAAAAGTGTGAAATTAAGGTCAGAAACTGTTAAATATGTTGCACTGATCTAGTCTGTTTTTGAAGATGTTGACACTTGATGCTGAGATGACCTCGTGGTCTAAATTATTCCAGGTATAAAAAATTCTGATGGGTAAAAAGTTTTGTCTTGATCTAGCTGTTAAATTTTCTTTCTTCAATTTGAACTGGTGTCCTCTAAGTCTTGTATCTGCGTTTAGGATGAAAATTGTTTTTAGATCACCAAAATTATATTTTAGAATTCGGAAAGCTACAATAAGATCGACTCGCAACCGACATAGTTCAAATGTGGTAAGATTACCCATGGACAATCTTTCTTCATTGTTGTACGTTTTCAAGTAATGTTCTATCACGATTTAAGTCCGGATACCAGGCTGGGCCGACGTATTCAAGAATTGGTCTTACATAGGTGGTATAAAATTTGCAAAAGGATTGATAGGAAACTTTTGAAAAAAACATACTAATAAGATAAAGTCTGGTATTTGCACGTTTAGATACTGAAAGCACGTGATCCGACCACGATAGTTCGCTGTTTACAATAACACCTAGATCATTGTGAGAAGTTACTGTGGTTAAAGTTTGACCATTAATAAATAAAATATGGAAAATGAGGGTTATTTTTACCAACATGAAGCACTACACATTTATTTGTTCTTTAATACTCTTCTCATATATCATTTCTAAAATCCAAAATCATCTCCTTAATCAATTCCAACTTATTTATGTTTTTTCCTTTTTTGTTTGGTCTTCTTCCTAATTCATATATATTTTTCGTACTTTGTCCTTTCTTTAGTTGCTTCTTGCATAATGATAAATGTGTTTCCCCATCTCAAGGGATCCATCTTTCTTTACGCACCGAGCAATATTTAGTCAAAGTTGGACGTATAATATTAGGAATATATGTAAATAAACAAAACAAGTTATAGTGCTGTCAAACTCAATCATAATAAAATAAGCGAAGAAAATGATGTAGTATTACATCCAAGTTCACAAGATGTCATACGCAACAATGTTGTGCCTGATGCAGCAGTATTGCATCTACCTTTAGTGTACAAGCGCTAGCAACTCGTACCAACATTCCGTCCAAGTATACAACACTCCTCAATTAGGAACTCTATAATCATATAGGTCAGTTGTAACGTTTAAATTCGGCATTAAGACCTTACTACATTAATTAGTTTTTCGTACCTTGTAGATGTGAGCCACTGTAGGGATCGAATTGTATTATTTAGGAACCATATATCACATAAGATAGCCTCAATTTTTTTGACTCAATTTATATCCATTTGAACGAGCTAGTTAGTTTCAGATAAAGTATTTCGAACATTAAAATAGATCGTAAAATTGATTGTTTTCTTTATTCTTATCGATGTCATGTTTCGAACTGTCGGTTCGTTCATTTCTTCTGTTGACTTTAAGGTGTTGTACGGCTGTGTTAGCCAGTCACCAGTTATTTCATTGGTCCCATCACAAGTCGTATTCAGTGACCCGTGGCGATTATTAGGTGAATCTCTTTCTGGTCTTGCGTGGTGAGATTCGTTCGAGAAGGATTTCGAAGGAAATTTTGGGACGGGCCTTGTTTTTTTCTTGCTTGTGGGTGATAAGTATAAAGTGGTTTAGACAAAATTTTGAGGAGTCGCCCGGTGCTTATGAAGATTATTTCGTACCGTTGATTGGGATAGACGAGCGACTCCCGTATTTGTTGGACGTACAGGGTGCCTATTTGATTTGGTGTGTTACCTTAGTCCGAATCTCGTGAAGAGGAATTGATATTTTGTGCCGAACCACGCCACGATAGTCGCCATTTTGTCAGGTAAGGCGTTTTTCATGAAAGTCGAGTTTTATGTTATCTGGCAAGTGTGTAAGGCCTGTTAATATTATAGGGGGTAGTATCATCCACGTTAGACGATCCGAGGATTCACCTTATACGAAGCATCTGTCAGGGAAGTTTGCCGAGAATTCCCCTTCACTGTAAAAAAGGGTATGTTGAGTTATTTAAATGTTTTTATAGTATGTAAATTTCTTTCTGGGCCGAGGGGTATTTGATTAGGGGTTTAATATATATTATTTTAGGGTTCTCGTGTTGGGCTATCATCCAGATTTCTCGTGTTGGGCTATCATCCAGATTTCTCGTGTTGGGCTATCATCCAGATTTCTCGTGTTGGGCTATCATCCAGATTTCTCGTGTTGGGCTGACAACCAGATTTCCGGGTTGAGCTGACCTGACCGGACGGATTAGTGGCCGCAAGTTGCCGCCATTTAACTTTGGACAACCGCAAGTTTTTTCCCTTTTTTTTTGTTTTATATCGGTACATAGACATTATTCGTCAATTTGTAATTTTTTTTCTTATAGGTCTTTAAATTAGCACTTATAGATATTTTCTCTAATTTTTATTTGGTACTTGTAAGCGACTTATAGGGGCGAGTGGTATTTTATTTTACGCCCAATACCAACGACCTTGAGAGCTCTCGCGGACGGTGTAACACCCCTATTATTCGTGATTTAATCAATTATTTGAATAATTTTTTTTTAATTAGCGAAACTTTAGTGGGATCGTTTGGATCCCTTGTCTTTTTTTATTCTTTTTATGTGACCTTGACAGTTTGTATAAGTAACGTTATTAAACCGATATTGAGAAAATTAATTACTTTTCTTTCTATCACTAATAGTCACAAATAGTCTTGACCCGAACGAAGGTAAGCAAATTTTTGGTTCACTGTAAAAAAGGGGTTTTCGTGTTGGGCTATCATCCAGATTTCTCGTGTTGGGCTATCATCCAGATTTCTCGTGTTGGGCTATCATCCAGATTTCTCGTGTTGGGCTATCATCCAGATTTCTCGTGTTGGGCTATCATCCAGATTTCTCGTGTTGGGCTGACAGCCAGATTTCCGGGTTGAGCTGACCTGACCGGACGGATTAGTGGCCGCAAGTTGCCGCCATTTAACTTTGGACAACCGCAAGTTTTTCCTTTTTTTTTCCTTTTGTTGTTTTATATCGGTACATAGACATTATTTGTCAATTTGTAATTTTTTTTCTTATAGGTCTTTAAATTAGCACTTATAGATATTTTCTCTAATTTTTATTTGGTACTTGTAAGCGACTTATAGGGGCGAGTGGTATTTTATTTTACGCCCAATACCAACGACCTTGAGAGCTCTCGCGGACGGTGTAACACCCCTATTACTCGTGATTTAATCAGTTATTTGAATAATTTGTTTTAATTAGCGAAATTTTAGTGGGATCGTTTGGATCCCCTTGTCTTTTTTTTATTCTTTTTATGTGACCTTGACAGTTTGTATAAGTAACGTTATTAAACCGATATTGAGAAATTAATTACTTTTCTTTCTATCAATAATAATCACAAATAGTCTTGACCCGAACGAAGGTAAGCAAATTTTTGGTTGCGACGTAGTTTATTTTTTTTATTAGTGGGCTCAATTTAGATCCATTCTGGAGGTTGAGTGACTAAATTGACTGAATTTGGATGAGGGTAAAACAATCTCCTGGCGCCCATTTTCTTTTTAGTTAACACCCTATATCAATCCACACCCCACTTCACTGTGGTTAGCCGGCATCCAAAGCGGATTACATAATCCCACGGAGGAAAATCGTTGAACGAGATTAACGCGTGGCACAGTGCATCCCAAAGTCTGCGCCGCGAGGCTAGCTAAGTGTGCCGCGAGGCTAGCTAGGTGTACTGCGAGGCTAGCTAGGTGTGCCGCGAGGCTAGCTAGGTGTGCCGCGAGGCTAGCTAGGTGTGCCGCGAGGCTAGCTATCTGTGCTGTGAGGCTAGCTAGGTGTGCCGCGGGACCTAGAATAAAATAATAATTAATACTAAATAAATAATGAAATCCAGACAATTTCACCTCCAGAATGCATAATAACGCGTTTTAAGAGGTTATCTTTTCCAAAATTTCGGACCTCCCCCTATGCTATGGGGTACTCCTCTAGCCCCCTTCCCAGATCCAACGATAGTAGGCGTGTGCCGTGGCTAATGAATATTCATTTGATACTGTGCCGTGGTCTTCATGTCACTGTCATGCTTCTGTAATCTAAAAAGAGCACTAAACTCTGAGCTTTCAAAGTTCCACATCACTCACTCCAACTTTTTCCATATTCGAGCCATCTGTTGAGGGTGTTATTAGAACAAATTTTATTTTATTAATCCTCATTTATTCCACAAGGTCTTCTGGATTAAATTTTTGTAATTGCAGGATCTGCACAAAATTCTGTGTACAACAAGATCAAAACCCTTCGGTGTGATACTCCTTACTCAAGCAAATGCAATGTGTTAAAATGCTCTATTTTAAACATATAATCTTGCTACATCAGACAGAAGAGATTGACGCTTTTAAATATAAATAATGTAAAACAATATTTTTAATTTAATACTGCACCATCACATACACACTGATTTAAGTACTTTAAATGGATTCATTTCTCATATCACCTCCTGCCAACCGATATTCCTAACCTCAAAACCTCACTCTGTGACCGTCTCGAGATGATTTAATTATTCACTGTCCGGTCTGCCCCTCTGCTGACATTCTGCTGCCCCTCGTCGCCCTTTGCTCTGCGGTTTCCATCTTCTCGGCCCGTCACCGCATTTGATCACAGCCACCAGACTCTGATGATGGCGATATAGTGACCGTGACTTACGACTGGTAGACGAACAGGGTCGGTTCGACGATAAACCAATTAGATAGTAAATCAGTCTTCTTTATTTAATATTTTGTTATAATGTAATTTTTATTATACCAAAAAATGTATTCAAGTAAACAGAAATCTGAAATTTTTAAATCCCAGTTCATCCTTTATGCATATTCTCCGATATCCTGTGCTTGTTCTATCATGTGTCGTCAGAATTTCTGGTGTGTGTTAACTTGGTGGCCCTTCCCACGCAGGAAAAGTTTTATCCTTTGTTATAATGGTTTAAAATTGATACTTCTTACTCTAGCATGCAAGTAAACCTGAAAAACAAAATGTACTTTCAATATTTAAACTATAATAAACTTACAGTTGCAGTTATTATACACTTTAGACCACATTCTAATTCCAAGGGCAAAAGAAAACATTTAAAAATGTTTGGCTCAAAAAGTTTTAAACCCCGAAAAAGTCAAACTTGGACTTTGACACCTCTTAACTTATTAAATTTAGGTTTTATGTTTATATGTACACCTTTTTCAAATTTTGAGCTCCTGGTACAACTCATCGTAAATTGGTGAGTTTATAAAGACAACATCGAATTTCCTAAAAATCTAAAACAAAACAAATTTGGCTGGACCACGTCTGGTCGAGGGACGTTAGACGATGGCGATTGCGAAATTAACTTGTTACAGAGGGATGAAACGAGATAGAGTGATAGTGGATTGATGGGTTTATGCCCGCAGTGAGTTCCGAATTGCTAGATGTTTTGTTATTTTGAGTTTTATGGTGGTCGGCGCCACCGCCAATTACTGAAAGTCTCGTACAGATTGTCCCACACCATGAATTAGTTGCCTACATATAATAATTTAAAACTGTACATATAAAAATTTCATCTAAATACTTTTGCTAGGCTTGATTGCTAAATTCACCCTGTATATGTTTTATATTAGTTTTTTTCTACTCCTGTACTTTAAATTACTTATTAAATGTGCGCTATCCGTTTTATATTAAACCTCATTATAACACACTTTTCATTATAACACTGATTTTGACCAATTGAATATAGCACACTGTTCATTATAAGTCTGATTTTGATAATAGAAACCCCTGCTTTCTATTATAAAACTGACTTGGCACCAATAGAGATCTCTACGTTGTAATCAAGTAGGTTGTTGGTAGATGTTAGATATTATATTGACAGTTCTGTGAAAGCTAATGTCAAAATTATTGTTGTTGTGTCAAATGTATTGTTTAATTTAATAAACGAAGCGACAACGGCGCTATAACCTACGCCACAGTATGGCAATAGATCGCAACACATATCCGAATTAAATTAAAAAAGGAAGTCAAAGTTGTTCCTTCTCCACGCGAGCGAGAAGGACAACATTGAGATACAAGATCTCCTCGTTCCCGCGTAAAAAGATCCAGACAGCGTCCGTGCCAGCCAGTGGTCGAATCTAGAAAGCGGAAACTAAAAAATTTAAGACCAGTTTGTCTCTAGCTGCGAATCAGGCTAGAACCCTCCGTTGTCCAACACAACGTAAATACATATCGTTTTTCAAATCAGTTCATAATAACTGAAGATTTGGAAGGTTCAGTACCTACTACTCGCACATGGCTAACCCTACTTTAAATCAGTTCATAATAGTGTGTAATCAGACTCCGTTGAGAGAACACATCTCCGATGTAATGTCACATCGTATTTTATTTCCTGTTTTACAAATCATTTCAACCCTTGACAGTTCAAAATGCTTTGTAAGCTTCAGTAATGTATATTTGAATGTACTTAAAGTAATGTAAACTATTCCACTGTTATTGTTATACCTGTTCATCGTTACTTTTTAATCATTGAAGATTTAATAAAAAGTGTTACTCACACTGTTATCTTTTATCTGGGAGTAACTGGATACAAGAAAAAACTACAGTCCACTGTACAAATCAAATTCAAACAGCATTTAAAGAGGCATCATAGTAATCAAACCGAAATCAGCTGACCTTGCAAATGGCTGCGCTTCGTATTCATCACTGAAATACGACATGACTTTACAGAACCGGCTTCAGTGACAAATCACGACATGTATCAAATAAATTAATAGTTTTCAGTTAAAGTACTTTATATTTTGTCATAGAAAAAATAGCGTATGCAACTTTCATGTAATGGCTATTAATACACTCGCTTAACTTGCTTACTTAACTTACCTAAAGCTCGTGTATTAATAGCTATCATTACATGATCGTTGCATAATATACTATTATTGCATTCTGTGAGACGATAGTAATTCAAGCTCTAGGGAGATTACTAGTGAGAGTATTAATAAAATTTTAGATTGGCAGTTCTTATTCTAATCAACACAGCCACAGTCTGCTCCCTTTTACCAAAATTGTCATTCACTGTGGTCTACTTTCAATTCAATGTCATTTTAAACTTCAAAATTTTCATATTTTGGACCCCATTTTGAAAGTTAAGAGGTACAGAGGGGCACATCAATATGTGAATTCTTTACTATTTGAATATGCCATTTTTTAGCCATTTTTTAGTTCGCAATTACATGCTTCTCTCCTTTTTAAAAGAATTAAAAGATAACCGTATTACCATTGAACCGCGGTTCAAGGCATACATATTTTATTCCGCAGCTACAATTAAAATTATTTTATAGTTATTACATATACAATTTATTCTATAATCTATGTATCTCGATCATTGGAACTAATCTGAAAATCTATCTCGATTACTACGTGTACATTTATGTAACCCAATTGAATGCATCACCATGTTAATTTCAACTCTGTTTCCATATTCTACTCCATTCTGCTCTGGGTCATAGGTTTATTTCAATTAGCATCATAGACGTAAAATAAAGGGTAAATTTTTGTTTCTTTTTTTTAAATTTTAAAGATCAACCAGGGACATAAAATATTAGGGAACGAGTACAAAGATAGGATGATAATAGTTATCATGGTTATTAATGAAATAATTAAAATATATTTTTATTTTTAAACACTTTTTGTTAAATGGCTCAAGTGAATTCGTGAATTTTTTATTGAAATATTTGAAAATTTGTTTTTTTCGAAAGTTGTTGAAAATTGTTAAGAATTGTTGAAAACTCGTTGAAAACTCGTTGAAAATTGTTGGAAAATTTGCAAAAATTCTAAAAAATTACTGGAAGTTATTAAAAATATATCATATAAATCAATAAAATATTTTCCAACGATCTTTTCTACAGAATGCCCTGTATAAGTCAAAATCTGTTTTGGGAATTCGTGACTTTTTCTTGTAATATTTGAAAACTCAGGAAAATTCTTGAAAATTGTATAAAGTTGTTGAAAATAGAAGAAAATTGTTAAAAATTGTTGAAAATTATTGAAAACTGTTGAAAATTGTTAAAAATTCTAAAAAAATACAGTATTTTACAATGGTACGTTTCAAATAATGACCTGTATAAGCCAAATACTATTTTGTGAATTCATGAATTTTTCTTGTAATATTTGAAAACTCTGGAAAATTCTTGAACATTCTATAAAATTATTGAAAGTTGTTGAGAATTGTGGAAAATAGTTGAAAATTGTTAAAAATTCTAAAAAATGACTGAATTTTATTAAAAATATATGGTAATAAACCAGTACAGTATTTTCCAATTTCAAAGAATGCCCTGTAGAAGAGAAATTCTACTTTTTGAACTTTTCTTGTAATATTTAAAAACTCTGAAAGATGTTTAAAATTATTGAAAGTAATTAAAAAATTGTTTAAAACTGTTATAAATTCTAAGACATTGTTGGAAATTGTTGAAAATTGTTAAAAATTCTAAAAAATGTAATCTAAGAGAAGTATATATCTCAAAATATTCTTCTTTATGGATATTAAAACCACTTATTTTGTTTAAAAGTGTTTTCATTTTTGACTTTTCGACTTCATTAATTGGAAGTCGTTTTCAAAATGTCATAACAAAATATATAATAAAAAATTTACTATAGAAACAGAACACTTGATAATCTTACAAAAATATGATAGCAACATAGGACACGGAGAAAGATTTTGAAATTGAAGATGTCAAAATCTGTTTCCATTATATTTTTGTGACGTTTCTGGGAACGAATTTTGAAAGAAGGATAGCGTTTGCATATTATAAGAGAATTTATACTTCGTCATAAATGAAGTTTTCTTAATAATTTTAAAAACTTATGCCGATATAGAGGGTATCTTTTTGCAATTAACTCTTTTTGTAAAATAGGCACAAAATTTACAAAACTTTATATAAAAATAAAAAATTCCAAAGTGATAAAGAACGAAGATCTCTTACTTCTCATTATAGTAAACCTCCACATTTTTATGGTTTACCTAAAATTCATAAACAACAATTACCATTAAAACCAATAATAAGTTCTATAAATTCACCTTGTCAAAATTTAGCAACATTTCTACTTAAAATAATAGATCCGTTATCAGGAAATACTAATTAATATTTAGATGTGCTACCATCTATGGTTAGAAGAGAGTATTGACACTAAAATTTGACTGATTCTAGTCAAGATGTCATATCCCTTTAAGAGATTAATACAAATTAATTTAAAACATTTTTTAGAAAAATTATCAAAACTCAAAATTACAAATTCAGATATAATGGTTAGTTTTTATGTAGTCAGTTTATTTTCAAATGTTCCTGTCAATAAAACTCTTAATCTTGTGAAAAAAAGTGATAATACATTAATAAATAGAACTAAATTAAGCATTTCAGCAATTCTAAAATTGTTGGAATTATGTATTAAAACTAGATACATATTTTCAATTAAATAGTGATTTTTATCAGCAAAATTTTGGTATGGCAATGGGTCACCTTTATCACCAAAATTATGTGATATTTTCATGGAGGAAATTGAACCATCTATGGTTAGAAGAGAGTATTGACACTAAAATTTGACTGATTCTAGTCAAGATGTCATATCCCTTTAAGAGATTAATACAAATTAATTTAAAACATTTTTTAGAAATATTATCAAAACTCAAAATTACAAATTCAGATATAATGGTTAGTTTTTATGTAGTCAGTTTATTTTCAAATGTTCCTGTCAATAAAACTCTTAATCTTGTGAAAAAAAGTGATAATACATTAATAAATAGAACTAAATTAAGCGTTTCAGCAATTCTAAAATTGTTGGAATTATGTATTAAAACTAGATACATATTTTCAATTAAATAGTGATTTTTATCAGCAAAATTTTGGTATGGCAATGGGTCACCTTTATCACCAAAATTGTGTGATATTTTCATGGCGGAAATTGAAATTCTAAATAAACAACATTGGTTTAGATATGTAGATGATATCTTTGCAATTTGACGACACGATAGGGAAAATATTCATAAATTTTTATATAATATTAATAATTCGGAACCTACTATTAAATTTACAATTGAAATTGAAAATAATAAAAAAATACCGTTTCTTGATATACTAATACACAATAACAACAATTGTATTAGAAGAGAAACACATACAAATAGGTATCTAAATTTTAATTCAAACCACTCAATTTGTGTTAAACGAGGTATTGTCAAATCTGTTTCCGATAGAGCAAAAACAATTTGTTCAAATGACAATATTTTAAATAATGAATTTTGTTAAATCTGTCTTGATTAAGAACAACTACCCAAGTAGATTTATAAATTGTGAACTTTACCGAGACATCAAAAATAAAGAACAAAATTTAAATCCCCCAATACTTCATTCAAATATAGTAAAAATCCCTTATATTCCAAATTTATCCGAAAGAATTAGAAGAATTGGCAATATATTTCATTTGAAAATAGTTTTTCAAACTAATAATACATTCAAATCTTTTAATACAAAAAATTAATTTCATGCGAATGTAATAAATTTTATATAGGAAAAACATCTAGACCTTTTCATATTAGACTTAAGGATCACCAAACATACATTAAAAATAAACAATTCGAAAAATCAAAAATATGTGAACATGCATGGGATTTTGGTCATAAAATACAATTGAATTCTTCAACTTGATTATTAAAAAAACCTAATAATTATAACCGCAAAGTTAAAGAAGCAGCATTGATATGATTAAATAATAACGAACATGTTTCTAATTGTTTGGTTGATATTTCAAAAATTTGGATGCTTATTTTACAAAAAGAGTTAATTGAAAACAGGATACGCTTTATATCGGGATAGTATCTGGTTTTTTCTTATGATAATATTATTAGGAAAACTTCATTTCTGACGAAGTATAAATTCTCTTATAATATGCAAATGCGATATCCTTCTTTCAAAATTCGTTCCCAGAAACGTCACAAAAATATGATGACATCTTTCTCCGTTGCTATCATATTTTTGTAAGATTATCAAGTGTTCTGTTTCTATAGTAAATTTTTTATTATATATTTTGTTATGTCATTTTGAAAACGACTTCCGATTAAGGAAGTAGAAACGTCAAAACTTAAAAAACTTTTAAACAAAATAAGTGGTTTCAATATCCATAAAGAAGAGTATTTGAAGTACAAAGCCACTATGAGTTATAGAAATGAAGTATATATATATTATTATCTAAAGTCAATATTTTATAATATAAACAAAATGAAAATTATGGCTTGCTAAATTTTCAATATTTTTATATATTAAAGTCCAATTGCACTTTCTTAGAAGAAAGAACAATTATTGTTGTTAACTTTTAAAATCCATGTAAAAACTGCAGACGCATAATTTGTATGAACTTCAAAAAGAACTTTAGAGTTCATGTTAAAATCTGCCACAGAACAGTAAATTGTAATTATAAGTCTAATGTCTAGTCTATATTGAAAATACCAAATAAATGTCCCGATGCGATCAGTCTAGTATTTACCAATGGCCTATTTTAAAGAATGCCCTTTATATAGCCAAATTCAATTTTTTTGTCAAGTGAAAAATATTGTTTCATAACTTTCAGAATGGTGGCAGACTACGTCTATGTTTTCAATAGCAATTCGTTCGAAAAACTAATTCGATGAGCGATGAGAGATTTCCGCGAAAATAGAGATATAATTAATTGATTATTACATAGTCGAATTCGTAGCTCTAATGACATAGAAATATAATGTAACTAATTTGTTAGTCTGGAAAAGATTTATATGGTTAAATCTATCAACATAATTGAAAATATATGTTGGCGATGGGAATTGAAATATATTTATTTTATTAATAAACAGTCGACTAAAACAATAAAAGTATAATTATTTATTAGTATAGTCTGTTACATAAGTAAAACTTTTATGCTTTCGTCAGATACTTAAAGATAAAATCTAAAAATCGACATACAAACAAAATTTAAAACAACAGTCAAAAGTATGATCCAAAATGGTCATTATGGTTTACATTTTTAAAATTCAAACGCTCTATTTAAAGACTAAACAATAAAAAACATTCAAATTCAAATAAAATTTGATCATATTCGAGTATAAAATTCAAAGAATGAGATATATAGTCAATATCAAGTTTTGTCACCCATAGGGCTTGAACATTTTGACTCTTTTTTGCCCTACTTTTAGATAGGTCCTGAAAAGCAACAAAACATCTTTTAGTAGGGTATCAGGTAAAAAAAAATATATAAGAAAAATGATGCCAAAAATGTTATATGATTACCCACGCTATCTTCTTCAGCTTCTAACAAAAAAAGAACAGATTTAAAATCCTTTGTTGTATTTATTTGTTACTTTTTTGTTATAAATGAAGACCAGGAATCGATGTCCTCTTCAGGGAAAGTAGTAGTAAAATAAATCTCATTCAAATATGGACTTCGAATATAAGCTTACTTGGGAGTATTTCTTGCATCGTTGTATCTGAAATCGAATAGTTCCTTGGTTCATTTTGGTTTGTGTTGAAATATCAACACCCTACGCCTATGCCAAAAAGAAATAATCAAATAAAATAATTTAAGTCCAAAACCCCCTCTACGCCAGTGAGCCAACCGTAACCTTGAATACAAATCGATGCTAGATAGTTAAGTTAAATATCATAAGACCTATGCTAACGTACGGTGCGATTGCCTGGGGAGTCAAAACTAGCCAGCAGACAGTCGTACGCAAATTGAATCAAATCCAAAGAAAAGCATGCCTCAACATAACAGGGGGCATGAGAACCACACAAACTAGAGCAACGGAGGTGATCCTTGGTCTCACCCCCCTTGACATATGTATTAAGGAGGCTGTTGTGATGACCATGAGACGGCTACGCTTTACTTGTATACAACCTGACGTAGGATCCGGTAAGTCGAGGTATGACTTGTGGAACGAGGTCCGTGGGGAGGTCCCATTGCTAGAAGCCAACACGGATTCAATTGCACCAAGATATGCCTTTCATAGGCCCTACAGGGTAATAATAAAAATGTACAAGCGGTTACATTGGCAGCAGATGCATTGTGCATCTACACATATGGGTCTGAAACAAATGAGGGGTCAGACTGAGGAATTTATTCCAGACCCTGAATCTCAATATAAAATGGGCAATGGGTTCTAATGCCAGTGTAGCTCAAACAGAGCTCACTGCTATCTCCATCGCTACAAAAGAGACTACCAGAAGAAGCATTACTGGTAATAATATTTACATCCTTACGGACAGCAGACAGGCACTACTAGCTCTGAATAGACAACGCATTACATCATGTTTAGTGCTAGAATGTCACCAGGCTATGATCAAGGCTTGCAAACAACAACTTTTGGGACCTGGCACTTTCATAGGCTTATCGGCATCAGCTGTGGCTGACCTGCTAAAGAAGCACTCCATTGACAAGTTTAAGGGTAGATGGGACGACGAAACAGGCTGCAAGCTAGCCAAGGAACTATTACAGTATCCGAACAGCGAAACAGCCAAAAAATACATGACTATGAACAGACAGAACCTGCGCACGGCCACAGGTATCCTGTCTGACCACTGTCATCTACAAAAACATCTCTACTGGATGGGGTTAGCTGACACTCCACTGTGTAGAGGATGTGAACAGGAAGACTAGACTGTTGAACACATTATTTGCGAATGCCCGACACTCTCACAAATAAGACATTTTCTTTTCGGAGAGCAGAGGCTAACACTTATCAACATGAGGGAGCTACTTACTTTAAACAAGTAGGATGGCAGTAGGATGGCTGACGAGCTAGACGGAAGGCTCAACCTCAGAAGGATGCACAATGGGCCACATGTGGCCTAAGTGCTGTGAGGTGAACACCCTTCCATCTTTACAGATACAGAGATACTCAAATTAAACTCTCTTCAAGAATTCAATATACCACAACAAACAAAAACATTGCTAGCGGAAGTAAAACATTTCGCATCCCATTTACGGAAGTAATAAAGTCTAATATTCAGAAACACATAAAAAACCACAGTCACTACAAAGTAGAGTGAATAACATAAGAATTATCGAAAACAATCCTATTGATCAAGATCACTCGGATGATCCATTACGTCACGGCTGGCGTACGTGCTGACCAAGATGAAACCAGAGCTAGAAGCTCATAACTTCTTAAAAAGCAATTAACCATACCCTTTTAAATGGAACATAATTATTTAAAATCAAAGTAGTTTTTGGTAAACCTCACAATGTAATAAAACCCGAGCAAGTGTCAGATGAATTACATGTAAACCTGAGTAGGTAATTTGTGCCTGTAACCTGGAAGTTCTTTAATATAAAACAGGGTGTGCTCTTCAGACATTGGAATAGTATCTACAGGGTGAGTGATCTGGTCCAATTCAGTTTGGATGTCTACTAATCTGTTGGCAATTATGGCTTGGGTTAACCTGTCTGGAAAGGTGCGTTATATTAGGCCTGTTGTTTGCTCCACTCTAAATGTTATATAAATATGGAGAAGAGTACGAGATTGACATCTCCCGAATCTTCAACTTGAAACTCTGGTTTCTTATTTCATATCGTATTATATTGTAGGAATGAATCGCAACTCCACCTCGTCTTTTAAGGCGCTCTCCAGAAAGTGTAAAATAAATTTCATTGCTAGATCGATATTAATTCTTTGAGACATTGGAGTGTTTGAAGACATTGTCTTTTGTGTTTTGTGGAGTTTGCGGTGACCCTTCATCTGCTGTTCCAGCAAGTGAACTGGTCTGGATGCAGATGTTGAGAAGTCTACGTACAGCAGGATGTTTAGATGGCGATGAATGTCATCTGAACCTAGTGATGTGTTCTAGATTTTATGTGATTATAGAGCACCATGGCAAATAATAATAGCCGTCACTCCCCCGCACAAGCTCTGCTTCTGTTCTATTATAAAAATAAAATATGTTGCTTTTTGTAAACTGGATATTTTATGAAAGAAAATGGATTCACATACAATTTATTTGTATGCGACAAACACTTTTGTTTATATTTCTATCTATATTTCATCTTTTTTTTCCTATTCCTGAAAACTTCGTTGTATATGTACTCATGTCAAACCACGTAGATTTAATACTTAGGAAAAGTTGGGGAAACCTCAAGGATTATTCTTAACTCGAAGGCGACTTACTCGGGCTCAAGTTTTCTAAGAGTAATCCTACGCATACACACCGACAAAAAATTTCCAAGCTTTTCACCAAGTTTTCCCCTTTCAGCAATACGGCGGGACATCATAAACGCGGAACGACCGCGTTTTTAGGAGGGATAATATTTGGTTTGTTCGAATGCTTTTAGAGGAGAGTGGGGAAACTGTGAAAACAAAATGTGACTGTAATTTAAGAGTAAAATTCTTTCAAGAATAACACCTTTGAATGATTGAATTGAACTAGGATATATTCGATAAATTAATAGGGAAAATAAAAGTGGAATACCTACTTGATAAACTTAAACAATAAGCGTTCCAATCTTCATGTAATTTAAAGCCGAAGACAACTCAATTGATCAAGATGGTGCGAATCAGGTTGTCTTGTCGGCCGTCCTGGTGAATAGCACTTTAATGGTAAACTCCCGTCTTTTCAAACTTGCTACTATTATTTTCTTTTTTAAAGTATATATAACGTGTAAATTTGGTTTTAGGCTTTCTCAATTATTTAGTGATTTTAAGTACCTTAAATTTCCTATGCATTTTCATTTCGGTTCTTAAAAACATGTCTTTTGTCTTCGTGATTCACAGAATCCATCTTTTATGGCTAGGAGACGTTTCATCTCGACTTTAACTAGTGATTATTTCCTTTTATAGAGTTCGTTTGGGTAAGTGTGCTAAAAATACGTGGAGTTTAGTATTGTGTCGTGGAGTTTAGTATTGTGTCGTAGGAGTGACTCGCACTGTACATTCTGGTTTAAACTATATTTTTATTAGCCGTTCGTGGACAATGTTTTCCCATTAATCGATCAAATTATAGATTGTTTACAACTAGAACAAATTGTGGTTAGGTGTCACTGTCAACATTCTGACTTTAGAATCTTCTTTTTAATTCGGCACTGTTGGCTTCGTATAGCCACCACTAGTTTGCACCAGTTTCATTTCGGGGAGAAGTCCTCGAACTCTTATATTTATGTTGGTAACCTTGTCGGGATGTGACGTTTTCGGTAGTAATTTATGCGCATAGGACTATTTGTGGATATTTCGGGAGGATTGGGTTGATAATTAGAAAAGCCGGGACTTTTGGTTGGCCATTATTGTGTATTGAATAGTTGGTTGGTGTTGAGTTCCATTTTGAAGGAGGCACAATTTATCGAGTGAGATTCAAACCAAGTGGAACCGGCCCAACCAAAGGACGCCATTCTTAATTTGTAGGGCGAATTTGTGAGTCCTCTTCTTATCACCAGCCGTAGCGTTCGGAAGATTGTTGCAAGCTGCCCACGTGTGTTCACCACTTGTAGTAGGGTAGGTTTCACTCTATTTAATGTTCTTTTTTTTCTACGAGCTACTGATAACCCTATGATTTATTTTGGGCTTGTTAAACATGTGATTGTGTAGACTGTAGAGGGTATAATACGTTTTATTTTGGGGTTCTTGTGTTTGGCGGAAGAGAGCCAAATTTTCTTGTGTTTGGTGGAAGAGAGCCAAATTTTCTTGTGTTTGGTGGAAGAGAGTCAAATTTTCTTGTGTTTGGTGGAAGAGAACCAAATTTTCTTGTGTTTGGAGGAAGAGAGCCAAATTTTCTTATGTTTGGTGGAAGAGAGCCATTTTCTAGTGTCTGGCGGAAGAACCGCCAATTTCGTATGCTAGACGGAGTAAACAGTCTTTTTACTTGTGTTTGGCGGAAAGAACCGCAAATTTCGTTGATCTGGTAGAGAGGAAATCTACAACCCACCGTTTAAGACAGGAACGACAAAGAGTACCGCAAGTTACGATTTTAAAGTACCTGAATTTTTGTTTATTGCTTAAATTTCTTAAAATATTTACAAGTTAGCTGTAACCGTCGTTTAAGGATCGTAAATTTATTACAGTAATTACCTACTCGCCTTAGAGAGCTCTCGCGGTGAAAGTTTTTGATAAACCGATCGAATTCGGTCCCCTAAAAACGCTCTGACGCAAATCAAGGGTAATTTCTTTTATGTTAACAAGATTAACTGTGAAATTTAATGTTTTAAATTCATTACTTTTTTTTAAGTTCAATTTGTATAATTGGGGTAACCCATTGGACTTTTGTGTCCTACTGTCAATTATTTTTCTTTATATTGTCACTCTTACTATTGTCCAAATTATTTTCATTTGTTAAGGTCACTAAAAGTTACTTCTCTATATAAAGCAAGTTAAGCAAACGATTGATTTTTTTCAACAAACGTAGTTGTCTTGATTTTGTGGGATCAATCTTAGATTCACTTTGGAGGTGAGATTATTTGGGGATGTGGTTAAATAATCTCCTGGCGCCCATTATAATTTAAAAATCTTTCTCGAACTCACCCCTTCTACACTGAGGAGGATTATATAATGCCACGAACAATATCTTAATTAAGAATAACTCATGGCAATATTTAAATAAAGAAAAATTCATCAGTGACCCTTAACAAAACATCCGTATCCCATCTTTCAAAAAATCTCGATCGCTTTCATCACCTGCAAAATCAATTCATACGCGACCTCGAAACCCTTCTGAAATGACCACCATATTTTAAATCCTGAAAAAATAACGTCATTTCCTCGACAATAAATTCCTGTTACGAAATCTCCAACGGTGGCCATTACATCAGCCGACCCTGTCGATATCCTTTCATCACTCAGGCGGCCCCGTCCTGGCCCACCTCAGGCTATCTACCCTTAAAATCCCGGTTTCGGAACAGCCCCTGGTACTGGATCTATTCCATGCGATAATGAAACTTATATAGAGGGAGTTTGGAGATAATGTTCCACGAGACGTGTCGGTTAGTTGGCATTAGGTTTGCCCAACGTTTTCGCTAATCTAACAATGGGTGATTTACTTTCAACACTGTTCTCTTCTCTGGCCAAGGGCTATGAAAGTTTTGGAGAGGATGGTCAGAACGCACTGGCGTGCCACGGGTTCGATTTTTACCTAAATATATTTTGATGATATTTACACTCGCTATTATATTAATAATGCCATCATCTGGTCTAGAATTAAAAGTAACATATGTTAAAATAACTAGAACGTTATATGCAGTTGAAGTTATATAACACAAATACAAATCTTTAGTAATAATCTAAAAAAAAATCATAAAGGCCAATTAAAATTATCACTTATTGGATCAGCAGCCAAAGGTAAATTAGCAGCCAAAGGTAAATTGGAGTGAGTGTTAAACCTAACGTCAGGCTCTTTATAGAAATATTCAATGCATCTGTTGCTATCGCGTGAATATTTTTAATTGGTCGTTTATTCTTTTTCACTCTGATTACATGGTTTACAATGTCAAATTATACCCAAACAAGAGACGACCTTTCATTTTTTGATTCTGTTTTACCTCATATAGTTTACTGACATTACTTTATCCTCCAGCCTATTTAAATCAGATGGTGTGAAATGTTTCTGGAGTTAAGTTGTGGTCCATGCATCTTCTGCAAATTATATCCTTCCATAAGCCCCCAAAAGTCTACGGTGGTGGCGTTCACACGCAGACGAAAGTTAGAGGGATTAGGTCCTTTAAGACTGCAGGGGAACGAAATACACCTAAGGGGGGAGGTGGATTATCTCGTGGTGATTCTAGACTCGAATCTCACCTAGAGCCCCCCTTTATGGAAAGAAATGGGGGTTAAGACCAGACATGTTGTATTGGTTATACAACATGGTGGTCAAACCCTCAATAACATATGGAGCAACAGTGTGGTGGCCCAAGACACCAGGAGCTGCCAAATCAAGACTAATCAAGGTGCATGTCTTGGCATAACAGGGGCGATGAAAACCGCGCCCACAGCTACCATGGAAACACTGCCAGGTCTGCCTCCTTTGCACCTAGTAGTGCAAGGGGAGGCAAGAATGGGTGCTTACAAGCTGGAAAACTTACTAAACTCCCGTATGGAAGGAGCAGAGCTTGTCACAACTGTGTCAAACGACAAATTCAATATGGAAACTGACCATAGGACAAAACAATAAAACTTTAACAGTCCATTCAGAGTGTTAATTATAGACAGGACTGAGTGAACTGACAAAAAACACTACACAAGCTTCAAGGTAGTAAGGTCTGATATACAGACGGATCCAAAACCAAGGAGGGAGTAGGAGCAGGGATATACTCCAAAAATGTAAGAGTTAGCCACAGCTATGTCTTGGATATAAATGCTACGGTAGTTCCAGCGGAGATATACGCAATTCTACAATGCGTCAGAGAAAGTAATATGAGAGGTCTCAAAAACCAACAGATCCTAATCGTGGCAGACAGTCAAGCGGCACTGAAGGCAATTTCAAGCCAGGAAGTGACGTCTAAACTCGTATGGGAATGCATCGAAGAACGTAAAGTCCTAAGAGACCAGAACAGAGTAGTGCTAGCCTGGGTACCTGGACAAAAGGTATCGATGGATATGAAAAAACTGATCAATTTGCAAAAAGGGAAGCAGGAGAAATACCCGATACAGAACAGAGTACCGAAGTGTGCAGTCCGTGGAGCTATAAAAACCTGGATAAGGGAAAGACACTTTTAACACTGACAAAATGTGTCAGGGCAAAAGCACAGAAAATCCTTCATGGGAAGACCGTGTTCTAAAAGAACAGCTGAACTACTCTTACTGAGCAGAAGTAAGCTGAGAGTGATAACAAGACTCATGAATAGTCATGCACCAATAAAAGAGTTCTTAAACAAAATTGGACTGTACAATGGAGACCTTAGGTGCGGGCTATGCAATAAGGAACCAGAGACAGTGAAACATGTACTATGCGATTGCGAGGTATTGGATCGCAAGAGACAAACACTTTTTGGGAAACCAACGTAAGACCCAAAAAGTTTTAACAGAAAAACGCAATAAGCCAATAGGCTTCATCGATATCGGAGATCTTGGATCAGAAGGGCCCAGATGACCATCGCGTGAATATTTTTAATTTGTCGTTTGTTCTTTTTCATATTTTCTTTTTCAGAAATATTGTAGCCTCACTTTGATTATATGGTTTACAATGTCAAATTATACCCAAATAAAAGACGACCTTTCATTTTTGTTTCTGTTTTACTTCATATAGTTTACTGACATTACCTTATCCTTCAGCCTATTTAAATCAGATGGTGTGAAATGTTTCTGGAGTTGAGTTGGGGTCAATGCATCTTCTGCGAATTATGTCCTTCTATTTCCTTCTATTTTTGGTGGTCAGTTTTAGTACAAAAATCAGGGGACTTTTTTCACATTTTACTTTTCGCTACATCCACTGCAGGTTGAAGGACATAATCACTATTTTGTCTTCTTGTTTAATAATGTTTTTGCTTAAAACATTATCAACACTGGTCGTTTCGTAGTACTTATTATAATTTTGTTCGACATAAGATTTTTTAATATATTTTTGTTAACCCGTATTTTATCCCAACGATCCGACACTAGTGTCAAAAGATAATTTCCCGTTTCAGAGTAGCATCGGACTATTGCATTCGTTTTGTTAAGTTTGCTGACCTTTCTCTTTTTGGCTTGTGTTCCCCTTCGATTGTCTGAATTTTTCAGCAGGAAGTTCAGGATAATTTTTCAGGAAAACCAATGACAAGAAAAGAGAGAAAATTGGCGGTCGATTTAACACTTGTTTCCTCACGAGAAATTATTTGCTTTTGTCCCAAATGGGTTTTCAAGATTAACTGAAAATAAGACAATGAAACTAAATAACATTTCATGGAAATTAAAATACAGAAAATTATTATTAGCACTAAAAATGTCTTAAATTGTGTTAAGCAAAAGGAACGGGAGTTGGCAGTGGAATGACCAATAATATTTTATTGCTTTGTTTTCTTATCATTTGCCATGGAGTCTAAATTAATGACTCCTAAACTACAACATTTAACTGTTCTTTTTTTATATAGATTGTCCGAATAATGCAGCTACAGTATCTAAAACAGGACCGTTCCGGGATATTTTATCACCCCATGCAAAAAACATATCCCTACATAAATAACCGAAATATAAACTTTGTAAAATGTAATATTTCTCACGAAAATATTTCTCATGGAATTAAGAAGAAGAAGAATGGCGATGATATTTGACAGCAGTTGCTTACAGGCCAGAACCTTGATGCATGACGCCATTTACAGTAGCCAATATACAAGTAGTACCTACTTCATTATATATTATCTGTTCCGTTAGTTTCATGGATTCTGTTATGATCCTCTGTTTTATATGAATATCTGGTCACTTTTCCGCATACATATGTCATTTTGTCCTTGCAATGTGAGCAATTGCCTACTTTGCAAATGAAAATTTGTGAAGAAAAGCGTACTTTAAATGGTGGTCGTAGAAAAACATATTTTCGTACTCTACCAAAAAAAGCAACTTGGCAACATGGCAGCGAGTAAGACAGACGTGTGTGAAGATGCAATCAACCAATACAACGTATAAGAAATAATATCTGGTCACCGAGCTTCGCTCTTAATATTCAAATCTAGGGAGATAAATAAAAAGTTGATTGGCGATTGGCTTGAAAGTAGGCGGGAAAATTAAAAAAGCTGTCAGTGTTAATTTTCAATTGGCTGCAGATGTTGTTGACGTTTATTAACTGCTTGTCACAGAGGTTAGTTAAATGCATTAAAGTTGCCTAGTTTCTGGGGATTTCACCCTTTTAGGGCAACTTCTACTGACGCTTGATCTTCGCGAATTGTCACGGTGGACAGGCCCCGTTTCCGGGACGTGCAACAGCAGCGTGTAGGGCACACGTCCCGTCAACAGAAGATCGCCCAGCTCACTCTATTTATCACTATATAAGAAAAACTCTATGTTCAATTGATTTTATTATTTTTTGATCTGCAGTGAAGGAAAATTATAGGTCTGATATTCATACTTGGGTAAAAACCTCCACAAATACCTGTGACCAGACTCTCGAGGTGTGGCAGATATTGATATCATATTTTTTCAAAAATTCTTTCTCTCTCTCTCTCTCTCTCGCTGATCATGAAAACTTAAATATTAAAACTGTCCGCATAATAAAATAGTAGCCGTAAGGGGTAGTCTCACATTATCGGGGAAGGGAAGACAGGTGTCCATTTTAACAGTGTTACTCAATGTTCCTATAAATATTTACCTAAACCCATGATTTCTGAAATTGAATTGGCAACGTTGTATTTTCAACTTTGAATTAATAAGATGGCTGTCATTTGACAAGCAAATTATTTATGTCCGTCAAATGAACCTTTCCTTTTTTATATAAAGCGACAAATTTAAAATTGAATTCTTTCTGATTAAAACGCCAGAAATTAAATAAAGTCAAACCTTTTTACTACTATACTATACAGAAGAAAGGAGTGCAGTATTTAATTTGCAGAACGTAGTACAGGTTCAAGAGGTAGAAATTTTATTTTTACCTCATCCTTCAATGCTTATTTGTAGTTAAAATTTAAATTTTAATACATCTGATCGGCCTAATATAGTTTTTGTCTAGATTCTTGTTTCCATGGTTTTTACTGTAATAAATTTGTTCTTTTGACAGATAAGTCAGACTTTATTTATTCATAGCCGTATCGTATGTATTTTAATTGATTCAGAATTTTGTATTAATATATATTTCAAAATGGCTTCATTCTAAAAATATTATCAGTCCTCCTAAATCCTTGAAGGCAGAATTATTAGTAATAGCAAGGCAACATAAAAACAAATTCAAAAAATATATTATGGATGAGATGGCCAGAGAAAAAGGAATTAAAATTCTCAGATTTCCTCCGAACCACGCAGAGTTAAATTCCATTGAACTGATCTGGTCTCAATTATTAAAAGGTTATGTTTCTCAAAACAATAAAACATTTAAATTTCCTGATGTGCGAAATTTGTTTTTGAAGGCAGTTTCAGATGTAAATAGAGAACATTGGGGAAAATGCATTGATCATGTTTAAAAATGTGGAAAATTCATTTAGGAAAGTGGATATATCAATGGATAATTTAATAAAACAATAATAAACATCAGAAAAGACAATTATAGTGATGCCAGTAGTTTTAGTGAAGACAGTGACTTTTAAAGATAGTTCTTGAACTAACTTTTTTTTTAATCTTTGAGTTTAGGTAAGTACTGAAGCGTTACTTTTAATGCCAAGAGATTTAATTTAATCCCAACATATAATCCTCCTTGTTATTTATTGGTTAAATTTAATTCGTTCAATGTTAAAGTGTCGGATGCATAAAGTTTATTTTTATTTTTTGTAAATAATATAACTTCAAAATTTAATCTACGAAGTGCGTATATATATTTGATATGCTGTCACCTTATTTATATTATAGAAACTTATTTTGCAAAGTACGCCTATGGAATGTGACGTTATATCCCCACTTTGACTGTACTCATCTATCCTTTATAGTATATATTACTATAGAAACAAATTATTATTATGTGCCGTTGCTAGGAAATAAAACTAAAAGCTTAACTTTTCTTGTAAATATCTCGGAAGATCGAATTTTCACAGACATTGGACCTACATTTTTCGCCGATTTAGATAGGAATTAGTCTACCCTGAAAGTTTCATTGAATTCTGACGAGTGGATTTCGAGATCCTCTGGACACACATACACACACACACACACACACACACATACAAACCTTGCTCGTTTAATAGTATTTGATTAACAGTCCTCCTAAATCCTTGAAGGCAGAATTATTAGTAATAACAAGGCAACATAAAAACAAGTTCGAAAAATATATTATAGATGAGATGGCCCGAGAAAAAGGAATTGAAATTCTCAGATTGCCTCCTTACCATGCAGAGTTAAATCCCATTGAACTGATCTGGTCACAATTATTAAAAGGTTATGTTTCTCAAAACAATGAAGGCAGTTTCAGATGTAAATAGAGAACATTGGGGAAAATGCATTGATCATGTTAAAATGGTGGAAAATTCATTTAGGAAAGTGGATATATCAATGGAAAATTTAATAGAACCTATAATAATAAACCTCAGAAAAGACAATTATAGTGATACCAGTAGTTTTAGTGAAAACAATGACTTTTAAAGATAGTTCTTGAACTAACTTTTTTTTTAATCTTTGAGTTTAGGTAAGTATTGAAGCGTTACTTTTAATGCCAAGAGATTAAAAAAAGTTTAATCCCAACATATAATCCTCCTTGTTATTTACTGGTTAAATTTAATTCGTTCAATGTTAAAGTGTCAGATGCATAAGGTTTATTTTTATTTTTTGTAAATAATATAACTTTAAAAAAAATTTAATCTACGAAGTGCGTATATATATTTTATATGCTGTGACCTTATTTATATTATAGAAACTTATTTTGCAAAGTACGCCTATGGAATGTGACGTTATCCCCACTTGTTCTGCCCTCCTCTCTCCTTTATAGTATATATTACTATAGAAACAAGTTATATTATCTCTGTCGTTGCTAGGAAATAAACTAAAAGCTTAACTTTGCTTGTAAATATCTCGGAAGATCGAATTTTCACAGACATGAAACCTGCATTTTTTGCCTATTTAGATAGGAATTAGTCTACCCTGAAAGTTTCATTGAATTCTGACGAGTGGATTTCGAGATCCTCTGGACACACACACACACACACACACACACACACACACACACAAACATACATACATACATACAAACCTTGCTCGTTTAATAGTATTTGATTCATGTGCAAAACTGTATTATGCTTTCCCCTACAAATTTTGCACTGTTGAAAAATCACCGCAAAAGTATAATAAATAATCTTTTTTGCAAAACACTTACGTGGTAGTCTATGATGAATTATAATTATCATAGGCTTTATTAATGTTGTTGGAATCGGATAGCTCACCATGTCATAAGAGCCAGAAGAGTTAAAAAATTAACAGACTCTCGCTACTTCGCGATTGTTTATTGTTGATACCAAGTACAGAATGAACGCATTTTTTTTTTAAATTAAGCGATGTTTACAACAAAGTTACTGGATGAGATTAACGCCACCGGCGACCCAACGTCGATAAGTTTGAGTTGGTTCAACGTATATCGAATTCGAAAACTATTTCAATGACCAGAATGGAAACACATCCATGTAGTGGAAATTAGCATGGTAATTCGTTGAATCGCGTTATCCTAATGGACCCGTTCGACAGATTAGTTCCGATTGGATAGTCCAAAAACGCTGTGTGAGTAGTCCACTCTCTAATCAGATTATAACTAAGGCATTTGTTATTAAAGCGAGGGATTATGGTGAGAGCGGCGGTTTACTGGAGGACCGTATGTTGTGAATCGGTCGGGTTGGCGGCCAGGATATGCGGTTGAGGTTTTGTGGTGGCGGCGGCGGTGGTAACAGCGATCATATGGACGAACAACTGACAGACTTTGATTTTGTTTGTATTTTTATCGTCGATAATTACCTACCACTTGAGAAGATGTTTGACATTAATAATTCATAATACGTAGAAACAGAGCTGAAGCTTTGGCCCATAAAAATATATCATTTAAAATTACTTACCCTTACAGGGTGTAATTGAAATCTGTACAAATATTTGGACTGCGAGGTCTATGTGATACCCTTAACCGATATTTTTAATTTTTTTTTTAAATTCGCAGTAGTATTTAGGTAACATTATAAAATTTGATAGATAAAACGATAAATGAATTGTTTCGTCCATTTTATGTGCCGGCAACAAAAAAAATACCGGTACCTACCATAAGAAATAAAAGTGATTACATCTACATAATAATTTATAAGCGATTTGATCTCGTTTACCAAGCAATGTAGAAATAAGAATTTTAATAAAATACACACCTTTGTCTGACGAAACAGGAACTAACACAAACGAATAATTGACTTCACACAATATCACTTGTTTGGAAAGGAAGGAACAGCTTCATAGTAGAGGTCAGGAGTCGGAGTGACACCTTTTTTTTCCAGACAGGGCCAATTTCGTCTCTCCCCCAAATTTTCTTAGGTTAAAAAAGTTTTTACCCTCGGCGTCTCTTTCAAAACGGCCAAAAACCACCCCCTTGAGGGGTTAAACGGGCTTTATAAGGTTCCCACACTTTCTCCCCATGCTAAGCACGGTGGTGGTGGTGTTGGATATCGCTTGTAACCTCCATCAACCCCTCCACCGCCCAATACTCTCCCCCGAAAGGGGTCAATTTTTATAAGTGACATCCTTTTTTCCGGACAGGGTCAATTTAGTCTCTCTTCCCCATTTCCGAGGTCGCTGAAACCGAATCTAAGGTTAAAAAAAGTTTTTACCCTCGGCGTCCCCTTCGAAACGGCCGAAAACCATCCATAGAAGGGTTAAACGCACTTTAAAAGGTTTCTCTGTAGAAAAACACACTTTCCTCCCATTTTTGAGGATGCTGAGCACAGTGGTGGTGTTGGATATCGCTTCCGACCACCACCAATCACTTCACTAGCCAATACTTATATTTGCCGCTTATATTTAAAAAAAAATCAACCCTTTCGGGGGAGAGTATTGGTCGGTGGAGGGGTTGGTGCCTCACCGCCGTGCTCAGCATCCTCGAAAACGTATATATTTGCCGCTGATATTTAAAAACAATTGACCCCTACCGATGGCCGATGGAGAAGTTGGGGGAAGTTGGAGGCGATATCCAACACCACCACCGTGCTCAGGATCCTCTAAAATGGTGGGAAAGTGTGTTTTTCTACAGGGAAACCTTGTAGAGCGCGTTTAACCCCTCCAGGGGGTGGTTTTTGGCCGTTTTGAAGGGGACGCCGAAGGTAAAAACTTTTTAACCTCAGAATTGGTTTCAGCGACCTCGAAATTGGCCCTGTCCGAAAAAAAAAAAAAATCACCTAAAATTCCGACTCCTGACATGGACTATAATTCTTTCGAATATACATCACTCGTGAATCGCGATCGGGAACCTTCGATCGAACAATGTCAATAATCAAATCTATACTACCATAGAAAATTGATATTACATTAGGGCGTGATGCGTGTTGCCTAATTACAAACTATTTTAAAGAAATAAAACATTAAAACGTTACAACGTTGTCGGGTAAATTATCAATCGATATAATAGTTGATACTTATACAAAATGCCGTCCATTATTGGCGACGCTATGGAATTAATGGGCACACTGTTTCATATCACCGCACAAAAAAATTTACAGGGTTTTAAGTCTGGAAACTTGTAGGTCCATTCCCCCAATCCATCTCTAAGGGAAATGTTCAGTTAGAAACTGCCGCATACGTAAATCAAAGGGAGGAGCGGCGCCGTCGAGTAAATACCACATCCTTTGTCTTCTCCCGAGAGATACTCTTCTAAAAGAATAGGTAACTTTTCCATGAGGAAACGAAGATACTGGGGTCCATTTAGACGATTTGAAAGGATATAGAGTCCAATCAGATGGTTACTAATTATGCTATGTCAAACATTTATTGAAAATTTTCGCTGATGACCGTGTACTATCCATTCTATATATGAGTGTTCTGCTTATTAAATATTCCATCTCGGGTAAAAGTATCCTCATCGGTAAATAAAATATTGTTCAAGAATTCTTACATATCCGTGATTCTTTGTAATCTCCACTGACAAAGCTCAATTCTTCTCTCTTCGTCCGCTGGATCTAACGCCTGTTCTTTTCGAACTTGGTAAGGATGTAAACCTTGTTCTTTTAGAGTTCGCCAAACAACAAAATGGGATACTCCTATTTCAGAGACAAGTCTTCTACAACTTCCTTCACGTCTATTTTCAATCGCTTCCAGTATTTGTTCTTCGGCGTCAAGTATTCTTATGGAGCGAGTTCTATCTTTATTAGCATTAAAAGAATGAAAGGACCCATAGTCTCTTAAATGCTGAAAACAGTTACAAATGTACGGGAGTTTGGAACCCTTCGATTGGGAAATCGTTCCTGATATAAATGTCTCGCTTGACTAGCACTATACGCCAGAACCATATCAATGTTAGAAAACATGTTTACCTATGGCCACTATAGAAAACAGGCAAAAACACACGACAGCCTCAGTATATAGCTTATTACGCACGGTAAACAAATCGCATGGTTTTGGTAAACAAAACGCACGGTTTGGTAAACAAAATGCACAGTTTATGCGTAAAAGTAAGCGGAACATTTCATAATTCGCAAGTAGGTAGTGATCGCGTAATCGCCCGTCATCAGCGTAGTTATATCAACTGTCAAAATCAAAATTGTACAAACTTTTTTTAAAGACAAATAACTTCTAATTAATAATTATAAAATACATACTGTTTAAAAAATATGTCAAGTGATAGTGAGGCGAGAATCTATTGGATTTGTAGAGAATTTTGTAAAATTGTTCGAAATAAAATTGTTCAAAAAATCTAAAGATGCAATAAAATGCAGGGTATCCCATTTGAAGAAATTAAGCACCCTGTCATAAGTCCAGACATTTTTGGCACACTGTATAAGGCCGTAGGTAAAATAACTTTTCCATTCGTGCGTAAAATGCTTTTTACAACATTTTGTTACCAAGTTGAGGCAAATTGGTTACATATGAAGTAAAGGGCATATAATTCGTTTTCTTTGCATTTACAGTTAGTTTCTTATATCAGTTTCTGCGATTAGTTTTACAAATTAAATAAAACACAGTTGCGTATTTAATTTCTTCAAGGAATCTTCAAAAAATTATTGTTCGCTTAATAAGGCGAATTACACCCTGTATAAAAGTAGTGAAGCTCTCAGTACTTATTTACGGTTTTAAGTTCAACAGGCTGTGAAAAATAAATAAATAACAAGTTTGGAAAATATCGAAAATTTTTAGCAGTTCTCCTAGATACCGAAAATAAAACAAAAACTAAAAAAACCTTCCATGTACCACTTTCACAAAGCAAGGAAACAGAAATAAAAATTGAAAGAAGCAGCGGAATTTACAGAGTAAACGTGAGTCTTTTTCATTTTCATTGTTTCATTTATTATGAAAATAAGAAAATTTGATGCGTGCACCCCACTTCAATTCCGGGATTCCTTTATTATTTTTGTATACGATCCAAGACCCTTCTTACCGTTCCGACGAGCTAACCAGTTCAGTTCCTCAAATCTTAATCTGGCACTCCTGTTACGTCTGATTAAAAAGAAACAAATTAACTTAACCTTTTAGACAATGCACTGTTTACTTTTTATTTTAATTTATATTTTTAGGCTGGTAAAAATAAGTAGGCGGTGAAAAAAGTCAAGGAAACTAAATTTTTAATGATTGACGTTGTTCTTATAGGCCTATTGAGACAAATAATTACCGATGGTGGCGCCACAGTCGTCGATCAGCTGTTCACACGAAACGCGTAATTTTTGGTAAATAGTGCATTAAGTTATACTGAGGGAATGGTTTATTTGTAGTATTTTAAGACTTTTTGTGATTGGTTGAGGTTTTTGATTTGGAAATTACCATAATATACCTGTACATGTAAGTATTTAGACTCAATTGAATCTGTTTTTTGTGTCGTTATTCTAAAATTGAGGTTATTTATTTAGCATATCTTACGTTTTTCAGAAATTTATTGTTTACTTCTGTTTCTGTGTGCTTTCTTTGTGTTTCAAGATGAATATAGCCTAGAGGTATCATCATCTTCACCTCTACTAATATAGAATGATATTGGAAGGAAGCTAAATCATATGCCAAAGATACATACAACAGTTTTCTGCTGATAAATTTTATTTCAATTTTTTCAGGATAATAATTGTAATTGTAAAAGTGATTTAAATAAAAAATGATTTCTAAGAACCTACTTTTGATTGATTTATGGTAAAATATATCCTATTCCTTGTTTCAAAATTATTTTTTTAAATCAATATCAAACTAAAATACAAAAAATTAAGAAATTTTTTTCTTGGCTTAAAACACTTCATAGGCCATCAAATGTATCTGTTGCAAAACTTTTTGTTTCATTTATCTACTTTGTTTTTTTCAAAATAAACACAAAATGTATATTTTTTAATCCTTTATTTTAACATAAGTTCAAAGCTAAATTTGAATTATTCAGTTTTAGTAGTATTTAACATTTTATTATAATAATTCATTACTAATTGTAACTGTATAATTATTGAAAACAGGTGTTGTACAAGAGGGGAACATAATAATGGTATTTTTAAAATTATGATGTGACAAAGGTTTTATTTTACTGAATATTACCTTTAGAAAAATGATAAGTTGAAATATCAACAATGATGTGCACACCTAATTAGATTTTAAGTTTACATATATAAAAGTACAACTGCACACAGTTTCGACAGTTTGTAAGGACAAGTTTACTTAGTTTATAGGCAACACTTTGCTGTCTTCTAACTAACCATCATTCGTTGCACATTTAATGGTTTTAACATCAAGTGGCTTACTGGGCAAATGATGTGATGGCACACACTCTTTGCACTACTTGGGTGCTATTTTGTTTGATATAATTCCTAAAAACATTTCAGAAGTAATCAAGAAATAATCTCAGAAATGCTAATCTTTATCTTACCTGATTTTGTAATATAATCTTCAGATTTAAAATTGATTACACTTTTCCCGGAATTTACGACAATCAACTTCCTCGATGACACATTTTTTGTTGCTTCTTGGGTGGATCATAATGGAAGTGTAATTCCGGATTTTTAGATTTCCTAGAGGTATACCCATAAACGCAATAGTTTGTATTACTTTTGTTGGGCATTTTTAACTTTTAACTAACAAATAATAGCAAAATACACGAAGCACAAAATCAAAACACACGTTCGACCTGCAGGTAAACAAACAAAATTATGCTTTTCGTGCAGTTCAAATTAATACCAGTGGTGTCGCTTCAAATTTGTGCTCGTCTCAATTGTTTGGTTGGCTATATTCCTCCAATCCTTTAACAAATTTCCTGATGAAATGAAGTTCCTACTTGAATTGTTATATTTATTCTCAGCTTCTGCTATATTATAAATTATTTGATTTATAATGCAGATGACATAGTCATATAGGAAAATTCGAGAATATCCTCTGCGATATAGTTCAAAGACTATACTAAAGAATAGTGTCAATCGATAGGACTTCAACCCCATCAAGACTACCTTAGTTGCCTTTACACGGAAAAGAAACATTAACCTCAAAACTATCGAATTGGACGGGAAAGTTATTGAATGGAAGCCAGATGTCAAATATCTGGGACTAATACTAGATAATAAACTCATCTGGAAAAAGCACGAAAAAGAAGTAACCAGCAAAGCCACGAAAGCTCTAATGGTGTGCAGAAATGTTGCCGGAAAAAACTGGGGATGTAACTCTGTACCTGTAAGCTGACCAGTACAAAGGCAAATCTAGTGAAAATCCAAAGACTAGCCTGCGTATGCATAACAGGTGCAATGAGAACCCCTCCATATAGTAGTGGAGAGTATAGCGATAAGGACAATCTACAGAATGATCAGAGAAGGATCAACCAAACGCAAATTTCGACTCCTTCCTGGAAATCACCAAACCTGGGACATGTCCCAAGATGAGATGACAAAGAAGTTCAGCTTTACAGAATGATCAGAGAAGGATCAACCAAACGCAAATTTCGACTCCTTCCTGGAAATCACCAAACCTGGGACATGCCCCAAGATGAGATTACAAAGAAGTTCAGCTTTGTGAAAAAACTCAACACAAAGCTAAGTAACAAAAGCGAATGGGACAAAGATACCATCCCAAAACTCAAGAGAAGTGCCATTAAATGGTACACAGACGGTTCTAGAATAACAGAAGGAACAGGATTCTGGGCCTGGAACCAAATATTCCGAAAGTTTAGGCAAATCTCTGAGCATTTTTCAAGCTGAAATATACGCCATCAGAAAATGTGTCCAGTTCAACATAGAAAGAAATTGTCGCAGACAAGAGATCATCATCATGTCAGACAGCCAAGCAGCCATTAATGCATTGAACTCCCACGTAATCAACTCCAAGATGGTTTGGGAGTGCCTAGAGAATCTAAACGAACTAGGTAAGAACAACACTGTTACCCTCCTATGGATTCCGTGACACACTGGAGTGGAGGGTAATGAAATAGCAGACATACTCCCAAAAAAAAGGGCTGAAACAGCATTTCTGGGACCTGAACCCTTCTGCGGAATAAGCACCAATAGAATACTTGATGAACTTGGAAAAGAAGTAAATAACAATAGATCCCAATACTGGATAGGACTACAAGGAATGAGGCAGGCCAAGACACTACTGGGAAACTATAACCAGAAAAGATCTGACGATTGCATCAGTAAAAGTAAAAATAAGCTCAGAATACTAACGGGTATCCTAACAGGACACTGCCGGCTGAGAGGCCACCTAAAGAAACTCGGATTAGTAGACAAAGAAGAATGCAGATTCTGCGAGGAAGAGGAGGAAACCTCTCTCCACATTCTCTCAGAATGCATTACCCTGCAAAATCCAAGGGTACGATACCTCGGAGAATATCAAATAGAAGAGTGAGATCTACCTAACCTGAAGCCTACCGACATCCTAAACTTTTTGAAAGCAATAGGACTGGAGGAACTGCTCTAATCGTTGAGACATCCTTAATGATTGGACTACAGTAGGGGGCACAATAGATCTTATAGGTCGCAGTGTATCGACACCCGATCACAGATAGATAGACAGATAGATAATGATTTACATTCTTCTATAGTTTGGTTGGTTATATTCCTCCAATCGTTTAACAAATTTCCTGATGAAATGAAGTTCGTACTTGAATTGTTATATTATTTATTTTCAGCTTCTGCTATATTATAAATTATTTGATTTATTTATTTATGGTGGAGAAAAATCGTGATCAGAAATACCTAGACTGTAAATACGTTTTTCTTTTATATTATTTGTACAAATTTGTTAAATTATTTTTATTTATATATAATAATCTCCATAATTCCGTTTTCAACGTTATTGCGATTAATTAAATGAATAATTCCATTATAATAGTAGTTAAAATAATAAGCCAATCATTAATGTTTACAAATAATTAATACCTACTAGTTGATTGATACTAGGTGGCCCACGATATTTTGGTACTTTTGATTATAAATCATTTTAATAGGATCACAATTAAATGTTTCATTTATTATTATTACGGCTCGGCGTTACCTGGCACTTGCACAATAAGAATTAATAAAAGGTAGGATTACGTTAAGACTATCTTTTTTACCTATTTAATTAGGTGCCAAATGCCTAATTTTATTATTACAATTAAAGTCAGCATAAGTGATAAATAAATAAATATTAAGCATAAATCAAATGCTAACAGTGTTCCAAGTTAATATATTGTTAAGAAAAAATAATACAGTCCGCTTATTTTGAGCTCTTAAATACTATGAAACAACAAAAAGACCACTGAAGTCCACACTAACCAACAAGAGATTTCAACAGCCGTTACAGTTATTATTTTCCTAATTATTGATCAGGAAAAATGATTTAAACTGCTGGATATTTTATTTAAATATATTCCGGAGAGAAAAGGGCCGTTGATACCTTAGTAATGTCAGTAACTTCATTTTTAATAATTTTTTTACTAAAACTAAAGAACATTTAAAATAGAGTCTACGATTTAGGCACTCTTGGAGTTATTATGATTAAATTCACCATATTCAGGAATCTATTCAGGATCCAAATAATCAGACAATAAATATTTTAGCTTGGTTAGATTAAGATTCACGCAGTGAATCAAGGAGCATGATGAGATCCCCTCCAGCGACGAGATCTCTTATTTCATTTTAAAGGTCAGCTGGTCATAGTCTTGATAATCGTCTTGTTATGTTCTGATCCAGTAGGGGTTGCATTAGTGGGTTTGGGTGGTCCTCTAACTTTTCATGGTGGGTGACGCTTTTTTCGTGTATGCTTTCTTTCATAGTTGGAACCTTAAAGTCGTTGTGAATCAGGTCATTTGTGATGTACCATGGGAAGTCAACAAGTGCTCGCAGTATTTTGGATTGATACCTTTGAATTATTGCAATATTTGATTTGCTTGAGCTACCCCATAGCTCAAGTCCGTAGGTCCAGTATTTTATTTTCAATTGTGACAGATGACTTTCTTCCGATTAGCTAGTATAGACCTTTGTGTTTTAGTTCTAACTGTTTTCTTTTTTAATTATGTGCTGCTTCCAGTTTAATTTATGGTCCAAATGGAGTCCCACTATTCTCTAAATATCCGAAAAGAGAGAAGAATATTCCAATATCCATGGAATATTCCTAGAGTATACACATGCCTCTAGCATATTCCAGGAATATTCATATTGGAATATTCTCGGGAGAATATTCTATGGATATTCTTGTTAAAATATTCCTGTAGAAATATTCATAGAATCGACGGTGGAATTTTTTGTAACCATAAAAATACCTTATTTCTATGAAATCAATTACCATTATCAAAATAAAGGAAACATATGAAAGAAGTGAAACGGGAAGTGCAATTAGATGAATTCTTGTTCAGGCAAATTGAAAAAAATTCACTATTGTACTAACCAATTTCTGATTGGTAGGAAATATCGAGATGTACCATTACGACTAATCAGAACCATACCACGTTATAGCGTCTGTCCTTTATCGAGTAATCGTAACTTAACCTCAAGGCAATGCTGCAATTGACATTTGACATCTCTTTTTGTCTACAATGACGCTTGTATCTTTCGTGGTTTTTGTACGTGAAATATGTAGATAAGTTGATGGGAGTTGATGTTGTAGGACTACTGTGGTATTACTGTGTGTTTGTGCCTCATAAGTAAGTTAAGTACCTACACATTTATTAATTTCATTACATGAAAATTTCATTGGGTATATCACTGATCATTTCATTTTTAGGTATTTTGAACAAAATGAGACTTCAAATTCAAAAAAACGTGTATTGAAATATTGGCCAAAAATTGCAAATTGATGAAAGAATGCACCCGACAGTTGCAAGAACTTTCGGAGAAAGTCCTCACAGAATTATTCAAATGAACATACAGTCTGTTATTGACAATACCAATATGTTGGATTTCTTTTTGGACTTATAAAAAATACACAAATGTTGGATCATGTAGAAAGAATATTGGAAAATAAAGAAGTTTTCAACAGATTAGTGAGATTTTTTTTTGAAAACCCATTAGGATATTTAGGGAATATTACTATCATATTCTTTAATTACTTTAAATATTCTTGGAATATACAAAGGAATATTCTCAGAAGATATTATAGGAATATTCTTTTTAGAATATTCCTGGAACATTCTGGGTATATTCTGAATATCCCGGGAATATTCCTCATAGAATATTCTGGGAATATCTAAAGTTTTCGCCAGCAGCACATTCTAGGAATAATCCAATATCCCAAAGAGAATATTCTATGAATATTCATGGAATATCTTGTGCTGTCTGGGTAGTCTGTGGTATTTATGTGTTGTTTAAGTAAATAAAAGGGCACGGGTCTTTTCTTAGTGTAAATATGACATGGTTAGATTTAGTTTCGTTTATTTTTATGTTCCACTTTTTGAGCCACATTTCTAGAGAGTGCAGTTATTCTTGTAAGAGTGAGTAAGCTCGTAAAATTTCAAGTATGACTGTATCATCCGTGAATGTTCCCATTAGGATGTTTGGCGAGGTTGCAAGATCTGAGGTATATAGCAGGTATAGTAAAGGACTCAAAACACTGCCATGGGGTACACAAGAGTTAATTGGTAGCAAGCCTGATGTTTTACCTTTTACTGAGGTTCTAAATTATTGTCGATTACTTAGATATGATTTGAAAACCGAAGAATTCAGGTAGCTACTTTTTAATTGTATACAGAAGGCCTGTATGCCAAACTCGATCAAAAGCTTGTCTTACATTCTTTATTATTTAGAACGTTTAATATGAAGTTCGTTATCCTACAACATTGTTATATTGTGGTGTGAGAATGCCGAAATCCAAATTGATAATTTGGTATGAAATCAGCCTTTAATCTTTTGAGTATTAATTTCTCAAGTAGTTTTTAAACAGTTGACAGAAGACTTATAGGCCTGTACGATGTGACGTTGTGTGGATCTTTACCAGGTTTAAGGATTAAGATTATAACCGCTACCTTTAATTGGTGTGGCCAATACTGTGTTCTCAAAATTGCATTAAATATGTATGACAACAGTACTATGCCTTTTCGTGGTAATTGCTTCAGCATTTTGTGTTCTAATAAAATAATTAAATTCCCAATAAAAATTTAATTACGCGAGCTCTTGGTCATTTGCAAACAACTAATTCACAATGACCATCAGCTCTAGGCTCGGGATAGCCCAAAGAGTTTGCAGTAATTTAAACAGAGCCCAAACAAAGTCTAAACCAATAAAAACCGATAATTTCGATAGAGCGCGAAACTGAACAAATAAAAATTTAATTTTTAGCACGTAATTTCCGTCCTCTCCAAAGAAGACAACATGTCATAACCAAATTTTACAAAGAGAGAAATAGCAACATATCATTTTTCATTCGTTAAAGCTCATGGGGACTTTCATAAATGCATTGAATAACAAATTCGTTTTATGTGAGTTTGTTTTCTGAGCAATTGCTTCCTAGTAACAGTGTCTCATTTTATTTCAAGTTTTCAAAATCTGCAGGAAGAACCAAATGCAGATAATCTAATTAATATCTGGTCACCGAGCTTCGCTCTTAATATTCAAATCTACATTTTTAAGCAGCCCAATGAGTATATAATTTAAGTATATTTATAACATGACAAATTATTAATTAATTCGCGAAAATCACGGAGTGGGCGACATCTACTCGAACTACTGATAGGGAGATAAATAAAAAGTTGATTGGCGATTGGCTTGAAAATTAAAAAAGCTGTCACTGTTAATTTTCAATTGGCTGCAGCTGTTGTTGACGTTTATCAACTGCTTGTCACAGAGGTTCGTTAAATTCATTAAAAGTTGCCTAGTTTCTGGGGATTTCACCCTTTTAGGGCAACATCTACTGACGCTTGATCTTCGCGAATTGTCACGGTGGACAGGCCCCGTTTCCGGGACGGGCAAAAGCAGCGTGTAGGGTACACGTCCCCTCAACAGAAGATCGCTCAGCTCACTCTATTTATCACTATATAAGAAAAACTCTATGTTCAATTGATTTTATTATTTATTGATCTGCAGTGAAGGAAAATTATAGGTCTGATATTCATACTTGGGTAAAAACCTCCACAAAAACCTGTGACCAGTCTCTCGACGTGTGGCAGATATTGATATCATATTTTTTCAAAAATTTTCAGTTTCAGTGTCCGCATAATAAAATAGTAGCCGTAAGGGGTAGTCTCACACTATCGGGGAAGGAAAGAACCTTTACCCGATGTGCATAAAGCATTTCCACCCGCCAAAAAAAAGGATTAGCTTTAGGTTAGGTTAGATCTTTGTATTAAATAAAGAAAAGTACGATACGTGTGACATTTTGACATTTGTTACATTCTGACAGGTGTCATATTTTGACATTTGTTCATTTTGAGATTTGTTCATTTTGGCAGTTGTTACATTCTGACACATATCACATTTTAACAGTTGTCACGTTTTTACAGGTGTCACATTTTGACAAGTGTCCATTTTAACAGTGTTACTCAACGTTCCTATAAATATTTACCTAAACCCATGATTTCTGAAATTGAATTGGCAACGTTGTATTTTCAACTTTGAATTTATGAGATGGCTGTCATTTGACAAGCAAATTATTTATGTCCGTCAAATGAATCTTTTCTTTTTTATATAAAGCGGCAAATTTAAAATTGAATTCTTTCAGATTAAAACGCCAGAAATTAAATAAAGTCAAACCTTTTTACTACTATACTATACAGAAGAAAGGAGTGCAGTATTTAATTTGCAGAACGTAGTACAGGTTCAAGAGGTAGAAATTTTATTTTTACCTCATCCTTCAATGCTTATTTGTAGTTAAAATTTAAATTTTAATACATCTGATCGGCCTAATATAGTTTTTGTCTAGATTTAATCTTGTTTCCATGGTTTTTACTGTAATAAACTTGTTCTTTTGACAGATAAGTCAGACTTTATTTATTCATAGCCGTATCGTATGTATTTTAATTGATTCAGAATTTTGTATTAATATATATTTCAAAATGGCTTCATTCTAAAAATATTATCAGTCCTCCTAAATCCTTAAAGGCAGAATTATTAGTAATAGAAAGGCAACATAAAAACAAATTCAAAAAATATATTATAGATGAGATGGCCAGAAAAAAAGGAATTAAAATTCTCAGATTGCCTCCGAACCACTCAGAGTTAAATTCCATTGAACTGATCTGGTCACAATTATTATCTCAAAACAATAAAACATTTAAATTTCCTGATGTGCGAAATTTGTTTTTGAAGGCAGTTTCAGATGTAAATAGAGAACATTGGGGAAAATGCATTGGTCATGTTAAAAATGTAGAAAATTCATTTAGGAAAGTGGATATATCAATGGATAATTTAATAGAACCTATAATAATAAACCTCAGAAAAGACAATTATAGTGATACCAGCAGTTTTAGTGAAGACATTGACTTTTAAAGATAGTTCTTGAACTAACTTTTTTTTAATCTTTGAGTTTAGGTAAGTACTGAAGCGTTACTTTTAATGCCAAGAGATTAAAAAAAGTTTAATCCCAACATATAATCCTCCTTGTTATTTATTGGTTAAATTTAATTCGTTCAATGTTAAAGTGTCAGATGCATAAAGTTTATTTTTATTTTTTGTAAATAATATAACTTCCAAATTTAATCTACGAAGTGCGTATATATATTTTATATGCTGTGACCTTATTTATATTATAGAAACTTATTTTGCAAAGTACGCCTATGGAATGTGACGTTATATCCCCACTTTTACTGTACTCCTCTATCCTTTATAGTAGATATTACTATAGAAACAAGTTATTATAATGTGCCGTTGCTAGGAAATAAAACTAAAAGCTTAACTTTTCAGTAGTAATACCCCTAGGGCCTTGATAATACCGAGATAATTTTGTCATAGAGAATGCTGAAAGCGTGTTGCTTGATAATGGCCCGAGGCCGAAGGCCGAGGGCTATTATCCTTAAGCAACACGCTTGAAGGATTCTCTATGACAAAATTTTGAGGATTTATCAAGGCCCGAGGGGTATTCGATAAGATAATTTTTTACTTTGTAGATTTAAACATTTTTAAACTAGTTGTCAGTTTGACGTTTAATTAATTTTTAATCAAAAACTTGACTTGCTGAAAACACCAAACTGAAAACACCACATGTAGGGTGTTATCGCTGTAATCCATAGCTGATTGGATGAAATTTGACACATGACTCTAAATTAAGTAATTTGATTGGTTACAATAGTTAGTAAAAAATTATCTTGTAAATACCTCGGAAGATCGAATTTTCACAGACATGAGACCTACATTTTTTGCCGATTTAGATAGGAATTAGTCTACTCTGAAAGTTTCATTGAATTCTGACGAGTGGATTTCGAGATCCTCTGGACACACAAACACACACACATACATACAAACCTTGGTCGTTTAATAGTATTTGATACAGTCCACTTTTATCTTGGTTAGTCATTAGCCAACTATTAAGGTGATTAGGGCTGGAACAGTACAATTCCCGTCTAATCCAGGAGAGTTTTGTAAAGATGTTGAACAAATGAAGAAGTGATCGATCGATATATAAAGTCAATCCTGAAGAAGCCAATTTGCAAAAACACAGAGTTAGGAGTTTAGGGCCAGAATACCAAAAAATAGGGATGTTAAACAATTAGTAATGGGTAGGGAGGAAGAAAGAGAGTTGAGACTGAGAGAAAAACTTATTAGAAACTACCAGCAGTTGTTTTTAGAAAAGTAGGTATCTACTAATACTAAGTTTCAAAAACGGTTTTTATTTTTGATTTTGATATTTCGCTTACTTTACTTAAAAAATATTCTATTTTTTAAAAATGTTCAACTTTCTAGTGTAATTTTTAAAACACTCGGAAAACAAAAAACTAGAGCCCTTCTCTCAGAAGTCAATAGCTCCTTAAGGACTCATAGGGAACTATATCCTTAAGAATAAACAAACTTAAATAAATTTAATTATAAAGTTAAAGAATAGATTGAAGTTCTTGCTCAATCTTTATCCAAATAGTCACTTTAAATTAAAGCACAATTTTTATTTAACCTATTCAAATAAAATTATTTAACTTCAAACAAACTTTTCCTGATTTTTATTCACGATTGGCTTATTATATTTACTCAGGTTTCATATTGATTTTAACTTGTGGGATATTACAAAAGCAGTAACCAATTTTATAGCCAATAAATTCATAGAAATATAAAAGATAACGGTGGTTTGTTTCAAACGCTATCGGTAATCAAGAAATAATGACGTACTTCAGACAATGTTAAAGGTTCATTTATTTACGTACAGCATATTTTACTTGCTATTACATACATTAAAAATACAACTGGTATTTTACTACATAGAGTAGCAAATGAATAAGTGCGGTAGATCAAGATTAAAATACCTGATGGGCCCCTGGACGAGAAGCGAATGCTACAAATTTCAAATCACACTGCACAAATGCTAAGTGCCTAATATTCATGTAACCTGAGCAAATGCGCCCTTGGATCCGAAATTGCGAAATGTGTCAAAACATGACATTTATGAAAAAACTGTAAATTTTCATTAATATACTATTTTTTGCAAACTAGTGCTAAACTTTGTCAATTGACGTCCGATCGTTATGAATTTTAGATATGTTATTTTACAGTACTTTCCTGACCTAGTTTCATAACAATAAAAAATATAGCACGTCACATAAAAGCTACGTAATTTTTTTTCGCTAGAATACACAAAATACCGTCAATTTGTAGCGTAAAATGGTGAGTCGAGGAAACTTTTTTATCTTTGGAGATAGATAACAAGTATAATGGAGAAAAATATTGCCAATAGAGCAAGGAAACTTTTTTACTTAAACTTTTTTTTAATACGACGTATACTTTTTTAAAAAGAAAATTGAATCGGCGCGTCTCATCTCTTGGAATTGCCGCGGTTAGTGCGATGTCATCATACGTACAACAAAGATGACGCTCATTACAAATATTATTATGATACTATAATAGTAGTTTATACATTTTATGGGATTGGAAATTGATAGGAATAATAATAAAACACAATATAAAAGTGAATTGCTGTTTATATTTTGATGTTAATATACAGTTAATTAAAGTGCGAATTTACGCTATGATTTCTAATTCAACAATTGGTTAAATAATATTTGTATTCCGACCTAAAGGATACTAAACATTATTTGCGAAATTGTTAGTCTATTTATAGAATTCACAAACATATTTTATTAATAATCTTGATTACAGGAATATCAAAATTTTGGGAATATCTCTTGAGTATTGAACATTCCCATTGACTTATTCTATTATATTGATAGTATTTTGGAAAGTTTAATAGTAAAATATCCTTTTTACATTATTACAAACATTGTTGACAGAGTTAGTGAAACTCAAAAATTTTATTTTATATCATTATCAAAAATTACCGTCATTGTAGGCAGTTTTAGATATTCGCTGTTCGCAAAGGTAATATTTATTTAAATAATGATCAAAATAAAATATATAGATACTTCCATTATGATAAATTTATTATTTATAAAACCTTTTTTGGCTTTGTTATAATTATTGAATAATTAAAATTACAGCGAATTAAATATATTGAATATATTTTTGCCAATTCTGATACCATTATGGCATTTGGCCCAAGAAAAAGTTTTACTTACAAATGAAAACTAAATTTACAAATTAAACAAAAGTTGTATGTTTCCGTTTTCTTTTTCAGTATACTATTCATTATTTGTTGGTTTTTCTATACAAAACTTTCTAAAGCTGGACCTCCTTTAGGTAAGAATATGTATAGTCCATTGAAATGTTACAATTTAAGGACCGAATATTGCATTTTTTAGAGGACGAAATTCTATTTTTGGGACATGTGTGGGGGGTCAATAGAAGCTTAACCTCAAGTTTGTGGGGTCGCCACCCTTGTCCCCCGGTCGCCATCTTGGAAAAAGGGGGTGAAAACACTATTTTCGCGATATCTCGGAAACTATGCTTCTTACAAAAAATTTGTAAAGTCATAATTTGTAGGAAATTGTTTTTCGTACAAATATGTTTATATAACTTTTTGCCCTAAATTAAAAATTAAAGAAGTTATAAGCAAAAAGTGAGAAAATTTTTATAAAAATTTTCTTTTTTGCTCTATAATTTTTTTTATACATTTTACAAAAAAATTACCTCAGACCAATCTTGTAGATGATCTTTTGATAATAATTTTTTTTAATTTCATTCATTTAAAATGCTGTTACAGCGCTCCAAAGTTGACCGGGTTCGTCAATGCTCATGAGAATCCGGTCGAAACGAAATGTTAATTTAACTTATTTTTGATTTTTTTTTATTGTAAATATATTCTTACAAAATTTTTGTTAAATTCGTACAACTTTACTTATTAATTCCTAACTCTTTTCCCCGCCACCTATGAGGTAGAGTCTGTAGGCGCGTTTTTTTTTACGTGGTATCCCCAGTAGGCCTACTCCACGGACATCTTGCTTTAGACGGCGGTAATAAAGACGACTCACTAGACGGCTTGCGATACAAACGATTTGCGAAGACAGTGACTAAAAATTCCTTTAATTTATCATCGCTGCCTCCAACACAAGATGCTGCTCGTTTTCACAGTCTCCGAGTATATCACCAGGTCCAGTCGTGGCTCGGAAGATATCGAAATCCTGAAGATTGGGGCTGGAAAAAGCATGCAAACATTTGGATGCCAATACAAGCTTCCAAGCCTCCAGCACCCCCCGATCTTATGAAATTAATTTTCTGCAGATGCAAAGGAAACTGTGGAAGCATGTGTGGCTGCAGAAAAGCATGCCTGAAATGCTCTACAGTATGCCTCCATTGTTCTGGCGAAACATGCAGCAACATTATGGAAATATCAAAGTTAATGGAAGAAAATGAATTTGAAGATGAACTTCCAACTGTGACTCCAATTTTAACTCCTGTCATTCCTCAAACTTTCACATTTGACTATGATTTAGATTCTGAGTGACAGCCTGGACCATCGAAGAAACGTCGATTAGAGTAGCTAGCTAATAAGTGATTAAAAATATTATGATGTCGAGGATTACCTTATAAACAAGATGTCCGTGGAGTAGGCCTACTGGGGATACCACGTCTACAGACTCTACCTCATCTACCTCATAGGTGGCAGGGAAAAGAGTTAGGAATGAATAGGTAAAGTTGTACGAATTTAACAAAAATATATTTACAATAAAAAAAATCAAATCGTTTCGAAAAAAGAAAATTTTTATAAAAATTTTCTCACTTTTTTGCTTATAACTTCTTTAATTTTTAATTTAGGGCAAAAAGTTATTTGTAGGCAAAACAATTTGGTACAAATTATGACTTTTTTGTAAGAAGTACAGTTTCCGAGATATCGTGAAAAAAGTGTTTTCACCACTTTTTCCAAGATTGCGGCCGGGGGACAAGGGTGGCGACCCCACAAACTTGAGGTTAAGCTTCTATTGACCCCCCACACATGTCCCAAAAATAAAATTGCGTCCTCTAAAAAATGCAAAGCTCATGTAACATTTCAATGGACTAGTAGGGAAATTCAAGCTAGGCCGTTAGACAGCTCTAGAAACTTCAAAAAATTAAAGTTATGCATCATATAAGCAGTGAGGTACGATGAGGAGACATCAGTTGCATCTTCTTGTTGTAATAACCGGTAGCCACCAATGTAATAACCCAACAAAATTTAAGGTTATTTTTTAATTTGGCTGCGTCTCTATCAGATTTTGAAAAAGGAGCGGTTATGGCTAACTGACTTTATACCTGAAAGAAAAATCTAAATCCTGATAAGAGCGTGGTCGCCGTAGCAGTTGTACGGATACTTTTTAACTCACAAGGTATGTCTAAAACTCTCGGGGACGTATTCAATAAAAACGCAAGTTAAAATTTAAATAAATGTATTAAAACTAATAAAAAAACGATTAACAAGCAAAACTGACAAAAATTACAAAGAAAGATAAACTATTTCTAATTTAACAACAAGACAAAATACTGATAACTATAATGAACGACAAACAAGGAAGTGAAATAAGCTCTAATTATCAAAAATGAACCCAATTTTCCCAAATGGAACTTAGACCACAAAATTGGTCGGCTTTAAACTCCCTGACTAATATTTGTCTAACTATCAAAAGACAGATCAAACCTACTGTCTGTAAAACTAAGGCCACTTAAATTCTGAATAATTGCAAAGACAAAACAGAAAATTATATAAATCTGCCTGTCACAAGACAAGACTTTCCCAAAATTACAGCCTACGGCTTTTACTAATTAAACAGGGTCGCTAATACAATGAGCACTACCAAACAAATCGACACTTTATGAAATTCAGTGGTTAGTATAAAATTAAAATAATCAATCTTACTCCCTTTCGGTTACCCCAAACAGTACCACGGGCTGGCTGGATTGCAACCTTTGAAATTCTCTTGGTAAGCAGCAACTACACTTTGGTCACGAAAACGAACTACCCGGTTTTCCGCGAAAACCCACAAAGAAAACTCAAAACTAAAAAATGTACTTTGACCCAAAATTAAACGAAAAATAATGATGGCCCGAAAAAACGCGCCCTTAAGCCCGGCTTTAAGATAGCCCCTACAAATTTTAAAACGCGGTTTGGGAACCACTGATGGCTTCCTAAAGCCACGAGTGAGTTCCTACTAACTGACTCTTCCGTAAAAATGTTTGTTTTTATGAAAATCTCCAACCCTTCTTCAAATGTGCTATATTTGATTTGATTAATTTTGTCATCCAATCAGAAAGCTGTTTTTTAGTTTTAAAAGTTTTAATCATGGCCGAAATGTCTGTTTCTCATTTGAATCGCGAGTAACCGTAAAGTCTTTACTCAGCAATTATTCCTGAGAATATTGTACCTTCGCGATCGTTTGTTTTTGAAATATAAAACTTGCTTTCCGCTACAATAAAAAATAAAATATGTTGCAATTGTTTTAATATTCGTTGCAAAGAGTTTGTAACTAAAATTCTGTTGTGAAATATTTGCTTGGTAATGAAAAATCGCACCTAGTTTTCTGACAATTTCATTGTAAGTTAAATAAATTTAGTTATACCGGGTGTCTCAAATAAAATCTAAAATCCATGCTTATTACATTGTTATTGTTGACCACTAAGCGAATACTTAGGAAAAAGTTACGAGTTATTTTTTATATATTTTTAGTCACCAATATTTATAGTTATTTACATCTGACACTGACGAAAATCTTAAACATAACTTTATTTATTTTTCGTAGTTAAACCGACATACGTTAACTGTAAATAGAGGGTACTTAGGTGATTCCAAATAACCTTGGTTAATGGGTCTAACGCCTTTAATAACCGAGGTACGGGGTGTTTCATTTCGTCCAATATTTTGATAAACCGTAACTTTAGAACCACCCTGTAGATTTCTCTCATACTTAGTACAGGTATAGTGTGTTAATAGCCCAATCCTATAGTGTAAGAACTACAAATAAAATCCAGATCCGGATTAAGAAGAATTTGCAAAATTTGAAAATCCCCAAAACAACGCCCTGTATATCAGATTTTTTAAAATTGGGATGGATATTTGAAAAGAACGGAAAAAAATGAGTTAAAGTGAAAATTTTTTTTAAGTGCACATCCCATTCTACTACTGGTGTTTTAACGTCAAATTACATCAAATGCATTTTTTTCATTTTCACAAGCAGTAACTTTCGAAATACCTGGTAGATTTCTTTCATATTTGTTATAGGTATCATTTTTTAGTAGCCCAATCGTATAATGTAAGGACTATACTACAGTTAAAATCCAGATGCGGATTAAGAAAAATTTGTAAAATTTGAAAATCCCCAACGCAACACGCTGTATATCAGATATTTTTAAATTGGATCAGACATTCGAAACGAATGGAAAAAACTGAGATACTCTGACATATTTTTATAAATGCATATCTCGTTCTACATATTACTAAACTTTTAAAGTAAATTCAATTAATGCAATACATATTGCCATAACTTTGGAAACACACTGTAGATTTATTTCATATTTGGTACAGGTAGATTGTTTAAATAGCCCATTCGCACAATACAAGGACTAAATTTAAAATTTAGATCCGCATTAAGAAAAATTTATAAAAGATGATAATCTCTAAAATAGCACGCTGTATATCTGATTCTTTAAAATGTAATCAGATAGCTATTTGACAAAAAAAAAAAAAAAGAAAAAAGATGTGTTATTGTCGAAGCTTACTGTTTTGTATCCGGAATTAATCCGAAAAATTAAATCTGTATTTTTTTTGTAGAACGCTCTTGTGCACTTATAAAAATATTTTAGTATAACACATCTTTTGTATTTTTTTTTTCTTTTTCAAATAGGTATCCAATTTCATTTAAAAAAATTTGATATACAGGATGCTATTTTAGAGATTACCAACTTTTACAAATTTTTCTTAATCCGGATTTTAACTTTAGTTCTTGTATTGTACGATTGGACTATTTAAATAATCTACCCGTACCAAATATGAAAGAAATCTACAGGGTGTTTCCAAAGTTATGGCTTATGAAAATGACAATATGTATGGCATTAATTGAATTTACTTTAAAAGTTTAGTAATATGTAGAACGAGATGTGCATATATAAATATATGTCAGAATATCTCAGTTTTTTTAAATTCGTCTGATCCAATTTAAAAAATATCTGATATATAGCGTGTTGCGTTGGGGATTTTCTAATTTTACAAATTTTTCTTAATCCGTATCTGGATTTTAACTGTAGTATACTCCTTACATTATACGATTGGGCCACTAAAAAATGATACCTGTACCAAATATGAAAGAAATCTACCAGGTATTTCGAGAGTTACTGCCTGTGAAAATGAAAAAAATGCATTTGATGTAATTTGACGTTAAAACTCCAGTAGTAAAATGGGATGTGCACTTTTCTCTTTAACTCATTTTTTTCCGTTCTTTTCAAATATCCATCCCAATTTTAAAAATCTGATATACAGGGTCATGTTTTGGGGGTTTTCAAATTTTGCAAATTCTTCTTAATCCGGATCTGGATTTTAATTGTAGTTCTTACACTATAGGATTGGACTATTAACACACTATACCTGTACCAAGTATGAGAGAAATCTACAGGGTGGTTCTAAAGTTACGGCTTATCAAAATATTGGCCGAAATGGATGTAACACCCCGTATCTCGATTATTAAATGCGTTAGACCCATTAACCAAGGATATTTGGAGTCACCTAAGTATCCTCTATTTACAGTTAACGTATGTCGGTTTAACTATGAAACACCCTGTATAAGCCCTCTGATATTTGTGTGGTGTTATTTTGCTGTTTTAGTTGTTTTTGTTTTTTGTTTTTTATTTGATTGCGGTTCAATATTTTGTGTTATAAAATATTTATATTTTTGTAAAATAGGTATGGGTGATATTTGTGAAAAGTCGAACAAACATAAAATAACTGTTGTTTTAGGTCTGATTTCGTGTTTTAACTTTATTTTTGATATAGTATTATCTACATTTGTTGCATAAATAACATGCCAATTCCTGAAAGTACGCCAATAACACGGTTTCATCTATGGCTATCATTGTATTTGTCGATTTCCATTGAATAAATAGTTCGTATTCCTTCTCTCTCATACAGATGTCTGGATTTCTGAGGCAATAAATCTTTAATTGCTTTGGCTCTAATAGTTTTAGGTAAATTGGTATTTATTTCCATTTTATTTTATGAGACTTACATGTCACAAACTTAGATCATATATGCTACGCTAGATACGGTATTCAGGTTATTTGTTGTGGTGTACAGGAGGGAGTTAGAGTACCATCCCTCTGATTGGTCGATTTCAAATTTCGACGATACCCGCTCATATCGTAAAGTTTTGACAGATGTCAGATATCCTGTTTTTTGGGAATTATTGCGCCAATATTGTGTATTTTTATAGTTTTTTGAAAGTTTTTGCTAAGTACAATTAGTTTAATACAATTAGGCGTGTTGTTGGCGTGTTGTTGGATAGGACAGGAAGTGAAAATAAGAACTAAACGTAAATTTGAATTGTAAATGAATTGTTTAAATATCTATCTATTGTATGTCAATTTATGTTTTATTAAAATAAACCATGTTTATCAGTAAATTTTTCTATTATTACTCAACGTAATCTATATGAAGGTTCATTTTTGACGTAGGTATCTTTTGTATTAATATATCTACCAACTTTTCATTTTGTTTTTCTATATTAACGAGTTTATAATCAATGGGATTTTTAATTTGCTATAAAAAAATATTTACAGAAGCGCAAGATGATGGTATTCAACTTCTCAGATTATTCCCATTCCAAACAATTTTCGTATGCATGCTATTTTATTTATTTTCGATTCACATTAATTCCCATTTTACTGTAACCTACAGTCACTCAATCCTTAGAAAATGAAATATGTGTTGTATAAATATGACAATATATTACACTGTATCAAAATATTCCGAATGTATCATGGTACGCTATTGCCCCTTCACCCCCTCTCGTCAGTACGCCTGTAGAGCCAAACAAACACTATAGGATGCCGTATCTAGCGAAGCATATATGATCTAAGGTCACAACGCAACAATGACATTCACTAAATATAATGAAACACTGAAAAATATTCAACAAACGTCAAAATATCAACAAGTACTAATACGCTTACTGTGAGAAAAAAGTGAAAAGAAAATGGTAGGACCAACGCACCGATTTAAAAATCGGTTTTTCAATAAAATAAAATAAATTTTTCGTGAAATCGTGAAAAATAAAATCTTGTATGCACCAAGCGCGTTACTGGATTCTAACGCCCATCGGGCAACATTCATCCATCGGGCCAGAGGCCCTCTGGCTGAATACGTTACCCTACGGGCGTTATGATCTATACAGGGCGTCCCGTTGGTAAACGGAAATATTTTAAAGGCAGGTAGAGGTCACAAAGGCGGTTCTAAATAACCCATATATAATGGGTCTTTTGGCTTCCATAACCGAGTTACAGGGTGTTTGATCAATTATGCATAATTATTCATTTGGCCAGAACTTTTGAATCACTTAGTATATCTTTTTCATTTTTGGCATACAGCTTACACTTCTCACGAACAATGTACAGAAATATTTATGGATATGAAAATCCAGGTTCGGCTTTAGGAAAAATTGAAACATATTAAAAATATTAAAACAACACCCTGTATAACACAATTTTAATATTTCCATTTTAGATTTGAATAGAGGGGAAAAAACTGAATTGAACCAAGTTGTTGTTTTTATCCCGCCACCGTTTCGAATTGGAAAATTTTGAAAGTGAAAGAAAAATTTTCATTTAATTTAGAAAAAACATATTAAGAAACTCATTTTTTCTTTAACAATTTTAAAAATTCACTTCGCATCATTTACTTATTTCTTGTTTATTTGGCTTTAAATAATTTTACACTGTAATGGTGTACTTGCAGGCCCGTACTTAGGGGAAAATATTCAAATGGATATTTATTTTTTAAACGCCCAGTATAAAGTAAAGCGGGACAATAAACGCTTATAGTAACTAACAAATATTTATTAATAACTAACGAAATTGCTCAAAATATCCACTATTTTGTTTTATGCAATTTCTTGCATGTTTAATGATGCTCCTTACTGATTTTCTTATAATAAATGGATTGTTTCTCAATTCCTCGCAGGCTTCCTCAATTCTTTGAAGCAGTTCTTTTCTATTGTTTATTTCTTTAGAATACACCTTGGATTTCAGGTATCCCTATACAGCATAATCCACTTTGCTAAAATAAAATTGTACGAGGCGATCGAAAAGTAATCAATTTAATATTTTGTTTAAAGTACGGATCTGCAATATTACTTAAAATGGTGTTAAAACGGACAAATAATAAAAATATGAATAATATAGGACTGTCTAAATGTGGAAAATAAATCCATTTTGAATATTGAACGATAAACAAATAATTTCTCTTTTTTTTTTCTCTAAAATTTTACTTTCAATTTCAAAAAAAAAGAGACGTTCAAAAAAGTGCATAAAACAAAATAGTGGACATTTTGAGCAATTTCGTTAATTATTAATAAATGTTTGTTAGTTACATAGTTACTATTAGCATTTATTGTCCCTCTTTACTTTATACTGGGCGTTTAAAAAATAAATATCTATTTGAATATTTTCCCCTAAGTACGGGCCTGCAAGCACACCATTACAGTGTAAAATTATTTGAAGCCAAATAAACAAGAAATAGGTAAATGATGCGAAGTGAATTTTTAAAATTGTTAAAGAAAAAATGAGTTTCTTAATATGTTTTTTCTAAATTAAATGAAAATTTTACTTTCCCTTTCAAAATTTTCCAATTCGAATCGGTGGCGGGATAAAAACAACAACTTGTTTCAATTCAGTTTTTTTCCCTCTATTCAAATCTAAAATGGAAATATTAAAATTGTGTTATACAGGGTGTTGTTTTAATATTTTTAATATGTTTCAATTTTTCCTAAAGCCGAACCTGGATTTTCATATCTATAAATATTTCAGTACATTGTTCGTGAGAAGTGTAAGCTGTATGCCAAAAATGGAAAAGACATTCTAAGTGATTCAAAAGTTCTGGCCAACCCTGTAACTCGGTTATGGAAGCCAAAAGACCCATTATATATGGGTTATTTAGAACCGCCTTTGTGACCTCTACCTACCTTTAAAATATTTCCGTTTACCAATGGGACACCTTGTATAACGCACTTGGTGCATAAATAACTATAACAATGTGTCAGGAAGTCTTACCAAAATAAATTATAAAGCATCTACTTCGACATTTAAATAATATCCAGATTAAAAAAGACAAGCCTATGGAATTTTTTTAAAGAAAGCTAAACTCCCTCCACGGGGAAATAACCACTTGCTGAAGATTTGATGTAATCAACAGCTAAAAAAATGGTGTAAATACTAGTTGGTCAAATAATGTTATTCAAGAAAGGATACGTGACATTGCTGAAAATATTAAGAGACACATTATAAGAAAATTTTTTTAGTCATTTTGTTTGTATTTTTAATATGCTTAGATTTCAGTAAATGAAAGAAAAACTTAGTAAAATATCAACGGAATGACTTTTTCCTCAGAATCCAAATCAATTTTGAAGTAACATTATATTTATGCCATTTGAGTTTCTCGTACTATGACTCCCATAAAATCAAAAGATATAAATCGCCTGGAACTTGAAAATCATATAAAAAATGGTTGTAAAAAAACTTGATAAGTATGGTAATTTTCACAAAAAATATAAATACATTGTGAACATTACTGATTTACAGAATTCATTCTGTGAATGAAATTGTACAGGTTTAGTTATGTGAATACCCCACCACCTGAACTGCGCACTATCGGATTTATCGAAATTAGTTGAGGGTTAAGAGAGATTGTTTTTCTCCCTAACCTAAGTAAAATTTATTTGTATTGCAAACAGTTTTGTGGTATAAGTCGACCAGAAATCGAAGTAGGCAGTATTCAATTGTATGAAATCGTACAAATGTTGTATCACTAACGTTATCAATATTTTCTAGGTCACAAACCAGCTACGACACTTTTTTTTGTATATCTGGAAAAAACAAATATAAATGATAATGGATACGATTTTTTTTTTATTTTGAATTCATACAGAGAATGTTCCTTAAGATTCAAGAAAAGTGTCAGCCGTTAAAAAGAAGGTTTTCAATTTCATTAAGAAGTTAGTGTATTGGTATTTTTCATACAGGGTGTCCCGTTGGTAAATGGAAACATTTTAAAGGTACCTATATATAATGGATGTCTTGGCTTCCATAACCGAGTTACAGGGTGTTTTATCAATTATGCGTAATTATTCATTTGGCCAGAACTTTTGAATCACTTAGTATATCTTTTCCATTTTTGGCATACAGCTTACACTTCTCACGAATAATGTACTGAAATATTAAGAGATCTGAAAATCCAGGTTCGGCTTTAGGAAAAATTGAAACATATTAAAAATATCAAAACAACACCCTGTATATCAGAATTTTAATATTTCCATTTTAGATTTAAATAGAGGGGAAAAAACTGAATTGAAACAAGTTGTTTTTGTTATCCCGCCACCGAATCGAATGGAAAAATTTTGATATTGAAAGTAAAATTTTCATTTAATTTAGGAAAAACATATTATGAAACTCATTTTTTCTTCAACAGTTTCAAAAATTCACTTGGCCTCATTTACCTGTTTCTTGATTATTCGGCTTAAAATGATTTTACACTGTACTGGTGTACCTGCAGGCCCGTACTTAGGAGAAAATATTATAGTAACTATGTAACTAACAAACATTTATTAATAATTAACGAAATTGCTCAAAATGTCCACTATTTTGTTTTATCCACTTTCTTGCACGTCTCTTTTTTTTTAAACTGAAAGTAAAATTTTAGAGAAAAAAAAGAGAAATTATTTTTTTTTATTTAATATTCAAAATGAATTTATTTTCAACATTTAATATTTTTATTATTTGTCCGTTTTAACACAATTTTAAGTAATATTGCAGATCCGTACTTTAAACAAAATATTAAATTGATTACTTTTCGATCACCTCGTATAATTTTATTTTAGCATAGTGGATTATGCTGTATAGGGATACCTGAAATACAAGGTGTATTCTAAAAAAATAAACAATTGATAAGAACTGCTTCAAAGAATTGAGGAAGCCTGGAACTGAGAAACAATCCATTTATTATAAGAAAATCAGTAAGGGACGTCATTAAACGTGCAAGAAAGTGCATAAAACAAAATGGTGAACATATTGAGCAATTTCGTTAGTTATTAATAAATGCTTGTTAGTTACTATGAGTGTTTATTGTCCCACTTTACTTTATACTGGGCGTTTAAAAAATAAATACCTAATTGAATATTTCCCCTAAGTACGGGCCTGCAGGTACACCAGTATAGTGTAAAATTATTTTAAGCCGAATAAACAAGAGATAGATAAATGACGCGATGTGAATTTTTAAAATTGTTAGAGAAAAAATGAGTTTCATAATTTGTTTTTTCTAAATTAAATGAAAATTTTACTTTCAATATTAAAATTTTCCCATTCGATTCGGTAGCGGGATAACAATAACAACTTGTTTCAATTCAGTTTTTCCCTCTATTCAAATCTAAAATGGAAATATTAAAATTATGATATTTTCAATATATTTCAATTTTTCCTAAAGCCGAACCTGGATTTTCATATCTCTCAATATTTCAGTACATTATTCGTGAGAAGTGTAAGCTGTATGCCAAAAATGGAAAAGATATACTAAGTGATTCAAAAGTTCTGGCCAAATGAATAATTACGCATAATTGATAAAACACCCTGTAACTCGGTTATGGAAGCCAAGAGACCCATTATATATGGGTTATTTAGAATCGCCTTTATAACCTCTACCTACCTTTAAAATGTTTCCGTTTACCATAAAAATAAAAAATATACTTATTCTAAATAAAATTACATGTTTCTTTATATTATGTGTTTGAATGTCACTGTGAATTCACACCAAATAATTACCAAGTAAATTCACAGATTGATGAAGAAATCACAGCAATCATTTCGTAAGATTACACAATAAATCTAGTGAGTTTCCATTGTATTTTTACAGAATTCATAAGGTAATAGAATTAGTACATACATATCTGTATTTTCACATGATTTTATGTTGTCCGCATGTGGCCAACGTAATATTATGTGATTTTACATAAACTTTTTTATCAGTGTATAGCAAATATAGAGCCCAGTTTTTGAAACAAGCACATACATCGCACTAACAGTTTCTTACTTTGTAATGTTTTTTTTTATATTCTGGAAGGTGAAAGAATAATAATCGTGAGTAACATACGAATTAGGGTATTATTCCTGTTGTTATATTTTTATTTATGAAGCGAAAGACATTTTTGGAATCTTCTTTTCAGCGAATTTTCCAGGGATCGCTACGCACACTTTGGAAAACCCTGTTTTATGTTATCGATCAATACAAAATAAAAAAATTCAATTAGCTAACTTTATTAACTATGTTACAAATAATAAAACACAGAAACACACTAAATGACCTTTATTTTGCAAAAAAATATATCCTGTCCCGAAGGACATTCTATTCAATACTTGTTTGTTTTTTAATGTTTATTCTGGCGAAACATTAAAACAGATGCAGATAGAATAAATAATTCATCTCGTATTTATAGATTTCCAGATGCTGCGCTTCGCGTTTTTCTTATTGAGTTTTCTTTGTTGGAACAACTATAGAATTCATGCGGCATTAAAAACGTGGTCGAACGACTGCCTATTTCTTATTTCACAAACCTTCTACATTTAGTCACTGAGCAAATTATTGAAGAAATATTTAATTTCAATATTTAAACTGTTAGAATACAGTGTTTGTTTGACCCAATTTAGATATTAATTTAAAGTGAACATCACTGGTGAACAACATACTTTCCAATAGAATCCTTCGAATATCCATCGGATCTACGTTAAGCAAACCAAAGTTGCTTAATAATGGTCTTCCCCAGGGATCTGTACTGGCGCCACTCCTTTTTAACTTGTACACAGCTGACTTACCGCTTACATCAAGTCGTAAATTCATGTATGCTGATGACTTAGCTCTCGCAAAACAACATGTCAATATGGGAGACTTGGAAACAACCCTATCCAATGATCTGAGCATACTATCTAGCTACTTTCAGAGATGGCGACTCACACCAAGCAGTACAAAAACGGAGTCATGCTGTTTTCACCTTAACAATAGAATGGCATCGAACAATCTCAACATCATTTTTAACGATAGTATTTTACGCCACAACCACTATCCCAAATACCTCGGTGTTACATTGGATCGCACCCTCTCCTTTAACAAACATCTAACAAACCTGTCAGCGAAATTGAGAACTCGCAACAATATTCTGTATAAACTAGTGGGGTCGACCTGGGGAGCTGACGCTTCAACACTACGTACGTCCGCACTCAGCTTGGTCTTTCCTACGGCCGAATATTGCGCATCGGTCTAGCTAAAGAGTCCTTACGTTAGTAAAGTGGATACCGTTCTCAACCAAACAATGAGAATTATTACAGGATCTATTAAATCCACACCCATCGAATTCCTACGCGTGCTGTGTCATATCGAACCACCGAAAATCCGTAGACAGCAGATATTAGTCCGAGAGTTTAAAAAGGTCAGCGAAAACCTAGACTTATCGATCCACCAAGACATAATTAGATTCAACCAAGTCTGGGAATCCAACTGTCAAAACAGCCCAACAGCTTATAACCAACAACTTTAACGGACCTAACGAGTGGATATCGAGTTTGCAGAGCAAAGTTAGTCCGGCCTGGCACTCCTTACTAGATCCGGGTAATGCACCACAGGGTTTTAACATGCCCCGTCAAATACGTCAAATACAGGATCCGGACTGGCCATGGCAGAAGTTGATCGGCCTTGTTCAAGTGGGGGGGGGGGGATGGGCGTAAGTCCAGAATGCGATTGCGGTGCTGCTCCTCAAACAATGCATCACATTACCTACGAATGTCCGACAAGGGCATTTTCTGGTACAACTTTTGACTTTTTGCATGCAACACCTCAGCCCATCCAATGGATTAAGCAAGTGGATTTGGAGCTGTGAGAATACCTACAAGTAATTTTGTCTTTCTTATACATTTTGTCTGTTTTTATACATGTGCTGTCTTGTACATTTTATTTTTATGTATGTTTGTATACGCGATAATCTAAATAAATAAATAAAGTGAATAGAATAGGTGCAGTCGCTTTTATTTTTTCTAAAAATCATAGAATAACACCTGATCTTTCTTATCAGGAGGTAATTTTTCTCAAGTTCTTACTGAAAGGCAGAATAAATACTTAGGATAAAGTGAAAGTAACAAATCAATTCTTTTCTGAAGATTTACAAACCCATATATGAAATGATTTTCTGAATTTTTATAATCGCCATTATACACTGATAAAAAAGATTATGTAAAATCACATAATATTATGTTGGCCATTTGTAACCAACGTAAAATCATGTGGAAATACAGATATTTATGTACAAATCCCCTATTACCTTACGAATTCTGTAAAAATACGATAGAAACTCACTAGATTTATTGTGGAATCTTACGAAATGATTACTGTGATTTCTTCATTAATCTGTGAATTTACTTGGTAATTGTTTGGTATGAATTCACAGTGACATTCAAACACATAATATGAGGAAACATGTAATTTTATTCAGAATAAGTATATTTATCTAGGAGTATAAAAAACTAAATATCTTTTTTGGTTTGATTGAAATGTATTATTTCCATTTGAGTAGGTTCAACAGAAGTATTGAGATTAAAAATGAGTATCACAAAAGAAACAAAGTTTGATATTCAAAAGTACACAACATATTGGAATTAAATAAAGTTTAACCAAACAATACGATTAAAACGTCATCTTCAAGTGAATATTGATCCTCCTTATTTTAACTTCTAACGCCATTTCTGTTCATGATTTACAATAAACTGAAGAATTCTGAAATGCGAAGAAATATGTGTCTTAAATATACAAAAGAAATATTAATTATCGAATTTCAAAAACAATGAAAATAGGTAAGGTCCAAATATATCTGAAGCCCTCTGCAAAGATCCTATGCAAAACTATTTGAAATCAAATTAGGCATAACAAAAGTTTACAAAATCGTTTGACTGAAAAATATTCTTATTATATGAAAAATACCAATACACTAAGGTTAATACATGATTCACGTAGCCACTAACTTCTTAGTGAAATTGAAAACATCCTTTTTAACGCTCGGGCGGGCGCGCCAGCGGCAATCTGCCGCAACTTTTTGGTTTTGAGTTTTAATTAAAATGTGACGGGCCCTTCGAAACTGGGCATCTGGTGCAATATAATATTTCTGTTCAGTTGTTACAAGCGAAAGATCCAAAGCAGGTAGAATTTGTAACGAACAATATTAACAAAAACAACAAAAATTGGTATGTAATTCTTGTCTTTTCGTTCCTTTTAAGCTTTTTCAATGAATTCAAAATTGTCAGTGTATCAAAAAATGTTAAAAATGAAAATTTTCTTAAAGTCGGAATATCTTGTTCAAAATTAGTATGTTGACGTAAAATGTCATTATAAACAAGTTTTTTTCATACTTAAAAAATAGAGGTACTTTTCTCTTGAGCAAAATTCATATTTTTTGACAAACCTCGTATTCTACTAAAATATTTGATATCTGATGGCTGCACAACTTTTTATCAAGAATAACTTTTTTTCATAAAACAAATAATAAAAGAGTTTTCCATATGGTGCCGACTTAATTGTACAGACTGTACATATTTTTTTTTACTATAATAAAATGATTAAGAATGGCATATTTGTCTTAGTATATTTCATTAGGAGTCCAAAAAATAGGCTTTTTCTGTGCCAGCACGGAAAAAGCATTTTTGGACGTGTAATGAACGATATTTTTCATTATATCTATTTGAAAACCAGATTAAAGGGCCCTACTCACGATCAGACCATGTCGACCTGACCAAGTCTGACCTGATCTGGTCAAGTCAAGCGTTTGGCACCACACGACCAAATCGGATCGTGAGTAGGGCCCTTAAGAAACATTTATTTTTAACAATTTGCGATTTCTAGAGAACTGTCAATATCTTTATTTTTAACAATTTGCGATTTCTAGAGAACTGTCAATTACATATTATTTTATTTTGACATGTAAGTAGGCAGTAAGTTGGCTATACAATTTTCCGTGCGGTCGCACAGAAAAAGCCCATTTTAGAGTAAAGTAAATATAGTGTTTTCAGATAGGTAAGTATAATGAAAAATAAATTTTCTTCGTTATTTGTAAACTACAAACCTGAAAAACCAAATGCGGCAGATTGCCGCGGTGCGCCTTCTCGTGTAATTCTAAGGAATCTTAAGGAACATTCGATGTATGAATTCCATAGTTGTGGGTTGTGGATAAATCCTTGAGGTATTTTATATTCAAAATCAAAAAAATTTCGTATCCATTATCATTTATATTTGTCTTTTCCAGATATACAAAATAAAGTGTCGTAGCCGGTTTCTGACCTAGAAAACATTGATAGCATTAGTGATACAACATTTGTTGTGGACACTAGAAGAACTGCAATTTCATACTATTGAATACTCACCCATTTCAATAATTGTTGAAGTAAGGGTATGGCAACTATATCCTGGAAGAAAAAGTATAATTTTATTTTTTTTATAAGAATAAGTAGGTACTTCGATTTCTGAGCGACACCACAAAACTCCTAGGAATACAAATAAATATTACTTAGGTTAGGGAGAAAAACAATATTACTGCGTTCCAATCTCGCGTAACCTTCAACTAATTTGCCTAACTCTGAGACACAGAGTTCTAAAAATAGAAATCCAATAATGAAGAGTTCAGGTGGAGGGGTATTCACATAATTAAACCTGTGTAATTTCATTCACAGAATGAATTCTGTAAACCAGTAATTTTCACAATGTATTTCCACATTGGCGATATTTTTCACATACATTATTCTGTCTATAATGTAAATTGTAGGTCACATAGTATATTTTGCATTATTCTGTCTATAATGTAAATTGTAGGTCATATAGTATATTTTGTGAAAATTGCCATACAACTAATAACAACTTTGAAGTGACTTTGGTTCTATGCGATATGTGGAAATCACTTATGAATGTGGCAAAAACATGGCGAGAATTACTGCAATCATATAATCAAGTGTCGCCACTTTAAAGTTATATTGATGGTTCCTAAAACGACACTAAAACTACCACGCAGACTTTAAGATCACTGCCACTTCTAAGTGGTATTTAATTGATATGGTTTGGTGGCCGTAATTATTATTTTCCACTTTAATGTTTGTGCAACTTTGAGGTAGTCTCGCTTAGTAGTTATAACGTTTCGAACACCTCCATTGGCACCAAAATATTATAAAACTATTAAGTGGTTCCCAGCGGTGAACTTTACGTGTGACTACAACTAGGCAACCGCGTCTGGACTTCTGTAATTCAATACCTGTTGGGGCATATAGTCCAAGGAGTAGTTGTTTGAAGTCAAGACGTGACATTTTCTAATGTCGTAATTCTTTGGAGTTATGATTTTAACTTATTTCACATCATTTGTGCAGTTTGATTACTCCCAGTAAGATATTTTGGTATTCAAAATATTTCATTTCTTCATATGACTCAATATTGTTTGTATGGCTCTAAGCAATGAATTTCGTGTGGTTTGGGCCATTTTTTGATTAGGCCAAAAGCCACCCTTATTGACTTAATTTAAGTAACATTCCTTTCTAAAGATTATTGATTAATGAGCTTCTCTTGAAAATTTTTTATATTTGAATTTTTTCTTCAATTTCGTTTTATTTGTAAAATTTAAATTGTTTGTAAATGTTTGGAACTT